>VBSM01001483.1:10882597-10939163 GCA_008086735.1 Cheirogaleus medius
GGGCAAGGGCAATATAGGTAACCTTAACATTTGTACCCCCATAATATGCTGAAAAATAAATAAATAAAAGGAGAATGATAAATTTACTAATCTGCAATAAAAACAATGGATTGAGAGGTGTAATTTATAAACACTCATAAAACAATCAAACATGAAAATAGCCGGAGCAAAAGAACAGATATTTCATAAAATACAAACAGATTTGAAGTTTCACCTTATAATTTAAAATGTATATATAATTTACCATTTTTAAATCTATAAATTATAAAATTTTTTAAATTTTTATCAAAGGAAGTGTGTGTTGTGACATTTTCTTATACAATTAACAGGGGGATATTGGTAAACATCCTTTCAGAAAGCTCTTCTAGCAAAAGTTTTCAATATTCAAAAACATTCATACTTACTTCTACAACAAGGAAGTTAGCTTAAGCAAATAATTAAATGTAAAGACTAAGATTTAAGTGCTACTGATCACAATCTTATATTAGTGGAAAACTGGAAATAAACTACATATGCAACAGCAGGGAAATTGCTAAATAAATGAACCTCACAGTGGAAAAATATGTGGTCATTTAATGGTATTTTTAAAAGAATTTTTAAAGACATGACAAAATTCTGATTGAATGAAAAATATCAGGACACAAAACTGTTTAGTCAAGTATGATTCCAAATCTGTCGCATTCCTCCTGATTTTGAAAGTTTTGCACTACTCCTTAAGTACTTTTACCAAAATGTGACCTCTTTGTGTCTCATTGCCAATCAAGTGGCTGACCTACTAAAGGCTTGAGTACCACCAAATAGAAATTCTGAACTCAGAAAATCCAATCCATCCTTCTAGTGCTAACCTGGCCTTGACCTGGAGGTGTAATAACCACAAAATCCATTAGCAAAATGGCCTCCAAGTCAATAGGGACACTGAAAGTAGATAATAGAAAATAATAAATACACACTGAAGAAAAGTGTGGAAAAATGGGGAATTTAAATGCCTGAGATTTTTGTTCATATTCTAGTCCATTACAAGCAATAAACTGGGATCAATCTATCAGTGCTTTCTTTGGAGAAAAAAAAGATGAGACCATTTTCAAAACAGCACTTCTTCTGGATAAGACACTCTTAAAACTCAACAGCCAGTGCATAAAGATGGCACCTTGAGCTAAGAAGCAAAGGAAGAAGGGAGTGAGGACAAACATTCCAACAACAACAACAACAACAACAACAACAAAATAGTCTTGTCTTGGCATTTGAAATATTGTTTCAAAGAGTCTTGATTTTTCTTAAGTTGAAAGACCATTTTCATCACAAATGTTCTGAAATACTAAGGTTACCATGTGTGGAGGCACAAATGATCCCAAGATTACATAGTGGAATTGGCAGAATTATTCAACATGACTTCTTTCTCCAACAATTCTTGATTGGTAGATAAGCCCAAGAGAGGAAAACCAGCAAACACAGCACTTTCAATTTGTGGGTACATTCTTTTTTCCTTTTCACAGAGTATCATTTCAGCACTGTTGATAGCTTGCCTAAAATAAACCCACAAATAAAACCAACAAGATTCCTATGGTTATTCTGAGCCATTGCCTATAGTATTGAGGTGTAAATACCTCTACATGTTTCAGTGCTCCAATGTTTACCTCATTTTTTGCCATCACACAAGAATTGCTATATTCTCATTATACCACAATGATAGGAACATAAATGAAGAGTAACTGTTGACCATCTTTCTGTATAACTTTTCTGTGTTTCTCCTGAAGACACATTAGCAAACTCCTGATGAAACCCTGAATACGAATACTGCCTTGACTATAAAGAGAATTAAAGGGAAAGAGAGAAAACACCTGCCAAGCAGTCAGACTCACTTACCAACCCAAGACTCATCTCAAACCATCTCCCCAGCTCCAATTATAGCACTTAGTGGTCAAAGCAAACCTCTCACTCTAAGAAGGTGGTTCAGCAATGGAAGCAAGAGTTTCCATCCACTTTACCATAAACAACTGCTACCATTTACTGAGGTTAAATTCAATCACCAAAGGAACTCATATTCTGCAAATTATCCTTTAGGAGAGAAGTATATATTCTGATTTTGTTTTCAAACAGCTGTTTTGTTTTATACCTGCAGGAACAAAATAGACTTAGAAAATTCAAAGAAATTTATAGACATAAATCTCAGTATTTTATGACAGAGCCTAATATAGATTTCCTGTTTTATAATGTAGAAACTATTGTCAGTCAATCATCCAGGGGTCAAAACATGATCCTCCAAATAAAATAAAGCATTATCAATTAACATTAAAATACAGTAAAATCCAGAACCCAGCTCAAGGATGTTATCCTTCACAAGCTACCCATCAGTACCTGAATTACTTCAGGTTTCCTTCTGTCCTGGAATATAATATCATTTAACAAATGTATATTTGAAACTATAGAATTAAAATTTAAACATATTAAATATGGTTATGGTGGTGGTCACATAACTGTGTTGTACATTTGTCAAAATTCATCAATTCACACACTTAAAATTGGCAAATTTTATTGTGTGTATACATATATACCCATATAATCTCCAAAACTAAGCTGATTAAACAATATTACATTAGAGGCCCATGGAACATGAATGTTAACTGATGATTCACTCTCTGAACATGGAAATAATAGCGAATGGGAAGGAAATGGAAGGAAGGAGAGAAATTTATTTCCACTAGAGCAGGGTTTCTCAGTCCTAGCACTACTGACATTTTGGGCCAGATAATTCTTTGTTGTGGAGGGCTGTCCTGAATGTTGTAGGATGTTTAGCAGCACTCCTGACCTCTACTCACTAGATGCCAGTTGCACCTTCCTTATTCAGTTGTGACATCCAAAAATCTTTCCAGACATTGCCAAATGTTCCCTGGGGAGGGGGCAAAACTGCTCCCAGTTGGGAATCTCTGTGTTAGACACTTAAAACAAGGCTCATTATGTAAATTTAGCTAAAGCTGATGGTGAAAGGTAACACTCCCAGAGAAAAGGGGGAAAATGAAGAAGAAAAATCTATACTACTCCTGCCTGCTAATTAAACTAACAAAATGCATATTAAATAAGGCCCTATGTGGAACAGATTCTGGGTAAGTAGCTAATTTGATCTTTTCATCCTCCTACTATATAACATGCGAGGTTAAAAGAAATCAAGTGTTTTATAATTCCACATTCCAAGGAAATAACCCTCAAAAGAAATAAGACCAAAAATATTCAAAGCATTCCTGATTTTAAATATTGCACAACTCCCAATTCTGCAAACTGAGGTGAAGCAACAGACATAATGCTTTATCAGACACATAGATGATGGCTGAAAGAAATCTAAGCAATCCTCTAGTCCAGTACCAGGTCTCCAAACCACTGAGGGAACTTGAAGGCAGTAAAGAGGGCCCACTGTGCATTTTCAGGACTTAAAAAAAAGCACCTAGGCCAAGACTCAGGTAGTAGCGCTAAGCTGCATGGTTCAGAGAAACAAAGAAACAAGCACAGTCATGTAGCTGAATGACCCAATTAACAGTTACATACTGTTGTACTATATTAAAATTATTATTTGTATCCAAATATTTTATACAAATATATTGCATACAATTATATTAATAAAAACATTTTTTAAAATGCAATTTATTAATCAAAAATCTTTCAACTCATAGAAGCTAGGGGAAAAATAAAATACCTCTTAGGAAAAATTGAAACATGGCCCCAAAAGTGATACAAGAATGGGCAAAGAACACATGAAAATATACACTTCCTCATTATTACCCAGGGGAATGCAAATGAAAAGCACCGTGATGCTATTACACATCCTCCAGATTAGAAAAATATTGAGAATTTCAGCAAGAGCAAGTGCTGGAGAAGATATGGAAAAACTAAAATTCTCACCAATATACAACCACTTTAAAAACCAGTTTAGGAGTATCTATTAAGTTAAAGATGTACCTACATCTTCATGCATGTTCAACAGGAAACAGAATGTTTATAGTAGCATTAGTCATAAAAACAAATTCAGGACCACCCAAATGTCCAATAGCAGAACTGAGAATTTATAGTATAGTCATATAATGAAATACTATACAGCAACAAAAAAGAATAAATATAGCCCCATGCAGCAACATGGATGAATCTCAAACAACAGTAAGTGAAAGAAGTTGAAAAATACATAGAGTATTATTCAATTTACTTAATGTTCAAAAATGCGCCAAAAAAGGAGAGAAAAGAATTTGGCTATTTAAGAATTAATTCATAGGTAGAACAACTATAAAGAAAATCAAGGAGATAATAAATAAGTTTGTATAGAGTTTTCCATGAAGAGGGAAGAGGAGAAAGAGAAGGACATAACAGAGAAGGGAACTCTGGTGGCTTCTAGGAGTACTGACAATGTTCTGTTTTTTAACCTGGGAGGTTATCTATATGAGTACTTGATTTTTAATTATTCTTTAAACTGTACATATTTTCACAGCCCTTTATGTTTCTCCCACAACATAAAGACTTCATTGTTAAAGCACAAAAAGACACACAACCACTTAGACACATGCAAAGTCCACACTTGAAGAACATTAAGGGGAAAATAGAACTCAGTGTGTTCAGGATGATTAGAACTACATAGATAGGAAAATAGAATGACAAAGATCACAGGCTAACTGGATGTGATGTGACAAAGTCATGTTCATCAGGTGCTTCTCCTGGAAAAGTACTTAGGTTCATAATTTCAAAACTATGTGACTGATGTCACGTAACAGATTTAATCCAGAGCTGGTGGTGTCAAAAAAATCAGTATACAAAAAGAGATCCAACTGTCAATGGGTTTAGAAAGATCACAAGTCTCTGAATTGATATTTAATAGGCATTTACAGAACTGAAACATACAAGGTGGATTTGAGAGATTTAAGATTGTATGCACAAGTCTAGATGTGGGGTGATTCTACAACTGAAATTTATTACCCATGGCAAATTTTTGACTGACAAATATATTTGATAGCAAAAAGTTTTTATCATCATTAAAAAGCAGGGTATTACATTTAAAAAAAATGAGTGGCAATCATCATAAAAGTAAAGATAGTGATTGTATGTGTGAATAAGCCATGAAGACAGATCAATTTGGCTATGAGAAATGAGTGGAGAAATTTTCAAGTTTAGATGTAAGGGAAATTAATAAAGAAGGAAAAGATCATGCAAGTTTCAGGAAATGGCAGAATGGCCTACCCTAATTTCATTAGTTCATCCCAATTGCAATTATATTTAACAATGAAGTACTTTAAATCATGGCCATCTCTCAATTGCCCACGTGCACATTTTCCATTTCTACTCCATTGTTTCTATATCTCTTTTAAAAAACCATCCCCCAAAAATCTAGCCCTGGCTTGGGCGAGGCAAAGGCATCACATGTAACCAAAATGTTTGTACCCCCATAATATACTGAAATAAAAAAACATCAGGTCCATGTTGTTTCATGCTAACAGAATATTAATAATTAGGAAGGCAAATCTGATGCTGCTGTCAATGAAGGGAGGGTAAGTGATAGCAATCCAAAACTGTAAATTGACCTCTAAGTTATCTGCTTCAGCACAGATACCTGGAATGATAAAGTTAATAATGGTCAGCAAAAAATATACTGAATTCTGCATAATCTAGATTCTAGATTATAGACCTCCTTATCCCTCAAGTCTCAGTTCAAATGTCACCTCCTCAGAGAGGCCTTCTGTGATTACTCTATCAAGTAGGCTCCCACACCACCAACCCATGAACTCTTTCCTTCAGAGCATTTATCATTGCTTGAAATTATTTATTTTCTTATTTATTGTCTATTTTCCTCCCTAACAAATGTTTGTTCATTCTGTTCACAGTTAAATCCCAGCACCTGGTATTTAACAGGAACTCAATATTCCTAGCATATTCCTTGAATAAATGCAATGAATAAACGGGGAAGACTGACAAGTAAGCAAATAAATGATTACTATATGAGTACTATAATGCATGGGCAAAGTTCAAAGAAGGCATAAAGGAAGGAGCCTGACTCTAGAGTAGCAGGAAGAGGCTGTCACAAAAGGCAAGGCTTCCCAGAAAGGAATGCAAGATTGAAGACAAGTGAGATTCACTAAGCAGAGGAACTGTAGCTAGTGACCAGAATGGAAGCTAAAAACGTGGGGATAGGGGGAAACATGCAGTGAGGATCATAAAAGGTCTTTTATCAGCACACATATAATTTTGAACTTAGTCTTGTAGGTAATATGAATCAACTACTGATCTTATACTGGTTTTATCAGATTGTTTTGTTTTAGAATAACTATTTCGACAGAATAGATGGGATGAAATGAGGAGGCTAGAGGTAGAGAAAACAGGTAGGAAACTGCTTCAATAGTCCAAATGAGAGAAAAGACAGTGGCAGTGAGATGGAGAGAAGGAAAGGGATGCTGGAGCTATTTAAGATTTAGACTCAACAAGGCTTGGTGATTCATGGGATATGAGTGAGGGTGAGGCCAAGCAAAAATCTAGGATTTGTAGCTGAGGCAACAGGATACAACAGATGCCAGGGAGGGAGATTTGGGGGAGACAGAAGCAGGAGAAAAAAAAAAGACAAAGCCATTCTTTAATCGCTGGAGGGGGTATAGGGGACTACTTTACATACAAAAGGCAATATAATTTGAACATTCTGTTCAATTTAGACTTAATCTGAATGCAGCTTTCTCTTTCTCTCTGACCAATGTTCCCATCTACAAATAGATGTTTTTAAATTACAAATTCCCCAAAACCTTTACAATTATGGGAACCTGATGCAGACAGAAGTCAGAGGCTCCAGACAAGGCAGGGTTAGAAAAATATTGCCATGGTTACATGGGAACACTTAATTTTCGCTACATCTTTTGAAGCTAGGCCTCAAGGTCCAAAATACTTCCTTCTGCCACCTGATAGATCTGGGACAGAAAATGGTACCCTAGTTTGGTGTGATTATAAAAGTAGAACACATGTGCATTACCTAGTATAATTTAAGGAATAATTTATGTTAATGAGCTTTGTATTTGTAATGTATGATAAAATTGTCATCATTGCTATTGGTCTTACAAGCAGAAAATGAGACTCATCTACACGATGTGATTTTAGCAGCCTAGGAGGGATTTCTTTCTTAGAACTAGACTTTCTCTAATACCTTAAATTCTTCTCACCCGAGATAATATAGCTAATTATCCTGATACAGGCAAGAATTTTTCTTGCCATTCAGAGGGGGTATACATAATTGGTCAAATTATTTCCTGAAAGCAGGCTCAGGGAGAGGATGGAGGATCACCTCAGCTGCCAATCTTTTACTTGGCGATGTGCCAATGAGCCTTATCTGTGTGTCCATGTGTGGATTAGATAACTGTCTAGCTAGTGTCAGCTCCACAGGAAAATGTCCAATGATTCCCACTGCTTTCAGCTTTGTTTCTTTAAAGCAAAGAAGAAAAAAAACTGCACCTCCAGCATCTTTTAATGACTTGGCTTTTGCCTTGTTCAAAGTGGTTGGGGGCTTATAGCCATAGGAGACAAGTACACATCCTTACCATATTTCACAGCAGCAGAAGAAATAATACCCACGCAGTTTGAGTCAGTAATTTGGAATGTTTTAGGCATAAGATAATTTTGTTTTAAATGACAGAGTGGAAGGACTATCTATCCCCATGAAAGTTTTTAGGATTTCTTATGTCTTATCCACAGGAGCCATAAACTGAAGGGTAGAAAAGATGTTTATAGATTGAAATCTTTGGAAGTGAATAAGCAGTTATTCAGCTGTTCACAAGGCACCAGGCCTGACAGTAGGGTTCCTTGGACCATCTCTTTAGCATCCACTATATGTAAAGCATTATAACTCTTACTTGGGAAACTGAAGTTTTGAGCTGGCAAGACAGAAAACAATGTGACAAGATGGCCCAGGCCTCAGTTTCTATAAAGGAACAATGTAGGATAATTATGCCCACTACAGTTGCAAGCTTTGAAGTTTTTAGAAAACAGAGGCTTCTCCCTTGTGCATGAAGCCTTGGCCAGCTTACGGGAGCCAAAACTGGAGCCGATGAGAATTTGTCCCTTACGGCAGCAGGGATTCTCAAAGGATACCCTCTAACTCATCTCCAAAAGTTAACCATGGAGAACCGTGCTCCTGGACATCCAGCACTGGGCCCAGTGGGGATGGAGAGGTCCAAATTGAAATCTCACTTTAGACACAACCTTGGGCCACACTCTGGACCTCAGCTGCCTCCCTTCAAAATGAGGAGCAGTAATTACTACCTCAACAGGTTGTTATGAGGATTAAACAAAATAATGCATGTGAAGTGCTTAGTACTATCCTTGACCCTTATTAAATGCTCGATAATCATAGTAGCAGCTATTAATAGTAATCACAACATCACCATAAGCTAACACAGTTAACTATATACATCGGGTACTCCTTTGTTGCTGACAAGACCATTCATAACTCTCATTTTACTACAAATAGACCATGCAGCCTTTTCCTCTTCAAGCAATAATAATCCACTTTGAGAAAAAACATCTAAATCCAGAATAAAAATTTCTTCTCTATCCAAAACCACTAAATAAAACACCTAGCAAGTAACAGGGCCCATGTCTGCCTTGGATTATTAATACTACTTTTTTTTTTTTTGCTAAGAATGGAAAATGGGACCAAAATATAAAAGCTAAATTGCTTAATGTTTAATATGTTACACTGGATATACAAAAAATGAACTAGATCAAGGGTTGACAAACCTCTTCTGTGAAGAGCCAGACAGTAAATATTTTAGGCTTTATGTGTCCCACAGTCTCTGTTGCAACTCCATTCTGCTATTTTGGTGTGAAAGCAGCCATAGATAATATATAAAGTTTATTTACAAAAAGAGGTGGCTTGCTAGATTTGGCCCACAGGCCATAGTTTGTCAACCCCTAAACTAGAGCCGCATCTATCAACATGGAAACAAATCAATGTTGAACAAAAATGCAAGTTTCAAAACAATAGACATGGCATGATTCATTTATATAGTCTTAAAATATGAAAAAATACTTTACAATAATTATAGATATATAAATATTGGTAAATGCATAAAAACAGGCTCAACTGATAAACTCTGAATTTATGACAGAAAGAAGGAGATGTAGGGGCAACAACTATAAATTTTTAATATTTCTGTAAAATCTAAATAGCTGAGACAAATAAGGCATAATGCCAAGATCTGATAAAGCTAGTTAGAAGATACGCAGGAAATGATCATATTCTGTTTTAGGATTATATTTGAAATGCATCACAAAATTTTTAAATGCCAAATAGAAACAGCTATTTCCCTTTATTTTGAAGAAATAGGGCTTAAAAATCAAGTTAAATGTGTTTTATTTTGCATGAATTTAATCCCAAAATTGACTGGATCAATGAACTGCTGCATTATAAATAAGATATGGGTTAAAAAGGGTACTCCATCTTTGAGAAATAAAACTATATACTACAAAGTATCCAGAGAAATTTTGTTGTTTAAAAAAAGAATTGACTGGGGTTTTTTTCATTACAAAAGTAATCCGTGTTATACATAAAAGGAGGAAAAAGCCTTGGAAAATAAATAAAAGCACATAGAAAAAATTAACCCATAAATTATCTTACCACCCAACCATAACTGTTAACATTTCAATGTGGATCCCCCTCCAGGATCTGTTACATACATTTTTTCTTTACAAAAATAGCATACCATATATACATATTTTGTGCAGAAAGCTCATTTGAACAGTTTTTTAGTACAATATTCACCTATGCAACTCTATTTTCCTAAATTTTTTATCTCAAAATAATTGGTGTGCTATATACCCAGAGTTCACTTCTAACATCTTAAAAGACTTTGATCTGAGTTTTTGATGATGTGGAGAAATACATTTTTCCTCTACTTATCAAGACAAAAAAAAAAAAAAACACCCCCTAAAGCACTCATTAGGCACCAAAGAGCTTCCTGTTCTAGGTCGTTTATAAAAACCACTAAGCTAGCTACCACCTCTGTATACCACAGTTATCTTTTGAAATAATACAACATACAAAGCAGCTACTTGTTTGTCTTCAAAATATCTCTGAAGGATATAAACTAAAGCAGCCACCAGTCTCACTTCCCAAATAGAGCAGCAGCTGTTAAGGAGATTAATAAGTAACTTGCTCTTGAACCTTTATCCCTTAGACAAGACTTACTGGAATCACAGGCTTCCATTAGTGCTGCCAGCTGAATGCTTTGCTACACCTATTACACCTATTATCAGCAAGTCACTCAGCATTAACTGCATTTAGAACTCTGGGCTTACTATGCAAGTTGAAAAGAATACCATTTACTATCTATCTCATGCCTCTTAGATGAACATATGGGCTTTTCACAACTTTGCATCTCCACCCCAATCTCCTATTTCAATTCCAATCCTGCTTTCCTAACCACTTCAAACATATACCTAATCATCCTTCTTGGTTAGCCAAGGGGGTTAAAAGAGGCGGCTAGGAATCACACTCACTTAGCCAGGCCTCACCAGAACCATGAAAGCCCACTCTTCCAGGCCAGAAGGGAAAAGCATGGGCTGTTGTAGAGTTCTCCAGAGCCTACAGTGTAGTGACCAAGAGTTCACTGGTAGCACTCCAGCTGTCCACCACTCACCTGTCTCTGCTACTTCCCTCTAGGTTCCTTTGTCCTTCTGCCCCTATACCAGCCACGTCTCTGCTGCATTATAAATGAGACATGTGGTTTAAAAAAGGCACTCCATCTTTGAGAAATAAAACAAAGTATCCAGAGTAATTTTGTTGTTTAAAAAAGAATTGTATCTCAAGTTCAAAATCCTATTATAAAAAAGAACTGCTCCATTCAGGTTTTACAAGCCCAATCACTGACGAGCCAACAAATATCCAAGGGTCAGATATTCTCCCTGGATCAATCAACCATGACCATGGTGGACAGTGGGGAAGGTCAGGAAGTACAGAGATGATCAAAAGTAAAGAATTTCCCAGGGCTAACTCAATTAGTAAAAAACATAGGCAAGCAAGCTTCTGAGAACCAGCCTATCTTTTAAATCTGCTGTCTCAAACTAAACACATGCAAAATGGAACACATCGTATTAGTCTCAAACCAGCTCCTTCTAAGGTCCATATTTCCATGAGGTCTCTCCACCATCCAGGTTCTTTAAGCACAGAACACTGGGGTTCTCGCTCATAAATATCCTTGCCACATCATAAAGTAGCTGTCCACTATCCTCCATTCTTCATTCTGATTGTAACCCTATATTAGACCTTCATTCTTACCTAGTTGACCTGGTTTCACCACTTCTTGCCTGTGTTATTCCAACCCAATCAACTCACTGTTTCCAGGTAAGATCTGTACCATATAGCCCCCAAAGTTACTACTCCCTGCTCAAAAACATGAACTAATACCCTCCTGCCAGCCAAAATAGGCCCAAAGCCCTAACCCATGCATTCAACCCATAATAAGGCCTATGCCTACTTACCTAGACTCACTACATGTCTCACCCTTTATTACAGCTAAACTCACTCCTGTCCCAAATACAGAAACCATTCTGCTTTCTCCAAGCCTCTGCCTATGCCACTTCTTCCATCTGAGAGCCTTCATCATCTTCCCAGAGAATCACTTGTCAAAATACTGTCATTCTTCAAGTTGATTATGTCCACATGAACTTTCCAAATTCCCCTGTCCAATGAGCTCTCTTCATTGGTTGCACAGCACTTAATTTAGACTTACAGTATCTAGTTCAGTGTTGTCCAATAGAGATATATTGGCAAGCTATGTGTCTGATGTTCAGTTAGGGTCTCACAAAACTTCAAAAGCCACAAAGTAAAAAGGAGGGGAAATTAATCTTACCAATATGTTTTATTTAAGACAATATATGCAATATATTACCATTTCAATATGTAATCAATATAAAAATGATATATTTTACATTTTTAATACTATATCTTAAAAATCTGGTATGTATCTTGCATTTACAGCACATCTCAGGTTTGGACTATCCACAATTAACTTGCTCAGGTGGTTACCTTATTGGTCAGTGCATGACTACCTCTTTCAAGCTGAAAAATGTGAGGCTTGCTTCATTCCCCCTCCTATCAGCGCATATTAAAATTCAGACTCTGAATTCTTGAGGGTAAGGATTATACCTTCCTAATATTTATATTGCCAGAGCAGGAGTCAGTAAATTACAGCCCATACATCAAATCTGGCTGGGCACCTGTTTTTGTAAATAAAGTTGTATGGGAATATAGCCTTGCTCATTCATTTACATATCGTCTGTGCTTTCACGCTATAAGGGCAAAAGTGAGTAGCTGCAACAGAGACCATATGGCTCACAAAGCCTAAAATATTTACTATCTGGCCTTTTACAGAAAAGGCTTGCTGACTCGTTCTCTAGATTAGTAATTCCCAAAGTGTGGTTAGTGGACCAGTGCTGATCAGCAAACTTTGTTGTCAGTCCACATGGAGAAGGAGCTTGCATCAGAAAGTAAATAGACTTTTGTGACAAGAGTTTCTGAATGAAGCAGGGTATTAATTAAGTCTGTCACAAGCTCCTTATCTCACCACAACTGTTTGACTTTATTGTACCTTTTGCCATATAATTAAAAAATTATAATCAAATACGTTAATTTTTTATTTAATTGCTTCTGAGTCTCCAGCTTAGTTAAGGCAGTCTCTCTGACTCCTATATTGTACATAGGGTCTCTATATTTTCTTACAGGATTTAGTCTTATTTTTATATTTGAGCATTTAAATCAATTGGAAGTTTTCATATAACTTAAAGGCTCCAATTTTATTTTCTCCCATATAAATATCTAATACTACCAGCATCATTTAAACTTAGCTGTCTCTCACTGAAATGAACATTCCTTTCATTTACTAAATCATATTCAATAGAATTTATTTCTGGATTCTTTATTGTTCCACTGATCTATTTGTCGATTTCTAAGCCAACATCATATTGGTTAGTGACTTTATAGTTATATTAATTATGTATTGCTGCATAACAACATGACCACAAATGTAGAGGCTCAAAACAAAACACATTTATTATATCACAGTTTCTGTGGGGTCAAAAGTCTGGGCACATCTTAGCTGGGTCTTCTGTTTCAGAGTCTTGCAAAACTTTAATCAAAGTGGCAGGTGGGGCTGTGGTCTCATCTCAGGTGCAAATGGGGAAGAATCTGCTTCCAAGACCACTTGATTATTGGCAGCATTCGGTTGCTTGCAGCTTGCCAAACTGAGAGCCTCAGGTTCTTGCTGGCTGTCAAGCAGAGATTGCTCCATGTCCCTTGCCATGTGGCCCTCTCCATAGGGCAGCTCACAACATGAAAGCTTGATTCTTCAAAGCCAGCAAGGGATAGAGTGTCTTAGCAAGACATACTTCACAATCTTATGTAATATAATCATGCACACATATTCCTATACATTTAATCACCTTTGTTGTATTCTATTAATCAGAAGCAAATCACAGGTCCCTCCCACAGCTAAGCAGAGAGGATTACACAAAGGCATGAATACCAGAAAGTGAGCATCATGCAGGTCATCTTATAGTCTGCCACAATAGCATATTCTGATAAAGGAGAAGGCACATTCTTTCTTTTCTCCCCAAATATTTCTTGATTTCTCAAATATTTATTCTTTTGTATAAACAATAGAATTTTATCAAGTACCATCTACTCCCCTCAAAAAAATCCTTTTGGTATTCTATGGGAAATGTATTAAAAACATTTTTAGAAAACTGATATTTTTATAATATTAAATCCCCCCACCCAAGAACATCAGGTGTCCTTTGTTAAGAATTTTTTAAAACCCTCAGTAAGATTTTTTTTCATAGAAGAGCCTTGCCTTTCTTGTTAATTTTATTCTGAAATACTTATGATTTCTGATGTGGCTGCAAATGAAATGTTTTCTGCCCTTACCTTTTCTAAGGCTTATACTGAAGTAATAAAAAGCTATTAATTTTTATATATTTCTGTTGTATCTGGCCACCTTACCAAATTTTCTTAGTAGTGTTTTACTAGTTTCTCCTGGGTTTTTTAGTATACAATGAATGCATCTGTAAAAAGATAATTTTACCTCTTCTTTCTCCAATGTTAATTTTATTTTCTTATTGTATTTGCTAGATAAACCAAATCATAAATAATGGTAGGCAAGAATATCTAACTATTTCCAGATTGATTCAAACTATTTTAGCATTTTACTCTTTGTTTGAACAAATACTTGCTGGTGGTTTTAATATTTGTTAAATGGAAATCATTTCCATAAATAAAAATAATGATAGATACTCCACCCTCAAGTAGGTAGAGCATAATTCTCTACTCAAGTGCGAGCTGTGCATAGTGACTTTCTTTGAAAGAGTACAATATGGAAAGTGGGGGGAAAGAGCAACTTTACTGTGGAGAAACTTGACAAATTATCTCAGCCAGGTGATCAAGGTCAATATCAACAGTCATGTTGTTAAGTCATGTTGATAGTATGTACCCTTGATATGACGTGATGGAAAATGCACTTTACCTGGGTAGTCTTCCTCCCCAAAACACACAACCCCAGTCTAATCATGAGAAAAACATTAGGCAAATATCAATTGACATTCTTTAAAATACATAACCAGTACTCCTCAAAATTGTTAAAATCACCAAAAACAAGAAAAGTCTGAGAAACTGTCATAGCCAATAGGAGCCTAAGGAGACATGACTACTAAATGTAAGTGGTAGTCTGAATAGGATCCTGAAACAGAAAAAGGATATTAGGTAAAAACAAAGAAAATATGAATATAGTATGAACTTCTGTTAATAAAAATGTATCAATATTGGTTAACTATAAGAAATGTACCGTATTAATGTAAGATGTTAATAATAGGCAAAATTGGTTGTATGATATATGGGAACTCTATATATTACCTCCACAATTTTTCTATAAATTTAAAACTCTTCTAAAATTAAAAGTTTATTTAAAAAAGAATAATGGAAGTAATCCATTCTTCATTTGACTTTAAGTGTCAGATTCATATTTATTCATCCTAGATAGGAATACCTTATCTCAATGACAGGACTGAACTCAGTGACCAAGCTTATTATACTGTTAGTTCCTATTCAAACCCATGTGGAATCCCAGCTCTCTTTGGTAGCAAACTATAAAACCCAAAAAGTGAATCATCCTTAATTTCCAGGATGGGGAATGTTCTGATCAATTTATTCATTTAACAAGTACTGAAATATTATCTCCCATGTGTAAGAAACTAGGAAAAATGAAACACTTTACACCCTAATGAATGTTACCAAAACATAATACGTATCACACTTTAGTTTGCAAAGCGCTTGAATGCCATTTGACCCTCAACACTTGACTCAGGTGAGTAAGCACAGATATCCTCAATTCTGAAAAGGTAACTGAGGCTCAAAGAGATGATATGAATTGCCTAAGGTCACATAGCAAATGTCTAAGCCAAAATTTCCCATAAGTCTAATTTCAAATTCCCTGCAATAGAAGGCAATAGTCAAAAGAATACCACATGAGTGATATAATTTAGAATATGAAACAGAAATTGGGAGGAGCTAGAAGGCCTCAAAAGCTTCACCAGAAATAAAACTTGAACCCAAGTAGAGATGAGGATGTAGAAGGGATGTTTAGGAACATTTTCCACCTAGCCTCATTATCAAGTTTTGGGTTCCTTTTCAACCCCATGGAGTCTACTTTGGGAAGTCCTTGTCCAATTCCTGGAAATCTTAAACTCTAAATTAGTGTTTGTGGAATGATTAGCACAATGAACTGACCCGAGAGTTATATACATCACCATGATGATGCCTAGAGAATGGGATTGGGGTGCAGAAGCAACCTCATTTCATCAAGAAGAATTGGCAGTCTGAAGTAAGAATAAAAGTCTCTATACTCCTAAGGAGAAAAAGATTGATTATTAAATAGCCATGGTAATTAGTAATCACCTGCACCTACTTTTAAACCTAACCTTTTAAAACTATGGCAATTCACCTCAGATTAATCATCAATGACAACTCAACTTGCTTCAGAGAACACACTTCTGGAAGCCAATTACAATAAGCCTCACACAATTCAAGGTCAACCAATCAGTAGCAGACATATTGCAGTGAACATGCTTCTCAGAGTTAATCAACAATAGTCTCACCCAAATAGCTGTTTCCAAGGTCAAGGTCAACCACTCAAGTCTCTGTAATCAAAACAACTCCCAAACACCACCACACTTCCCAAAAAGATCAACAATCTGCCTCACTAATAGATAGTGCTTGACTAACATAACTCTCTCTTACTTTGATAAGTAATGGAATTTTGCTTTTTGTTTTACATATTTATTGGGTGATGGTCTTGTCTTTGGAGAGAAGGCAAACCAAGACTTCTAACTTCTCAAAGAAACTGTGAACAAAAACAGATTCCCCCTAAGGAATGGACACTACTCCAAACTCCAAGAGTTCACTTGGAGACCTTTACCAGAGACCGGTTCAGTGGGTAAGAGAAATACTACATTGGCTACATCCTGCTTTGTGGAACACTCTCCTCAAACTAGCTTTATGGTATCACAGATCACATCAGAGGAAAACATTCATGAGGTATGAATTCATTTGTAACAAACTGTGTCACAGGCCATAGAGCTACATCCCAGGAAACTGAACCACCTTGGGAATGCTTTTTAAAAAATTCACACACCCAGGCTCCTCTTCACATAAATTAAAATTGAAACTCCTTGAGATAGGACTGAGGAATCGATGTTTTACAAAGGCCTGTAGTGATTCTGATAAGCATTCCTTGAGTCAGGAATGATTAGCATGGTCTCCTAAGAGTGACAAAGCCGTTTTGGTTTACTGAGAGACAGTGGACCTGGCCCCCAACTTTGGGCAGCAAAAACCAAATCAATAGGCAAATACTAGATTAGATGCTCCCTAGCTACCTCCAGATACAGAAGGCTCAAGATGAAATAGGCCTGCTATTGTCTACTGAGTTCTCTCTGGATCAATGTTTCTCAATCCTAATTGCACAGCTAAATCACCTGGGAGCTTATTTTTAAAATATAAATGCTGAACCCCCACACAGACCAACTGAATCAGAATCTTTTAGGATGGGATCTAACCATCTTTTATAGGGCTACTTAGACAATTTTGACAAGCAAATAAGGTGAGAATCACTGATTTAGATTGCTCAACTAGTACCTGTGCCTTACCCACACCATCATCCTCTAGTATAAAGCATCTGTAATTTCTCCCAAAACAGATCATTACAGAAAAAGCCTACCATAATTTGCAGAAAGCACTAAAGAAAATCTTCCATAGTAGAACTGTGATCTTTAATTCTATCATCAAACTATTTTAAATGCTTACATGTTCAACTGGTCAAATAACCAAAAGGGAAAACAAAACCTAGAAAACCTCATTCCTATCTTTTACCCTACATCCTTTTCTTGATGAATATTAGGACTCTATATAAAAAAAAATAAAAATGTACAGCCAAGAATGAAAAGCATTCTTTCCTGGTAAGGGGGATGACAGCCAAAAGAAGAAATTTAAGAGCACCAATCCAATGATCTGCTTGCCATGGGGAGATAACTCAAATTGGAAGCCACTATAATGGGACTAAAGGAGAAAAAGACATAAGAATATATTTTTAAAGTATGTTTCAAATAGGTTTAGCATTAGTCATCTATGTCAAGGGTTCAGCATGTTTAAACAAAGAAACACAGTCACAGATGACTTTCAATTCTCAGTATCTTCTGAGGTACTTACTTAAAACAGTATATAATGCTGAACAGTCAATGATTCATAAGTAATGTAGGTCATGATAAGGTCAAATCAAGTACTCTAGCTGTGATTAGAATGGAGGAAAGTATTTCATTCTGTTTGGACCAAAATTCAGCTAGTTTCTAAGCAACTACTAAATGAAAAAAGACTTAATGTTCCCCAAATGCTATAAAAGGTAGTGCATTCATCCTAACTATATATTGTATGTGGAAAGTAAAGTTGATTAAATAAGACTCCAGATTATAATATACAAATCCTATAATAAACATGAAAGGTTATCATTATAGTAACAAAAATATAGCAGAGCGATAATCAGTTTAACATCAAGCCTCCCCCCCCCCACACATCATACTATTAACATTAAATTAATCCAGCAAGGTCTAAATTAGGTCACAAGACACATGGGACTTTACTTGATGGGAAGAAATATGAGGGGTAGAAAAAGCAGCAGCAACCTTTAAAGTCATTCCCATTTGTCCAGTCCCTGATGACCAGATGACCTTATAGAGCAGTAGTCCCCAACCTTTCTGGCATCAGGGACTGGTTTCATGGAAGACAATTTTTCCATGGACCAGGGGTGGAGGGAAGAGATAGTTTCAGGATGATTCAAGTGCATTACATTTATTGTGCAGTCAAACCTCTCTGCTAATGATAATCTGTATTTGCAGCCGCTCCCCAGTGCTCCTATCACTGCCTCAGCTCCACCTCAGATCATCAGGCATTAGATTCTCATAAGCATACCACAACCTATACACAGCTTAGAGAAGGGTTTGAGCTCCTATGAGAATCTAATGCCACTGCTGATCTGACAAGAGGTGGAGCTTATGTGGTGATGAGAGTGATGGGGAGTGGCTGTAAATACAGATGAAGCTTCACTGGCTCGCCTGCCACTCACCTCCTTCTGTGTGCCCAGTACCTAACAGGCCATAGACTGGTACCAGTCCGTGGCCCAGGGGTTGGGGACTGTACTTATAGATGATGTGCCTTAGTAATCCTGCCTACACTTCTCTTGAAATCCAAAAGCTTTTTAAAAATTGAAAAGTAGATACCAATTTTTATTAGAATAGCCCAACTATTGCTGTTTTAGATGATCTATTCAATCACTCACAATCAACTGTGTATTTAATTAGTACCATGTGATGTAGAGCTACAGATATAAAAGACTTCCAGCTAAAGATGATGTATTGAACACATCTATTTATCTTGGCTATCTCCCAAAACTCTACTGAAATGACACTAAAAATATTTTTTTAACCCACAATAACAAACAGAATGGAAGAGGAGACAACCACAATGATATCCTAGAAGCTGACAAAAAGCCAAATCTTATGGTAGCTCTGAAAGAAGCCCAGAATAAAGTATTTGTACACAAACAACCCTAAAAGACTCAGGAGTTAGAAGCTCCATGCACACCTGGAACTAGGGACAAAATAAGTAGGATCCAGTAAAAGTTTTCTGAAAGACAATTGGATCTCCTCCAGCTTCCTGTCTCTGGCCTTGCCTCATTCTACCATAGGTTCAGATATTTATTCTTTGGAGGGTGAAACAGAGGGTCTCTGAATTAGGGAATATAAACACAGTGGACGTGGATTCTATACTGAAAACAGGTGTTTAAGCAAAGATTAATATATTGTATATGGAAATTTACATATCCCTATCTTCTTTATTCAGAGAGCAATTAAAAGATTATTTTGTAGGAAATCTGATGGGACCAAAAGACCTAAAGATATTCTTGACCTTGGTTCCAAAACTCAACTGCCCAGCCAAATCACCCAACGTACAGTGACAAACTCTCACTTCATGCTAAGAGCTTCTGATCAGCTTTTTAGTGCCCTCTCTTAAACATGTACAAAACAGAGAGCAAAACATGACCAGAAAATTGAGTTAAGCCTGTAATATGCCATAAAACAGAGAGATGTCTAAAGGAAACAATGCAGGAAGAAACAAACTTTTTAAGAAAGCAATTAGTAATATTGTCAGAGAGATTTTAAAATGATATTACAGTTATGAAACAAGAGCAGGATGCTAGAAAAAAAGAACATTCAGACCTCAAAAAGAAGCTTCTGGAAATTAACATAAGAAAAAAATGAAAAATGCAATAGGAACAAGATAAAGTAGACAAAATCTCCCAGAAAGTAGAGCAAAAAGACAAAGAGGCAGAAAATAGAAGGGGAGAAAATTAGAGGCTCAGTAGGAGATTCAACATCCAAATAGAACAGAGAAAATAAAAATAAAACAAAAAAAATTCAAGAAAATTTCCCCAAACTCAAGGCCCAGACTGAAAGGTACACAGAAAATTTCCAGATTTGAAGGGTACACGGGAAACAGTTAAAAACTGGCAAACACCAAGAGGTGGTATTGTGAAATTTCAGAGCTCTAAGAGCAAGCAAGAGATCCCAAAAACTTTCAGAAAAGCAAAGCAAGATTGAAGAAGAATCAGAATAACATCTGATTTCCCAACACTAACAACAAGAACAAGAAGTCTTAGGATAGGGAGAGACAGCAAAATTCTTCAGGTAAATGATTTCCAAACGATGATTCTATACTCAGCCAAACTATCAAATTAAGTGAAAAAGAAAAATAAGATTTTCATTAATCTCCCATTCACCCTTTTCCAGAAAGTTACTAGATTTGCTCCACCAAAATAAAGGAACAAACCAAGAAAGAGAAAGACATGACACCTCAGAAACTGAGGATCCAACATAAAAGAAAGGATTCCCTAGAACAATGGTGAAAGAAGATTATAATGATGTCTGCTATTTCAAAGGCCCACAGAACACTGGTCCAGATTGAAGATCAAAATACTTTGGGCAAAATGTCTCCAAGAAGAAACTGATATGATACATGAAGTATTTGAACATACTGAGTGAAGAAACACAGTTCTTGGGGAGAATATGGAGCTAAATTAGCAGTGAACATAGGAAACAAATAAGCAAAAGATAAAACAAGGCAATTCTTAATTGCAGAGAAAACAAAAAGCTATGCAAGTAACCATAATATACACACTACATGGCTCAGCTGTGAATAGGTTTACCTAGTCATATTAATGAAATCACTGACTCCTGCTCTAACCAATATGACATATGATAATGACAAAATGATAAATAATATATTAGGATCTAATACAATATAGGGAAAACATGAGTATGGGTGAAGGGGACAGGGGCAGGAAAGCTAAATCTTCATCTTCCATTGTGGGAAGACAATATATAACACCTAAAACTGAAAAGTTGAGAAGTAGTAGAATACATACTTTAAAAGGCAGGTAAAATGCCAAAAGCAGCAGCTAGTAAATGTTGGTAAATATTCTACTGAATACTCAGTACCTGGAATGTAATAGACATTCAATGAATGTTTGTTGAATTGTACTAACATACAAAAGAATAACTATATAGTATGTGCCCAAATTCAAACATTCTGTAAAATGTTAGGGGCTGCTCTTTAAGATATTATCACCTTCTATTTAACCCAAGTACCTAAGCTTTCTGAATGAAAAAAGGAAAAAAAAAACATTTTAACTATTATTTTTAATTTTTTCCCAAAAAAGATTAATGATGCTTCCCAAATGAAAAAAAAAATCAGGTATTTCACAAGAGAATTTGATAGCACTATTAATATGCTAATTACCTCCTTGGATAATCAAGGAAAAAATCAAATCCAACATATACTAGAATGAAGCAAGGGATATTTCTCTTCAATATTATTTAGTACATTTAGATGTGATAGATTTAAATCTTAGCTTAGAACTCAGATGAGTACTTAAAATACATTTAAAAATTTATAAATCAAAACAATTTAACTGGTAAGCAACATATTTAAAAAGTCTTCCTGCTTGTTCTTGAAAAAGTTATATTTGTCATGAAGGAAGGATACTGTGTTTTATATAAAGCAAGACAGATACATTTTTATTCAAGCTTAACAAATTAAATTCTAATTAAAAATTTAGATAACCAGAATATCTGGCACACTAGCTGATCACAAAAATATAATGGTGGAATATTTATTAGGATAACCAAATCCTTGTAAAGTTTTCTTTTTTACCTTTGCACACATTAATGAGAAAAGAACATTTAGATTACCACAGGTAGACTGGAAATAACACTGTTTTAAAAAGCCTCTCCATTGAAGTGAGTTGAAATAAATAACTGAGCCAAGTCAAGAGTAGTCAACAAAATTTTATTTATTCATTCATTCATTAAGTAAATATTTATTAAATAAATCTACTATGTGCTAGGCACTATCTGTTAGTCTTTAAAGCACAGGATAATTTACTCATAGGTATGATTTTCCATCCTTTTTTATAAACCTGAAAATAAAATATACAAATCAAGGAAAATAATGGATCTGTTTACCTTGCATTGCAGTTATTTAACTGGAAGACAAATCATGTTATCCATTTGAACACAATTATGCAAAGAGGTACCTACCTTTTGTCTTCAAATAAAGAATTATGTTACACCACAGAGAATGTTTTTCTTCTTACATGTGATTGTGTTGAGCATGCTCTGGTATGGTGGTTCCAAACACCAGTAAATATAGTGAGTTTTGCATAAGGCTTTATTTTTCTTCATATGACTTACTGCTATGTAAGTCCAGTAATGCAGAGGCTGCTGTACTATTGACATTTTGAGCCAGGTAATTCTTTGTTGTGAGGGGTCATCCTGTGAACTGTAGGATATTTAGCAGCATCTGTGGCCTCTACCCACTAGATGCCAGTATCATCATTCCTGCTAGCTGTGACCAAAAATTTCTTCAGATATTGCCAAATATGGGAAAGGGTGCAAAATTGAATCCCCTGTTGAGAACCATCACTTTAGAGAAACACATCAGAGAGGGAAAGTGATTATAGATAGAAAAAGGAGGCCAAATAAAACAATGACCTCTCTTTCATAACTGTAGACTTCTGGTTTAGAATATGCTCAAGTACATCAACCTTGATGCTACTGGTCTACCAAATTTTAAGGTCAAATGTCTTCTAGGCTTAAATCTAAATTGAGATAAGAAAAGAAGTCCTATTAAAACAACTCACAAAGAACACACAGGAAACAATTCTGCTACATCTTCCACTTTAAAGAATGCCAAGGTCATCTTTTTGTTAGTTACCTAGCATAATCCCAGAAGTTTTCACAAATATTTGAGTACCTACTATGTGCCAGACATATTTCCAGACGCTAAAGAAAAATTAATGTATTAACTGCATTTACTGAATTGAGAAATCACTCTTATAAACCTTATTTAATAGGGAAATGTTTGTGACCTTGGATTTCGCAAAGGATTCTTAGACATGATACCAAAAGCATGAGCAACAAAAGAAAAAATAGGTAAACCAGACTTCATCAAAATAAAAAAATTTTGTACTTCAAAGAATATCATCAAAAAAGTGAAAAGATATCCAGAGAATAGGAGAAAATATTTGCAAATCATATATCTGGTAAGGGACTTGTATCAAGAATATACAAAGGACTCTTACAACTTAATAATAAAAAAGACAAATAACCCAAATAAAAAATGTTCAAAGGATATAGATAGACATTTCTTCAAAAAAGATGTACACTGACCAATAAGCACATAAAAAGATGCTCAGCATCAGTACTTGTCAGGGAAATTCAAATCAGAACCACAGTGAGATACCAATTCACACCTACGAGGATGGCTATAATCAAAAAGTCAGATAATAACAAATGTTGGCAAGGATGTAGAGAAATTGAAACCCTCATTGTTAAAGGGAATGTAAAATGGTGCAGTTGCTTTGGAAAGCAGACTGGCAGTTCTTCAAACAATTAAACATAGAATTACCATGTGACCTAGCAATTCCACTCCTAGGTATATAGCCAATAGAATGAAAACATGTTCACACAAAAACTTGTAAATGAATATTTATATCACCATTATTCATAATGGTCAAAAGGCCCAATCACCTCAAATGTCCACTAATGGACAAATGGATAAATAAAATGTGCTATAATCATACAATGGAATATTATTTGACCATATAAAGGAATGAAGTACTGATACATGCTACAAAATGGATGAACCTTAAAAACATTATGTTGAGTGAAAGAAATCAGTCACAAAAGGATCAATATTGTATGAGTCCACCTCTATGAAATGTCCACAATAGGGAAATCTACAGAGATGGAAAGTAGATTAGTGGCTGCTTAAAGCTGGCAGTGGCGAAGGTGGGAAATTGCTGGGGAAAACAGATGACAGTTAAAGAAATATGTTTTCTTTTTGAAGTGATGCAATATTCTAAAATGTACTGGGGTGATGGTTATACATATCTATGAATATACTAAAAATATATTAAAACACTAAGATGTATACTATTTATAATATATTAAAATCCACTTAATTGTATATACTTTAAATGAGTGACTTTTATGGCATATGAATTATGTCTCAATAAAGCTGCTTTTTAAAAAAAATGTAGCATTTAAGGTACAACGGAAAACACAGCACTGGGGTTATGGTTTATTAATGAAAATGTCTTGTTTAAAATACCCTTGCTTCTGAAGAGATCTCATTCTTTTGATTGTGACATAGGAAATGATTATTGAATACAATTTAAATTATTGAAATGTTCCAGGTAAATATTTTATGTAAGACTACAAAAATCTTGAAAGCAGAAAAAAATTAAAACGCAGGCAGCAGGAACTTTCAGAGGATATAAAATTCAGTGATTGTTTAAGATGTATTGGGGGCATTAAGTAATTCGATTCGTGGGGAGGGATGCATGCAAGGAGAGTTAAGGAGCTCTTATGAAAAGCCTCAGCCTGAAGACCCTCTTTACCACATTGTAGAGATGTTGAAAGAAAAACATTCCTTTTATGCATTGTAAACCTTATTTTTCAAGAAGCTAAAACAATCCTCCATATGATTTACTCCAGTAACAAATATGAAGTCAAGTAAATAATAATGGGCCAAACAAAAGAGATTTAAGGAAACAAAAAACTAAACCAGTTCCCATGAATGGCTACTGGGAAGTTTTGGTAATCAGCGTGCATCATTGCTTTTTCCAGGCAGATCATAATAGGATATGATCTGTGCGTAGCTCACAATTCCACTACTGAGCTATTTCAACCTGTGTCGTTTTCAATCCAAATAAAGTGTTTCTGTGCAATATATCAGTTAATTATCCTATCTCATTACAGAGTTCCTGCTATGCCTGGTCATTGGAGTCCATAGTTGCTCCAACCTGGAGAATCACCAACACCAGTAACAAGGAAATGCCCCAGGAGGCATTACGGATTTTTTAAAGTCCTTAATAAATCTCAGCTCCTGCCTTGACCATTGCAAACAGCCCAGTTCACCATCAAGCTGAGTCTGGGTACCTTATACAGCACTGTGCTCCAGTTTCAAAGCAAAATTAGGGCTAATATGTGGCGGCGGTGGTGGTGGTGGTGGTGTGGGAGACGAGGAGAAAAACAAGCAAAGGCAGGACTGGCTTTTCCTATAGAGCCTCAGATTTTAAAATAACTGCCTTGGAAACCGAAATGACCCAGATTGGGGGTTGGGGGGGTAGAGGGGAGAGGGCAAATATTCATTCCCCAGCGGGGTGGCTGTGGCTTGGCTAGAGAATGGGGAACTTGGGGAAAGGGGATCATCTACATAACAAGAACAGCGAATGGTCTTTAGGTGCTACCCACCTCCCCAAGTGAATCACTGTAGTGTCAGCCCTGCACTGATTCCAGGATTTGCCAAACAAGATGAGGTAAGGCACAAGCCTGGAGCCCCCTCCCCCTCCCCCTCCTCCTCCTCCTCCTCCCCTTCCTACCCCTCTCCCCAGCGCTGAGAAGAGCGCATCCCTCCGCTAGGTGCACCGCACAGCGCCCCGCCCCCTGCAGCCCGGGCTGAGGGGCTGACGTCACCCTTCTGCATTGAGCTTCAAGGACCCGTGGCAGCACTGGTTAGAGAGGGAGCAGAGTTGGGGCGCTATCGCTGTCACCAAGTGGCTGGGGTCCTCCCCCAGGACGCTGCGGACTGGGTTCACGCAGTGATAGAATGACCAGATGGGGAGTATAAGGTTGGAGGGAGGTAGGAAAAGGGTCGAAAGACTCATCTCCTGGGTCGCCAAGAAAGCTCAAAGATGCCCATGGCTTATATAAGACCCTCTCCCCTCTGTGCGCCTCCACGCGGTGACAGAGTCTGCCCTTCATCAGTGCGCTTGGGGGACTCTGGTCGCCCTTGCCCAGCCAGGCAGGCACAGGGCTTCTGGCAGAGCCTCACTCCCGCAGCCCCGAGGGGTTGGGAATAACTGGGAATCTGGGATTAAACCCGACGCTCCCGCGCCCGCTCCTAGCTGGCCACAGGTTAGCTCCAAGAGGTGCCCCGAACGGGCTGCTAAGGGAGGGTACGGATGGATGTCCAGGGAGGAAAACAGACGAATAAACCCGCAACTTTCCCCAGGGGCTGACCCTATCCCGCGATAGGGTTCTTTCTTAAAAAAGAAATCAATGCATTAAAAATTTTTTGGAAAGGTCGACAACCTGCAGTCACCGCCACTACGCAGCCCCCTGCAGCCTGTGCTGCGCAGGGTCCAGGGTCCGAGAAGCCCCGACCTACACCCTGCCATCCCGCAGCCCCGACCCAGCACCCTGCGCCTGTCTCCTTAAAGAGGGGGCTGAGATTGATTTTTGGTTTGGGTTTTTCTCCCCCCTTCCTTTCTCAGAGCATCATCATACAGACGGATGGACAGCGGCTCGGCCACCGGCCTGGCGTGGGCACTCACCCAGAAGACGAAGGAGTAGATGATGAGGAGGGTTTTGAGACAGGTTATCACAGGTTTGGTCTCCATTCTCCTCGATGCCATACTACGGAGCTCCGGCGGCGGCGGCGGCGGCAGGCGGCGGGCGGGCGCACGGGAGGGGGGAAGAGGCGGGGCGGGGCGGGGCGGGGCGGGGGCGCGTGCCGCGAGAGGCCCAGTGAGCGCGCAGGAGAGGCCTTGCGCGTGCGTGAGCGCGCACCCGTGGATTCTTGTTCAAGGAACCGGGCCGGGCAGCTACTGCGCATGCTGGGAAGGTGGTCCGCGCCCGCAATCTCGCGCAGGCTCAGACCCCCAGTCGAGGAGAAGGAAAGGGCAGGGCAGGGTAGAGCAGGAAGAAGGAAAGGAAGGGGAGAGCCTAGAGGCCAGGTCAGAGGTCAGGGAAACCTACCCCAGACCGCCCTGGCATTTAGGTTTCTACTTTGTACACAGTAGGGTCTTACATTTGCAGGGATGTCTGCACCTGGCTAGGAGAGGTTTATGAGTGTTCCCCCAAATCAGTCACGTTTCTGCATTTGGACAACCGGCCTGGCCTTCTATGATGGAAGTGGTTGAGTAGTCATGTCCTTGGCAACAAGCAGGCCTTGTCTGTGCCAGGAACAGACTGTGACAGGTGGCCAGAGAGACAGCTGGAGGGATGTACGGGAACTCAGGAGCTCAGAGACCCCAAATCCTTGCCACAATGGTTATTTGTAGACGCCCCCATGTTTTAGATTCCCTCACATTTTGAAACAATGAAGCCAAATGACAGGAAGGTTCTATATGAGACATCATTCTTCCTGCACATAAAATGTTTACTGGAACACAGAAAAAAATGTTTAAAGTGGCTGAGAATCATTTGCCCCACCCTAGCAAGTACAAAACACCTCACACCCATAAAGGAGAGCTGCATCAAGGAGGTTAAAAAATAATGTTCAAAAACAATTTGGAAGTTCCTCAAAAAGTTGAACACAGAGTTACCTTATGACCCAGCAATTCCACTTCTAGGTATCTACCCAAGAGAAATGAAAATATATGTCCATACAAAAATGTGTACATGAATGTTTATAGCAGCATTATTCACCATAGCAAAAATATGGATGTCCATCAGCTGATGAATAGATAAAATGTGGTGCATACATACAGTGGAAAATTATTCAACCACTAAAAGGCATGAAGTACTACTGATACATCTTACAACATGGATGAACCTGGAAAATATGTTAAGTAAAAGAAGCCCGACACAAAAGACTAAAAAATAATCTATTTGTAGGAAACATCCAGAATAGACAAATCTATAAAGACAGAAAATAGATTAGTGGTAGTGGTGGGGATGTGGCAGGGATGAGGAATGACTGTTAATGGGTAGG
This sequence comes from Cheirogaleus medius, assembly GCA_008086735.1. Lineage (NCBI taxonomy): Eukaryota > Metazoa > Chordata > Mammalia > Primates > Cheirogaleidae > Cheirogaleus > Cheirogaleus medius. Next base: position 10,910,478 of record VBSM01001483.1, read on the forward strand.
GGGTTTCCTTTTGGAGTGATGAGAATGTTCTGGAATTACATATGGTGATAGTTGTACAATTTTGTGAATTTCTAAAAACCATGGAATTGTACACTTTAAAAGGGCAACTTTTATAATGTGAATTATATTGCAATAAAAAAATAATGTACATTCTACCGAGATTTCCAGTGGCTGGTTTTAGAGGAACACAGGTGGAAGATTTAGCTTGATTCCTGAGAGAATCTGCAGTCAAAGCGGCAACACTGTCACAGGCTATGTCAATCACGGGTGATGTTAAGGATACCTCTTGTGAAAGAGTAAAAAATAGAGTCAATAAGGCTTGGGAAAAGCCTGCCAAGGTCAGTTGTTACAGCAGTAATTATTACCTGCAATGAGTTATACCTGGTCTCAGGTCAGTGAAGTCATTATATAAACAGGACACGAATATGAGGAAAAGAAGAACCTGGTTAAGGAAATGCTCAAACATAACAAGGGTATGTGGGCATAGAAGGGAGTGGAGTATGAGTGCAGGTGCAAGAAGATTGGGGACAAATTGAGCAAGGTACCTGTTATAAAGGGAGACTTTGCGCAGTGATTCTCAACACTGGGTGCTCATTTGCATCACCTGGTGTTTAAAAACAACTATGAATGCCTGTGCCAAATCTCAGCTATTCTGAGTCATTTGATGGGGTGGGGGTGAGGGCTCAGCATTTTTTAAAGCTCTTCAGGTGGTTCTAATATGAAGCAAGAGTTGAGGGCCACTGCCCCTACCATGATGAACTTAGACCCAACTTCAGAAAGGAGCTTTTTCTCTTTCACTTTTACAGTCCTCAGGCTGATGCCTACTGTTGCAAGAGCAAAGAAAGGATACTAAAGACTTCAAGCCCAGTGGGTATCCTTAGCTTCAAAAGGTCTTGGCCATGTATAATTACTCTGTAAAGGGGTCAGAAATCTCAATGTTCAGCCCAACAGGGACACTGCCAAGCACTGTAGATAATTTGGTGAGTTAATATATGACACCCAACAGCTTAAACTAATTCACCATTTCACAGTTTGGGACATTTTTAGAATATCTATTAGGTCCAGATTCTAGAAAACTTGTACTGTTCTAGCAAAAATAAACTATTTAAATGTAAAGATTAATATGAATATTTGGTAATGTAATTAATAGATGAATTAACATAGCTTGTAGCTAGATCCTTACTACTCAAATTATGGTTCATAATATAGGGTGACAAACCATCCTAGTTTGCCCAGGACTGAGGGGTTTCTCTGCATTCAGGATTTTCATTGCTAAAGCCAGGAAAGTCTTAGGCAAACCAGGATATATTGGTCTTACTATTCCTGAACTAGCAGCATTGACATCCACTGGGAGAGCTTGTTGAAAATGCACAACTCAAGCCCCACTCCAAGCCCATGTTAGCAAGATTTCCAGAGGATTCTGATGCACAGTAATATCTGTCAGTCTGTCATGATTGAATTGTGTCACCCCCAAAAGATATGTCGAAGTCCTAAACTCAGTACTTCAGAATGTGACCCTATTTGGAAATAGGATTGTTGCAAATATAAATATTTAAATTAAGACAAGGCCATACTGGAGTAGTAGGGGGCCTTAATTCAAGGACTTTTAAGTACGGATTCCTAAAGAAGAAGAGACACAGAGACACACCAGGAGAAAGACATGTGACAGCAGAAGCAGAGATTGGAGTAATGCAGCTGCAAGCCAAAGAATGCCAAGGATGGATGGTCACCTCTAGAAGCTAGAAAGAAGCAAGGAGGGATTCTACCCCAAGTCTCAGAGAGGATGGCCCTGCTGACACTTTGATTTTAGACTCCCAGCCTCCAGAACTATGAGAGAATAAATTTCTGTTGTTGTAAGCCACTCAATTTTTGGTACTTTGTTACAGCTGCCACCAGAAACTAACACACTGTTGTTCTACGATTGATCAAAATAGACCTGTAGCTACCATATCACCAAGCAATTCCACTCCTAGATATATACCCCAAAGAGCTGAAAATAGGTGTTCAAACAAAAACTTGCATGTGGGCCGGGCGTGGTGGCTCACGCCTGTAATCCTAGCACTCTGGGAGGCCGAAGTGGGCAGATCATTTGAGCTCAGGAGTTCAAGACCGGCCTGAGCAAGAGCGAGACCCCATCACTACTGAAAACGGAAAAAAATTAGCCGGGCATGGTGGTGCATGCCTGTAGTCCCAGCTAGTAGGGAGGCTGAGGCAGGAGGATTGCTTGAGCCCAGGAGTTTGAGGTTGCTGTGAGCTAGGCTGACTCCACGGCACTCTAGCCCGGACAACAGAGTGAGACTCTGTCTCAAAAAAAAAAAAAAACAAAAAAACTTGCATGTGAATATTCACAGTAGCACTATTCACAATAGCCAAAAGGTGGAAACAAATGAATATCAGCTGATAAATGGATAAACAAAATGTAGCATATCCATACTATGGAATATTATTCAGTTATAAAAAGGGATGGAGTACTGATACCTATTACAACATGAATGAACATTGAAGACATGCTCAGTGAAAGAAGCCAGACACAAAAGGCCATATATGTATGATTCCATGTATATGAACTATCCATAATAGGCAAATCCATAGAGACAAAAAGCAGCTTAGTGGTTACCAGAGGCTAACCCTAATAGAGATTCATTGCTTAATGTGTATGGGGTTTCCTTTTTGGATGATAAATAAGCTCTGGAGCTAAATATTGGTGATGGTTGTGCAGCAGTGTGAATGTGCTTAATGTCACTTTAAAATAGGTCAAGTGGTAAATTTTATGTTATGTTTATTTTACTGCACACATAAATAATATGTAACCACAGCAAGTCCAAAGGTCCTGCAGCCTGAAGGAGTGGTGCACTTGGACAACTAAAAAGAAAGTTAGCAAGGCTCAAAAGCAGGAAGGAAAGAAGGTATACAGGAGGTTGGGGAGAGGTCAGCCCATCTAGATCTTTTTGGGTAATATTGAGAATTTTAGTCTTTTGCCTAAGAGTGAGGGAAGCTTTTGCTTTTTACTTGCTTTAAATTCAGCAAGTAGTTCAAGGAGAACTGGACTCAAAGCACCTACCTGATCCCTGCTACTACTGTCACCCCCTCAGTTTGTTGTTCACACACACAACCAGAGTGATCTTGTTCAAACACGAACCATATCGTGTCACTCTTTGGCTTAAAATACTCCAATGGCTTTTCCAGCATTGCACTTGGAATCATATTTCAGCTCTTCACCTTAGCTTAGAAAGTATACATGAGCTGCCTCTGACTTTCTCTGCCAATGCTTTCTTTTTGGCTGAGTACTCTCCTTCTGATGCTCTGGCCTTCCTTCTGTTCTTCAAACAAGTGGGATTCGTTCCACCTAAGGGCCATCAAACTGGCTGGTCCTCTCTTTGGAATGGTTTGCCTCATAAACTCTGAATGGCTGGTCCCTTCCTTCCTGCCATTCAGATCTCAGTATAGATGTCATCTCCTCAGAGAGGCCATTTCAGACAAAAATAGCCACCTGTTCACTATCTGTTCTCATTCTCTGCATAGCACTTATCTAACATTTTCTTATCTATGTGCTTGGGTTTTTTTTTTCCCTGTGTCTCCTATGAAAATTTAAGCTCTGCAGGTGAAGGTATTTTTGTCTGTTTTGTTCACTATTGTCTTCTCAGCACTTAGATATAGTAGGACTCAAGAAAATTGTTGAACAAGTGAATGGTGCATAGTAGTCTCTCAATAGATGATTGTCAATTGGTTGAATAAGGGTGTGATATTAATATTTGAAATGAGCCTTGAAGTATGAGTAAGATAATGATGGTCTTTGAGGATTAGAGAAGGAGATTATTACAGACTAGAAACAGCATGAACAAAGGCAGTTTGAAGAAAAGCAGAAAGCTCACTCAGAAAAGTGGCTACACTAGAGGACTGCTATGGTTTGAATGTCTCCTCCAAAATTCATATTGAAACTTAATCCCCAGTGTGGTAGTATTGAGATGTGGGCCTTTAAGAGGTGATTGGATCATGACAGCTCTGCCCTCATGCATGGATTAATTCATTCATGGATTAATGGATTAATGGGTTATCATGGGAGGGGAACTGGTGGCTTTATAAGAAGAGAGACCTGAGCTAGCATGTTAGCATGCTCAGCCCTCTCACCATGTGATACCCTGTGATGCCTCAGGACTCTGAAGAGTCCCCCCCAGCAAGAAGGCTCTTACCAGATATGGCCCCTTAGCCTTGTAGTTCTCAGTCTCCATAACTGTAAGAAATAAATTCCTTTCCTTTATAAATTACCCAGTTTCAGGTATTGTTATAAGCAATAGAAAACAGACTAAAACAAGAGTAGGAAAGGATACAGGAAATGTAGGTTGGGCTGTGGTGGCAGAAGGCCTTGTTCATGCCAAGTTAGACTCTCTGGTGTAGGCAGTAGGGAGCAGTGCAGGGTCTCTCAGTAGGAGAGTGACATTTTAGGAAAGTCACTTGGGAAGCAGTATGAAGGGTAAGAGGTTGCTGAGCAGAGAGACTAGAAGCAGAAGAAGAGTTAGAAAGTAATTGCAATGGCCTAACCTAGGGATGTGACAGTAGGCTGGAGAGGAACAACTGGAGCAGTGCATCTCAACTCTGACCACATTAAAATTCACTGGAGAGCTTTAAGATGTATGAATGCCTGGGCTCCATCTCCCAGAGATTCTGGTTGAGTTGGTCTGTGGTGGGACCCCAGCAATCAGGATTTTTTAAAAGCTCCCCAGATGCCCCAGCTTGGATTGAAACTCCTGGAGAGATAAAAGAAATTGTCCATAAATAAAATAGACAGCCCTCAGGAATGAGTAGATCTGAGTGATGAAGGAAAATATGACTGACTACCAGTCTTAGTCAATTTACAGGACAGCTTTTAAAACATATAACCCTGATATATGGCATATCCAAACATTGGACTAGCATACAGCTTTTAGCAAGTGTGTATATGAAGAACTTTTTTAATCACAAAGGAAAATTTTTGTTATAATATTAAGTAAAAGGCAAACAACCAAAAAATGCATATGCAATATGACCTATGTAAAACCATAGAAAAGAGATTGGAAGAAATGTGTATAAAATTTCCACAGTGGTGCCTCTGGGTGATGAGGTTATAGGTGATTTCATTTTCTCTTTTTTATATTTCCTTTATTTCCCAAAACTTCTAAGTGATCATATATTACATTTATAATCAGAAAAGAATAATACATTTATAATCAGAAACCCAAAAGATTAAAATATTACAGCTTTAGAATTTAAGGGGGTAGACCTTGAACTACTTTGAAAACTTGCTGATATGAAATTAGAGCATATTTCCATTTAGATATGTTTCTATATTTACTAGTATGTCTGAGTGTTTCCAGGATCCCTACCTGAGCACCCAAAAAGACTTTTACCCTGGGATTCAGAAATGTCTACAGGACGGAGACTAGACCTACCAAGGGTATGTTTGCAAAAGCCACTCAGGAGATCAGCACTCAACCAAAGATGAGAAAGAACTGAGCTTTGCAAACTTAGCTCAAGGAGCCTTGAGTAGTGTCAGAGGGTTAGGGTTGTTCTGAGGACAGCTTGATATAGATATAGAATGAATGATTACAAGTCCTCACATTTCCTCCATAGGGATTTACTCTGAGCCTTAGGGGTTAAGGAAATGTTTTCAACAAAGCAAGATTAGAAAAAAATTCATAAAGATATCGGAGCACAATGTTTTGTAGCCAATATAGCCTGCATAACAAAAAATAGAAGGGACAAAAGCTACTGTTCTCATTTCAACAGAATGACAGTTGAATGGCTCAGAACATGGTGAGGAAACATAAAAGACTCAGACAATTTCCCCTAAACAGAATAAGCTAAAAAGGAGGAAAAGGCCAATGCCACTTAGTAACAAGACTACATTCCTAAGACTTACAATGGAAAAACGTAATGATAGCCAGAAAAACAGGGTTTATAAATATAGCTGCCACCTCTCTTCACACTGGGGACTTACTGAAAATGTTGGGAGGAATTTGAGAGGGGTTGGAGTTCTTCAATTTTGTTTTTGCTCTTTGACCCAGTAATTCCTCTTCTATAAATTTGCCCCACAAAAATAAACACATGTACAAAATATATATGCAAGGAGACTAATTGCAAAATTCATTATTGGAATAGTGAAAAATGAAAATAATTCAAATATCCATCAATAGTGTTTTGCCATATATTCATTCATTCTGAAAAATTATTGAACTTCTACTATTTTGCCAGGCACTTTTCTAAGCACTGGGGATATAGCTGTGAGAAAAAAACAAAACAAAACAAAACAAAAAAAACCCAAGGTCCCTATCCTCAGGGAGCTTGCACTCCACTGGGGAAGACAAACAATAAAATAGATTTTAGCATATCCATACTACAGAATTATATGATATAGTATTTAAATATTATATACATTTAACTGCATTAAAATAAAATTTCCTCAGTTGCCTAATGGATAAAGCATTGGCCTCCTTAAAACAAAATTTCCACAAGGTAAAATAGATTATACACAATTTTTTACTTGTAAGTTGCAGAAGAGAATTATAATATCCTACTTTTGTGATTGTAATCACAAAATGTATTAGTGTTTATAGGAAAAAAATCAGGATAAACATACATGACCATCTCTGAATGGTATTAGGAAGGAATATCACCTCTGAAAATGCTGACTTGATTTTTTTATAAGCAGTATTATATGTGTAATAAAAAAATAAATTATTAAAAAGAAATACTGTGTACAGAGGCTAAGCCCTAGAAATGCTTTTTGAAAAACAGTTATTGGGACCTTATATTTACCTTGTGGCTATCAGGACATAGGGAAATGCAGATAAAAATTTTTGTGTATTTAGGGCTACAAAAAATTATAATTATGACTTAAGAATAATCCCTGCAGATCTCAACCCAATAGGGATACAATGTGAAGACAAGAATTTTTGAGGTAAACTATATGATTATAGCTGCACATGCAAAGAGTTCCAATGTTCTTCCCTTTATGATGAATACAAATCTACTCCTGGAAGGACTAGAATAGAGCTACTTAGAGCTGCTCCATTTTATGTATTATTTATTTCTTTCAGAACTCAAGAAGGACATGTCCCTTCTTACATACCTTTCTTAGAAATACATATCATTGTCTACTGATAGTTCAGAAACTATCCCACTGATGGCTTTGCTTTCCACATTCATGTTGTATCTCAGAAGAAACAATGTAAATACTAGCAATAGGAGATTAGTTTTAAAAATTATATAATTGTGCAATAATTTTTCACTTGGCTCCCAGCTATATTTTGAGTGTTCTTCTCTGTATCACAGGGAGCTAGAAACCCACAAACTACATTTTTCAGATTCCCTTTCCAGCTGGTCTCCTGTTAGGTTTGCCAATGGGGACTACTAGTGGGGAGACTATAAGGTGGGATAAAAAGAAAGGCCTTTTTTTCTGTCTCTGGGGAATCCCTCCTGCAGCAGTAGCAGCAGCAACAGTGACTACAGGTAACTATTTGTATCCAAACCATGTGTGGCACTTTTAACAGCATTAGTAAGGCTGTGGACTCCTGGATTCCTACTCATTGGTAGCAGCACACCCAAAATCTGCCATGATAGCACTGCTCACAGATCAGTATCAAGTGCTGGCTTGTGGACTCCAAGCTCAGAAGTAACAGAGCTTTCTGGTTTCTAGGTTACAAATACTAAGGTCAATTGTTTGCAAAACTAACCAGAATTCTTTCTCTCCCTTTCCATGCCCTTTTTCAATGTGACTTTGCAGCTCTTCTCATAAAAAGTTAAATCTATTTCATCTCTCTTTGAACCTGGGCTGGCCTTGTTCCTTATTTTGGACAATAAAATGCAATGAAAAATGAAATTGTCATTGTGCCCAGCTTAGGGCTCAAGACAACTCACTGTCTTCTGCTCACTCTGTTGGAACCCTGTGACTGTCATGACAATAAGCTCATACTAGCCTGCTAGGGAATGAAAAACCCTGTGCATCAGAGTCTAGCCAGCCCTCTTGTCCCAGCCCATGCTTCAAATATGTAGGGGAGCCCAGCCAAGATCAGCAAAGCCAACCCAAAACCAACCACAGATACATGAGGGAGCTCAACTGAGACCAAAAAACTGACCAGATGAGCCCAGCCTAAATTGCTGACCACAGAATTGTTTCTTAAATAAAACCAGTAAGTTCAGGGTGGTTTGTTACACAGATACTAACTGATACACATCTTTCTCCTTTTTGCTTTGTCAGCACTTTTTATACCTTTGTAGCAAATTTCTAGCATTAAATCCTTTTCTGCGTTAAATATATAGTTTCTGCTTTCCTGACTGGAAACTGACTTACAAATGCTATGTTCATAGAATGGAATTCTATACAGCCAGCAAATTAATGTTGAAGTAGAATATTTTGACACAGGAAATTCACACTGTATGTTTTTAATGAAAAATAAAATTACAAAAAGTACACAGAGTATGATACCAATTTATACATATATATACACACATATATGCACATAATTTAGAGGTGTATATACATATAAATATTAATAATTATTACTTCAGGAGCCAATATCTCATCCTTTTGACAATTTTTATTTTATTCTTTGCATTTTCTGCATTTACTAAATGTTCTGTAAAGGCATGTATTTCTTTTATAATTAGAAAAAGTTTTCTTTTGAATTGTTAATTTTTTAAGATATCTAGATCTATATTTGGTTTGGGGGAGCCATGATACCCTTTGTAACTCCCTTTTTAGCAACATATTCGAAATGACTTTTATATTTCAAAAAGTAGGTGACATGAGAAGACTATTTTACCCCTGCTAACAGTATTCCAAGCTAGGTTGTAGTCACTCTTGTTCCCTATAATCTATAATCATGTAGTAGCATCAGAAGTGGGACTTATATCCTTTTTTCTTTCTGCCCTCTTTCTAAAGACTCCATGTCACTTTAACACACAGTAGCTACTGAAACATCCTCCTAACACATATCCCCTATCTGTTTTCAGCTCTAGATAATTCATTTTGAAGGTGTATGAATCTTTGATTACTGAGAATCTTTTATTAAAAAGGTGTAATGCTTTTACACTGACTCCAATATCTATGATAATACTGTATTCCTGTGATATGAAAGGTATAATTGATGGAGACTTGGCTCAGAAGAATTTAGCTGAAAGATGATAGTTCCAGGTACCCAGATTTACACACAGTTTTATCATTTTCAGTCAATTATATCATGTTTATTGACCCTATTTTTGAAATCCAAAGGTTAATTAATATTCACTGACTCCAGTAGGGATACTTTCTAGATAATGGTGACTAGTCTATTTTAGTTAGGTTCATTTATTAGAGAATTATATTTGAATGTATTTTAACTAATAATCAATACATAAAAATGAATATGTTGAAATTCCTTCTATCCAGCTACAATAAAATGTACTATAAACATTAAATTATATAGATAACCTAGGCCAGAGACCCATCTTATTGAAATGCATGAGTGACTACTTTTAAGGGGAAGACTAGGCCAGGGTGGCTGAAGCAATACAGAACATTGAGCTGATTATCAGTGAGTTTACTGCTGAATTCAGTTGATGTTGTTGTATATAACCCTTGCCCTAAGTCCTTTTGTTAGAATTATTCCCATCAGTGAACTGATGGCTTCCAGTAATTGGGTTATAGCATCATCATCATCGGAAACATTTATTGATCAGCCATTGGAATCAGGATTTGAACCCAAATAGTCTGATACAGGAGCCTTCACTCTTGACAATAGATTTTGGAGTCTGACTGCCTGAGTTCCCTCCTGGCCTCTGGCACTTACCAGTCTTCACATCTGTATTAATAGTACCTACCTTATTGTCTTCATATAAGACAGTATATGTGAAGTATTGGAAGCAATTCTGGCATAGTGGATGCTCACTAAATATTAGTTATCATTGTAATAATACTGTGCCACCTTATCATTACAGAAGTTTAGCTCTAAAAGAGACCTTAAAGATAATTAAGTTCACTGTTTGCAATTGTAGGTTACAATCTGTTACCAGATTATGAAATGAATTTAAGAATTCTGTTCCAGCATTTAAGAAACAAATAAGAATAAATAAAATAGAAAATACCAGAGTGCATTGCATGTAATAAGAGTAAGTGTTGTTTCATGAAATGTTTGTTTTAGGGAGCTAGAAGACCTGATGGATGCTCTACCTACATCACCTCAGGTTTCTTCTACTGGTTTTGCCCACCCCCAACATGTTTGTACTTCTCTCCTACACGATCTTCCCTCCTATTCTTCAGAGAACTACCCTTCAGCTATCGGAGCCACATAAGCCCAATGTATTGTATTATTTATCTGTAGCTGCATAACAAATTTTTCAAAAACCTGGTGACTTAAAATAACAAATTTTTATTGTCTCACACAGTTTCTGAGGGTCAGGAATCCAAGAACAACTTAGCTGGGTGGTTCTGGCTCAGGGTCTCTCATGAGATTTCACTCAAGCTGTCAGCTGGGACTACAGTCATCTCAAGGCTTGACTGGGGCTGAAGAATCTGCTTTCAAACTCGTGTGCTTATTGGCAGGCCTCTGTTCCTTGCTGGCTGTTGACTGGAAGCCTCAGTTCTTTGTCATGAGAGTCCATGTCATGGGCCTCTTCATAGAACTGCTCATAAAATGGGACTTTGCTCCTCCACAGAGCCAGTGACCCAAGAAAGAGAGAATCTAAGACGGATGGTCTCTTATAGCTTAATCTCAGAAGTGGCATACCATCATTTCTGCTGTATTTTATTGGTCACACAGACCAACTATGGTATAGTGTGAGAGGGAACTACACAAAAGTGTGAATACCATGAGGTAGGGATCATTGGGGGTCACCTTGGGGACTGGCTACCACAGGTACCATGAGCTGGAGTGCTGGGAGGTTACCTCCTACTGGGGTTCCCTATAACCAGTAACTAAATGGTAATGAAGTATGAAAGCCCAGCTCTCTTGCCTCAAGGCTGGTCAAATTCTGCAAAGTATTTCATGCTCCAGAGCTCCCTGTGGAATAAGGCCAAGGCTAGGACTTCACCTGAAATCTCACCCTTCCTTGATTTCAACCCCTTTCTTCCTCTCTCTGTTTCTTCTACTTTAATACCAGTTTCTCCTGGAAGAATATCCTTGATAAATCACTTGCATTCAAATCCCTGTCTCAAGATCTGTGTCTGGGAATCCCAACCTAGGGCAAAGTGGTGGTGGTGTTGGTAGTGTGAGTATACTAGGTCAATATAAAATGTTTCTTACTGTTAGCCATGGTTAAAAACATTGACTTAAAAAAACCTCTGATTTATATCAGTCCATTTATTTTACTACTGAGTAAATTGAGGCCCTGACAGGTAACATGATTAACCCATATTGCTTAGCTGAGCCCTTAGTTTTATTTTGACTTCCTATGCTAAACCTATGGCTGCTAAATCACTTCCATTAGCTTAAACTCCAACTCTGCCACTTGATAGTTATGTGACTTAAGTCAATTCAGTCTTTCTAGGCCTTAGTAACTTCATCTGTAATATGAGGATGATAAGAGCTCTGAGTAGAAAGAAAATGTTGGACAGAAATAAAATCAGATTCAAGCCCCACCATTCACTGACTTTTTTCCCCCAATTTTTTATTGTGGGTAAAATACACATAACATAAAATTTACAATCTTAACCATTTCAAGTGTACACTTCCGTTTATGGGGAAAAAGCCAAACCCTGTAATGTAATTTTAAAGAGATTCACTCTGAGCCAAATTTGAGGACCATGACCCAGAGTCACTCCCAAGAAGCCTTGAGCAGGTGGACTCACTGTGGCTGGGTTACAGTTTGGTTTTATACATTTCAGGGAGACAGGGGTTACAGGTAAAGTCATAAATGAACACATGGGAGGCATACATTGGTTTGGCCAGAAAAGGTGAGCCATCTCAAAGTGGGGGGAGGGGGGAGAGGGGGGTGGGCTTACAGGTTATAGGTGGGTTTAAAGGTTCTTTGACTTGTAATTGGTTAAAGACATGAAGCTATGTCTAAAGGCTTGGAATGTTTTAACATAAGGAGCTGCTTATCAGAGATAAGCCACCAGACATGTATTTGTTGTGTAAATTGAGGACCTGCAGATTTGTCTTGCATACCCTCAGGCCTGTTAATGGGTTACAAAGGATGCCTCCAAGAAGGGAGGGGGGCATGTGGAGGCATGTCTAACCTCCCTCCTCCAGGCAGGCAATTTAGTTTTAGGATATTTCATTGGCCATGAGGGGTTCCATTCAGTCAGCCAGTGGGGGATTGAGCCTTAAGATTTTATTTTAGTTCACACTTCAGTACTATTAAGTACATTTATATTGTTATGCAACCATCACCACCATCCATCTCCAGAACTCTTTTCATCTTGCAAAACTGAACCTTGTACCCATTAAGCAATTATTCCCCATTCTTCCCTCCCTGCAGCCTCTGGCAACCAACATTCTGTCTCTATGATTTACCACTCACTGGCTTTTTGACTTTAAACAAATTATGTATTTTTATTTCTCTCCTCTTGGGTGAAAATAGATTAATATTTTCCAGTGCATGGCTTATTAAAATACCTGGTATATATAACCAACGGCATCTGGAGTTATTATCATGTACATGGAAGTGCTTTGTAAAGTATCATAAAAATGTGACTTATTGTAGTTATTGTTATGACACTGTACCTAAGGTCTCCAAATTCTGCTTGGCCAAATGGGGTTATATATCAAAACATTTTTATAAATTTTTGATCAACCTCATGTCATTATTTAAAAGCAAAATATGTTAATAGTATCACCAAGCTTGTTTTCCTCTTTTTCTCTGAAATAGCAAATTAATTTTTCTTTATGGGCAAATTATCTAAAATATCTTTTACTAAACGAGTGGTTTTATATTTTACATAATTTTTAGTTATGTAGTAAAACATAAAAAACATAAATTATAAACGTGTAAGGATTTTTAGTTCTTTGTATCTCACAAACTGGTAATATTTCTAACAGTAAGGTCAAATGTGATGTTTAGCCTCAAGGAGCCCTTATTCTTTGAGTAAAGAAGTAAAATTATTTTGTAGGGTGCATTAACATGAGTCCCTCTCTCCATGGGGAGCTACCATCACTCTATCCTGATAGATCAAATATTTCAAATTTTTAAGAAGTAATATTTAATAGGTAAAAGGAAATGTATCATGTAAACAAAAATTTTAGCAGAAACCAGAAGAAAAGATGTTTCAAAATGTAATAACCTAAGGCCTATATTTAGAAAAAAACTATGTACATGGATTAGCCTGTCTGCAAATTGAAAGAATGAACTTGCCTACACAGGGAAAAAAAATAAAGCCTGATTCTGGCTGAGAGACTATAAAACTAGGGAGATTTTTTTGTTTGTTTGTTTGTTGGTTGGTTGTTTTTGTTTTTAGTTAAAAAACTTTTTTAACTAAAAAGTTTTTCAATAAAAGTTTTTCAATAAACTGGGTTCATTGAAAACTATGGTCTTCTTTGTAAAGAAACAAGCACTCATATACATTGCCAGTGGAAAATAATGTATCTCCTATGAAAGGCAATTTGGTAATAATCATCAAAATTACATATCCAATTTGGACCTACGAATTCTACTTCAGGACAGGTACTTGTGCACACATGCACATGTGATTGCATGTACATATGTAAGACAATGTATATGCAAGGTTGTTTATTGTAGCTGGTTATTTTTGGTAATAGTAAAAGTTTGGCAGCCACCCAATGTCCATTAGAGATTGGTTTAAAAAATTATGACACATCCATACAATAAAATGCTATGCAACTATGAAAAGATTGAGTATGCTTTTTCTGTCCTGATATGCTACAAACTCTAAAATATATTATTAATAATAAGTAAAAAAAAGTCAAGGTATAATATAGTGCATATGCTAACTTTTGTGTAAAAAAGGAGGAAATATGAATATTTATTTTCAAACACTGGCAGGATAAACATGAAACAAGCAAAAACAATGCTCACCCTCTCAAAACTGGAGGTAAAACAATAAAATGTACATATTCAATCCTCCCCTTGTATAAATGAAATGGATTACTAATTGAAAAAATGTTTCCCAAAGCCTGCTGCTGGATTCTTTTGTCTGTCAAGATTTAAGCTATACCTCATTAACACATTGACTGCCACACTAGAAAAATATTTTTACCCTGGGGCCATGGATGTGTTAGCAAAACAAAACGATTCTTTCTAATTTGTTATTTTTTTTTATTCTTTTCTATGTGTGAGTTACAAGTAGCATAGTCTACTTTTTTAGAATTAAATCATCAATATTAATTGTAACAATAAGAACATTAACAAGTAAGATTTTCACGAACCAGCTGCAGGGTTTTGCTTCACGCAGCCCTGGCTTGAGTTAAATACAACTCACATGGCAGTCAATATGTTAATGTCAGTAAGTAAATGTAAGTAAATCACAAGATATCTTCAGTGTGTTTCAATGCCAAATTAAAATCATCATGTTCTTCAGGTTATAAATTCACTTGGTCATGATACCTTAAAAAAATTAAGTTCTCAAACCAAACTATGTTAGAAATAAAGATGAAAGACTCTGAATAGGAATAACTAAGTAGAGAGATGCTGATGATGTGGGGTGGGGGGATGGAGAGTCCCAGTAGAAACCATACAAATGGACAAAGATTCAATAGTTGTGAATGGTGACAAATAGAGAAATGTTCATTTTGCTACCTGTAAAAGGTTCCTAAGTCTCCCCAACTGTGTATGGACACTGCATTATCTATCTATTAATAATTTATACAGCTATGAGAGAAATATTGGACGGAATAAACCATCCACCATCCTTTATGACTGTCTAGAGGTAGATGATGCCAAGAGAAATAGAAGGCATATCCATCAGATTGAGTAAGCCTTGCTCCATCAGCAGGGATGGTCCAGGTAAAGAATGAGAATGATGAAAATGATTGCCAGGTGTTTGGGCCACATTCTGCTCTAGTTATGAATCTCCTAGTTTGTGGATTATTTCTCCTGCCATCCCTGAAAATGGCAAAAAGGGGTTAACACAGTTGTGGATCATTAAGCCCATGAGCACTGGAGAAAACAAGTATCCATCTCTTGCCCACATGAACGGGAAAACTTAAAACAATGTAGGCCCTTTGCTCAGCCTCATGAGGGAAGTGTGGAAAGACTCGAAGGCTGCAGTTGTCAATCCTCTGGCCGCGCCGGGTACCAGTCCACGGCCTGTTAGGAACCCGGCTACAGGCCGCACGTCACTGCACACACACCCCTCACCCCCTGCCTCAGTCAGTGTAAAAATTGTCTTCCGTGAAACTTAGGAACCAGGTCTCACAGCAGGAGGCGAGTGATGAGTTAGGCAGTGAAGTTTCAACTGTATTTACAGCCTCTTCCCATCGCTCACATCACCGCCTGAGCTCCGCCCCCACCCCCACGGGCCCCTCTTCCTCATCCGTGGAAAAATTGTCTTTCATGAAACTGGTCCCTGGTTCCAAAAAGGTTGGGGACTGCTACTCTAAGGTAGAAGAGCAGAAAGGATTAAATCCTCGTGGGCAGAGTTCCAACTCCATCCTTCCGTTGGCCCAGGGGAAAACTGAAGCACCCTTGCTCCACTGTCCTGTGTGGAGGAAAGTGCATCTCACTTTCAATGCAATCCTCTCTCACTCTGCTGTCAGGCAGAGTCAGCATTAGTCGCAGTTACTTCCTTCTGGACTTCTCTCTGCCAGTGTCAAACATCAGTATCCCAAATTCCAAAGGCTCATGTGAAGCTGAGTGGCCACTTTGAAGCCAATTATGTGTCTTCAAGATAAACGATGTGCTAAGGATTAAAAAAAATCATTACTTTTGCTCCATCCTCTTTGCAAGTCCAGTGCCTCACTCTGGCACGCGAATGGATTTGGAATTTACTGGTTTTTTTTCTGCGTTTTTGGGAACTCAGCCAAAACTGAAACAAAAAGAGTTCCATTCTTATATCCTCTTATGCAGTTTCTCTCTTCTCTAGTAGAATGTGGAATAGAGCTTATCAGTAGCAACTCTTATAAAATTGTCCTGCACATCTCCCCACTTAGGTAATTGGTTACCTTGTTTAGTAAACCACAAAGGAACAATTAGTCTCCTCTCTATATTCCCTGTCACACCTAGCACACGGCCTCATTTAACAGCTGCTCAATAAACATTTGCCTGAATTGAGCCACCTGCTTTATTTTACATTGATAAAATCAGCCAGATGCAGATAAAATGTTAAAATGATTTACATTTCACTTGTAAAATTAAAATCTACAAATACTACCCTCCTTTTGAAGTAAGAATGCTTATCTAAAAAAAAACAAAAAACCTCAGTTTAACAGGTTGGAAAATATGCTTCTTATATTTTGATTTCCTATTTCTAGATAATCAAGGTAAAACAATTTTCAATGCTACTGGAAATTAAACCCGTGGTAGAAATGTGTATTAAATGTATTGATTTGGTTTTTCAGGATCATATTTAGGCATCTTGTATATTGTTTCTTTATTTTTCTCTCCAGGTGCAAGCTGATGGTCAAGATGTAATTTTATAAACTTGCTAAAGTAATTAAATTATCTTTAGCTATTGGACAGCTGCAATTGCCCTTTCAACTTCAAATCTTAGAAACAGAGCTCTACCAAAGCACACCTTCTCATTGATTCCAATTTTCTTCAAATTTGGTATGTTCCATGAACAAAATCCAATAATTGGTGAGAATTATACTATTGAAAGCATAAAATTTAGGTTACAAAAGGGGAGAAAGTTTAGAGATTGGGAGAAAGTATTTGCAAATATATATCTGATAAAAGTCTTATATCTGGAATATATAAAGAACTCTTAAAACTCAATGATAAGATAAATAACCCAATTAAATATGAGGAAAATATTGGAGTAGATATTCCACCAAAAAAGACATAGAAATGGCTAATAAGTACATGCAAAAATACTTAACATCATTATTCATTAGGGAAATGCAAATGAAAACCACAATGAGATGTGTGTTCAAACATACAAGAATGGCTACAGAAAAAGACAGACATTAACAAGTGCTAGTGAAGATGCAAAGAAATAGGATACCTAATTCACTGTGGTGCATGTGTAAAATGGTACAGCAACTTTGGAGAAAGTAGCTATCCAAGAAAAATGAAAACAATGTTCATACAAGAACTTGAATACAAATGTTCATAGCTGTATTAATGATAATAGTCAAAACCCAGAAACAATCCAAATGCCCATCAACTGAAGAAAGGATAAACAAATTGTAGCATATTCATACAGTGGAATTTTATTCAGCAGTTAAATGAAACAAAGTACTGGTCCAGGCTAGAACACAGATGAACCTCAAAAACATTTTGCTAAGTGAAAGAAACCAGACACATAAGACTATAGATTGTGTGATTCCATCTATATGAAATGTCCAGAATAGGTGAATCTATATAGAGAGAAATTAGGTAGTGGTTGTCTAGGGATGAGTATAAGAATGAAGATTGAAAATGTAGATGAGAGATCTTATTGGGGTGAGGGAAATGTCCAAAAATTGGATTTTTGTGATATTTGCAAACTATAAATTTAGTAAAAAGCATTTAATTGTATACTTATTATGAATGAATTTTATGGTATATAAATTAGATCTCAATAAAGCTGTTAAAATTCAGAAATAACATGAATTTTTTACTTATCCCTGGTTTCACAGAAATTGCTCCTAAAAAAATTTGAAAGATAATCACAAGCCAAAACATTCATTTGAAAAAATGAGGATGTACCTTCATAATTAAAAAAAAACAACAAAAAACAAGAAGCGTCGAAGTGAAATATCAGAGATATCAACTGTCAAGCTTAGAACTTAAGGAAACTGGACATTCCATACTTAATAACCTAAGAGAATAATATGAAAGTCTTAAGGAATTCAAAATTTGCAGTATAACCTAGCTGCTGCTAACTGAACTTGACAGCTTAAAGAAAACAGAAGAGCAACTTCAAAACCTTAATGTCTTGTATCAAGACAAAAACAAAAATTTGTGAAATTTCTATGATTTTATTCAAGGAATATCTTATCACTTCCAGCTACTGGGCTGAGATTGCTGAAAACAAAACTCAAATTTTCTTAGGCTGCTGCATAATAACATTGGCTTACCAGATATTTTACATAAAAGTTATATTTGAATTAGGAGAGAGTAGGATCCCAAGAATTGGAATGGGAACATATGGTAGGACTCATATAACTCAGTACTCCAAACCCCACAGAAGCTTCCTTCCTCCTGGTTGATGAGGCTGTCCTTTATTCTTTGAAGACCCTGTAACTACCTTACTGAGAGTGTTACCTTGAAAAGGGGAAAGAATTCTCTTGACTTCTTAGCCCAGTGATCCCCAACTTTTTTGACCTTTTTGGCACCAGGGACCAGTTTCATAGAAGACAATTTTTCTATGGACAGAGGTGGAGGGAGGCAGTGGGAGGAGGTGGAGTTCAGGCAGTGATGCATGCCCCTGTTTTCCTAACAGGCCACAGATGGTACAGGGCTGTGGCCCGGGGGTTGGGGACTGCAATCTTAACCCACTACTTCTGATCATTGCCACACCTAAATCATAATCAGGTTATGGCAGGCTTCGGTTGGCAAATTGTAAATTTACTAATGTATGTTGGCAAGAATCAGAATCAGTTCAATAGGCGCTATACCAACAAAAGCAGTACAACATACTAGATCAGGCTGAATTCATTGTTTAAGAAGCACTTACTAGGAGATTCTAATTTCATTGTGCTACCTTAAGAATGTGGGTGTAGTTCTAACTGTTTATTCAGCTGGACTCAATAAGGGAGTCAGAGTAAAAAAAGTTGAGACGCTAAAAGTTTCTTGGTGTGATATAGGTGAAGGAATCCAAAGACTTAGGAAGATAGAAATCTTGTAGTGGATTTATTATGTATTGCTTATTTACCCACTCATCTAACATGGTTTAGATCTCCACTTTATACTTAAAGCCTCTGCCATAATCTTCTGTAGCAGTGTGTACGATACACAGGCAGTGAACCAAGTTATTACCTTAGCACGTAGTTAAATCTAAAAAAATGATTAACAATAATCCATTCCTCATTTCCTGACCTTTTCCAAACACAAAGGAACTAACATAACCTTTCCAAGGACAGAATGCAGGGTAATCAATGATGTGATAATGTGTGCTTCAGCAGTGACTATAGACACCTAATGCCCACTAGCCTTGGAAGGTGGTGGGAAAAATACTCCACACAGCTTTGCTTCTGCTGGCCACTTGGAGTACTGGCCTGTTGTCCTATGGATTACGCCACAGCCTCAAGTTGCATGACGCTGCCATGTCCCAATTTTTGAGATCAGTGGGAAATTATAGGTTAGATCAGTGATTTTCAACCAGGGGTTATTTTTCCTACCAGAGGATATTTGGCACTGTCTATACACATTTTTAATCATTGAAAGTTGGAGGGTGCTAATGGCACCTAGTGAGCAGAGATTGTGAATGCTGCTAAACATCCCACAATGTACAGGATGATTTTCCCCATAACAAAGACTTAGCCAGCCCAAAATATCAACAGTGCTGAGGTTGAGAAACTCTGGATTAGGTCAATATAAAATATGTACTGGAAATAGAGGCTGACCAGCCCTGCTGTGTTACAGATCGAGCAGGGGTCAGCAAACTTTTTTTTTAAAGTGCCAGACAGTAAATATTTTAGGCTTTGTGGGTCATATGGTCTCTGTTGCAACCATACACAATATTCATAAATGAAAGAAAGTGCCGGTGTTCTAATAAAACTTTATTTTCAAAAATAGGTTGTGGGCTAGATTTGGTCTGCAGGCAATAGTTTTCCAACCCTTTATATAGAGATTAGCCTGAATACTCTTGCTACAGTGGTTTTGTCTTTATTGTATAACACTAATGCACAACAATTTTATTGTTTGATAATACATTTATTTTGCAATAAACCATTTCAGTTACAATGAGTTTTAAAAAATGAAGTGTAGGCTTTCCAGTCTGGTACCCCCACTGGGTGGGTGCTCCAAGGAGGAGATTTTTTTTTTTGGCTGTGGTGAGGGAAGGAGGGCAGAGGGCAGGTGCTTGCTGCACACAGGAGCAGGGAGCAGTCTTTTGTGGGAAGGGGAGTGGGCACACCATGGAGCTCAGGCTATAGGAGCTGGGAGAGGGGGTTAGGAAGAAGAGGAGGAGTGCACTCTCATCCTCGCTAACCCATTAAGTCCAATTAGGGTCTTGGCTGGGTCTCTCTGAGAGTGTGGACCTGTGCCCCGCTACCCTTTGGGAGAGTTGGGATACAAAGTCCATCACTTCTCAGTTTGCTTGAGTGAGGACTGGTATGTCTTCTAAAGGGTGAGGTGACTTTGATCCTAGGTTGTCCAACCAGTACAACTGAGGCAATGGCTGAACAGCTGGAGGATAAACAGAAGAGCAGACTGCCCCACAGACCTGGAAATGGCTGTCCCCAAAGGCCAAGACTGCTGAGCCTAGAAAGACATGCTGACTTTGCTGCAATGCATGAGGAACAACCTTTCATCCAATTACAACTCCATGTTCAAAACCACCAAGTCACACATGAACTGGGAAAAAGTAGCACTGAAAGACTTCTCTGGAGATGTGCAAACTCAAATGAGTAGAGATTTCTAATGAGGTGAAGAAGTTCCTAACTTGACAGAATTGATCCTAGATGCTAAAAATGTTAAAAATTCTTACAAAGGCAAAAACTCAAACACCCAGACTTCCCAAAGAGGCCTCTGAGCCCTTAGTTCTGCTTCAACTTGAGATGAACAACCTCGACCTGATCAAGACTCTATGTCCAAGAAATACAAGAAGCTTCTGGAGAAGATGAAATATATTCAGGACTTCCAGAGGGAGAAACAGGGGGTTGAGAGAAACCTGACTGGATTCAGGGAGGACTACCCTGATCTAATACAGAATGCCAAGAAGTTGGACATACCCAAGAAACTCCAAACCCCCAAGCAACTGTAGTACATCCAAGAGAAGAAGGTGTATCTCAAAGTGCGGCCAGATGCCACTCCAAAGGATGTGAAGGACTCCCTGGGGAAGCAGTGATCTCAGCTATCAGACTAAAAGAGGCTGAAATTGATTCTTAGGACCCTGCAGCAGGGGAAGAAGTACAAGGTGATTATGCAGGACTATATCCAGAAGCACCCTGAGCTGAACATCAGTGAGGTGGGCATTATCAAGCCCATCCTCACCAAGACTGAATGCCAACTCAAGGACAAGTTTTATGGGCAACCCACCAAGATACCTCGGACCAGCTACTCGTTGTACTGCATAGAGCTCATGGCTGATGTGCAGGACATGCTTAGCAAGAGAGCACCTGGTTCTATGCAGCCAGCAGTGGAAGCTGCTCTCCCAGAAGGAGAAGGATGCCTATCACAAGAAGTTCATCCAGAAAAAGAAAGATTACAAGGTGGGACTGCTCAGTTTTCTCAAGAGTCTGCCTGAGGAGGAGCAGCAGCTGGTCATGAGGGAGAAGATGTTGAACATCAACAAGAAGCAAGCCACCAGCCTGGCCTCCAAGAAGCCAGCCCAGGAATGGGGCAAGGGCAGCTCACAGAAACCTGAGTGGCCTGTGTCGGCCTGGTTCATCTTTTTTGAGGAGAAGGAGCGGCAGCTGCAGGAGGAACGGCCTGAGCTCTCTGACAGCAAGCTGACCCACCTGCTGGCCCCAAAATGGAATGACTTGTCTGAGTAGAATAAGGCCAAGTACAAGTCCTGGGAGGCAGTGCTCAAGGTGCAGTTGGAAAGGAAGCCCAGCGGGGTGTGTGAGGAATGGGGCAAGCTGCCAGAGCCACCCAGGAAAGTAGAGGAGATCTGGCAACAGAGCTTCATCGGCGACTACCTGGCCCGCCTCAAGAACAACTGGGTGAAGGCCTTGAAAGCTATGGAGATGACCTGGAATAATACAGAGAAGGAGGATAATATGGATTAAGGAGGCAGGTGAAGACCAAAATCAATATGAGAGAAAGCTGAGTGAGACGCAGGAACCCTCAGCTGCTACAAACTCTTCCAAGAAGATGAAGTTCCAGGGAGAACCCAAGGAGCCTCCCATGTACAGTTTCCAGTTCTCCTAGGAGCTGCTCTCCAGTGGGGAGCTGAACCACTTGACACTGAAGGAGCATATGGCAGAGATTGGCAGCCGCTGGCAGCGCAGCCATCAGAGCCAAAAAGATCACTACACAAAGCTGGCTGAGGAGCACAAAAGCAGTGCAATGTGCACTGGACTTCTGGGTCAAGAGTCTGTGTGCCCAGGACCACACAGCATATAAAGAGTATATCTCCAATAAACGTAAGAGCATGGCCAAGCTGCAAAGTCCATACCCTAAGTCCAACCTGGCTACCCTGCTGTCCAAGTCGGAGTCTGAGAAGGAGGATGAAGAGGATGAGGATACTGAGGATGAGGATGAAGTAAAGGAAGATGATGGGACTTGGGGCTCCTCTGACTTTAGTATCAAGGATGAGGGCAAGGACAGGGATGAGAATGAGGAGGATGAAAAGGACAAGGATGATGACAAGGATGACTAGGAGGTTGAAGACAAGAAGTCCAAGGGCAGCAGCTCCAGCTCCTCCTCTTCAGGGGACTCCTCAGACTCTGACTCCAACTGAGGCACAGCGCCCCTGGGGCAGTCAGGGAGAGCCCAGGAACTCCCCCCGAGCTGACCACCTTTGTTTCTTCCCTGTGTTCTGTTCCCCTGCCCCCTGGCCTCTCCCACTTTCTTTCTTTCTTTTTCTTAAACAAAATACAGTGGGGGTAGGGGGTTGGAGGAGTTCAGGCCAGGACTAAGCAGCCTCGGAGATGTCAGCCCTGGGAGAAGCAACCAGGGAGAGCAACCATCAAACTAAGCCAGTACTAGACCAGCCCTGCCCACCCCACCCACTTTTGACTTGCGGTTCCAGCATGGACAATGGACCAGGAAGTCAGGGTGGGGGATCCCAAAGAGTTCAGTGAGGCCCTCCACACCTGCATCCTAATCCAAGGTGGGGTGAAAGCTTGGGAAGGACCCCTTCTTTCTCAGAGGAGCTTGCCACCTGGATCCCTGTATTGTAACTGGAGGCAAGGAACATGTGGGGAAAGGAGGACAGATATCTTTGAGAAAATAGGCACTGCCCTGGTGACCCTCTCCACTACCCCCTGCAGGAAGGAGCTGCCTGGACTCACTCATAGGGGAGGGTCCAAGTGTTTTTTATATGTGTGATATATATATATATATTTTTTAAGCTCTAAGCCATGGATGAGGCATTTCCTACCCCCTATAGAAATGAAGAGCATGATAATTAATGAAAACTACTGACTTTCCATTTCACAAGAAAGTTGATTATGAGCGTGTAATTTGCACAAAATTTTTGGAGAGACATTAACCAGCCACCCTAGGAGCCAAAATAATGTCAGTGATTGATTATCTAAAATCTGAGGAGGTAAATCTGTGAGACATACATAAACATCTATTTTGAAACTTAGTAGTTAATTTGAGAAGCCTGAGCCTGAAAAGGGCAGTTAATATGTACGTCTTCAGAGGTGTATTTACTCAGTAAAGCATGCCTTTTAATTTAGATCAAACCATCATTTTCCTAAATTATTGTCATTCATTTTTATTCCAAGTTTTCATGCGCACATATTAAAAATGGAGTGTGTTTGCTCTATTGGCAGAACTTCACAAAGAATTAAGTGAGGTCAGTTTTACATCAGTGATATTGGATGCTTCAAATAAAATAATCCGCTAATGCCAATGATGGCTAAATTTTTTTCGCCCAATTTATTGTAAAATTTCTAGAAGTTCATTCTGTAAAAGGGAAATTATGGCATTATTACTAATTCTATGGAAAATTTTGGCCTTATTACTAATTCTATGGAAAATTATGGCATTATTACTAATTCTATGAAAAATTATAGCATTATTACTAATTCTATGGAAAATTGATTTAAAAGTCCAACATTTAAGGATTCAGTTATTTGTTTTGTGATATAATATAAAAATAATTTTTTGTGAAGCACAGTGACATGGTAAAAACAAGTTTGTTTTTTTTTTTACTACTACATGGAGATGCCTATGGAGTAGAAGTGTACTTGGAATTGGTTGACATGCACACATAATTCAGAACTGATTCCAAAAAAGCTATCATATTATATCAATCAAAATAGAAAAGGCAGTTGTCAAAATTTACAAACACTTTATATAGACACACACTCACACACATACAGATTAACTAAACTAAAAAATCTTTTGTGATAGAGTTGATATTGAATGCAAAAAAAATTTTAGTATGGCCGTACATGGTTTCTCTCAAGCTGAGAAAAAACACATATAAGAAAAATGGGAAAATTTAAAAATTAAAATAAACTTTAGGTACAATTTTCAAATTTATATTTTGGCCCCCTTTTTCCCTGGAAGGCTATAGTGAACAACACCAAGGTAATATTTGTATGAAAGTAAAATATTTATTCTGGCAACATTTAAACAAACTAAAATTGAAATTTCTCTGTATTTTAATATTCTAATGACTACTGTGTATAATTTTCTAGTACAGTTGCTTTCCTATGATTTGTGCAAGAAGCTGTTCTAATCTTTCAACTTTTATATGTGTAAAAAAGTACCACACAATGATGCTCTTAAATATTTGCTCTAGGCTTCTTGCTGACCTCCACAGAAAGCACTTGGACTGCTAAGAAATACAATAAGAGACGGAACAGGTCACTAATGAGGAAATAAATTGATAGTCCCTCTCTACTGCTTAGAGCTATTGTTGAAATGAATTTAATAATGGGATCACTAAAAAGGTCATTAAATACCAAATACAAAGTCACTTAAGAATCTGCTAAGAAGGAGGAAAAGGGCGTTTTCTGGCCCTTCATTACTCCGTTCTGTGTTTTTCCTGGTAGACATTTGTTTATCAGCTGCCCAGCATCCACTGCCACTTTCCAAGGGTACCCTAATTTTCTTTTAAGGAATATCTCTCCCTCATTAGGGTAGTTTTGGTGTAAGGTATTTCCAGTTTCCTGCCTCATCCTTTGGCAATGGAAGGCATTCAGTCCTTCCTTGCCTTGCCCACTTTGAGAGCCAGGATGGAGAATCTGATTTGAGCTTGACTAATCTGATGCTCTCTCCTAAGACTTTGAATCTTGAGGAATTGATGCAAAGAAACATTTGGAGGTCATGTAGTAATTAGTTATGTCCTGCTTTAAGTCGGTGGCTATGAATTCTATGGCCTCTAGAGTGACCTTGATTTCTACAAGCCCAAGCCTGATTTGCCATCTCTGCCTTCAGTTAAGCACAGCTTGTACCAGTTACTCAAAAACAGGGAGCCCTAAGTGACACACACATCCTCCATTAGCAGTGCTTTCCCCCCCATCCACCTCCAGTAAATTACCCTATAACTTGCCCACCTTGCTTGTCTCTGAGGAAGTAATTTCTTGCTAAAGGTAATTTGCACTAAGGTGTTAAGGACTCAGTGTGTTACTCCTCCTAGGAGTCTTAGAATATGAAAAGATCTTTAAGGAGATTTTAAACAAGCCTTGAAGGGTAGATGTTCAGACATTCGGTCCCTATGTGACTATAGAGTGAAATACTACCGTTCATTGACTACTTTCTTATATGTGTGTTACTGTGTTAGGTGAGCACTTTATAGACAATCTCCATGGCAACATTTTGAAGAAGGTATTATTATATCCATTTTATAATAAGCAATAAGAGGCTTAGAATAGTGAAAGAATTCGCACAGAGTCACCCAGCTAATATTTGGGGGAGCCAGAATTTGAATCAATGTTATTTGACCCCAAAGTCATTTTCTTCACATTAGCATGTACTGCCTGTCTGTATGGTAGGCATCTTCTGAGGAAAGAAGCATTTTTTTCTTGTGGGCATTCTATTTGCATGTTTTACCATCTGTGTGTGGAACTGGCTCAGCACATGTACCCAAGTACAACATGCCAACAAGGAGGCTGACATTTCTTCCCTGTGTGGAGCTGGATAGGTTGGTTGGGCCAGAACAGCAGTAGTACCTTGTTCAGTTCTCTGCCAAGACCCAGCTATCATTTTAGCATATCACTGAGGTATAATTGACACACTGTAAAGTGTACCAATCTTATATATATATAGTTTGGAGGATTTTATCAAAGATATATACCATGTAACCATCACTCAGCTCAAGACATACATTTCCATCTGCCAGAACCAAAGTCAATCCCCCTACTCATAAAGGCAACTAGTTTTTAAATTACTGTAAGTTTTGTTCTTGAACTTTTCATTTCTTTGAGTCTTTCTAATCAACTCCCCAAACCACAGAGGCAACCAGTTTTTAAATTGCCATAAATTTGCTTGTTCTTGAACTTTATATAAATGAAATCATACAGTAAGTACTCTTGTGTATGGCTCCTTTCACTCAAACTAATGTTTTTGAGATTAATCTATGTTGTTGGATGCATCCTAATTAGTTCTTTTTATTGCTCATTCATTGTATGAATATACTCCAAAGTTTTTGTTTACTCATTTTCCTGTCGATGGACATTTAGGATGCTTTCAGTTAACACCTATTTTTAATAAAGCTGCTCTGAACATTCTTATCCAATTATTTCTGTGGATATATACATTCATTTCTTTTGGTTAATATATACTTAGAAGATGAATTGCTAGGTCATGAGGAAGGAATATTTTAAATTTTATTAGAAACAAGGATGTATGATTTCATATTCCTACCAGCAATGAATGAGCATTACAGTTGCTCCACATCTTCACCCACATTTAAGTGCGTGTTTTTGATATTTGCCATTCTGGTGGGTACGTAGTTTTATCACATTGTGGTTTTAATTTATATTTCCCTAATGACTAATAATGTTGAACACCTTTTCATATGTTTATTGGCAATCTGGATATCTTCTTTTGTGAAGTGCCTGTTCAAGTCTTTTGTTCATATTTGTATTACTGTTGGTGGACTATGAAAGCCTATAGTACCACATATGACCAACTACACAAGTCAGAAAGCATAACCATCAACTCAGTGGCATTCAATATTTACCCAAAGGTAAGCTGAGAGAGATGTTCCTGCCTACTCTTTGAGGCCAGAGGTTTTAAACTGTCAGTGGTAGACCAACTATGGACTGCAAAAGTGATTTGTTCGGTTAGTATTTTAACTGATATAGTTACTAATATGTTAAAAGTTGAGATGACTCAAATCTGGCAACACTGGGCCTGCACTTCCCTCTCAGCAATATTGGCTGAAGCTGAGTAGTAACTGCCCTTTTGGACTGTATATGTGCTTTCCAGTTTAACACTCCCCATTGTCTTATCCCCAGTCTACTTATTCCTCACTCCCTATTGTCTTATTCCCAATCTGCTTCACTCATTACCTATGTGGCTTCTGTAGACATGGGAGAATTTCTGCTCTGGTCTCAGAACCAGACTGGCTTCTCTGAGCAACTGATTTATTCTTTCCCTATAAGTGTTGTGAATTAGATAACTTACCACATCTGCCTCTTAACTCTACAAATGTACAGACATATTTTTGACTGAATTGCAAGAGACCTAATGCATTTTATATATTTAACTTTATATTTAATCTTTTCCCTATCCTTATCTTTTTTTATCTTAAATTTCTCATTTACTTAAAATATCTTGCAGAAAATTTATTTAAATCTTTTTTGGAACAAAGTACATTCTGCCTCTGCATATCTTTTAGGAGTGATTTCTAAGAAAGGAAAGTCAGCCATTAGCTACAGACTCCGAATAACTCATTCTTTTCTCCATTATTTGCAGGATGGTCAAAGGGGAAGAGGTGGTGTGAAAAAAAAAGATGTCCTCTCACCATTGGACATGGTTGAAAAGTTTCTAAGCAGACCCTAGGCCTAGAAGCTCTGAAGAAAATAAGACCCTTGGTGGAAACAAGAAGGAACAGTATCATGCCCATCTAGTCAAATCATATTACTAAAAAATGTTATTATATCACTACATTCCTAGCAGGATAGCTAAAATAAAAATAATGATAACACCAAATGCTGGTGATGATGCAGAAAAACTGGATCACTCATACTTTGCTGATGGGAATGTAAAATGGTCTCACCACTCTGGAAGAGTATCACAGTTTCTTACAAAACTAAACACATGCTTACCATACAACCCAGCAGTTTCACTCTTGGTCATTTATCCTAGAGAAATGAAAACTTATGTTCACAACAAAAAACTATACATGAATGCTCATAGAGCTTTATTTATAATAATCCAAAACTTGAAACAACCCAGATGCTCTTTAATGAATGAATACTTAAACAATTATGGTACATCTATACCAGAAAATACTACTCAGCTATAAAAAGGAATATGCTATCAGTATATGCAACAACTTGGATGGATCTCCAGGGAATTATGCTGAGTACAAAAAGATGATCTTGAAAGTTTACATACTGTGTGATTTCAATTTCATTTATACGATATTCTTCTGATAAAGGGCTGATAACTAGAATGTATAGAACTCAGGAAGATCAGCAACAAAAAATCAAACAACCCTATCAAAAAAGTAGGCAAAGGACATGAACAGAAACTTTTCAAAAGAAAATAGACTAATGGCCATCAAACACAAAAAAATGCTCAACATCTCTAATCATCAGGGAAATGCAAATCAAAACTACTACGAGATATCACTTATCTCCAGTGAGAATGGCCTTTATCAAAAAGTCCCAAAAC
>VBSM01001483.1:10939263-10961948 GCA_008086735.1 Cheirogaleus medius
AGAATGGAAAAACAAGCACCACATGGACTCACCATCAAATTGGTATTAACTGATAAACACTGAAGTGCACATATAGTAGTAATATTCATCAGGTGTCAGGCAGATGGGAGGGGGGAGGAAGGGAGGAGTATATTCACACCTAATGGCTGCACTGTGCACTGTCTGTGGGATGGACACACTTGAAGCTCTGACTCGGGTGGGGCAAAGGTAATATATGTAACCTAAACATCCTAAACATTTGTACCACCATAATATGCTGAAATAAAAAAATTTTAAAGAAAATTACCATTTTAACAATTTCATTTTATTTATTTATTTATTTAGAAATGGGGTCTCGCTGTGTTGCTGAGGCTGGTCTCAAACTCCTGGCCTCAAGCAATGCTCCCACCTCAGCCTCCTGAGTTGCTGGGATTATAGGCATGAGCCACTGCACCCAGCCTTCATTTATATAATTCTTAAAATGACAAAATCATAGAGATGGAAAATAGAGTAATGGTTGCCAGAGGTTGAAGGATGGTGGTGGTAGGAGTGGGGTGGCTGTGGCTACAAAGGATGCGCAAAGAATTCCTTGTAATAGAACTGTTCTGTATCTTGACTATAGTGGTGGTCACAAACTATACATGTGATAAAATTGCATAGAACTACACACACACACACACACACTAATGATCACATGTAAAACTGGTGAAACCTAAATAAGAATGGTGGATTGTATCACATAAATGTCAATTTCCTGGTTGTGGTAGTATACTATACTTAAGAAAGATGTTACCATTGAGGGAAATTAGGTAAAGAGTATATGGGATCTCTTTGTATTGCATCTTACAACTGCATGCAAATCTACAATTATCTCAAGATTAAATTTTTTTAATTCATTTATACAAAAGTATTGATCAAAAACTTAGCTTTGAGCCACTCAATCAAATATTAAAGCAAAAGGATTTAGATAATTATAACAATATTTATTTTTCTCACAAATTTGTAATTTGGGCAAGACTCAATGTGACAGTTCATCTCTCTGCTCCAGTTGCCAACAATTTTGACGGGGAGAATACTTAAAGACTTATGTGTTTAGTGAGTGATGCTGGCTGGGTGATGCTTAGATCATAGCTGAAAATATCAACTGGGACATCTACATGTGACTTCTCCGGGTGGTTTGGGCTTCTTCATAACAGGGGGACTTGGTCAATGATGAGAATCTCCAGAAAGATAGAGAGCCCAGTGGAAATTAATAATCTTTATGAACTAGCCTCAGAAGTCATGTAGCATCACTTCTGCCATAGTCACAGTCCTATACAGACATAAGGGGAATTAACATAGACCACATATCTTGACATAGAAGTGTCAACATCACAATGTAAGATGAACATGTTGGCAGGGATATATTGTTGTAGCCATCTTTGGAAAGTGTAACTTATTACAGGGCCTAACACAGAAAAAATAGTCAATGCACATTTTTAATGAACGAAAGGATAGGTAATATACTAACCAAGTATATTACTTCTTACCTCTGCTTATATCAAATAGCACCTTTGCCTTCTTCTATGTCCTGCTGGGCAAAGACCTTCAGTCCTACTTTTTGAGGACCTGGTTGTCAGAAATGTGTTAACACTTCTCTCCTGCTTTTGCAATGTGTCAACTTGGCAAGGCTGAACTACATTTTTTTAGCTATCCATTTCTTATATGTTTCTGGCTAAGGGGGGGCCACAAGAGAGATTATTATGTGAGATTTGGAGGGCAGAAGAGAACAACAGCCATTTTGTAACTCACACACATTGTCGCTGATGTGCTAACTCACCTCGTTGGAGTGAGACAGCAGCTGTGCTTTAACTGCTCCACTCTCCCCTGGCTCCTCTTTCAACTGCTACTCCTGGGTTGGGTGTGTGCGTTTAGCTCTGTGAGGAAGGCTCCCCAGTCTTTACAGGATAATCAAGCCACTAAGGTCAGAGACAACAAGAACTGACGGGGGTGAGGGGCATGGGCAATATACGTAACCGTAATATTTGTACCCCCATAATATGCTGAAATAAAAAATAAAAATAAAAATATTAAAAAAAAAAAAGAACTGACAGAGGTTTCAATCCGCCCTTGTCTTCAGCTCGTGCTTGTGAGTTCCGGCTCATTCTTGCTTTCCCTCATTTCATATCCATCCTCCCTTCCCCCACTGCCTGCCCTGTGGACTTTAAGCTCCAGCATCACAAACAAATATAACAACCTTACAAAAACTGTTTAACCAGTTTCCACAATTGTGTAAGGTCAAACCCCTTTGTGTGTGTGCGCGTGCACATGCATGTGTGTGTAGTGGTTTTGCTTCTCTGATTGAACCCTAAATGATATAGAATTTGGCATCAGAAGTCCTTTGTTCACATATTTATGCTCCTATGACTTAATTTTTCATACAGCTTTGTTGAGGTCTAATTGATATATGTATTGATTAATTTTTTCATTCATCCAACATTCGACAGATATTTCATTGAGCTTCTTCTATACCTCTATTCATGAAGTCTTTCTTTTCAATAAAGACTACTTCTCTAACAGTGAGACAAAATGTGATTTAACTTTTGATATTTTTGAAAGATCTGTTAAACATATAGATGAGAAAATAAATTTTTGTGAGACCCTAAATCCTATTTTTCTATGGAGGAAAAGAGAAATAAGTATTTGAGGCTTTGCAGGAATAATTTTGTTTTATTTGGGGACTCTTAAAGGCAGGATGGAATGTTGGGATTTCAAGCTGTGAGAGAGATATTTTGATCTTAGGCAGGGGAGGGGGGAAGCATTTCTGTACATGCTATTATTTAGCTTTCACGTATGCTGTGTCTTATGCAGTAACTCCTGAGGAGCTGGAGAGAGAAAAATAGAATGAGAGAACAAAGAATCTCTTCATAAACACACACACACACACACAAACACACAAACACAAACACACGTGCACACATCCATTCCTGGGGTTGGGTATGCCTTACTTTTCTGTTCTGAGGAAGGGGGATTGAGTTGATTAGGTAATTTGTCCAAAATGGTCTCCATCAAACCATCTCATGATAGTCTTACTGACAAGGGATACTTAGCTGCCTTTAAACTGCATAAATCACAATTTAAAATCTTTTGCACAGAGGGAAACATTACTGTGACTCATTTTTCCTTAAAGATGGATAAGCAGCCGCTCATGCATTTTTAGACACTCATTTCTGTGCAGATGTATCTATTTTGCAATTTAAGGATTTCATTTTTATGAGTGATATTAAAAGCCTGATGTACTCTAACGCCACTGGATGTGTGAGACCCTTAGACTTTGGTTAATTACGTCTAATGTTCAGAGTACCTGGAAGTCATTTTCATGATGTCTAAATCTGGAAAGATTTAAAGCACATAATTTTTCCAGAGCCTCTGAGTCTTCACACATTAAAGCATACAAATGAAAAAAAAAAAGTATACCTAAGTTTTATCTAAATTAGACCAAAACACCATATAGACACAACTGCTACACAACTGGGACACACGGGAATGACTGTCCTAGTCATTAATATATTGAAATACTTGGTTGGTCAAGAGATGCTGCTCTCAGTTCCACAAGCCTCCCCCATCTGCCACTGAAGCTACCTCCGCTCTTCCACAGCACCCCACAGACCACTCCTTGACCCAGAAAATAAAGAGCTATTGCCCACCATATTTGGCTACCTTCAGGACCCTGCCCCAACATTCAGGTGGGTCTTCAGTCCAGTGCCTGTGCTATATTCAGCTAATAAATATTTTTAATATCTCTCCTGCACACAGATATGGTGGAGAGGGGGCTTGCATGGAAGTTGGGAGATTTAAGTTGGAGTCACTGCTTAACCTTTCTGGGCCTCAGTTTCCCCCATTTATATAATGGGAGGGTTTGGACAAGATTATATCTAATGACCTCTTGAGTTCCATTCTGGGATTTTATGATTTAGAATCATCTGAACATTTTCCATTTTCACCTGGAAGTGTTGGTGTCTTGCAGAGGGAAAAGAATGGCTAAAAAGAGTTGGATAACTTGTTCCAAAAAGCTGGCCAAGCAGTGGGACTTGTCAAGAAAAAAGGCAGTGGAAACAAAACACTGTATAAAATCCCCGCACAACCATGCTGAGAAAACCATTTGCAATTCTGATTCTAAAACCTCTTAAAAATTCATATTGGAGTTGGAAAGTTCCCAGAGAAGGGCAGCCAAAATGACTGGACAAACAAGGGATCTCTCTATTTGAAGGCAGATGAAAAGATTTGTGATTCTGCTGCTTGGAAAGGCAAAGTTGAGTAGGAGAAAGAGTCAAAGACTATCTACATTTTTGAAAGACATTGAGGGATGAACACTGACTTACTCATCAAGCCTTTATAATCCTGCACCTGAAAAACAGCTCTTGACAATTGAAAGGACTATATTTAGATCCCTCTCTTCTCTGTACCCCTGATAGGGCTGTGAAGTCAGGGTGATAAACTTATTAAACTTGTTACCCCAAGAAGTACTATGAGATATTTACACTGATTCAAATAATATAGGTATCAGTTCATGGAGATGAATCTATAATATATACATGGACACAGATATTCAGTGCACATTGGGGAAGATAATGCCAACCTCCTCTAACCCAGTGTGGGCATTGTCCAAGAGAGAGCATAGGCCAAAATAACACTTAGATATGCTTCAAGAAGGGCAGTTTGCTTTTCTCTTTTTCCCCCCTTTTTCTTTCCTTGTTAGTATTGTCTTACAGAAGTAATGGTCACTTCCAGAAAGAAAGTTCAAACAGTTCAGAAGACTATGAAATGAAAAGTAAAATTTTTCCCCCACCAACATCCCTCTCCAAAGAGGTAACCACAGGAAAACAGTGCCTGTCCATTTTCCATGTAAAATATATATGAATGATAATATGCATATAGTTTACTTAACAAAATATCTTGTGTACCTCTATATCAGGACACATACACTTATTTAATTCATTTTAATGGCTGCATAATATTCCATTGTGTGAATAAGCCATAATTTATTTAACCTACTAATGAACATTTAGGGTATTTCCAGCATTTGCAATGTTACAATGAATATTTTCATATCTTATATATATCTTATATCTTGGTTCACTTGTTTGTTAGGGTGCTGCTATACAATAACTTTCTGGGAAATGTATTGCTACTTTAAATTACATCACATGATACATTTTAATAAAAGGGCCAAATTTGTCCACCAACTTATGCTCTGTTTATGAGTGTCACACTTTCACTATGCTATCACATTATGACATTTTTTATGTTTCCATGTTTTTATGCATCTTCTCCTGGCTAAACAGAAAAATATTCAGTTAAGTTTATTACTATTCTCCTAAGAGCAAAGATGTTATGAGGATAGCAAAGTGATATAAATAAGCTTGGGAACTTGGAGAAATGCCATATAACAATATCTCTGTTGGCCAAATGGATGAAATCATGAAGAATTTTCTGATGAATTTCTTTCCCAGGTTCCCAAACAGGATATTTGATCTGAATCTCATTTTTAAATTTTATTTTATTATATATTTCATTCAGAAAAAGAGTATGCCTTATAATGTATAAAGAATGAACACTTGTGTAGAGTCTTCTTTATATCAATTAGATGTTGGGTTGAGTAAAATAATGGTAGTTTTTGTCTCTGTTGAGCTGATCATTATGTAGATCACACAGTCTCCCCTTCCTGCTTCTTTCTTTGCCTCATCCTCCCTCTACCTGTATACGTAAAGTAGAAATGATTAATAGAGCTTATCTCTTTTAATTTCATGACTATTTTGAAGGAGCTAATTACAACAAACATTGCGGGTTTGTTTGAATTCAAAAGTGAAGGGGTTAAGATGTTATATCTCTCAGGATTATCTGTATACTACTAAGAAACAGGGACTTACACTGAAGGAATAAAACTCTAATTGTGAATTTTCCAGCATTAAAAAGCTGATAGGAGTGTATTTGATGGAGGGGGCCTGGAGGGAGACTTAGTTGAGGGGCGTGTGTGTATGTGTGTTGGGGAGGTGGGGTGGTGGTCCATGTGCTTCTGAAATACACCTGCTGTCTCTGGTTATGCAATTTGGTGAAAGAATGCCAGGGCTTGGCAGCTAAGTGATGGTAAGAAATAGCTCTTCTCTCTCCTCTGCCTTAGCCTACAGCATATAGTCCCAGAAACTGTTATAGGCAGGAAGACAACCTGGGTGTCCCATACTTGAGCCAGTTCTCACCCTACTCTACCCCAGCTGTATCCTACTACACCACAAAAACACAGGCCTTTGTGTGTCTGATTAAGAAGAAGGTATCATTCAAGCAGGAATGTGGAACCTAGACCAGAAATTTCTGCAGGCTTATAGATCTGGGCATTGGTTGGCTACTCCCTGGCACTTTGGTTTTTATTACTATGGCTACATTTATCACACCCTGAGACCATGGACATTCACTGTCTTCATGTTGCTTTTTCATTTAAACAACCATACAGCATTTTGTTTGTTTGTTTGTTTGTTTGTTTTGAGACAGAGTCTCACTCTGTTGCCCTGAGTAGAGTGCCGTGGCATTAACGTAGCTCACAGCAACCTCAAACTCCTGGGCTCAAGCAATCCTTCTGTCTCAGCCTCCCGAGTAGCTGGAACTACAGGCATGCACCACCATGCCCGGCTAATTTTTTCTATATATTTTTAGTTGGCCAATTAATTTCTGTGTATTTTTAGTAGAGACGGGGTCTCGCTCTTGCTCAGGCTGGTTTCAAACTCCTGACCTTGAGCGATCCACCTGCCTCGGCCTCCCAGAGTGCTAGGATTACAGGTGAGCCACCGCGCCCGGCCCCGATACAGCATTGTTTAAGACCCAGTAGTCAGAGGGATTTGTTTGCAGAACCTAATTCCAATAAATAAATAAATAAATAAATAGGAATCATTTCCTCTTTTGCAAGGCTGCCAACTTGTTTATTTTAAGGGGCAATTATGTCACTGCCAAAACCACACTGATAATCTCCCTGTATTTGAATTTTAAAATCAAGGCCTCTAGAGGGTTAGGCTTGGGAAGAACCAGTGATAGCTTATTTTTCTGGACCCACACTCAAATTAAAATTCACACCTTAAAGAGAATTTCTTTTTTTCTATTTTGGGCTGAAGGAGAATAATGATGAAAGGGAGTTAAGACTTACCTTAGTGATTAGAGAGTCCCAGTGGATTAGACTTGCTAATAGAAACCCAATTAAAACACATTCTGGAAGGATTTTGTTAGAACTCGTAAATACCCCAGAGCTGGTTCTGTATTGTCAGCTTTTTTTTCTTTTAAGCTTACAATTATATTTGTGTTGTATGTTGCATACTAAGTAGGACTAGAGGAAATCAGCCTCTATTAATCAATTCTTCAACAACATCCAAGTTTCTGGTACTTTAGAGCTTGAGATAGCTTCATAATTTATTGTTGCCCACATGTCATGGTCTATCTTTTCATCAGAAAAGCCTATCATTACTAGAAAAATCTACATTGCTTCATTTGTGTCTAAAGATTAGAAAATGCTGCACTTGGTAAGTTCATAGCCTCTCTGCCAACAGGCAGGCACCTGCCAGGTTGAGAGGGTACAGCCATCTGGAACAGCAGAGAACAGGGTGAGGAAAGCTTTTTCAATTTGCAGAGAAAGCAATTACTATAGAAAATGAGCGAGATGGGACCAAAAAATGAATGCCCCATCTACCCACCTGCTGTTCTTGATCTAGAAATAATTTAGTCCTTTGGTTATTTGCAGGGAGCTTTGGGAAGAAAACACATTTCATAAATCCCCATGGCTACAGAGATTGCTGCAATGGTTATCATCACGCCCAACGCCCCTGGATTCCTGTGGACTGTTACATGGCTCTGTTGACTCTGAGTCACCGACACCTGCTGCGATGAGGAACCTTTATGTCCTCACTGCTGATAAACTCAGCATGAGAGTTTGAGAGTGATGGATCCAAGAAGATGAAATGGCTGCTTTGGGCTCATTGAAGGTATTAACACTCTCAGTTTCACCTAAGGTGCAAGAAGATTGGAATGGTAAAGGTTATTCCTTTAACCCATTACATTGTGAGTCTGAGAATATACAGTCATATGCCACATACGGATGCTTCAGTCAGTCAGGGACCGCATATACGACAGTGGTCCCATAAGATTATAATGGAGCTAAAAATTTTCTATGACATGTGCCTAGTAACATAGTGGCATCATAGATGTCATACAGTCAAAGCACAACACATTGCTCACATGTTTGTGGTGATGGTGCTATAAACAACCTAATGCACTGCCAGTCATACAAAAGTATAGCACATATAATCTTGTACAGTACATAATACTTGATAATGATAATAAATGACTGTTACTGGTTTATGCATTTACTGTGCTATGCTTTTTAGAGTATACTACTAATAATAGTTATTTTTAAAAAGTTAACTGTAAAACAGCCTCAGGCAGGTCCTTCAGGAGCTGTTCCGGAAGAAGCCATTGTTATCATAGGAGATGACAGCTCCATGCATATTATTGTCCCCGAAGACTTTTCAGTGGGACAAGATGAGGTAAAAGACAGTGATGTTGATGACCCTGACCTGTGTAGGACTAGGTCAATGTGTGTGCTTGTATCTTTGTTTTGAACAGAACAGTTTAAAAGTAAAACAAATGAATAAAAAATGTGAAAATAGAAAAAAGCTTATAGAATAAGAATATAAAGAAAGAAAATATTTTTGTATAGCTGTGTAAAGTGTGTTTTAAGCTAAGTGTTATTACAAGAGTCAAAAAGTTTAAAAAGAAGTTACAGCAAGCTAAGGTTAATTTATTATTGAAGAAAAAATATTTTTTATAAATTTAGTGTAGCCTAAGTACACAGCATTTATAAAATCTTCAGTAGTGCACGGGAATGTCCTAGGCCTTCACATTCACTCACCACTCACTCACTGACCCACACAGAGCAACGTCCAGTACTGCAAGCTCCATTCATGGTAGTTGCCCTATACAGGTGTACCATTTTTTGTCTTTTATACCATATTTTTACTGTACCTTTTCTATGTTTAGATACACAAATACTTACCATTGTGTTACAGTTGCCTACAGTATTCAGTACAGTAAAAAGCTGTACAGGTTTCCAGACTAGGAGCAATAGGCTATATCATGTAGCCTAGGTGTGCAGTAGGTTGTGCCATCTAGGTTTGTATAAGTACACTCTATGATGTTAACACAATGACAAAATCACGTAACAATGCATTTCGTACAATGGATCCCCATCGTTAAGCAATGCATGACTGTACTGGAAAGAGCCTCTTATTGAATCTGCTCTTTGGAGTCCAGGACTTTTTCCTGGGGTCTGTCTTCATGATGCCAAGCAAACATTCAATTCGGTGATTAATCAAGCTGGTTGCCTTATTTTGTTTCCCCCAGAAGCAAACCTCAAGACAAGTATCCAAATGCAAGTAGCTTGTTTGGGAGATGATTCCAGGGAACACCATTAGGCGAATAGAGAAGTGAGCCAGGGAAGAGGAGCAAAGCAATATAACAGGTTTTCCAGCAAGATACCATGATAGAATCCCCAGAGAAACTTCGAGAGATAACATAGAACAGGCGTTGGCAAACTACAACCTGTGGGCCAAATCCAACCTGGTTTTGCAGAGCTTGGGAGTGAAGAATGGTTTGTATGGTTTAAAAATACAAAAAGAATATTTTGTGACACATAAAAATTATATTAAATTCAAATTTCAGTATGCATAAATAAAGTTTTATTGGAACACAGTAATGCTCATTCATTTACCAATTATTTATGGCTATTTTTGCTGTATAACAGCAGAGTTAAATGCAACAGAGATCACGTGGCTTGAAAAGCCTAAAATATTTAGTATCTTGACGCTTACAGAAGGAGTGTTGGCCCACGATGTAGAACATGCACCTCAGAATTATCCAATCTGAGGAGCTGGAGATCTGGAGTACTTATACACCAATTCCCACTTGGCATTGGATGAGGGCTCCTCCTGATGGCTTTAATTTCCCAGCACTTATACTTTGTCCTGCCATCAATGGAGAATACCCAGGTATTCTGAATTCTATGAAAATTCATTCTCAACCCCAAAAGACATAATTTCATATTTTCCTTAAACATGAAAACACACATTTTATAAATTCCTAGGTTTTTTTCAAATTTCTGAGAAAACTCATTTGCATTCTGGGCCCAAGAGCACAGAATGAATTAAATATCTCTGCCTATTTCCCAATTATGACTGAATTAAGCAATATAACAAGTTATACAGAAGAGTATTAGGTTCCAAATATGCTGCCTCTGTGCAGCAGGGCTGGTGGCATGAAGGACCTTTCCTTAATCAACAAAAATCCATGATAATGAGTCAATTGGAGCCGAGAATGTCTTTTTCTTCCACATAACTTCACCAAGTAGAGTGAGATATTTCAGTTAAAATGGTATCAAAATTCTGATGGAGATTAGGTTATATATTTAATTTCATACTTAACATTATGCTTGCAAATAACTGAAAATTATAAAACATAAAAGGCAGCATCATTGTCCAAATCATTGTAAAGCAAAAGCAGCATTCACCAAGGCAAAACTTGTTCTGGTGCCAGGTTCTAGAGACCACTCATTCCCAAGACTGTATATCCTTAGCACAACTACTTTTTAAATGAAGCCTAACATGGCCAGTTTCATACAGTCTTACACCCTAATTTATTTAGATGCTCAAACACCACCAAATTCTCTCTCTTTAAAAGTGAGAATGGCAGAATAGCTTAAAATCCAAAATGAGTAATTCAGAAAATAGTCAATTAAAAACAAAATCAATTTCTTATTCAGAAACTGTTTCAAGTTCTTCTCTGATCACTAAAACTAAGTACAGTTATTTCCTCCAATAAAGTTTTTAAAGGCTCATGAGTTTTTAGATGTTGTTTATCTCCCAACATATCATTATATTGATTAAAAAGAAAAAGTCTCTCTGTCCAAGCCCAGATTCACAGTTAGAACAAACTGTACAGTTTAATGATCTTCTGCACGACCCCCTTAATTCACATGTAGAGAATGACCAGACTAAGTTCTGCTGAATTTAATTATGCCTGATAATTTTAAGGTTAGCCTTCCTGTCTTGGGATTCTCCCACAGACATACATGCCTTCGATGAAAAGCTATCCCAGTTTTCTGTCTTAGGAGGAAGATAGTTGGTGATAGTAGGGTAGGGAGGTACTAATCTTATCTACAATAGCCTCCTTCTGTTTTTCTGGCTTGTTTTATCTGTTGTTCCAAGGCCAGTAGGCACTTATCCTTTCACTATTTAGGGTGGTCCCACAATAATTCCACTCATTCATTCATTCATTTATTCTTTTGATAAATTTTTGAGTTCCAACACGTCAGGCACAACATCATCTCATCTCCACCCTTCTCACTCCCAACTACCCCCCCCCCCAACACATACACATATACCCCCCTTTGACTTGTCTCAGGTATAGCAGATGGTGGGAGTGCTGAAGGAATGTGTGCACTATACTCGAGTCTTTCACATTGCCACAAGTACTAGAACTACACGATAGAACTTTAAATAGTAGGGTGAGGATGTGGGTGTTGACTCCACTGAGACCTTTTGAGTTGAATCACCTGAAAAAGCTCTTCAGGAAATCAGAATGATTTTATTAACATCAGGAAGATTTACCTTTGAACCTTGAAGGCCATTAGGTAGCTGTGTAGGCCAGGCTATCAAAAGAAATCAAAGTTATTAAGTATTGAGGGGTCAGAGTTCCAGCTAAGATTTAGGCAATATAGCTTGTGGTTAATGAGATGGCTTTAGAAATGGATGATGATTGAAGCTCAGCTCTATGCCTCTAAAATCAGTTTTCTAATCAATATTAGAAGAATTAGGCCATAACAATATCAGTTCTGTTTCCTCTCTCCTTTAAATCATACCTAAATATTTTCCTTATGATACCAACCTTAGAATAGTAGATTTGCAAAAATGGTTTGTCTATTTGTACTGTACCCGTATTATGTCTTTCCCTTTTCTATTGGATCTCTTTGTTTTGAACAACAAATAGCCTATTATTCCCATATGCTTGGAAGGAGTCTGTTATACCATGCACCAAATGTTACTGATACCTGTGGGATCATAAATGCCTTGGAATATTAAAATATTAGATTTGCCTTTTATTGCTTTTAATTATTAATGCTCCTTAGGTTGTTTGTTATATAGTAGAAGTAGCAAACACCTGGTAAGTGTGCTATAATCTGCCATCCTGCACAGGGCAGGTGTTGCTAATCAGCCATAGCCCTTTGAATGCAGCTTCAGAATATTTTTCAACACAAAGATCAGGAAACCTCTATCACGATGAAGTCTATTTGGCATTCTTGGTATATTAGGCTATGAATCCTATTCTTAGGGGTTAATATTAAGAAAATTACTTTTGAGATAGGTTTGAGCCAGTTTTTAATTTGGAAGGGATGAAAAGAAAGAAAGAGAAGAGCAAATAGAGCATTGCTCATACAAAGCAATGTTTTTCTGAGGAGAATGCTTATCGGATTTAATTCCCATTCTAGCAGAAGGATTTTAACATTTAAACAGAATCGCTTGGGTTTGAAGAGACCTCTCATGGGTCATTTAGCTCATATCTCAGCACTACCACAAAATAGATCTCATTATTTTTCTTAAATCCTGTCTTTAAAATGAAAGTTTAAAAATGAGTGTCTAATGAGACTTTAAATAGTGATTTTACTACCTCCTTTGGTAGCATGTGTCATAACTTCTGTATTCTAATAGCTTCATAACTTCAGTATTGTCATAGCTACCAATTCTCTAATATTTATTTAAAGTTTCCCCTTAGCATCAGAAGCCCACTGTTGGATCTTCTACACTCACTCTGCCTTTAACATTTTAAGCTAATCCAGTGGGCAGTCACAGCTAGCAGCCACTGAAGAACGTTAGCTGTGAATGTTATGGATGGACTTCTCACCATAACCCCCTTGGACTTAACAGTTGCTCCTAACCATTTCCTAGTTTGAAATTAATCTCTCAAAACTTCAAACTTGGAGGATGGTCCGCAATCATGGCTCTAGCCCTTTGGATTGAATACAGTATTGTTACTTTGAATCTTGGCTTATCTCACTTGCTTGCTTCTCCATTTCTTTGTACCTAGGGTTGCTTCAGCCAGAAATTCCTACAGTGCTTCTCCCCGTTGTTCAACAATGATGCATAGGGGGAACTGAGACAAATTCTTCTAAAGTCTCATTTATAATGCTGACACTAAAACATAATTATATCTACTGTGCATGCCCGAATCTATTAATTTGGGTCCTTCTCATCCATAGATGAAGTGGAAAGTTATCTTTGTGTTATGATTTGAATGGGTAGCCTCCCTAACCAAAAATATCTTCCCTACTCAGGAGAAGTGCTTGGAATTCAATAATTGAAAAGTCTTTTCTCTCAATCGCAAGGCGAGCCAACCTTCTCTTTTAAACTGCTGATGACCTACCTACCCATTAGGTCAAAAACTCTTTAGTATGAATTAGATATTTTTCAGCCCACTTTCTTCCCAAATAAGTGAGCATAAGTAGTACACTAGAGTCCTTGGAAAATATGTGAAAGGAAAGAAAAGACAGAAAAGTGGGTGATGGAAAAGTACTAAAGAAAAATTTTGCCTACTTCCCCATGTGGTCATAGGCTAGCCTGCAGTCAACTCCTGCATCCACAAGCATAATACTTTTTTATTTTGGTCCCTTGAGGCTAAGTTCCAAATCAATATCCCTTCTACTTATCAAGTGTTCTTTATTCATTAATCCTACCTTTGGCTGCCTGAGACTTCAACGATTACCTTCATGCTATCATACTACCAGGGCCTGGGAGTCTTTTCTTCTTTTTTGCTTTCCATTAAATCTCACTTCTCCTCAAGGCCAAGATCATTATACACGCTCCATAAAACCTTATCTGAGACTCCAAACCTTACTCTCAATTTACTTAGCAAACATTATCCTAGGGCATAAAAATGAAGAGGAATGGAACTATGTTCATTGAGTACCCACTATGGGCCAGGCATTGGGTTAAGCATATCTCAATAAGGTATCTCATCTTAAATATTCACAACAACCATATCGGGTAGGGGTTATTATCATTGTAAAATGAAAATAGAAAAAAAATTGACTCTTTTTCACAAGAAACAGAGATCTGCCTGGAAAACTGCCCTGCACCTAACTGGGAGAGTTAAGGAGAAAGATGTTATGTCTTATGTTATTAAGGTAAGCTATTGGATTAGAGAAGCCTGGAAGATTCTAATTCAAAACCTATGAACATTCCAGGTTTTGCACTAGCTGGTCAGCTTTTTAGTACTTGTATGCTTGGAAGGTTTATGGATACGATGAAATAAAACTTTTCTGAGAAAAGAATGTAAATAAAAATTGTATTAAGCAATTATTGGTGACAAGTAGCTTAGATTCAGTAGTGTGCCACTTTGCCAGTATCTATTTTTTTTAATATAGCCACTCCAGTTTTCCTTTTATTAGTATTTGCGTAGTATATCTTTTTTCATCCTGTTAAATTTTAACATACCTATATCATTATATTTGAAGTGAGTCTCTTATAGGCAGCATGTAGTTAGATCTTTCTTTAAAAATCCATTCTGACAATCTCTGACTTTTACATTTGCATTTAATCTAATTATTGATATATTTGGATTTAGACCTATTTTATTACTTGTTTTTGATTATTCTCTTTATTTTTCATTTCTCTCTTTTTCTTTTCTTCCTCTTTTTTGGATTATTTGAACATATTTTAATATTTCACTTTAATTTATCTTTATGGTTTTTTACTATGTATTGTTTTTTTTAACTTTCATTGTGTTTTTTTTTTTTACTGATCATAGAAAAGGGAAACATTAAAACACTATTTCTAGTGCTTGTTCTAGGGATTATAATATACATACTGGAAAAAGACATAAACCTACAGATTTAAGAATCTCAGCCACTTCTTAGCTTTTTGGCTAAGATCAAGTGTAGTATCTGTACTTATCAGATTTTTAAAAAATCTCAGAAAATCTCAAATAGGATAAACCCAAAGAAATCTATGCCCAGACACATCATAATCAAACTGCCAAAAACTAAAGACAAAGAAAAGACCCTGAGAGCAGCCAGAGAATAGTGAACTTTTCACAGTCTACTCAGAATAAATATTTTACTACTTCAAAGAGAAAAATATTACTACTATATGGGTTCCTTTACCTTTCCCCTCTTATATTATAGTTGCCTATAAAAGTAGTCTATCCACATATATTAAAAACCCCATCAGAAAATATTATAAATTTGGCTTCTAATCATCAAACATATTTTAAAGAACTCAAAAGGAAAGAATATTCTATTTGCC
This sequence comes from Cheirogaleus medius, assembly GCA_008086735.1. Classification (NCBI taxonomy): domain Eukaryota; kingdom Metazoa; phylum Chordata; class Mammalia; order Primates; family Cheirogaleidae; genus Cheirogaleus; species Cheirogaleus medius. Next base: position 10,954,611 of record VBSM01001483.1, read on the forward strand.
TAGGTATTTAGAATTTATATTACTTTTCTTTCATTCCTGATATTCCATGTTTTTTTCTGATAACATTTCCTTTCTGTGTGGAGAACTTCGTTTAGCAATTCCCTCAGAAAATGTTTGCAGGCAATAAATTCTCTTGGTTTTTCTTCATCTGATAATGTCTTTATTTTACCTTCATTACTGAAAGACTGGATTGACAATTCTTTTTTTCCAGCGCTTTAAAAAAATATATCATTTCACTTCTTACTGGCATTTATGATTTCTGATGAGAAATTTGCTGACATTCAAATTGTTGTTCCCCTGTAAGTAATGTGTCATTTTCTCTGGTTGCTCACAGAGTTTTTTCTTTGTCTTTAGTTTTTGGCAGTTTGATTATGATGTATCTGGGCATAGATTTCTTTGGGTTTATCCTATTTGAGATTTTCTAAGATTTTTTAAATCTGATAAGAACAGATACTACACTTGATCTTAGCCAAAAAGCCAAGAAGTGATTGAGATTTTTAAATCTGTAGGTTTATATCTTTTGCCAAACTTGGAGAAGTTTTCAGCCATTATTTCCTCACATATTTTTTTCTACACTGTGCTCTTTCTCATTTTCTTTTGAGACTCCAATGACACACATGTTAGACATCCTACTATTCTCCTACAGGTCCCTGAGGTTCTGTTTATTATTTTTAAAAATATATTTTCTCTCCATTGTTTGGATACGATAATTTCTATTGATCTACCCACAAGCTCACTATTTCCTCCTTTATCTTCATTTTTCTATTGAGCCCATCTTGTGAGTTTTTTTAATCTTAGTTATAATACTTTTCAGTTCTAAATTTTTCATTTAATTTATCTTTTTATCTTCTATTTCCCCACTGAGACTTTCTGTCTTCTCATTTATTTTGAGAGTGTTTTCTCTTATTTGTTGGAGCATCTTAATAATAGTTGCTCCATAGTTATTGTCTGATAATTCCAACATCTGTGACAGCTTGGCATTGGCTTCTGTTGATTGTTTTTTCCCATGAGAGTTTAAATTTTTCCTGGTTTTTTATATGCTGAGTAATTGTATATTTTATGCTGGACATTTTGGAAGACTGGGTTATGAGACTCTGTATCTTTAAGTCCTATGGGGAATGTAGTTAGCTTTGTCATAACAGGCAATCAACTTGATTGAGTTTAGGCTGTACATTCCAACCCACCTTCTATGGGTTATGGTTCCAATGTTCAGTTTCCAAAGCCTTTGCAGTGCTATTCAGATCTGTCTCATATGTGTGCCATCCAGTGGCCAGTTTGGGACCTAAGCAGTGTTCTTTCCCATATTTCAGTTCTCAAAATCTTTGGCATATTGTTTAGGGTCAGACCCATATGTGAAAACTAGGGAGGGAGCCTAGGTGTTCACAAACAATTCTATAAGGTTGTTTTCCTCATACTTTCCAAAATTGCCCCATTATTTTTTCTTCCTTGGGGCTCACCTTATAGTCTCTGACCCTCTTATAGTCTAAGAAAGGTGGAGTTTCAGCTAACTATGCTGTGCTGTGCACTTCCCACAACTATACCTATGTCTGGGACTGAACAGCAGGATGGAAGAAAGAGGGAAAAAAAGCAATGAGGGTTCTCCTTATCCTCTTGGGACACAGCTCTTCTGATCAGAAACAAAGGTTCTTCTCTCTCAGAGTTTTAGGCATCTGTAGACCCTCATTGCTGCTGCTGTCTCTACTGCTAGTGTTGGTACTACAAGATTGCCTGGAGTGCAGGAGAACAGAGAAAAGAGAAAACTCGTGGGATTTCCCCCACTCTTTCTGATCATCAGGAGATCTCTTTCCTGCTTTTTAAGACAGAACTAGAGGGCTTCTTCCAGAGCTCTCTCTGTCCATGCTCCAGTACTCATTTCTAAATTTTTGGCTGCATTGACTACTCTAGACCAGGGATAGGAGAGGAAAAATAAACCAGAAACTCAGCACCAATTTGGTAGCATTTTAGATCCTGGCCTTTTCCCCAATCTGCCTGCTACTCTTTATTTTTCAGAATCCTCAAATAGCTGCCCTATGCCTTCTGTCCAGGTTTTATAGCTGCATTAAATGGGATAATCAGGGTGGAGTTACCCCATCTTACTTAGAGCCAGAACATCCTTATTCTTTCATATTTTGCTACAAGTGTATCTCTGTATTTATCACAGAGTTATTTTTGTTATTTTTACAACTCGACTGCTGAATACCAATGTTGTGTTAGGTAGAATAACCTGGAAACAGAGACTGAGACAAGGATTCTTTTAATTGTATATATTTAAGATGTACAGCATGATGTTTTGATATACATATATATAATTAAATGGTTAGGACAGTCAAGCAAGTTAACATATCCATCATCTCACATAGTTACTATTTTTTTGTGGCAAGATCAACAAAAATCTACTCTCTTGGCAAATTTCTACTATACAATATTATTAAGTATAGCCCTCATGCTGTACATTAGATCTCTAGACTTATTTATCCGACATAACTGCACCTGTGTACCCTTTGACCTATGTCTCCCCATTCTCCACCCCAGGATCCCGGTAACCACTGTTCTACTCTTTGTTTCCATGTACGGTGTTTGTTTTTTTTTTTTTTAGATTCCATATACGAGTAAGATCACGGTATTTGTCTTTCTGTGCCTAGTTTATTTCATTTAGTATAATGTCTTCCAGATTCTTCCATGTTGTTGCAAAAAGTACTATCTTTTTTTAAAGGTTGAATAGTAGTCCATTGTGTATAAACACCACTCTTTCTTTATTTATTCATCCACTGATGGACACTTAGGCTGATTCCCTATCTTGGCTATAATGCAGCAATGAACATGGGAGTGCAGATACCTCTTCAACATATTGATTTCACTGCCTTTGGATATATATCTAGAGGTGGGATTTCTGGACCATATGGTAGTTCTATATTTTTAGTTTTTGAGGAACTACTGTTTTTCCATAATAGCTCTACCAATTTATATTCCCATCAGTAGTATATAAGTGTAACCCTTTCTCTACATCCTCTCTGACACTTATTTCTTGGAGTGTTCTCAGGAGAAACTTGTAAGGAAGGAAGTGAGAAAAGCAGAAAGGCAGGGGAAGAAGCTAAGCAAAGATGTGTTTTAACAGAAGTCTAGCATCAGCCTGATCCCACAGTGAGCTCTAGAGCAAAGATAGTACCACAGTGGTGTCTCACGTGAGGCAAATGGGATGGCCTTTTGCTCCTACATACCAGTCAGTCATTGACTATGTTGGTGGGTATGTAACCTCTTAGATATCTCTTGGCGAGGTGCTTCCCATTAGCTGGAGAGTAATTCTCCAGAGAAGAGGGCAGCTGTGAGCTGTTAGCAGCCAACACTCACAGCTGCTAAATATAAAATAAATAGAGTTAGTCCCAGTTCTGGGTAAAATGGAGTAAGAAGCTGGGGGATGGGTGCTCTGGGTGAAGCATCAACACCATCATTATAATGATTAATCATACATTTCAGGCCAGGTGTGGTGGCTCACATCTGTAACCCTAGCACCTTGGGAGACCAAGGCAGGAGGACTGCTTGAGGCCAGGAGTTTGAGACCAGCCTAAGCAAGAGCGAGACCTCTGTCCCCACTAAAAATAGAAAAATTAGCTGGGCATGGTGGCACACATCTGTAGTCCCAGCTATTTGGGAGGCTGAGGCACGAGGATGGCTTGAGCCCAGGAGTTTGAAGTTGCAATGGTGAGCTATGATGATGCTACTGCACTCTAGCTGAGGTGACAGAGCGAGACACTGTCTCAAAAAAGAAAGAAAAATCATACATTTCAGTGGTGATAGTCACTGAATGCTGCAGTTTCCTTCCAAAACACAGAGATTCACTAACTACTTGTAGCATTGCAGGAACCATGCCTACGCTGAAATCATCACCCACTAGGGCAATGGTTCTCAACATTTACTGTGCATGAGAATCACTTAGGGAGCTTGTTAAAGATGCAGATTCCAACATCAATCCAGAGATTCTTATTCAGTGGATCTCCTATAGAAGCTTCATTTTAACAAGGACCCCTGTGATTCACTTTGAGATTATGGGGGTAGTCATGCAACCCAACCTACTTCAGTGATGGCAGACATCATTCTGCTTTGTGTACTCCCACCTAAGTCTGAAGCTCCTATGGGCAGATGCTAAATTGCGGTAGTTTCCCCTATAGTAATGTTCACAACCATAAAGTGTTTTATATAGGATGTTTTAATTAAGCCCTTGTAGATCCATTTTTTTTCTGGTAATCCAAGTAACCACTTTATAGAGAGCTTAAAATGAGGTGATTGTAAGTATCTGAGGCACAGAAGCAAAATCTCAGAGCATGAGGCACAGGAAATGTAGAATTCTAGGAGGCAGTTAGCCCCATCAGCAGTGAATCATAATATTTTTAGAATAATCTTCAGATAGTGCAGGGGTATCAGAGGCTTACTGACACAAGACACCCATCTCTGCCAAGGACCCTCTACCATGAATAAGAACATATGGCTTAGATGGACCTGGGAGAGGAGCATCTGTTTTTACAGCTGTGATTGTCCATACAGCTTGGGGTCAGCATCAATCATATCATCCATCTTTCACTAGAAAGGACAGAATATTGATCAGTACACATGCTTGCATAACAATACCAGCTCCACTTTGGGTATCTAGACAGTCTAAGACCAAAAATGAAACAATATTTTCAAAGGGACATCATAAAGCAAAAACTAATATGAGAAACCAATAGGCTATCAAGTGTTCCTTTCATTCCTTTGTAAGAATTAGGCTGCCTGCTGTGAGAGCTAAGGATTTGCTTAGGAAGATCACTTAATAAGATAAAGTATCTTCCTGCAGTAAATATAAAAAATAAGCAGTTATGCTCTGCTGCATTTTTGTCTTCTATGATTTTATTAGCTTATCAAACCACAGTACTGCATACTTGAATAGGGCAGTTATTTTATCTATTCTTGAAGATCAAATAGAAGCTATGAGGTACCGTGTTTCCCCAAAAATAAGACAGGGTCTTATATTTATTTTTCCTCAAGAAGACACCCTAGGGCTTATTTTCAGGGGATGTGTTATTTTCCCCTCAAAGCCTCAGCTTGCAGCATGCATAGGATGGCCGGGACCTGACTGGGGAAGCCGACCTTGTTGGTGGGGCTGCCCACACCTTTCTGGTCACCTCTGGGATAGCAGCTGTCACGATGGGGCAGATGAGAAGGGCTGCTCCTCTTCTTTACCGCTTCGTGACCAAATGCATGGGTTGTGCAGATACGCTGCGTAGCCACACCCATCACTAGGTCTTATTTTCAGAGTAGGGCTTATATTGCACAAATGCTTAGAAATCCTGCTAGGGCTTATTTTATGAGTAAGTCTTATTTTCGGGGAAACACGGTAGATCCAGTTGCAGTTTAGGAAATCAGACTTGTAAGGGAGCATGTTAAGATTTTATGGGCCATTAAAAGTACAGAAATTTTAATGATTACTCAGATCAAAATGTCATTTATGGTCATAACAAATAAGTGGTTTGAGATTTGTTATTCCAAAAGGGAGTATCATTGAGGCTGACCCTTGCCCAAGGGCATGTTTATAAATATATGAGCCTTTGCAAAATGGGTGAAGCACCTAGTTTATGTTTACTTAATGACTGACTCTTTGTCTGCTTCTGATGTATAGTTAAATGAGCTTGTTGTTTGCTGATAAATTTTCCTAGGATTCAGGAGGTCAAAGTAAAGAAACAGTGTTGTTTGGCAACCCGTGATCATTTGTCTTACTTCCTTGAGGAAGGAGAAGCTCTGAGCTGAAGTGATGAACAGTAAGCAAGAATTGATTAATAGGCATCATTTTTTCTGGCTTCATTTATGTGCTCGTGTAAGCAGGCAGGCTAGACTAGTCATGCCTCTGAGAAGAGGTAAAAAATGACTGGGGATGAGTTGGGGAAGTGCAGGGAGTTGTAATGCTGAGATACCATTTGTCTCCTGGGTTCAGTAATTTCTAGAGGAATCCTGAGACCATGCAATGAGTGTGAGTGAATTGAGCTAGACCGGTGTTGTACGTTAGGCTTCCTGGGAAGTCCACTCTGAGATAGAGCATAGGAGGCAGGATGTTTATTAGGGCTTACCCTTGGGATTAATACCTGGGGAAAGGAGAAAGAAGCAGGAGCAGGCAGAAGGAGAAGACAAGCTGTGATGCAGGCCCAAAAGCAGCCTCAGCAGACTCCCAAGAGAGCTCTGGAGCTAGAATGGTTCTTCAGAGAGGTCCCCAGTTTGGGGCAAGGTGGCTGAGAATCTATATGACTGCATTGATATGTCATTGGATATTGACCACCCCAGAAGGTCATCAAGGAAACCACCTCTTGGTTGTAGTGGTTCTCTTCAGCTGAGGCAATCCCTGAAAAGGCTGAGAGCTAAGGGATGTCTGCCATCGGTACTCCTAGCAGCTGAGACAAGGACTTCATTGAAGGGGGATCTGGGCTGCGCACCAGAGTGGCCAGCACACCTGGTCAAATTTGGGCTTTGGTTTATCTGAGTGATTATACTGGGTAAGGGAACTCAGAAACTGCAGGGCTAGTTATCAAAGGCAAGTCATGCTACATGAATTTTGTTGCTTCTGCCTCTAATAATCATTTTATTTCATGATATAACAAGAAAGGGTAGATGTGAAGAGTTCTGGACCTGGCCCTAGCTCTGTCTACAGGGGTGGGGCAAAACTAGAGTGGAGTCAAGGGTAGAGGTGACACAAGGCTGGGATTGTATGTGGAACATCAGAATGGTGGGGTGGGAATGTCATTCAAGGCCTTCAGCAAGGGTCAAGAAGTCAATATAGGGAATCTAAAATGAAACAAAAGTCAGGTGGAGGTAATACTTGGAAGTCCATGTAGTCTGTTAGGATTTAGGGGAAGGCGAGGCACAGGGATAAAAATGATAGCAACTACGCTTTATTAAGCGCTTATATGGATCAGGAATAAGCATTTTATGCATATCGTCTCATTTAAAAATGCTTAAAATTTTGTGTTAGCTATTATTATTTTCATTTTTATGGGCAAAGAAATCAGTTCAGAGAGGAGCTTACTAAAAATTATGCAGCTAGTAAGTGGCAGAGATTCTAGAGACAGACTGCCTGGGCTCAAATTCTGGCTCTAACTTGATGTGTGACCTGAGACAAATTACTTAACCTCTCTGTTCCTCAGTTTCTTCATCTTTACATTTACTTCTTATAGCTATTCTGAGAAATACATGCATTAATAACATTAAAGTACGGAGACCAATGCCTAGCACAGCTTACGAGTTATGTAATTGTGAACTAGGTGAATAGGTTAGTCTAACTCCAAAGCCTGTGTTCTTTTTTTCTTTTTCTTTTTTTTT
>VBSM01001483.1:10970917-10987974 GCA_008086735.1 Cheirogaleus medius
CCGCCCACCTTCTCCCCACCCTCTAACCCCGCCTCTATACTGAACTTCCCCGACTATCTCCGCAGCTCTTCCTTGCTTCCGGGGCCAGCTAAAACATTTTTGTGGTTAGTTCCTTATTGCCCACCAACCATGAGCTCCCAGAGCAGCCAAAATTATCTCGCCCAAGTGGAAGGTACTGTTGACTGCTTGATCAACATGCATCTGTGAGCCTTCCATACCTGCCTCTCTCTGGGCTTCTATTTAGAAGGAAACAATGTGGCTCTCGAGGGTTTGGGCCACTTCTTCCGCAAGTTGGCGGAGGAGAAGCACGAGGGCACCCAGCGTCTCTCGGTGCGAAACAAATACAGTGGTGGCAACCTATTCCAAGACAAGCAGGAGCCCTCCCAAGATGAGTGGAGTGGTAGCCTGGCCGCCATGAAAGCCGCTCTGGCCCTGGAGAAGATCCTGAACCAGGCCCTTTTGGATCTGCATGCCCCGGGTTCTTCCAACACAGACTCCAATCTCTGTGAGTTTCTGGAGATCCACTTCCTAGATGGAGAGGTGAAACTCATCAAGAAGATGGGCGACTACGTGAGCAACCTCTGCAGGCTGGAGGGATCTGAGGCCGGGCTGGGTGAGTATCTTTTTGGAAGGCTCACCCTCAAGAACAACTAGGAGCTTCCAGACCCCAACAACCTATGAAGAGCCCCTCTGCATTCTTCTGGCTTCGGGATTTCTGCCTGAGCTTCTTTCTTTAGCCAGGAGACAGCTTCTCAACACCCAGAAGCATTCACCCAGGCCGCGGACTGTAGCGGACTTGCCATACAATTTTGCAGCTTAAGAATTAATCTTAGGAGAAGGAATACATGCCCAGCCCAGAGCGGCGTAAGAGTCATACGTTCTGGTTTAGGTCCACCTAACAAACAGGGTTGCTGCTTGAAGGCATAAAAAAGAGTTTGAGCTTCTGCACGTAAGCAAATGTTGCCCAGCCCCACAGCCCTGGGGGTCTGGAGGCCACTTGATAAACATCTTGCCCTTATGGGTACTTCGTGAGCTCATGGGATGCCTGATTAGCCAGTGACGGGTAAGATCTCTCAGGGAGGGACAACCTAAGACAGGCACAGCCGCAGGGGGCCAGGCCGAAAGGGATGGGAACAGAAAGTTCCCCTTTGTGGCTGCATTGCTTATCTGTGCTTATCTCAAACTCTGGCTTATGGCCGTCACCTTAAGCAACCGCATCAAGACCCCGAGTCATGGGACATCTGTGTCCTTAGGCTACGTGTTCCGGAATTTATGGCCATTGTTGCAATGCCTGGGTGGTCACATATAAGGAAGTAACTTTGACTTTTAGAGTATAAGAATAAAAGGACTGGTGCATTTGGTGCTGCAGTCTTGTACCGTCTTTATGTGTGTCTGTGTCTTTCTTTGTGTGTCTCTTTGTGTTATGTGTCCACCCCCCGTCCTGCAAACAGGCCACAACACGGACCAAATGAAACCAAAAAAGTTCTTTTTGCAGGGGGAAAAAAAGCTAGGCTGAGAGGGGGCAAAAAGTATGCAGAATAGCATGAAGGCTCTGTAGTCTGTTTAATTCTCTAGATTTCCTAAGAAGTTGTTCTTTTGTGAGTCACCTTTGTACTTTGAGGATCTGATAAACCATATTTTCTCTGTCAAGAAACATGTTGTATACAATTTTAGTGTTTTCATAATTTCTCTGAAGCCATTCAGGTACAAGTTTAAACTCTTTTGTTCTAAGATATATCACTGGTTTTGCACAGCAGAGCAGAGAACTGAGTATCTGGACTATATTATATTGTGTTGCCCCCAATCCCCAAACTCACAATAAAATTGCTTTTCCTTATTTTCAAGTTGGTGTGATGCCATCTGTCTATTCTGAGGAATACAATAAGAAAGAGCCCTGTGAAATTCATCTTTGCATCTCCCATTAGGATGCTACTGAGAACACTGACTATTGCATCATACACTGACCTCTTTATGAAGCCTCTCAAGAGAAATTTCATTCTGGTCTTACTATTAGGAATAACAGTGCTTCTCTTGGATAATTGGTTTGTTTTTGTTTTATGGACACCGTAAATGATGTAACTAATTAAGTTTCCTTTTGACTGCCTGCTAGATAGCTTAGAGACAAATTTGTATTCCAGCCAGAGTCAATGAGTAGGATGGCATAAGCATTTTTGTATAAGCTTCATTCCTGATTGATCTGTAAGTTACTACTTTCTTGATGTGTGTTGTGGATCCTTTTAAGCCACCTTAAACCCTTCCTGGAACAGGGCTGTGTATAAGTAGATAAAGTAAATTGTTAAAATGTAGATTAAAAAATGGCTCTGCAATTCATTTTAAAGAAAGGGGAAGATAACTTTAAGGTACACTAAGAGCTAAAATGATTAGAATGGAGGGGGTCACATGGAGGTTAAATTCTAGAAGCCAAGAGAGAAGCAGCAGCAAAATGTAGCATTTTACTTAAAATGTGTTTCACTTTTCTGGTCAGTTATTTTTCTTAAATCCATATATTTGTGTACCACAGATAGCAATCTAATAAGCATATATTGTTTTTCCTTCACTTTGAAAAGCTGGAATTAAAACTTTTTCTCAAACCACAAACGTAGAAAAAAAAATCAATTCCTTTCCTACAGCTCCATTCTTTCCTGAAACAGGAAGACCAAAGGCATACTATCATTTCTTTTATCCTGGAAGGATCAGAGGCATAGGAAGAATATTTTGCAGAGATTGAGACAACTGTTTTGCTTAGTTAAGGAGAAAACCATATCTTCCTGTTTTCATACAAAGTCTTTTGATAACAAAAAAGAATATACTGGAAATATTTTTGCTAGAGAAAGGAATTTTTCCCATTTGCTGGTAGTTGGCAATAGGAGATCTACGGAAGCAGTTAACAATTGTCTTCAGATTTGGATTAAAAATTTGTATCTCTATACATTAATATATACTTAAAATTATTTTAAAATTATCATAAAGGTGTCCTGGATTTTGTCAAATGCTTTTTCTGAATCTACTAAGAGAATCATATGGTCTTTGTTCTTGATTTTATTTATGTGGTGAATCACATTTATAGATTTGTGTATGTTGAACCAGCCTTGCATCCCTGGGATAAAGCCCACTTGGTCATGATGAATTATTTTTTCCATGTGCTGTTGGATTCAATTTGCTAAGATTTTGTTGAGGATTTTTGCATCTATATTTATGAGGGATATTGGTATGTAGTTTTGTTCTTTTGTTGTGTCCTCTCCTGGCTTTGGTATCAAGGTGATATTGGCTTTGTAGAATGAGTTGGGGAGGATACCATCTTTCTCAATGTTGTAGAATAATTGTATAGGTATGAGTTTTTCTTTGTAGGTTTGGTAAAATTTGTGTGTGAACCCATCTGGTCCAGGACTTTTTCTTGTTGCAAGGTTTTTAATTGCTGCTCCAATTTCTTTGCTTGATATTGGCTTGTTCAGGAATTCTATTTCCTCCTTGTTGAGCTTAGGGAGGTTGTATGTTTCCAAGAATTTGTCCATTTCCTCCACATTATGTGGTTTTTGGGCATACAGATTTTTATAGTATTGAAAGATAATGTTTTGTATTTCCATGATGTCTATGGTGACCTCTCCTTTTTCATTTCTAATTGAGTTTATTAGAGTCCTTTCCTTTCTAGTTCTTTTCAATCTAGCAAGAGGGCTGTCATTTTTGTTTATCTTTTCAAAAATCCAACTTTTGGTTTTATTGATCTATATAGTATATAGTATAGTTCTTTTTTTTTGCAATTTCATTTAGTTCTGCTCTGATCCTAGTTATTTCTTTTCTTCTGCTAGGTTTAGAATTAATTTGCTCTTCCTTTTCCAGTTCCTTGAGGCAGTTTATTACTTTGTTGATTTTTGAGCTTTCTGTTTTTTGGATATGAGCATTTAATGCTATTAGTTTTCCTCTCAGGAATGCTTTTGCTATATCCCACAGATTTTGATAACTTGTGTTCCTGTTATAATTTAGTTCAAAGAATCTTTTGATTTCCATCTATCTCCTCCTTTACCCAGTAGTCATTCAGCAATAGATTCACCCAAATATAAACATCTGAATGGAAAAAAAAATCACCTAATACTATGAGATCAATCAAAAGGCTGTAATTTGAGGTAGATTATTTGGGAAGAAGGATGAGAAAATTTGTTTCCAAATGACGAATGACTTTTTTGTGAAACCATTAGTGTCTTCATGTCAAGAATGGGACTGTAAGAGAAAACTTTATTGAAGTCTCCCAAATAGGTTAAAATGTTCTTTGGTTATGAAATAATTATTGAAAAACACTAACTTGCTAGGCAGACAAATAATTAAAAGACATATGAGAAAATACTAGTTTGACTTTTTAAAATGACTTAAAGTTCTTGCCAAATTTATTTGTGGAAAAAATGAGTATTGGATGACATTAAATTTCAAGAGATTAATTTGAACACAGGTCCCACAGTGATTTCCTCTATGGATAAACACTGTGTGTATGTGTACTTGCACAGAGAATTATAATAAATGATTCCCGTAGGCTATGACCAAATTCCTTATACCAGCCTTCAAGACTGTTTTTGGTCTACCATGTCTAATTGAACTTTTAAATTGAATTTTCTATTACTTTCCTATTGTTGATGTTTTGGGGGTTTCCAGTTGCCCGCCCTTCCTTCCTTCCTTCCTTCCTTCCTTCCTTCCTTCCTTCCTTCCTTCCTTCTTTCCTTCCTTCCTTTCATCCAGATGGAAATCAAATAGCTTTGCTGATGGTAAAGCTAAGTTTGATAATGTGTTAGGACCTCCTATTGTCACATCCTGAATTGAAGAAAACATATAGTTCTGGGAAGATATGCTGGAACAGAGAAAGCAAAGACCAGGCTGGACTGGCCAGAGGCAGGTTCAGCCTTTCCTGCTAACCTCATAGAGACCCAGAAGAATGCTGGTGGCCCAAGGGAAGAGAGGAGGGCTTAGCAGGCCCCATTGCCTTGTAATTGTAGTGACCTTGTGTTCAGGCTAATGTGCCCCAATAGTCATAAGACTCTTAAGAATTCTCCACATTCACCCCCCCCATCCCCTCTCAGGTACTCGTGTGGAAGTTTCCTCTCTTTTATAGAAGTGTGAGTCCTCTGTTTTATAAAAGTATGATAAAGGTCTCCTGCAAACGACTGCAAGGGCTCTCTACCTTGGCCAAAGTGCTCAGTTTGCTGTACCCCAATACCGGTAATGCTCACATGGTTCCCCTCACTTGGAAGGTCCTTCATACCCCCTTCACCAAATCAAACTCAAACCACTTTTCCCCTAGTTCCAATCTGCCTTCTGTGAATTTTTCCCTGATCAACCTAACCTAGTCATCTGGCATGGGTTTACCTTGTAATCAAAAGTGCAAGGAGGTTTCAGTCTAGAGATCCATAATAATATGGATCATTGCACAAAGATCAAATTATTGAGACAACAAAGATGGCCAAGGAAAAAAGGAATTTTTAATATGCCAGATGTCTTGCAAGGAGAACTGGAGAAACTACCTCAAATCCATCTCTTCGACTAAGAGAGATCATGGGCTTTTAAAGGAGGCACCACGTGCCTTGTTGTAGGTTGTGATACATATCACAGGGGGCTACGTGCATTGGGGACAGGCTGTGGGCGGGTGGTGAATCTTGGCATCAGGAAGTTTGCCCAGGGGCCTTCAGAATCTCAGCTCCTTTGTCTTGTAGAAAATCTGGGAAACAACTCAAAAGCTCAAGTAGTTAGTTAAGGAACAGGATTATATAAGGGTCATTGAAATTTGTTCAATCTTAGTTCTCTTATGGCATTCACTAGGCTGTAGGCAAGTGGAAGCTGGAAGGCAGATAGCACAGTGGTTGAGCCAGACGACCTGCATTTAAATCCTGCTTGTATAACTCATCTTGGCCCAGTCCCTTCACCTTTCTTGGCCCAAGCTTCTTCATCTGTAAAACTGGACATGATCATAATAATGATAATACTACCCAACTCATAGACTGTAATGAAGATTAAATGAGATTAACCATGTAAAGCCCCTTAAGTCATAGCCCAGCACATGCTAAATGCACAATAAATGTTAGCTATTTTTATCAACTAACTTTGCACTATGCTAGTAATATCTCAAAATAAACTTGCTTCTCAGTTTCAGGAAAACAGATAACTTTCTATTCTAGGATGGCCTTTAATGATCATTCCTCTTTCTAGGCCCTGTGCGTGGAAGTAAAATGTAGGAATTTGCTCATTTTTTGATGTGCTGTTCAGTGAGTAAGTAGGAGGTGAGAAAAAGAAAATGAAGGAGGACCACTTTCCCCTTGAGCCACCTTATTTAGGACGTGGGATTAATTGTTTTAATTAACACACTGCTGAAAGTAGGCATGACAGCATTTTAACCTCTCCCTCAGGAAGGACAAGCTGCACAAAGGGGTCATTTCAGAGCTGAAACTGATTAACTGCCCACAGCTACTCTTTGCATAGTTTCCAATTCTTGGGAGTCTTCTCCATCCACTCTTTCCCACACATCCTCCTCCTTTTAGTTCGTGGTAGCCTTGGATATTTCAGCATGAGGGATCAGAGACTGAATAGGCACAATCAAAACTCCAGGCATCACTGAGGTCTTGAACTCTTTTGCATTAGAACCTGTTCAAAGTTCTTGCTTTGGGTGCACTATGGAGTTGACTCTCCCTCTTTGGAAAGAAGTACAGTCTTAGACGCTGGGTTACAAATGCTACTTATTTAGAAGAGGGAAACATCTTTACTACATTCATGTTGTGTTATTTATCTCTGTAAGCCATTGATTCATCTTGATGAATAGTTTATTCATCATCATAATAATGAAGCAGACATTAATCCATGGGGGCATGGAGTCAAGGAGGAGGGAGCACACATTAGGAAAGAGTTTTGAATTAATGTAAGGTTTCAGCTCAGTGTAAACTCCCCAAGAAGCAGATATCCTCCTCGGGATTTTAGCAATTCTGATGGCTAAATTAGAGATCATTAGAACAAAACAGAGAAATGTCTGGATTTCACCAGGAGACCTCAAAGGCTTGCCGCCTGCATAATGTCAGGTCAAAGTGGGGGAGATATTTTTGTATTATGTTCGTTTGTTTAAATCTCAGCTATTCTGGGATTTAAAATCAACCACTTATTCTTGCTAAAAATTCATGCCCTGTATCTATCTCATAATGAGAAACATCACATAGATCCAAATTGAGGGACATTCTACAAAATAACTGGCTTGTAATTCTCAAAAGTGTCACGTTCAAGAAAGACAGAAGGATCAAGGAACTGACCCAGGTGAATGAAGACTAAAAAGCATGACAACTAAATGCATGAGCCTGGATTGAAGCAGGCTAGGAAAACAAAAAAACTGTAAAGGACATTAAGATAATTGATAAAATTTCAATATGGACCATGGATTGGATAATGGTATTGCATCAGTTGTAAATTTCCTGATTTGGGTAATTGCACAGTGCTTAAGTAGGAGAATGTCCTTGCTTTTAGTAAACACACACAAAAGTATTAAGGAGTAGCTAGGCACAATATCTCTAACTTACAAATGGTTAAGAAACACAATTGGTGGCCACGTGTGGTGGCTCATGACTATAATCCTAGCACTTTGGGAGGCTGAGGCGGGAGGATCACTTGAGGCCAGCAGTTCGAGAGCAGCCTGGACAACACAGGGAGACCCCTTCTCTACTAAAAATAGAAAAAAAAATTAGCAGGGCATGCTGGAATGCACCTGTTGTTCTAGCTACTTGGGAGGCTGAGGCAGGAGGATCCCTTGAGCCATGATGATGCCACTGCATTCTAGCCTGGGAGACAGAGGGAGACCCTGTCTCCAAAACAAAACAAAATAAAACAAAAACAAAAAAGGAACACAATTGGTGAATCTGGATGAGAGGTAAACAGGAGTTCTCGTACTATTATTGCAACTTTTCTATAAATTTGAAATTATATTAAATAAAAAACTGTCCACAAAAAGTCAACCTCAAATAATTTGACCTGACTGGATGTTTATTGGGACCCAACTGCTCATGGCTACGTTTCCTCTGTTCCTCTCTGTATCTGGCAACTGCTATGTCACTTCCCATTGCTAGGGGTGGAAACCCTAACAGATAGAGAGTTTTTGGTTTTGGGGTTTTTGTTTTTGTCAGTAATTATTTGTCTCTTCTGCTGAACTGTGAACTCCTCTAGGACAAGAATTTTTGTATTCATCTTTATAATTCCTGCATCTAACATAGTACCTAATTTATACTTAAGTGCTCAAAAATAATTTGTTGAATGAATACCATAATGGTGTTTGAGTGACCATTTGGACTTAGATTTCCGGTCACAGGGTTTCATAAACAATTTAACTACCATAGAATTCCAAATTATTTTTTTCTTCCTGAATATAAATTATATACTTTCAGATTTGTTATTTAGCCCTCATCCTCACATAGGATGTCAACAATTTTTTTAAAAGAGAGTAGCCCAAAACAGGGAGGCAAGGAAAAGGAAATCCTATTATTTTATTGCCACACAAGTGATATTGCTGCTGGATTAAGTATTTTAATTTTCCAGGCCTTATGGTTTATATCTTCAAAGGAGGATCTGTGCTACTTGCTTTTTTGATGAAAAAACTATTTCTTTCAATCATTATATGCCTTTGGAACTACGCAGAGCTTCAGGATTTAAGAGTCTCATCAACCTGAAAGGTCACAGAGCGGGATGGAAGATCCAGTTGGCTTTTCACTTTTATTCTCCTCTCATTTTACACTTGTGCATGCTATAAGCACCTGTACATATAATCTCATTCTTTTGGGCCTTCCTCTCATCATCTCAAAAGGCATCCCCTGATTATCAGAACTTATCTGACGTTTAAAACTACACCTCAATGTTATTATTAGCTGTGCAAATGCTCACAGCCAAGCCATTTTGTTCTGTGAGACATAAACAATCTCACAAAATACCAAACTCAAATAATGGTACTCTGAGATCATGATAAAATGAAACAAAACAAGGTCACTTCATAATTTCATCTATGCACAGACACAATCAAAGCCACCGAGCCTTTCATAAAATACCCAATCATAGGATTGCCCCCACTTTCTGACAATATCTAATCTAGAGAAAATCCCTGTTTCTTTGGTCCCTCCCCAAAATCATCCATCCAAAGCCCAAATCCTATAATAGTTTCTTTCTATAACCCTCTTACTGAGGCTCCCTATGATCCCCGTGATGTGTATTCTCTCTCAGTGCAACAAGTGAAAACCTAACGTGCTGAACTACAAGCCATGTTCCTGGTTGTCTTTGGCTGAAAGGCATTGACACATTATTCTGGGGAAAATTCTTTATGACTGCACATTTAATCTACAAACATTTGAGAGGTATTTTAGGGGTATCCAAAGTAGGAAGGTCCAGATCTTTGTTTCATCTAATCAGAATGTATCTATTGGTCACATTCATTTATTCCTTCAAAAAATACTTATTGAACATTTACTCTATAACAGGCCTTGAGCTGGGTGCTGTGGATAAAGACATAGTTTACTTAATGAGCTCATACTCTGGTAGGCAAGACTAACACATAAAAATATAACTTCAGTACAATATGATAAATTGTATAATTGTAAGAACCAGATAGTGGTTTGCAAAAGAGGGCATGATTACTTGGGTGGAACTAGAAACACTTTATAAAATAAGAGTTACTTAGCTGATCTTGAAATATGATCAATGTTGACCTACTGGACAAGGGAGGAAGGGGTATTCTAGGCAGAGAGGAGGCACTTGAGGAATGGTCAGAATGCTTGGGATGAAAAAGTGTACTGGAAAGAGAAGTCTAGAGAGGAAGGCAGGACCCTGATCATGCTGGGCTTAGTGGACTTAATCTTGTAGCAGCAAGGAGCTCACCAGAATTTATGGGTGGGGGCAATACAAATATAAACTGTAGTCCATGCACTCAGAGAGTTTACTTTCTTGTTGGTGAGACAAAATTCACACAAAAAAAATACCAGAGAGCAGCACAAGCAATATCAAATTGTAGTTCTCATATCCTCTTGGTCTACCCTAGAACTTTCCTGTAAATAATTCCCATACAACTCAATACCAAAGGGGACACTTTCTGGCCATGGAAGCATGCTTGGTCTGCAAGTGAGGCAGATCACAAGTGTTGAGCGTTAACTTCTGCTGCTTCCCTCATAGTGACCTCAAACCAATAAGGGATAGAAATTAGTGGAGAAATATCTCAGCATCCCCAGCTCTCATCAGGACAATTCTGAGGCATATTTTACATATTATCTCAGGTTCTCAGTGAGATTGAGCCCCAGTTGCCCACAGTGGTAACCCTCTCACACACAGTTTATTGGTTTTCCTTCTTTCCTTTGCCATGCTTCCTGAGATCATACTCCCTCCTCCAATAAATTACTTATACCTAAATCCTTGCTCAAGGTCTTTTCAAAACCCTGAGCTAAGACAAGAATAAAGTATTAAATTATGTGTTATAGTTTCTATCAGCTCTAAGGACTTCTGGAAGAATCCATTTTTTTTCCAGCCAGCATGTCTCACTCTCTTGCCCCCACCACCTTTGCTCCATGTATTGCTCATTACCTTGCCCCTTGCCTGGAAAGCCCCTACTCCCATGAAAAGCTGCTGCTCTTGTTTTAATCTCAGCTAGGGGAGTGAGTTGGCTGCCTTTCAAATTTCAAATAAAATCATCACATTTGGGGGACACTGAGAACAATGCCAGTCATTGTAGCTTCTTAAACATTCATAAATACAACAGCTGGGGCTTGGTAAACACAATTTTTCAACTAGTGGTCACTTGGAGTTATCTGAGTAATGACAACCTTAGTACTGGGCTTGGCAATGAATTTATTCATCTAAACATCTAGGTCATGGACCCACTGAGACTCTAGAGGAACATTCGAGCCTATTTCTCTGAAGCAAATATTAATGAGCCGGATATGTATTCTTGAGTCAGCTCACATTCCAATTATTATTAGCTGCTTACATCAGTAAACTTGTATTTAGCATGACACCTGTTGCAAAGAGGATCATGTTTCTTCATGCCCGTAATAACAATTTAAATCTCTAGGAGCAGTCAGAATTTGACATTGAATCTGTTCCTATTACAGCATTGACTGGAAAAATCTTTTTTTCATGGTGGGATAGAGTGAGAAGTAAAACAAAACAAACAAAAAAAGAAATTAGAATGTGATGCTTTTTTAATGATTGGTCAAGGCTAGTAAGAACTGTGAGAGTTTATATTAAAAATTAGAATCAGTAACTTAACGGGCTATAAAATAAACACACAAAAATCAATAATGAGGGTGGTGGTTAAATGGACATATACTTTTATAAAAACTTATTGAACTAGATAATTAAAATATGTGCATGTTGTTGCATGTAAGTTATACCTTAATAAAGCTTACTAAAATTAATAAACTTCACATATACAAGCAATAACAAGTTAGAAAATATAATCAAGAGAAGATTCCATTTAAAATAGCGAAATCTAAACTTAAATAAATAAAATACAATACCTAGGTGAAAACGTACTTGAAAAAGGTTGAAAACTTATGTGAGAAAAGCTAAAACATACTTCTGAAATACACAAAAATATACATGAACAAATAAAAAGACATACCATGTTCTGAGTTAGGAAGTTTCATTATCACTAAGATGTCAATTCTTAAGTTAATTTATAAATTTGAATACTGACTGAATATTTAATAATATTAAAGTATTATTTCTGATGTTATAAAGGTATTGCAATTATATTAAAAGGACTTTTATCTTTTGGAGATACATTTTGAAGTATTTATGAATAAAATAATATGATTATCTGGGATTTGCTTCAAAAAACATCCAGTGGTGGGGAGAAGAAGTAAGTGGATGAAGTATAGAGGAATCAAGATGGCCATGATTTTTGTTTTTAAGGGACAGTGTCACTCAGGCTGGAGTTTCGCTTGTTGCTCAGGCTGGTCTCAAACTCTAGGCCTCAAGCTATCCTCCCACCTCAGCCTCTCCAAGGGCTGGGATTATAGGCATGAGCTACTGTGCCCAGCCCAAGATGACTATGTGTTTATAACTGTTGAAACTGAATGATGGTACAAGGGGGTTCATTATACTACTCTCCTTAGTTTTCCATATGTTTTAAATTTTTCATATAGAAGAATTAAAGAATCAAATATAAATCAGTATCTTCCAAAGCCAAAACAAAAAGAAAGAAAGGTGGAGGAGAAAGAGAAGAAGGAAGGAAGGAAGGGAAAAAATATATATGGCCAAGTAAGTTTAGAAAATATTTCAGATTATTTTTTGATTCACAGTTTACATTACCCAGTGGTGTTTTAAATCAGTTAATTAAAAATGTCTAAACTGACAAATAAAAATTATATATATTTATCATATGCAAATGTTGTTTTAAAATATGTATATGTTGTGGAATAGATAAATTGAGCTAATTAACACATTTTTTGTAGCTAGAGCACTAAAAATCTACTCTCTTAGCAATTTTCAAGAATGCAATATATTATTATTAATGATAGTCAACAGGTTGTACAATAGATATCTTAAACTTATTCCTCCTGTCTAACTGAAATTCTGTATCCTTTGACCAACATCTTTACAACCCTCCCCCTAAAATCCCAGGCCCTGGTAACCACCATTTTACTCTCTACTTCTATAAGTTCACTTTTTTAGTTCTCACATATGAATAAGAACATGTAATATTTGTCTTTCTGTGTCTGGCTTATTTCACTTAACATAATGTCCTCTAGTTCCATCCATGGTGTTGCAAATGACAGGATTTCATTCTTTTCCATATATATACCATTTTCTTTATCCATTCATCTGCTGACGGACACTTAGGTTGATTCCATATCTTGGCTATTATGATGGGCGTGCAGATATCTCTTTAACATACTGATTACATATCCTTTGGATATAAACCCAGTAGTGGGATTGTTGGATCATATGGTATTTCTATTTCTAATTTTTTTGAGGAAGCTCCATGCCATTTTCCATAATGGCTATACTAATTTAATTTATATTCCCACAAATAGTATACAAGGATATACCTTTTCCCATATCCTCTCCAGCACTTGTTACCTTTCATCTTTTTGATAATAGCCATTCTCACAGGTGTGAGGTGATATCTCATGGTGCTCATAATTTGCATTTCTCTAATGATTAGTGATATTAAGCATTTTTCATATACCTGTTGGTCATTTGTATGTTTTCTTTTAAGAAATGTCTATTCAGGTCCTTTGCTTATTTTTAAAAATCAGGTTATTTGTTTTCTTGTTATTGATTTGAGTTCCTTATATATTTTGGGAATTAACCCCTTATTAGATGTTTGGGTTGCAAATATATTCTCCCATTCTGTAGATTGTTTCTTCTTTCTATTGACTGTGTCTTTTGCTATGCAGAAGCTTTTTAGTTTGATGTAATTCCATTTGTCTATTTTTGATTTGGGGGTCATATCTAAAATATCATTGCCTAGACCAATGTTATGGAGCTTTTCCCCTGTTCTCTTCCAGTAATTTTACAGTTTCAGGTTTATAAGTCTTTAATCCATTTAGAGTTGATTTGTGTATATGGTTTCAGATAAGGGTCTAATTCCATTCTTTTGCATGTGAATATCTAATGGTTCCAACACCATTTATGAAAGAGATTGTCTTTTCCCCATTGTGTGTTCTTGGCACTTTGATCTATAATCAATTTAACAAAGGAGGTGAAAGTTTTACAGTGAAAACTGTAAAACATTGATGAGAGAAATTGAAGAAGACACAAATAAATGGAAAGGTATCCCGTGTTCATGAATTGGAAGAATTAGTATAATTTAAAAGCCCATAATACCCAAAGTGATCTACAGATTCAATGCAATCCCTATCAGAATTTCAATGACTTTTTTCACAGAAATAGACTGGAAAAACACTGTACTTCATATGGAACCACAAAAGACCTCAAATAGCCAATGCAATCTTAAGCAAAAAGAACAAGATGGAGGCATCACACTACCTAACTTCAAAATATACTCCAAAGCTATAGTAAACAAAGTGGAAAGATACTGGCATAGAAAGAGACACAAAGACCAATGGAGCAGAATAGAGAGCTCAGAAATATAGCCAGTGATTCTTAACCTGGGTGGGCATCAGAACTGTCCAGTGAATGGTTTTTTTTTTTTCTCTTATGCCCTATATCTTGGTGGGGCCCAGTCATCTGTAGTTTTTAAAAGTTCCTCAGGTGATTCTGATGTACATCTTTAAAAGAGAATTGCTGATTGTGAGCACATAAAATGTCTAGAAAATTCCTGCAGTCAAGAAACTTGTTTGACATTGCTTACCTTGATATTTCCTAAACTTATATGTCTAAGGAACCTTTTTTATCATATAACACCTGTTACGATCTCCCCAAACCAGAGCTCTGTAACAGGCAGCAAAATGCAAGCTTGAGCTTCCTTGAATGCTATCTAAAAAGCAGAAGTTTGGATTAGACTACCTCCAAGATATCTTCGAGCTTAAAAATTTGCAGGTTGTAAGGGCCAGATCTCTAGTGTTAAAAGCATGACTACTGACATAATTAACTTGTGCCTTTTTATTCAGCCAAGTGATTTCATCAGTCAATAACGTGCCAGCAAATTTAAATATGCTCTTAGTCCATATTTTTGACAGCTTTCTGTTGTCCAAGCTCACTCCCTTGTCTCCATCCCCCACCTTTCAGCTCAAATACATCATCTGAATAAAATTAGTAAAATCTTTCTAATGTCTCTTTTACTTTTTAGTGGAAGAAGTAGAATTTATGGCACTACCTTAAAAATAAGCTCTGCCAACAGAATGTTTACAGCTTTTAAAGAGAAAAGTTTAAGAAAATATTTTTTTATTGACTCCTCCAATTAAAAAGCAAATGTCAACGGGAGCTGAGCCATTTGGGAGTTAATGGTTGTTGCTAGGGTGACCAACAATTCTGGCGTATCCAGAATTGAGCTGTTTCCAGGGACACAGGACTTTCAGTGCTAAAAATGAGGACAATTGCAGACAAACCAGGACAGCTGGTTGGCCCAGTTGTTGCCAACCACTGTTTGAAAGGGATGGGGAAGATGTGTATGTTTCCCTGTGGGTCAAAGGACAATATGCACTTGCCTTTATCTTCTGGCTTTTTTCTACTTCTATCATCATAGTGTCATTCGTCCCATTATTACTTTTTATTGTCTACTCAAAGAATGGTTTCAGGCTGCTGGGATAGTTGGAGAGCTGCATCTTTTTTTCAATTTTACTTCTATCTTCCCCAATTTTTGTTCTGTCATACCATGACAACAAGAGGAATATAGAGTTGGAAAAAACATCCTTGGATGATTTCCATTTACATGACAATTGTGCTGTATGTGGGTGAATATTCAGGGGCAGAGAGAGACAAACGTTGGAAAACATGCAGTTGACTGGGAGGCACTGAGCATAGCTTTGCTTATGGTTGAGCGATAAGCCAGCTGGTACCCAATTTGTACTGTCCCATATTGATTAATTAATGAGTGAAATAAGCATAAAAGCAATGGCTTATTTTTGATGCATTAAAATAATTTCTTTACCCAATCCTCATAATTTATTTGTTGTTTACTTGGTTCCACGGGCATCAAGTAACTGGAAAGTTAATGCTTTTCCAATAGTTTATGTCCACTATTCTACCTAAGTTTATTGGACTGTAAAATCAGCAGAGGTGATAGATTATTAGTTAGCATTTCTATTGGTAAGTCACTGAGCCAGAGGTTACAAGCATTACACAGAATAACAAGGCTGACTCCTTCTCTGTTTTTCAGGTAGCAGTTTTTAAAAAAATATATTACACATTTATTACCTCCCACTTTCTGTAGTTCAGGAATCCAGGCACAGCTTAGCTGAGAGACCTCCGGCTCAGGGTCTCTCATGGGCTGCAATCAAGATGTTGACAGTGACTACAGTCTCATCTCAAGATTCCACCAGGGAAGGATTCATTTCCAAGCTCACTAATGTGGTCGTTGGCAGGATTCAGGGCTCACAGGGTCTTGACTGGAGGTCACTCTCAGTTCCCTATCACATGGGGTTCTCCAACATGGCAGCTTGGTTAATCCAAGTCAGCAAGGTGTTCTGCTAGCAAGATAGAAGCCACAGTCTTGTATAACTAATCATGAAAGTGAAATCACTTTTTTCCTTATTCTATTTGTTAGTGGAAAATCACTAGTTCTAACTCACACTCAAGGGGAGCGGATTGCACATGGGTGTGAATACTGAGAGGTAGGGGCCATCTCGGGCAATATTAGAAGTCTGCCTTCAATGTAGCAGTGTCAGAAGGAGTGTCGCAGACTGAGCTGCCTCTGAAGCCTTGTTTGGATTCTTGGCATTACCACTTACTAGCTGTACAGGCTTGAAAAAGTTACTTAACCTCTCTGAATGCCAATGTCCTCCTCTGCGAAATCAGAATAATAATAGCACTTAGCTCTCAGGGTGGTTGTGAGGGTTAAATTTAATACAATTATTTATGTGCACATTTAGCATGGTGCTTGGCACATGGCAGATACTCTAAATGTGAGTTGTCTTAGCCACAGTTCTGCAGCAGCAGTTCCTGAGAGACTGACAGATGGGTTAGGGAGCAGAGAAGGAAAGAAAGGCAAGCAAGGTTGGAATCTTGGCATAAATCCTGTAGTGAGTAACTTTAGCCTGGTCCGGTAGGGAAATTCTGCAGTGTATGTTGGGCCCCCAAGTTGTATCATCTTGCAGTTAGGCAGCTGTGCTTTCATATTCCCACATTCTATAGCTATTGGCTAATAGCTACCCAAGTGTAGAGGGAGAGGATAGAAACTCCTAGCACTAACCTTCTGACTCTGTGGGCAAAGCAACTCCAGTAGCCTGAGGGCAGCTTTCCTGAAGAGAAGTCCACAGAAGGTGCTGGCCTAGCAATGCAAAGAACACTGAAGTTGATAGAGGAAGGTTGAGTGATAGTGAAATGGCAAAATAGGATCTGAAGGAATCTTTCTGGAGTACTGACATTGCCCAATATACTACTCAATAAAAAATGGAGGCTCCACTCGAACCTTAGGTGTGAAACTATTAGAATTCTGGAGGAAA
>VBSM01001483.1:10988074-11023519 GCA_008086735.1 Cheirogaleus medius
AATCTGAGTAGGGAGAACAAGTTCACAGAAAATCTTAATCAAATGAACAATTTAATAACTGCTATAACTGAAGTTTTAGCTGGAATCTTAGCAGAAGTTTCAAGCAGGTCTTTTGAAGAGAAGGCAGAAAAGAAGGCATTCTAAATGATACTGAATATTGGTAGGATTTTATTAATAACAAGCAGAGATGAGGGAAGAGGCATGAAAAAAGATATGGAAGCACAGAATCTGCATACAGGTTTAGAGAACAGCAAGTAATTCAGTGTTCTTGCAGGGTATGGTAGGACTATATAGGAAAAAGCCAAGCATAGATGGATTGTTGATAGATCACAGAGAAACTTAAATGTAGGGATGGTGAGATTGTACTTAATTAAAAAGGAACTGTGGAGCTACTAAAGGTTTGTGAGCAGATGAGCAATCATTGCCCTACTTTAGGAAATTAATTTGGCTTTGTTGGATATGATGGGCTGGGGTAAGAATGGAATGATAGGAGAAGAGAAATTGGAAGGTTATTACAAAAGACAATATACATGATTGGGAGGATTGGGAGTAGAGTAGTGGTATTCAGAATGGAATATAGTGGCAGATGCAGATGCTATAAAGGCAGAGAACTTACAGATTTGGCAATTGATTAGGTATAGGGAGGAGTAAAAGATAGACTTTGAGCCTTCAGGAAAGGGGATAATTTGTGGGAAGACATGATGAATTTACCTTTGGACCTGTTGAATGTGAGGTGCTGTTACATTATCCAGGGAGTGATGTCCATCAGGAAGTTATGAACATACGAATAGAGCTTGAGAAAATAACTAAATGGAGAGATGTAGGTTTAGTAGATGAAACCACAGACACTGATAAACTCATCAAGGTTTAAGAGAGAGAAAAAATAAGAACCAAGAACACAGTCTTGGAAAACCTTTAGGAGCAGGAGGAGGAAGAAAATCAGGGCAGGACACAGAGTAGGAACATCCAGAATTAGAAGAAAAAAGTGGCTTCGCTGTCACAAAAGTCAGGAGAAGAGAAAGAAGCTCAAAGAGAACATCAAAAGATGGAGAGAGGTGGAAAGGAATAGGGAGGAGATAACAATGGGATTGACAATTAGCAGGTTATCTGCGATGTTGAGTGAGAGGTTTCCATAGGGTGACAGAAATGAAATCTACATTTCAAGGGGATAAATGGTGAGAAGGTTATGAGAATTTATTTTAAAAAGTTTGAGTGCAGTGAGTTTGGCAGCTTGTGGGAGGCAGGATATAATTATTTTTAATACAGGATAGACCTAAAAATATAAGCAAGGGGAAGGGCCAGTAAAATAGGAATAATTGAAAATATAAATTGATGGAGCCGGATCTAAAGTGTCACCAGAAGAGAGTGAGGTCAAGAGAGTATCTGTATTCTTCCTGTCCTTTTAGGCTCCAGTCAAATAAATAAACTCGTTCATGACAGCTTCCTGTAGTTGATGTTATTATCAGCCCCCTCCATTCCCTTTAAGGTTAGAATCTGTCAAATTGTGACTCAAATAGTGTCTCTAGTAAAATGCCTAATTTCAGATGAAGCTTGCCATTTGAGAAAGCAATATGCAAAAGATGGCTATATCAGGATGAGGAATAGCAGATGCCTAACTAGCAGGGAGAGCTCACAAATCCACCCACAACACTCATCAGTATGGAGGGGAGCAATCACCCTAAAACAAGATGCAATTTACAGACCTAATTTTCTGTGTGAACTAACATTTACATCAGCACACAGAGAAAATAACCTTAATTGGACTTCATATGCGCAGTCACTCTTGATACCTATAAAGGTAAAGATTTGGGGGCAAGTTTGTTCATCAAGGGCTCTAAATAGAACTAGAAATGAAAGAATCTTAAAACTAATCATTGTATTAGTTTCATCTTCAATATATTTTGTTGTTGTTATTTGGATTTCTTTTCTCAGACACCAAGGGAAGGGATTTGAGGCTCTGAAGTAGACCTGGAAATGAAGAAAATAAAGCTACCTTTATGATATTATTAGTATTTTCCCAGAGTATCACCCTGGATTACAAATACGAAATTAAACTTCTTAGATTGAACAAGACCCCAACTTGTGCAGAAAGTGGCAATGGTAGCAGTGTTGCTCTAAGTGTTTAGTGGGGGGCGGGGGAGGTAGAGACCTCTGGAAGCTGTACACACTCATGTTACACTGTGTAGTCATCATCCTGCTGCTAGCTTTATATATGCCATGTTAAACAAACTGGAAATTAATTTAGCCATATGGCATGTATGTGAAGTGGTTCTTTTCACCAATATATGGCCCATATGAAAAAAAAATCTGAGGACCAAACAATGAAATAAAAAAAATTCACAGATACTAATCAAGAGAACATTGATGAAATAAAAGGAACCTTGAATATACAGATTGAAATGGCGTAACCAGGAAAAACTGGTACTGAATGAGCATTCCAGTCATTAGTGTCTCATCTCCAAGCCCACCCTTCTATATTCCATTTGGTGATGCTGGGGCGGCGACCTGCAAATTACACTTTTCATCAGCCAGCTAGCTCCTTGTTAGGATCTGCCAATAAGAAGCTGTGATGGTTTTTGAATTTACAGGCTCATAGCTGGAAGGAACGTGCCTTGAGTCTCACATGAGATTTTGGACTTTGGACTTTTGAATTGATGCTGGACCAAGTTAAGACTTTTGGAGACTATTGAGAAGGGATGATTGTATTTTGCAATGTGAGAGGACATGAGATTTGGCGGGGAGCAGGAGCAGAATGTTATGGTTTGGATATTTGACTCTCCAAAGCTCATGTTGAAAGTTGATCCTCAGTGTTGGAGGTGGGGCAAGTGGGAGCTGTTTGAGTCATAGGAGTGGATCCCTCATAAATGGTTTGGTGCCATCCTCATGGTAATGCATGAGTTCTAGCTTTATTAATTCCCATGAGAACTGGTTGTTAAAAAGAGCCTGGAACCTCCCTCCCCTCTCTCTTGCTTTTTCTCTCTCTCACCATGTGATCTCTGCACATGCCAGCTCCTGTTTGCCTTGCACCATGAGTGGAAGCAGCCTGAAGCCCTCACCAGAAGCAGATGCTGATGCCATGCTTTTTGTACAGTCTGCAGAATCATGAGACAAATAAACCTTTTTTCTTTGTAAATTTCCCAGCCTCAGGGATCCATCCCTTTATAGCAACACTAAATGGACTAAGACAGGGGCACTAGAGGGCTATTGGAAGTCAGGAGGAGGAATCATCCTTTCTCCTGTTACCATGACACTCCTGTTAGCATCACCCCGGCAAAAACACTTTGTTGGTTTCTGTCTCCAGTTTCTTTTGGCATTCTCACAACTGACTGATCTTGCCCCTTCAGAGATAACAGCAGCAGCCAGGAGTATACACTCTTCAGAGATCTGAGGTTAAGCTCTGTAGGGCCTCTTCAAGCTCCTGAAATGCCAACACCAGCCAGACAGCACCACTTCCTAGAAGGTTGGAGAACCTGTCTCCAAGCTTCTAGGTTCTGATAATCGCTTCCCTTTGTTTCACTCTTAGAAGTGGTAGCTGTTTCCTACAGGTATTGTCTCTGCATTCCCCCAGTGTTCCCCCTTTTTTTCTTTTAGTCCTCTCACACCTGTGCAAACAGTTGCCTATATTAAATCCCCTCTGTTGAAATACTTAGTGTGGTGTCTGTTTTTACGACTGATATAATGAGCAAGACTGAAACCTATCCTAGTACATTTTCTAGACTACCAAAATAAAGATGTCATATGGGCATTAAGACATAAAAAGTTACTTATCAAAAGAAAAAAATCAGGTTGACTTCTTACTTCTGCACAGTAATATTCAACCCTAGAAAATAGCACACCAATGTTTATAAACTTCTAAAGGCAAAGAGTTTTAAGAATGGTATTACTAGCTAAAATATTGTTCAAGTGTAGAGCCAAAAGATAAATATTTTCAGATATGAAAGAATTCAGGAAATAAGTTCCTTTGAAAATCTTTTTTTTTTGCACTTTCAGCTGACTATTTTTTAAAAATTGTTTTTAATTTTGAAAAATGTAAAGGGTATGAATATTTTTTGTTATGTGGGTAAATTGTATTGTACTGAAGTCAGGGCTTTCAGTGTACCCATCAACAGAATAATGTACATTGTACTCGATAGGTAGATTTTTGTCTCTCACTTCCTTCTCACCCTCCCCCCTTCTTAGTTTCCAATGTCTATTACTCTATTTATGACCATATCCTTCATTTAGCTCCCACTTATAAGTGAGAACATGTGGTATTTGTTTTTCCATTCATCAGAGACTTCACTTAATATAATTATCTCTAGTTCAATTCAAGTTCCTGCAAAAGACATTATTTCATTCGTTTTTATAGCTGAGTAATATTTCATGGTATATATATACCACATTTTCTTTATCCACTCATGAGTTGATGGGCACTTAGGTGCCCAGTATATATTTGTAATTGTGAATTGTGCTGCAATAAACATTCAGGTGTAAGTGTCTTTTTAATAAAAGGACTTCTTTTCCTTTGGGTAGATACTCTGTAGTGGGATGGCTGGATCAAATGGTAGGCCTACTTTTAGTTCTTTGAGGAATTTTATACTGCTTTCCATAGGGATTGTACGAGATTACAGTCCCACCAACAGTATATAAGCATTCCCTTTGCACTGCAACTGCACAAATATCTATTGTTTTTTGACTTTTTAATAATGACAATTGTGACAAGGGTAAGGTGGTATCTCACTGTGATTTTAATTTGCATTTACCTGATAATTGTTGATGTTGGGCATTTTATCATGTTTGTTGGCCATTTGTCCATCTTCTTTTGAAAAAGTCTGTTTATGTCTTTTGCCCACTTTTTGATAGGGTTATGTGGTTTTATTTTCCTTGATGATTTGTTTGAGTTCTTTGTAGATTATGAATATTAGCCCTTTGTCAGATATATAATTTGCAAATATTTTCTCCCATTCTGTAGATTGTCTATTTACTTTGTTGATTGTTTCTTTTGCTGTGTAGAAACTTTTTAGTTTAATTAAGTCCCACTCATTCACTTTTGTTGTTGTTGTATTTGCTTTTGGGGTCTTACTCATAAATTCTTTGCCTAGAACAATGTCTAGAAGAGTTTTTCCTATGTTTTCATCTAGAATTTTTATGGTTTCAGGTACTACATTTAAATCTTTAATCCATCTTGAGTTAATTTTTAAATATGGTGAGAGAAAGGGATCCAGTTTCATTCTCCTACATGTGGTTATACAATTTTCCTAGCACCATTTGTTGAATAGAGTGTCCTTTCCCCACTGTATGTTTTTGTCTGCTTTGTCAAAAATCAATTGGCCATAGCTATATGGTTTTATTTCAGGGTTCTCTATTCTGTTCCATTGGTTTATGTATATACCTTTATACCAGTGCCATGCTATTTTGGTTACTATAGCCTTGTAGTATAATTTGAAATCAGGCAATTTGATGCCTCTGGATTTGTTCTTTTTGCTTAAGATTGCTTTGGCTATTTGGGCTCCTTTTGGTTCCATATGAAGTTTAGGATTATTTTATTTAGATCCCTGAGAAATGAACTTTCGATGGGAATTGTATTCGACCTGTAAATCATTTTGGATAGTATAGACATTTTAACAATGTTCATTCTTCTAATCCATGAGCGTGGGATGTTTTTCCATTTGTTTGTGTCATCTATGATAACTTTCATCGGTGCTTTGTAGTTCTCCTTGTAGAGATCTTTCACCTCCTTGGATAACTATATTCATAGGCATTTTATTTTATTTTATTTGTAGCTACTATAAATGGTATTGAGCTTTTGATTTGACTCTCAGCTTGATTGTTATTAGTATATAGAAATGCTACTGATATGTGTACATTAATTTTACAACTGGAAACCTTACTAAATTTATTTATCAATTCTAGGAGTCTTTTGGTGGAATTTATAGGGTTTTCTAGGTATAAGATCATACTGTGGGAAAACAATGATAGTTTGAACTCCTCTTTCCCAATTTGGATGCACTTTATTTCTTTCTCATACCTGATTGCTCTGGCTAGGACTTCCAGTACTATGTTGAATAGAAGTGGTAACAGTAGGCATCCTCATCTTGTTTCAGTTCTTAGAGGGAATGCTTCTAGCTTTTTTCTGTTCAGTATGATGTTGTCCATGGGTTTATTATATATGATTATCTTGTATCTAGATATCTAAACCTCTAGCAATACCATGGAAATTTTCCTCTATTATTCTCTAAAATAGGCTTTCTGTGCTTATTGCTTTTTCTTTTTCTCCCTAACGGATATCTATAATTCTTATATTTGTTTGTTTTGCATAATCTCATATTTCTGTCAGTCATTGTTCATTCTTCTTTCTTCTTTTTTCTACATTTTTTACTGACTGGATAACTTTGAGATCCTTGTCTTCAAGCTCTGAAATTCTTTCTTCTGCTTGGTCTAGCCTGTTGCTTAAGCTTTCTGCTGTATTTGAAAATTTTCTAAATGACTCATTTTTTAAAATTCTGTTATCTCTTTTCTAATGTTATCTATCTCTTTAGTGATTTTTTTATTCATGTCATGAATTATTTTTGTGGTTTCTGTGAGATGGTTTTTTACCATCTCAATTCCATTCACCTTACTTGTTATCCATAATCTGGATTTTATATCTGTCATTTTGACAATTTCCTTTTGGTTCTAGCTCATTGCTAGCCAGCTACTGTGATCCTTTGGGGGTAATGAGACTGCCTGCTTTTTCATGTTGCCAGAGTTTTAATGCTGGCTCCTTCTCATCTGGGGCCTCATCTCTCAGCTCAAAATAGATAGCAGATATGGCACATCTGTTCTCCTCTGCTGGGAGCTCTGCTTCTTGGTGAAGATAGGGTTGGGTCCTTGGATGGTGCGCTTGGGTCCTACTGTGGAACTTTGACAAGGCAGGAGAGGGGCGGGTATACTGTGAACTTTTAATGCTGCTGTTCTGCTTTGTCTCCCCTGTTCCCCTGTGGTTGTCACTGGCTGCTGTGGCAGGGCCAGCCCCTGGTGCCACGTGTGCATGTGAGGTGGGGCTGGCCAGCAGGAAAGGTCATGTGTGTGGGATGGAGAAGGCCCACTAGGCATAACAGGCCTGGGTACTGAGATGCCAGACACTTTGGTGGGGCAAGGGCATACCAGGAGTGCAGGACTTAACAGGTCTGTGGGGCAGAGGAGGCCCACATGGCATGGGCTGAAGCAGGCAAACAGTGTGGAGTGGGCCAGCAGGTCACAGCTTATGTGTGGGGTGGAGCGGGACCCCAGGACAGAGCAGACCCACAGGACAGGGTGCCTATGCAGGCTGGAATAGGTTCATGGGATGTGGTGCTCATGCACACAGGCCAAGGCAGCTGCAGGGCAGGGCATCCCCTGGGCACATGTTCCTCCTGGGTCCCATGGGAAATGCAGTTGAGCATGTTTGCCTAGGCCACAGCAGTGGGCAGCAGCCTGCCCGTGATCTCCTGCTCTGCCCAGGGCCCCCAGGAGTGGCATTGTAGGGGTGCATGTCACCTGCCCATGGTGCACACACAAGTACCTGGATTCTCTGCTCCTTCCCTGCCTGGCAGGGCAAGGAGGAGGTGGCAGTCACAGATCTGACCCCCCTGGGCACAAGTAGCATTCCGGAGTTCGGATGGCAATGGCATCCGAATGCCACTGGCCTGGCAGTGGCACTGGCCTCAGTGCACAGGGCTTGCAAGGCAGCCATCCCCTCTCTCTGGAGACAGCTCTAGTCAGGTCTCTGTAACAGTTCAGAGGCCTGCAGCAGTTGTGGGCTCTCCCACCTCCACTCTGATTACAGTATCCTCAGGAGAAGTGCAGAGCCCAGGATTCTCTCCTCTGTCCCTTTCACACATGTAGGTGCCTTCCTTAATTACCTCTGGTCCTGCTGAGCAACTCGTCCCACATCCATCTTCTTCCCTTCACTCCTGCCTGCTCTCTGTGGATTCCCTGAGCTCTTGCTCAGATGATCAATCCAAAGGTGCATATCTATTCACCACTTTCAATCCTCTCTGTGAGAGTGGCATTGTGCAGTCTACTTCTAGTCCACCATCTTGGCCCCCTTCCCTGAAATCTTTCTGATGAAAGTAAAATAAGAAATTTTCTCAAACAAAAGATGAATGGAGACTCTATGGCAAATGAACCAGCAATAGCATTGACTACACTTAAATGTATGCCTAACACTAAAGTCAGATGGTAGACTGCAAATGTTGTAAAATATGGCAGTGAAACAATATAATTACTAACAAAACTAAGGAGCTAAAAAAGATACATATTCTAACAAATTGTTGCTTGTTTTTAGACATATAATCGACTTTTATATACTTGGTTGTTTTAAAATTCAGGAAACTTTCTAAACTCTCTTCTTAACTCTAATGAATTATAAATTCTTTCATATTTATGCAGATAATTGCATCATATGCCATGATGACAACTTTCCCCTCTTTTTAAATTCTTAAATTTACATTCGATTTTTTTCTTGTTTTATTGCACTGGCTAGGATATCCAACACAATGTTGAATAGAAGCAGTGATAGGAAGCTTCTTTGTTGTTTTTACTGATCTTAAAGGTAATCCTTTCACTTTGTCACCATTAAGTGCAATAACTTCTGTCAATATTTACAAATGTCCTTTCTCAGGTCAGAGAAGTTCCCTTTTATTTCTAGTTTGCTGAGTGTTATGATCATGAATGGATATTGACTTTGTTATCACATTCATTTACTGCATCCATATGGTTTTTCAACTTTAAATTATCCATACAGTAAATTATATTGATCAATTTTCTAATATTAAATCAATCTTGCATTCCTGGAGTAAACTAAACATGGTCATCTGTTTAAACATTGATAGGTGCAGTTTCTTAATATAGTACTTGGGTTTACTGCATCCATATTCATCAATAAGATCAGCTCATAATTTTCCTTTCTTGTATTATCCTTTATTGGTTTTGGAATCGAGGTTGTACTAGCTTCATCAAATGAGTTGAAGTGTGTCTCCTCTTTCTTTGCTTACCTTGTGGTCTACCATATAATACATTTTCATAAGTTTACCCTATGTGCTTGAAAAATGTGTTTTCTCCAGTTTGAGAATGCAGTGTTTTACGTATGTCTCTTGGGCCAAACTTATTATTATATTTAAATCTTCCATATCTTTACTGATTTTTCTGCTTAATTTATCAATTCCTGATATAGATTTGTTAAAATTTTCCCATCAAGATAGTGGCTTTGTTTATTTCTTCTTTTATTTATATTCTTATTTATATTAGGAATATATAAATTTAGAAGTTTTATATATCTTGATGTTATAAAATATGGGAAAAGATAAAAACATCTTTACCCTCCTCTTGAACAGCACAAGGACCCTAGCATTATCTCTGATGACTACCCTCCGTACTTAAATGGCTGTCCAGTATTTTAGTTCTATCTTATTTTTAACTTTAAGACTTAGACATTATCTTTACATTTACTTGTTTTATTATTTTATATTCTCAATTTAGAGAATCACAGAGTGATGACTCAATTTCCCAATAGGGTTCCGAAGTTTATATACCCTAATTTTAAAGGGAAGGAGAGGTGAGGAACATGGGTAATTCTGTTGAGTGGCAATAAATGGTTATTAGGAAGGATGAATAGATATTTGGGAGAAGGAATGGATGGGGGAAACAGATTGATTTGTAAATGATTCTCTTTGGAAGCTTAATTAACCTGAGAAACAGGTATTATCTTAAAATGGGTTGAGCCGGTCTCCTTAAATTCTTGATCTTCTTTCCTGCAATATATGGAGATAACAGGGAGCAGAAGGGAAATCCATTGTTCTTTTTGATGAGTCTGGTTTTACACACATAGAGGAAGAGCCCCTTCGAATGCCTCTCTAAGGGCCTTTAATTCAAAATACTCTTTATACCAAGAAGTCATCTTTTGGGGTGAAATTTCCTGAGCTCAATAGTTATGTTTCTCCATGTCTTTTAATCTTTCCTTTATAGGTTTTATCTCCCCTCTCTGAGCTACATTCTAGATAGTTTCTTTAGATCTCCCAACTGGTGCTGCCACAACACATTCCTCCGATGGCTTAGCTTCTTTCCTCCTACATTGCAGTAGTGCCACAGGATGAGGGCTCCCAGTTGCACCTTTCCTCTGTTCATGTGGGATCTATCTTATGTCCCTCTCAGAAAACATGAATTTAAGTGGGGTTTGTTCTTGGCACCCTCTCTACTTGGCAGTCCCCCACTTTGCCATCTCCTTTCAATTCTTGTTTCCCTCCTCCAATAGTACAGGGATGGTCCAGCAAGTTGTATGATTAAGGAGACATCCAATGAAGGAATGAAATTTCAGTGTTCTTTTCTAGTAGGCATCCATAACTTTGTGAGTGCTTCTCTTGAAGGCCCCATCTTGGCTTTGAAATAGTGAAGCACCCCTCCACAACCCAATCAGAGAAAGGTTAATGGTAACGGTGAAGGGTCAAAACAGCTCACTCTTCAGATACTAGATAGCTATGGCATCTCCCTGAGTTCTCCCATTATATTGACTAGGAGAGGGGTGGGGTAGGGTCTGTTTTTCTAATCCTCAATTCATATTATTTGCAGAGGAGTGGCTGGACTCAACTCTAGATGATTTTCTGAACCTGGATTTAGGGTACTAATTAGTCTTTTGTTATCGGCTTTAGAGCTTAACTATAATTCCGGAGAAACAGGAAAATCCCCATCAACATCCAGTTACACACAAAAGTATTATTTTTGAGAGAGGTTGCTCAGCTATTGGGATACTCAACTATTGCTGTCAGTTGTATTTCCAACTTTACTCCTTAACGTACTGTGCTTAACTCAAATAATTAAACGTATATGTATTTAGAAGAATCACTAAACCTTTCTGAGCTCTGGTTCTGATATAGCAATTTATCTTATAATTTCTAAAATAATATCTGTTATAAGGGATAGTTTATTAAACACTTTAAAGTGTATGAAATCTACACAACTCAGTAGACCCTATCCTCATCTTGGGTATACCCCTAAACAACAACAAACAAACAAAAACTTCAACTTCTGGTTAGTTTTCCAAATTAAAGTGAGTACAAGCACAATTTATTGATTGTGCTGGGATGAACACACACTAACACCATTAACAACTCTAATTAAGGGAGTCATCAATTAAAGTAAAGCAGGCCTTGGGCTGAGAATATACATGGTGAAAAATAGTCATGATCTGCTAATTATCTAATCACTAATGGACATTAGTGAGTTTAAGGGCATTGTGACTCTCATAAAATGGAAATTTTAAAATAAAATATCATATGCTTTGTGTAAAACAAGTTAAACAAGACAGAAAAGTATTTTTAAAAACCCATTAAAATCCCCACAAATCTACTGACTTGGAATGAATGCTATTAATATGGTAAACATCCGTATGGACAAATTTTAAAAGAATCACATTTTGACATGATTTGGGGTATTCCATACCTTACCATTCCAAAGGCTTCTCAATATTCTCCATATTCTCTTCTTATTCTGTCATTTTATAGAAGATAAATGATTAGCCGATCTCTATTTGTAGACACTTTACTGGAATGTAAAGAGGTTTGGATCCTATTGAGAAGCATCAGAAGAATTTAAGAGTTGCCTTTAATTTTAGGGAAATTCTTGAACTTTAATATAAAAGAGTATATTTAAAGGCATAACGTTAGCAAGTTAGTTTTGCCCTGTTGATCCCATGCTGGTGTTAAATGAGAGGTAAGTTCTTTTTGGTTTTCTTCTGTGTGGCTCTTCTTTATAGTTGTCTTTATGGTGTCTCCTTTCATTGCTAAGCAGGACTGCCACCTAGCTTCAGTTGGCTAAGCTTTCAGAATGTCAGAGCTTCCATTAGATAATGAGAGGCCAACTTGAAGGTCCCTTCAAGTGCTTTTATCACATATCACTTCAAGTACCTTTATCCCAGGGCTCAGGAGCTCCTCATTTGGCCTATTGTTTGCAGGCAACAAAGATTTTAGAGCAAAAACTAGAATGATTGCTCCTTGTGTAATCAGAAGATAACAACAATGAGCAGAACCTTTGGCTACCTATGGGATGGAGCAAAGGGGAGTACGCCATGGCCGTTGGTCAAAGGAGGCAGGCAGGGACATCCTTTTTCCCAATGGAGATCTTAAGTTTTATACATCATTCACAATATCAGGTATCTTGTAATAGAAACAATTGCTTGATGACTGCCAAAATCAATGGTTCTCAACCCTGGCTACACATTAGAATTATCTGAGAAGCTTTCAAGCAGCATCAATGACTGGATTCCACCTCCAGAGACACTGATTTAATTGTTCCAAATGTTTCTCAGGCATTGGTATTTTTAAGCTTCTCAATGAGTCTAATGAACACCCACAATTTCAAATGACTGATTGAAATGAATAGAAGGGAGAGGAAATTTCATTATATCTATAGTTTATATCATGTAAAATGTCAGTTCCAGCAGATGCTCAAACTTTGGGGAAGGAGAAATGGGAGAAAGAGTTAGTAAATTTTTTCATTTTGGTCTTTTGTGCTTCAGTGCAGTCTCCTTATAGCTAGGATGACCATTTATCATCCAAATCAGGACACTTGTGAGAGTGAAAGAGGGAGCTATTAACAATTATGCCAGAACAACAGTTGTTAACTGTAATTGTCCAGGCAACTTGGGACCAATTGTCACTATGCTTAGAGCTATGGCTTGGTTTCAGTAATGGCCCAAAGTTAAGCTATACTGTTGTTGATGCTTTAATATTTGCCTGTTGGAAGAATTTTAAGTCACTTTTCAAAAACAGGTGTCTTCATCATATCAAATTTTGGCAATCTTTTTTTTTGGAAAGTTATTTTTGAGTGTTTAAAAAATGTACTTTCTCAAGATTCTTATTTTATTTCTCTACCACCATTTTCTTACAGAAAAGGAAATATTACCCATATATATTGTCTTTTTTAAAAAAATAATTAACCACTGTGGATACATTTTAGGACCTACAGTCAAAGTTTAATGAGAGAGAAGTTAGAAACTACTTGCTGTAATTAAGTTTTTAGTTTGTATGTGGATCTTGCACACACAAACTGGGTCCATTTCCCATTAACAAGGATAATTAAATGTTAACTGGACTTATGACATTTGTGAATGCATAGTCTTAAATAATTACCGTTATTGATTAGTTTTGTTCTTCTGGCTAAATGAAATGTCTGTAAAAGCTCTTTAAAGAAGTAAAAAGTGCCATATAAGTGGAAGGCATTATTATATCACTAAAGTTTGTATTTTAAAACAGAGAATCCTCATTTTCCTGGGACGATTTGATTCAATGGGCTTTCAACATTTTTTCTTAACCTGAGAACAATTTTGCCAAATGAAATCTTACATAGACAATATATAAAACAGTTTAAAGACTAGCTGCTTGGATTGAAGTGAAAAGAAGAGATTGGGGTGAAGATGAGGGGAAAGAGGCTATGCCTTGCCTGTTTAGTCTACTCACTCTCTTTCAGAATAAGGGCACAGGAAGAGAGTGGGAGAGTAACTTTGGCCTTTGGAAATCTACATTGTGTTCCTAGTGTCAGTCCCAGCTTTCTGCTACAGGCGAAAATATTAGTTTACTTCCAGAAGTTTCCTTTTTGAAGGAAGA
The DNA here is from genome assembly GCA_008086735.1 of Cheirogaleus medius. Lineage (NCBI taxonomy): Eukaryota > Metazoa > Chordata > Mammalia > Primates > Cheirogaleidae > Cheirogaleus > Cheirogaleus medius. The sequence continues at coordinate 11,001,673 of VBSM01001483.1, forward strand.
TAACACAGTCTGCCATCTGCCTGCCACTCAGGGATGATAAGTCAGGCAAAGATGATAAATATGACATGCTTTGATTTCTGTCAATGAGAATTTCAATAAACCTAAAGGACTTTAGGTTTGTATAATAAAATTATTACTAATTAACCAAAAAGGCAACAAGCCCAGAGAGAGAAAAAGAGACAGAAGTTAAAGTGTTGAGTTGGAGTAAAGAATGTTTTAGCAAGAACTCTACTCTCTTTACATCTTTTGTTATTCATAAAGCCAAGCTAAAAGACCTACAACGTTTTTTTTCCCATTATTTTTTCTCTTACAACTATTTGCTCACCAATTGGTGAATGGATAAAAAAAATTGTGGTATATCCACACAATGGAATATTGTTCAATAGTAAAAATGAATGAACTTCTGATACACATGACATGGCTGAATCTCAAAAACATTATGTTAAAGGAAAGAAGCCAGGCACAGAAGACCATATCCTCTATGATTTCATTTATATGACACTTTAGGAAAGACAAATCTAATGCATAGTAACAAAAAGAAGATCAATGGTTACCTGGGGCTGGGGGTGGGGAGGATTGACTAGAAGGAAGTACAAGGAGCATTTAGGAGTTTTGGAAATGTTTTGCATCTTAATTGTGGTGGTGCTTACAGAGGTTTATAAACTTCAAAACTAATCAAAATATACACTTAAAACAGGTACATTTTATTGTACTTGCCAATTTAGTTGATCAAAAAGTTTCATTTTCTTAGGACAAACACCAGTTTGTTCTTGGCACTGATGTCAGTGAAACAAGATGAAATATTACACTGAACTAGCTCTAGGCAATATATAGATCAGTTGGTCTGCTGTTATCTCCTAGACGCTATTATATCTGCTTCTAGAAGCTTAAACTCTAGATGTGAATGCTATTATTGTATCTACTTCTATGTTTACTTCTAACTTCACTTTATCCTCTGATGTATTTAATTTTCTTTCACTCCATTTTTAATGCTTGCTATTATTTATGTAGATGTGTACCCATGCAAGTTATATGAAATCCTCTCTAGTACAAGGTAGAATATAATTTTTATAAGTAAATTAAACTTATTTATTTTTTATAGCTGAAAGTAATGTGTATTTTTACCTCACTACAGTGATACACACCCTAACATGCTCACACACATACACACACATAGACATACATAATTACTAACCATCAATAGATTTAGAAATCCACTAAAGTTAGTGGATTTGAGAGGATATCTCTTAATTGTGATAGGTCCGAAAAATGAAATGTTTGTTGTGTTCCATGAGTCCTCTCCTAAAATAGAAATCTGACCAAGTATGATTAACAGTGGACACCCGGTAGTTGAGAAACCTGGCAAAAAATAATTCTAAATGGCCCACTGGAAAGATGTAGTGTGGATTCAGATGTTGCTTATCATGTTATTGGTAGCAATGGAGATTAATAACAATAAGCCCTGCTCTTGTATTTAGGAATACTCAAAATAAACTTTTCTTTCCTGAAATCAAAGCTGTCTCATGACATTGATGAAGTGTGCTGTTAAAAGGAGACTCATCATTGGAAACTATGCCCAAACAAAAGTAAATAAATGAAGTTTTAGATATCGAGTTGATGGAATAAATCTAAGAAGAACCTTTATTAAGTGCTTTCATATTGTATATATTTCTATATATAAGAAATATATAGAAATGTGTCTTTGCAAAGTAAGAATAAGAATAAAAAAAGCATACAACTCCAGTTGAAGGTACAGATGGTGCCTATATGTGATTGTGGTAGGAATGGGCAGTGCAGACATGTTAATAAAATTATCTAAGAAAATATCAAGTTAAGATTTGCTAAAAATTCAGAAAAGGAAACTAAATAAACAATGCAATATAAAATGTACAGCAAGAACTGAAATCTATAATTTTTGTATCAATTAAAATGTTATTTGTTGTAAGTTGAATACCCTTCCTTTAAACTGTTTTTCATAAAAATACATGCACTATTGGCAAGTAAATTAAAGTTTTCTTCCTTCACCATGAATATCCATAAAGAAATATTATTGTCACATAAATACTTTTCTTTCCTTCAGTTAAAAGCAGAGATAAACTAAAATTAATTTTCAAATGTTGGAGATGTGCAGCAAAACTTGGCATCAATATTATCCCTTGACTCTTCCTATTTCAAGTGTGGTCCACAAGTGGGCCAGAAGTATCAGCATGACCTGGAAACTAGAATGCACACTTTCAGGCCCTACCCCAGACCTCTTGAATCAGAATCTACATGTTAACAGGAAATTCAGGGAATTTGGATGTACTTTAGTTTGAGAAGCCCTGTTCTAAACCATTAATAGAACCAAAATTATTCATGAAATGGCTAGAGTGACCAACCATCCTAGTTTGCCCTGGACAGAGAGATTACCCTATGCTTGAGACTTTCAGTGCTAAAACTGAGAAAATCCCAGGGAAATTGAGACAAGATGGCCACCCCATAATTGACCAAAGTTCAACTTTAGAATTGAGGAGGAGAAAACTGTGGATGTGGGAAAATTATACTCTGGGTCAATTTCCATTTGGTTTAGCTCTTCACTCATAGTCTATGTTTCTGCTCACTAATTTTAAATAAATAAAAGAAAATAAATGAAATGAGAAACAGCTCTCAGCTCTGTGTGATGTTGGGATCTTGCAGCTCTTTAGGTCCTCCTATGAATCAAAACATGAAGACATAAGGCCTAAGAGGCAAAATCTGTTCACTTAATGGGTAAACTTCTTACCACAGAGTTAAAATACTTGATAGTCTCAAGGATGTCATTCTCTTCTATTCCTTTCCTGGTTTCCAATTCGGTATTGTTGGGCTGCACCTCTGGCCTGCATGTGATTATCTTATAGTTACAAAAACTCTAGGGAAGGCCTACCTGAGTAGAGCTGTTGGCTCTCATTAGCTGAGAAAACAAAGCTCTGTTTATTCCTCTTGCTAGTGTCAGGGGAACCCTGGTTTAATTCCAACACAGGTCTAGGTGTTGATTTCACACAAAGGGATTACCTTAGGCATCTGTGAAAGTTCTAAGGCAGCCTCAAAGGAGACATCTGACTCAACACTGTGTGACTAGGGAAAACTGGGTGTATATAACACACTGTAATTTTCTTTTAACACATGTGATTAGCAGATAGTTATGAAGTCAAATCAAGTAAATAAAACACCAATAATCCTCTCTCATTTATCATGGCCACAGGTGTTGATTTTAAAATCATCCCTGATAAATGTCCTTTTTGCACATTTACTGACCTCCCGAGAGTGTGAGATGAATAGTCAAATTCACTGAAGCAGATGTTGCCAGTGCTCTACCCATAAATCCGCTAATCCCTTTACCATTTTCATGCTTCCTGGCTCCGTACAGGCTTTCATTCCCAAGAGTTAGCATCTACATGTCTTAGTTGAATGGCTGCCCTCAGGCAGTTGAAGGCTTATTTGCCTGGAGACATAGAAAGCTGGAAGTACCTGGGAATCTGTATCCCCTGAAAGCAGCCCTTAACCAATCAGTCACCGACAGTGAAGAGAGTAAATATTCCAGCTCCCTTTCCACCTGTTGGGGACAATTCTGAGGTATGTTTCATGCAGTTTCCATAACTCTTCTATGAGATTGACCCAGAGCAAAATTCTTTGTAACTTTGGTTGCTACCACATCCTGTCTTGGCCTCCTTCTTTTTCTTGTCCCATTTCTCCATTAGCATACTGCTTTTTCATGGAAATACCTCGTAATAATTCATTTTCACATGAATCCTCCTCTTAAGGTCTGCCTCTGGGGAACCAAACCTAGGATACTTACATTACATAATTTAAACAGCATTCAAATCCTTCCTGTCTTAAAGGGACAAACTGTTTATACAAATAGACATGCAAATGACCCTCAAGCATATATAAAGATGCTCTACTTAATCATGGCGAGAGAAATGCAAATTAAAATTACACTGAGATACTATTTCTCACTCATTCAGGCCCCCGAAATCTCAAGGTTTGACAACATATATTCCATTGGTGAGGCTATGGGGAAACAGGCACTCTCATACAGAGCTGTTAGAAGTGTAATTCCTTCAAATAAGAATTTGAAACATCTTTTAAAAATGACATATGCATTTATCCTTTGACCAAGCAATTTGACTTCTAGAAATCTATTAAAAGCACAAGATTACATATATCAAAAACTATTCATTTCACCACTATTTGTAATAGTGCGAGATTGAAAAGAACCCCAATGACCCTTCAAAGGAGATTGGCTGAATGACCTATGTTACATTTAGACAATGAAGAACTAGTTTGTGTTAAAAAGAACATGGGAGATCTCTACATACTGCTGTAGATAGAGTAATCTCCAGGATATGTTGTTAAAAGCAAAAAAAAAAACCAAAAAAAAAACATGGTGAAATAAAATGTGTATAGCTTGCTACTTTTGGTATAAAAAAGGTATTGGAAGACACACACACACATATACACACACTTACTTCTCATTTCAATAAGAAACAATGGCAGGCATCCTTTGAAGTGAGGTATCACAGGATGGAGAAACACGCACCATATGTACTCACCATCACATTGGTACTAACTGATCAACATTAAGGTGTTCACATGATAGTAATACTTATTGGGTTCGGTAAATGGAAGTTGGGGGGGTAAACCCACAACTAACAGAATCGGAGTGCACTGTATGGGGGAAGGACATGCTTGTAGCCCTGGCTTGGGTGAGTCAAACACATTACATGTAACCAAAATTTTTGTACCCCCATAATATCCTGATTTAAAAATAAATAAATAAATAAATAAATATAAAAGAAACAATGGCAGAAAACAAAAATTTAATGAAAAAATTATTACTGTAAAGGAGGACAGAAGAAATAAGTGGGCAGGAACAGTGATAGAAGTTAAAACTCTCTGAGTATACCTTATACCATAATTTTGACTTTGGAATCATAGAATTTTTTTTTCACAAAAACAAAAATTAAATTAGATTAAAAAGCAAAGGAATTTCTAAAATATAAAACAATTTTAGTGATGGAATCTAATAATAGTTCAGTTTGGTGGCATAACAATAGAAGAATTATTTCAAATGACTTTACAATGCATCCCTTCCACATACTTTTATATTTGTTGAGGAATATATACTAAAGACCAAACAACCTCAAAGAAATTTTACACTGCACTCAATAGTCTTATTTTTAATAATAAAATTGTTATTTTTGAGACTAGGATATGTAAAGTAGGATAAATCCAATGATTATGTTAATGTCATTAGGAATAAATATTTTCAATGCAAGAGAAAAGGGATACACATATAAAATCAGATAAGTTAAAAACCCTGTAATCTTGAATTTGCCTTGGAATTAGCAGTATAAATTCATGATTTGGTTTTTACTTTCTAAAACTGTACATATTTCCTAATTCTGTTCAATGAAAAAATGTAAAAGCAATGAAAATCCAGTATAAATGAGAATTCCTAATGCTTCAATGATGGTCTCTAAATAGCATTTGCCAAAAAAAAAGGAAAAGAAAAGGAATCAGGATTCCTTAGAGTCATGTTTGGTTACACATCTGAAGCAGGAAATGTATAAAAGTAATCTGAAACATCACATTGTTCCGGAAAGCGAGAGAAGCTATCAAAGCCTATTGGGGTAGTGACAAAAAAGGTAACAGCATGAAGGGGCTATAGCTAATGAAAGATGGGACAGTTTGAGCATCATAAGAAATAATGAAGCACAACAGATATATAAATACCCATGAGTTCACAATATTATTTGCAAAAGGAAGGGCGAGGGGCTTCTTTGGAGTTTACCAGAGCATCAACTCTATTCTGAAACTCAATTAATAAAAAGAAAGAATCGAACGTTTATTCTATTTCTTATACAAGCTGTCTTTTAGGATAACCACATAGTCGATGCACAGTATTTCTAGCAACAATCATCAAAAGCTGTCACAATCATTAGTTGGATGTCAAGGAGGACCTTTATAATGGAAGAATCAGACTGATAACATCTGAACTCAATATCATCAGTCAGGTCACAGAAGGAGACAATATGGCACAGCCAAATAAGATAATTGAGGACAGTTTAATAAAAGAACTGCTACCACTGGACAAATAAGCATCAGAGGAAAAAGTAGTCTGTTGACGCAGTCTGTAAAAGTCAGCTCCTAAGCAGAGAGCACGGTGGAGAAGAGTAGACAGTAGAAATGAAGGGGAAAACATATCTGATATGCAAGTCATAAATCCTTTCAGCACAAGTCTGACTCAAGTCTGAAAAAAACACCTGACTTCATAAGGATGCTCTGATGTCTCAATTTCTCCGTCATTTTGAAAACCAGTAAGAAGCAGGGACCTTATTTGTTCATTCCATTTGCCAGCTGGCAGACTAAAACACCCACAGTGAGATTCAAGATTTGGTTAGAATTCTGAGCTCCAGGAACTCCAGAGGAGGATAAAACCTGTAACAAATCCAATCTGTCTGGTCCCTTGGAACTCCTTTAAGTTGATTTTAATCACTAATTCTCTTAAAATTTTACCAAAACTCTAAATCGTCCTTTCTCTCTAAGGAATTCTTTCAGACCTCCTGCCCTTTCTATCCATGAAAAGACCTAATGATTTTGTCACTTAATAACTAGGGTGAATTCTCAACAAACTGGGTATAGAAGGAATATACCTAAAAACAATAAAGGCCACACATGACAAACCCGTAGCTAACATCATACTGAACAGGCACAAATTGAAAGCCTTTCCTCTAAGATCTAGAACAAGACAAGGATGCCTATTTTCACCACTTTTATTAAATATAGTACTGAAAGTCCTAGCTAGGCAAGAGAAGAAATAGGCAAGAGAACAATTAGGCAAGAGAAAGAAATAAAGAGCATCCACATTGGAAAGAAAGAAGTAAAATTATCCTTGTTTGCAGATCACATGATCCTATATTTAGAAAAACCTAAAGACTACCAAAAAAAAAACCTGTTAGAACTGATCAATGAATTCAGTAAAGTTGCATAATGCAAAATCAACATGTAAAAATCAGTAGTGTTTCTATATAACAACAACAAACAATCTGAAAAAGAAATCAAGAAAGCAATCTCATTTATAATAGCTACAAAAAAATACCTAGGAATAAATTTAACCTAAGAAGTGAGAGATCTCTACAATGAAAACTATAAAACACTGATAGGGAAATTGAAGGGGACACACACACAAAAATAATGGAAATATATCCCTTGCTCATGGATTGGAAGAATTAATATTGTTAACATTTTCATACTACCCAAAGTGATCTACAGATTCAATGCAATGTGTATCAAAATACCAATGCCACTCTTCACAGAAATAGAAAAAACAATCTGGAAATTTGTATTGAACCAGAAAAGATCCTGAATAGCCAAAGCAATCCTGAGTGAAATAGCAAAACTGGAGGCATCACACTACATGGCTTCAAAATATATAAAACTACGGTAACCAAAACAGTATGGTATGGCATAAAAGGAGACATATAGACCAATGGAACAGAATAGAGAAGCCAGAAATAAATCCATGCATTTACAGCCAACTAATTTTCTACAAAAGTGCTAAGAGCATACATTGGGGGAAAGAATAGTCTCTTCAATAAAAGGTGCTGGGAAAATGGGATATCCATATGCAAAAGAATGAAACTAAACCCCTATCACTCACCATATACAAAAATCAACTCGAAATGGATTAAAAACTTAAATGTGAGATCTGAAACTATGAAACTACCAGAAGAAAACAGAGAAGCACTTTAGGACGTTGGTTCAAGCAAAGATGTTTTGGGTAAGACCTCAAAAGCAAACAAAGGCAAACATAGGCAAACAAAGCAAAAATAGACAAATGGAGTTGCATCAAGCTAAAAAGCTTCTTCACAGCATAGAAAGGATTCAACAGAGTGAAGAGACAACCTACAGAATGGGAGAAAATATTTTCAATGTATCTGACAAGGAATTAATAACCAGAATATATAAAAACTCAACTCAATAGCAAAAAACCCAAGTAATCCAATTAAAAATGGGCAAATGATTTGAATAGATACTTCTAAAAAGAAGACATATAAATGGCCACCAGGTTTATGAAAAACTACTCAACATCACTAATCATCAGGGAAATGCAAATCAAAACCACAATGGGATCTCATCTCACTCCAGTTAAAATGGCTATTATCAAAAAGGCAAAAAATAACAGATGCTGGTGAGGATGCAGAGAAAGGGGAATACAAGTACACTGTTGTTGGGAATGTCAATTAGTGCAGCCACTATGGAAAACAGTATGTAGGTTCCTCAAAAAACTAGAACTACCATATAATCCAACAACCTCATTGTTGGGTATATATCCAAAAGAAAGGAAATTACTTTATCAAAGAGATATCTGCACTCTCATATTTATTGCATCACTATTTATATATTTACAAGATATGAAATCAACCTAACTGCCCATCAATGAATGAACGGATAAAGAAAATGTGATATATATACACAAGGGAATACTATTCAGCCATAAAAATAATTAAATTCTGTTATTTGCAGTAACATGGATGGAACTGGAGAACGTTAAATGAAACAAGCCTGGCACACTAAAAGAACTATTGCATGTTCTCACTCATATCTGGGAGCTAGAATAATTGACCCATGTAGGTAGAGAGTAGAACTGATGGTTACCACAGGCTGAGAAGGGTAGTGGGGATGGAGGAATGAAGAGTGGTTGGTTAATGGGTATCAAATTATAGTTAGATAGAAAGAATAAGTTATAGTGTTTGATAGCACAGTAGGATGACTATGGTTAACAATAATTTATTGTATATTTTAAAATAGCTAAAGAGAAGTTGTGGAATGTTCCAGCACAAAGAAATGATAAATGTTTGAGGTGATGGACATCTTAATTACCCTGATTTGATCATTATACATTGTATGCATGTATCAAAATATAACATGTACCCTATGAATATGTATAATTATATATCAATAAAAAATTTAAAAATACCCAGGATGATCATAATATACAGCCAATTTTCATAAGTCACAGATATAATATTTGCAAATGTTCCAACTTGTTAAAGTTTATTTGTAACACCAAAATCAATACTTGTGGTGCCTTTGCCATCATTCACAGACATGCATGGACTGGCAAAAAGTTTTAGACACTGAACGTACATTTTTCTAGCTTAGATTGAACAAGGCAACACTCTGCCTTCTTGTTTCAGTTCTCATGCTGTAAAAAAGTATCCCTTTCTTGGTCTATTTAGTGCCACATTTTCCCCATTTTTGTGCTTTTAGTTGGTGATTTTGCTATTTAAAATGACCTCCAAGTGTTGTGCTTAAGTGCCGTCTAGTGTTCCTAAGTGCAAGAAGACTGTAATGTGCCTTAAAAATATATATATATGATAGATAAGCCTCCTTGAGGCATGAGTTATAGTGCAGTTGGCCATGAGTTCAAAGTTAATGAACCAACAATATACATTAAATAAGGCGTCTTTAAACAAAAACACACACAAAACAAGATAATCTGATTGGTTGATGAAAATGTGACCAAAGGCTTGCAGCAACCTAACCTTGTATTTCCTCTAGGATCAATGGTTTAGCATTCCCTAATTCAGTGTTTGCAGTGACTTGATAGAACATGACTACTGCGCATAACAAGAATAGATTGTATTAAAGAAGATACTTTGGGAGGTGAAAGATGAAATGTCTGAACAACAAGGGCAAACTGGGACTATCTTGGACACTCTACTAATAAGATTATATCAAGTGTGTTGTAGCCAGCTTCCACTAGCTTGTAGAGCTGACTGTGTGTATCTCTCTCCAATTCCACATTCATTGATGTCACATTGGGAGCTTGAAATTGGCCATCGTGGGAGTATTTACATCATGGAAATTGGCAAAGCCTGAAAATCAGGGGTTTTTTTCTTGGGAGAGCCAGCTGTTAAACATTTACCAGCACATCACTGACTATAAATCTTCTTTTCTGTAATTTTCCCTTCAAGTTCTTCAGCAGTTGGGGGTCTTTCCTCAGGTCATTGATTATTCCATATCCTGCTTATAAACTGTAATGAATTTCTGCCTCTGGTTAATTCCTTTTTTGGACATTTTCTTCTGAAGCGGAATGGACTAGGAAGCCCCAAATATCCCAAACTTAACTGTGATAAAATTTGGTGAATGATCTAGATCTCACTAAATTCGTTGAAGTACAGGGATCACAGGGAAGCTACCACCAATGATATCGGCTGCCTGTAGCACTGGAGAGAGGAATACTCAGGCAGATGCCTGGAAGTATGTGGCAAAACTTCATGCCTGCTGCCTTTGTCTGCTGATGCCCACGTGCCTGCCATTGTGGAATAATAGCTCTTCCTTCAATTTCTCTCATATCGAACTCTAACTGGAACCCTGATGGCAAAGGAATCTGGGGAATATAGTTGCCATGCTTTCAGTCCTCGTGGTACAAGGGAGAACTTAGAAGTTGGCGGTAACACCGAATATTAGCAAACTGTACGTGACATGGAAGGCAAATAACTCTGATAGTAATATATATCAATAAATTAGTCAATAAATGTTTCCTATGTGCCTCCTATGTGCCAGGCACTGTGCTAGGGCAATAATTTTAAAATTATGGGTAAAAATCTATAATATGTTATAATATAAATTTAGTATGTTGTTTCCAATATTATATTTTAATAAAATTAAAGCAGAATAGAGAGATATCAAAATGCATCACACATAGTATGAGTAAATATTGTTTCTAAAACTTCTGTCTTAGATTGATAGATATATTATACATATGAGTCTACTTATTTGCTGAATAAAATGCATTTCTTATTGTTGATTACAGTCAAATAAAATTTTTTAAAAAATTGCTTTAAAGCAAGGATCAGCAAGCCTTTTCTGTAAAGGGCTGGATAGTAAATAGTTGAGGTTTTGAGAGCCATAGGGTCTCTATCACAACTATTCAACTCTGCCTGTATAGGGTGAAAGCAGCATATATAATAAAGGAATGGGCATGACTGTCTTCCAACAAAAATTTATATACAACAACAGGTAGGTGGCCAGTAGGATGTGACTCACAAGCCATAGTTTGCCAACTATTGATTTAGAACAGTGCTTCTCAAACTATCTGTGGTAAAGCACTAGTTTTTTATTCCTAATTAATTGCATGCCAGACCAATACATGGTCCTGCTGCCCAGGAAAAGTATACAGCTTACACCACATGCAACCCATCCAAGCCAGTTCAACAACACTCAGTATGGTCCATGCCTTATTCCATGAGATGAGTGTACTCATTATGCACTTAGACAGTATGGTAGTATTAAATTTCTGTAAGAGATTTAAAATACATATTCTCAGTTTGTGTACTTATCTTCTTGCAGACTGGCAGCAAACAGTTCACGGACCAGCTCCCACCAGAAATCACATTTTAAGTAGCAGTGCTTTAGAGAATACAAAGAAATAAAAGACACTGTCATTGTTCTCAAGAAGTTTATGAGCTAATGAAGATGAACCTGTTAACAATAATACAAGGTAGAATACAAAATGTGCTTTAATACAAAACCTCATTCATAGCACATGAACATATTTTTCCCAAACTTAATCTACCTATCTGGAATGGCATATACCATTTATAAAATTCCAAATAAATTACTTAATGCATATCAACCATTATTAAAACTTTTTATTTGATAACAAGATGTATGTGTGTGTGAACTTTATATATATGTTATATATATATATCAGAATTTTTCTACCATATTGTTTTTTGTTTTGAAAGGTGCTCTGTGAAATTTAAAAGGAAAAAATCCTCTCATAGACTCCATTGTGAACAATTCTTGGTGAATGAAGACTTGGAAAACATCCAACTCAATTACTGCTAGAGTTGTGGTTGACCAACTGGAGGCAGAGGCTATTGTTATTTCCGTGTCAAATGGCTTGCTTCTGTCTCCAATGAGAGCCATTACTCTCCATATGCTAGTAGGAAAAACCATTTAGGAAATATTTTTAGATTTACAAATATGTAATACGGTAGATGAGAGCCAGTTCATAATGTGATGGAGTCAAACTTTTTGATACGAGAGTTTCCAAGCCATTCCCTTCCCCATTTTCTCTAAAATGGACTGTTTTGTTGCTATTCCTTTTTTCTGCCCTCTGAGGAGGGATTTCTGATGACTGGTTTGAGAGGTTCTATGCTGGAAAATCAGAAGAAAATGGTGAAGGATGGTGTGTGCACAAGAGTTTCATGAAATCTTGATTTGCTAGATACAGACAAGAGATCCATGTAAGCATGGGTTGCTATGTCAAGGTGCTGGTTGGAAGGAGAGAGATGAGGGAGCACCTGTGGTATGTGATGGGAATTACGAGAGAAAAATACTTAAGGAAATTTAAGGATTATTGCTGAGGACTATATGTTTCCCTTCATGGAGGTACTGAAATATGAGTAAAAAATTTAACCTATTTAAAATTTACTTTTGGTTGTGTGAAATGTATTCTTTTGAAGATAACACCACATGAGGGATGGTTTTATAACACTGATATTAGTATCTTCAAACTAGTAATATTAACTAGCAACATCTTACCTTGTCCTTTTCCCCCCTCAAAGTTCTTAATATTTGTAGCCGGGTCTTCAGAATCTGTCAGAGCTAGTAAGTTTTCTTTTGATGAATACAAACCCAACGTGGATAATGTTGAAAGATTCTCACGAGTCATAGATTTAACACTTTATTTTTGGCCACTAAACACTGACTCAATTAAAATCGAGGCATTTTCTACCTTTATAAGAACCTATGAAATGGGGAAGAGATAAGCAACATAATCTCAGTTTTACGAATAGATGAATTTAGGTGCAAGAGATTAGATGCTTGATCTAGGGTCACTTGGTGAATGGGGTCTCCTGATTAATTAAATTGCAAAGCTGGCACAGACTCTCAGTATTTTTTGTCCCAAAGACAATGAACAGATGATTTTGGCAACTAGAACAGCTATGGACATAGGAATGAGGAGAAGCTTCAATAAACCTACCGGTGTTCCAACAGCCTCTTCATCCTAATATCCTGCCATGAACACCAGGATGCTCTACAGAGATATTGCTCTTGAGGAAGGATCATTTGGGACTTTTTGTGCTTTGAAAAATTCTTCACTCCCATCTATATCCCAGACCCCACCTCCAGCCTCTCCTCTGCCCACACATCACCCTAGAAAAGTCATACACTCAGCTACTTTAAGTTGGGCTGACATCTGGAGGGATTTGAGACACTGAATGTTATAAACTAAGATTTTTCTTTCACTGTTTTGAGGGGCAAAGACCCAGCAAATATTACCAGGACAAGAATGAGACAGAAAGAGGACACAGTATGAATTTTGCTTGAGTTTATTTATTTTTTATTATTCTGTGAAATAGAAAGTTTGGGACTATTCTTGATAGCAAACCCATTAAAAAATGGGTCAGGGAGGAGCACGCTGAATCAGATCTTTCACTAATAAGAGGAAGTTGCCAGCCTCTGAAATACTCCCCCATGGGTAACAGATCTATTAGGTAGATATCCTCCCTCTCCCTGCCAGCAGAATATGATTAATGTCATGGAAAAAGCTCAAGGGTGGTGAGGGAATGCACATTTCATAAAAAGCCTGACTGTCCAAAATCTGAAATGTATGTATTTAATTTTCTCCAGAAATGGTTTGCAATCATCTTCTCTTGTCACTGCATTTTTCAGGATGGAGAAAACTCATGCCTTTGTGTTTGCGGAGTGACTGATGGCACTGCATTCTTGGATGATTCAGGAAGGATTTTTAGTCTCTTTAACGTATTATTTTAATAAGTAAATTTAAAGCAGACTATTTCTCCAATTTAATTGCTTTTGTGACATTCCACTGAGTCCCCCTGGTTTATATAATAAGCCGACTTTGTTGGAAGGGTGACTTGCCTGGCCAAGGGGAAGAAAAATCACTTTTTGGTCTAAACTTACTCTTCCTCCCAGCATTGACTCATCTTCCCAGATGCTTCAGCACAATCTTACTCACTTTGATCAGGGATATGGCAAGAATGAAATCATTGATCTGGGTCAAGAACTCTTCCATATTCTGTTCCTGGTTCTTCGAAGGCAGCATTGCAAACTCAGCATCTGGCAAATGGGTTTTAACCTTTGTCAGGTCACAGACCTTTTGAGTATCTGATGAAAACTGTGTTGATCCAGGTCCTCTGAGAAGGAATTAACTGTGCAAGCGATTTATTGAAAGAAAGACTTGTGAGGAAAAACGGCAGGAGAGGGGTTCCTGGGGGACACTAAGAAAGCCATCAGACTGAGAAGGAGATTCTGCCCCCCTGTACAGGAGAGAGCAAAGGAAGGAAGGTTAGGTGGAAGTGTCTTCGACTTCAGTGCAGTTCTAAGAGAATTTGGCATGTCTATCTGGGAGTCCTCGAGCCAAAATTGCAGGTTAGTGGAGTCCCTCATGTCCAGTGAAGGCTCCTGCCTTAGTGTCCCTGCCGCACTCACTCACTGGCTGTAAGCAGAAGGTGTGGGGCATGCCTTCAACGAGGTAGTGGATTTCAGAGCACAGCCGCGGGTCTATGGGGTCAGTTACACTCCGAACAAAGGTCTGAAAGCGGCATTCTCATGGCTGCCACGGTCTACTCTTGCACTGCAGAGATCTACTTCTTGACACAAGTTCAAAGAGCAGATCCTCCATGGTTCCCATGGGCCTCTCTTCCTGAGGGAAAAGCTCAGAAAAGAAAGGTTAGTGGGGCAAATTACAGCCCCTATTGCTACAGTTGATCTTGGAGCTGCAACCAATACCTCACCCTCAGCTATCACCTGTGAAGTTCCTACTGGCTGTACCTGGTGGTATAACCCAAATCTTCATCCTGAGAGGTCTGAGCCCTTGGGAATCATACCCTTCTGAGGTTGGGCTCACTACGCTTGCCCATTCACAGTCATAATTGGGCAACAGAGTACCTAGGGGCACCCAAACGTATCACTTGGGAGCAACACACACACATTGCTCCCTGATCCCATTGTATAAAAGCAGCCTTACTTCCTCCTGATGATCAGCGTCAATTACTCTTGCCATGATTGCAACTCCTCTTCTTGCCTGCTGGCACCTGGGCATAAGGCACCCAAAGTGTCCTGTTGGCAGCTATAGCTTAGAGTTCAATGGGACCCTCCCTACATCCCCTGGCAAGAGTGGGCTCTCCTTGAGGACCATGATCACAAACCCTGCAGAACACAGAGTTGATGGGACTGGAAGCACAAAGTCCTCCAGTAGTGTGTGGGGCCACTCATGCTTCTATCCCTCTGTTCTCTGGATCCATGTATTCTTTCTACTGAGGACACAGCACCAGATAGAAGTTTCTGATTTAATGCATATGCTGTGTCCTGAAGGATGGCATCCCCTTCTTTCAGAATGTTGCCTTCAAACCAGCACTTTGGTTACTCCTTTCAAAGGCTATTCCAGCCTTCTATGAGGCTGACTGCCTCTGGACAGTGTGGTACCTGATACCAAACAGTGGATCTCATGGTCATGGGCTCACTCCCACTTCTCCTTTGCAGTAAAATGGCTCCTCAGTCAGGTGTTATGTTGCACAGGACTCCATGCTTGTGAATCAGGAGTTCCATAATCCCTGGATAGTGGTGCTGGCTGATGCTCTGAAGGCAGGAAAGGCAAACCAATGCCTGGAATAGATATCTATCCCTGGGGGAACAAACTGCTAAACCTCGCAGGATGGAAGAGGCCCAGAGTTGGTGACTTGACACCAAGTGACTAAGGGATACTGCCATATCTGGGGGCTCAGTGTAGGTCTCTGTCGATGACAGGTTGAACATTCAGAGGCAGCATTAGCTATATCAGCCTTGGTGAGTGGGAGTCCACGTTGTTGACCTACATCTCTGCCACCATGGCCACTCCATGCATATGCCCATGGTGCCAATTTTGGGCTGGATGATGAAAAATGCTGGCTAATGTCAACTGGCTGAGTCATTTGGTGTACTTTGTTGTTAGGTGCCTCTTCTGCAGTGGATGTTTTATGGACAATTATGTGTGATACAAAGATCTTCACACTTTGTGCCCATTCCTGTATGTCCACCCACATTCCCCTACCCCAGTACCCCTTGTCTCCAATCTAGCCTTCCCTTCTAGACTTCTAACCAGATAACTAGACCATTGGCCACTGCCCATGAATCTTTAAATATTCTTATTTCAAACCACTTCTTCTTCCACACAAAGTGGATGACCAGATGTACCACTCAGCTCCACCTATTAGGAAAATTTTCCCTCTCACTGTCTTTTAAGGCCACTTCTGAATGTGGTTGCAATGAAGTCATCATTCATTTTCAGCTTTCACTCACATACTGAGCAGGCTCATCTGTATACCAAGCAAGAGCTTTATTCCCTTCCTTCAGCTATTTATATGTGAGCCCTCCCACATAAGGCTACAGGTGCAAACTGGGGG
The DNA here is from genome assembly GCA_008086735.1 of Cheirogaleus medius. Classification (NCBI taxonomy): domain Eukaryota; kingdom Metazoa; phylum Chordata; class Mammalia; order Primates; family Cheirogaleidae; genus Cheirogaleus; species Cheirogaleus medius. The sequence goes on from VBSM01001483.1 coordinate 11,018,118, forward strand.
AGGAGAACTGATGCAACATTTATCGATAACATGGGCGGCGAGGCTATCTGCTCATGCAACTTACTTGTGCCCTCAAGTATGGCTCAGGTTCCATCCTGGATGTACCATTGGACAGATGCTAGGTTTGCCTTATTTTATGACTTGGCGATTCAGAAAGAACCCAGCTCATAAGAGGTAGCTCCAGTTGCATGGTCATTTCATGCCCATGGTCAAGTGTTTTGTCTCTATCAGGGCCCTGTAACATGCCAGGACCTGTTACTCAAAAGACATATTAATTTTTGTTATGGATGGCAGGTCTTTGTTCCAGACTCCTATGACCTACGTTGTTTTTCTCCCACTGAAGTTTGCTATAAAATCCATACTGTATCTTTTTCCACCACTGACACCTGTAAGCTATTTGGTCCATTGGATTGTATGGCCAAATGGCAGGAATGATTGTACCATAACCTGGATCTGCTATAGATCCCTTTCCTGCTCTGGACCCTACTCAAAGCTGGCAGCCTTATATGTCACCTTGTATATGGGCCAGAGGATATTCCAAAGAGTGGAATGTGCTGCCTTCAGAACCCAAAGCAGCCTACCAGGTGCTGTGCTTCCTTCTCTGTGGTGGGAGATGTAAGATTAAGCACTGTTTTTTTTGTTTGTTTGTTTGTTTTACTTTGGAGAGAGTATCCCAACCTGTTCCTGACCACTGAACTCTACTGAGACATTTTCCCAGGTCACTACCAGTGAAAGCTTTAGAAATTGAGCCACCATTTTGTGCTAGGGACTAACCATGCTCCACCTATCAACCAGGATAGTGTTTTCTTCACCTGCGAGACAGTGAATGACCATGTCCCAACTCCACATTTTACACAGACCACTCCTGGTACCACTTATATAGTCCAGGTCCTTCAAGAAGTAGATGCCATAATAGGATTAGCCATGCAAGAAATTTATTAGGGAGGGTGCCTATGAGGGAAAATTGGGAGAGAACCTAGGAAAGCTGGAGACATCAAACCAGATCTGGCCCTGGGTGAAGGAGAGAGGGAGAAGGGAGGAAGGAAGAGGAAGGTTGAGTGGAAGCATCTTAGACTGAAGTACAGTTCTGAAGGAGTTCAGCAAGGCTTTCAGGGAGTCCTGGAGCCAGAGTTGCCATCAGAGGAATCATTGGCTTGGAGCAGGCTGGGGACAGTGTGGCCTTGGCATCAATTCAGTGATGGACTTCAGAGTGCTGGGGCCATCAGTCACATACTGTCCTGACAGTAGATCCAAGAGTTTCATTTTTCTGGCTGCTACAAAAGCTTTGGTTCCTGTCACAGAAAAATAATACTAATATACATACAGAAATGCAGTGTGTAATTTCATTTTCAAGTTTATTCATTGTCCCCCATGGGTGGTTAAGAACATCTATTTTCAGAATTTATTATAGATCTCATTTAGCAAGAATAGACTGCTGTGAGCTTTTATCTGAAAGCTATACATCTTCAAAAATCACTATAAATTCCTGCTATGATTTGAATTTGTGTGTCCCTCCAAAATTCATATGTTGGAATTTAAACCCCAAGGTGATAGTTTTAGAAGGTGGAGCCTTTAAGAGGTGATTAGGTCATGAGGGTGCCCCCTCCCCCTGCCCGTGAATGGAAGAAACGCTGTTTTAAAGAGGTTTTACACAGCTTTTACCTCCTTTTGCCCTTCAGCATTCCACCAAGTGAGGACACAGCAACAAGGCATCATCTTGGAAACAGAGACCAAGCCCATACTAGACACTGAGTCTGCTGGTGCCTTGATCTTGGATTTCTAGCTTCTAGAACTGTGAGAAATAAATTTCTATTATTTATAAATTACCCAGTCTGTGGTATTTTGTTATAGCAGCAGGAACAAACTAAGACAAGTTATATAACTTTTTCATTAAAAAAAGAAGGGTTATATGCTCTTAATGTAATGTATGGTACTGTATACATTGTAGAGAAACTGAATATGTTGAATCGGTATCAAACAAGGATTCCAGCCAACATAGTCCCACTTTAGGGATAGTTTCAGCAGAAGTGGGAAATAGCAACAGCTTTTCAATCATGAAGCTCTCTCTTGTTTTGCAGTTTGGCAGAGCAGAAATTTGGTGAATTGGTTAAGCCACCAATTGTAGAAGGTTCATACCTTCATTATAATAAAGAAGAAGCGCAATTTATTTAATCAAGTAAAATAATTTTAAAATGTAATTTCTCTTTCATGGGCAGCTCAGTTGAAACAGTGCAGTAGAATATATTTCCAAATTCAGACAAAGGCTGAAGTTGGGAAATTCATTTATTTCCTGTGTTTTGGATTCCCCTATCTTCTTTAATATTTACAAATATTTATTTACTTATAATTTTAATTGAGATAAAATTTATATACTTACAAGTGCACAAATATTAAGGAAACAGCTCAATAAATCTTTACATACATTTATGTAACCACCAATCAGATCAAGTGTTATTACTGAGTCCTGGGACCTATGTAATATGCACCTTTGCTATATACTACTAAATAGTTCTGCAGTGTGGTTGCACCAGTTTATACTTCCAGCATCAAGGCATATGTTCTATGTCTTATTCTTATAGACACTAGGAATTATAATTCCTTTAAATTTTAGTCTTTCTGGTGGAGATTCTACTTTTAAGTAAGACTAACTGAGCTACTATCAGTCAGGACAAAGGCAAGTAAGTGCTCTGAGAGCCTTTCTAAGAGACTTGGGGTGGTTTCATTCTGCTAGATATACAGGGTTATGATGTGGATTGATTTTATTGACTATATATTAAAACATTCTTAGTTCTTTGGAAGGGGGCTTATAGAAATACAAAATTATAATTACAAAGAAAAGACACTGTAAGTGATTCCTGGAAACTGTATGTTGGGTCTATGGCCAAAACTGAGGTGGTATAAGGAGGGAAATGGCTACTTCAGGGACCACAGAAGTGATCAGATCCAGAAGAAAGAATGGATCATGTATTTTATTACTGAGAATAATTGTCCATTCTTACTTAAATATGTATGACTTCTTCCCAATGGCATGTAAGAGATTAATAATTTAGTTATCAAAGAAGTTGGAATTTGTTAGGTCAAAGAAACAGAGTTGTTTACATCCATAAAGTTCTGATGTTATTGAGCTTTTACTGATGAAAGGGGAATAATGGGGAATCCATAAATAATTATAACTAAGTAGTTTCCCTCTTCATTCTACTCCAGGACCTGTGAGCAGGAAATATGTTTGTTTGATCTATTAATATGTAAATCAAATTTGAAGGCAAGGAATATAGATCTAGTACTTTTTAAAATCCTTTCTCTTAGCTACTCTCACCCCATCAAACTGCCTTGATTTCTCTATGAGGTTCTACTTATAAAGGTATAGAAATAATTAAAAGCGAACAAATATTTATTAATTACTTTCCTTGTGCCAGTTAAGAGGCTGGAAGCCCTTGTTTCTATTATCATATTTATGCTTCACACCAAGTATCTTGCTTAAGTTCGTCTCATCCCTGTGAAGCTAAGAGTTTATATTGTATTAACTCTGCTTTAAAGATAGAAATATTGAGGCAAAGAGGTAAAGTAACCTGCTTTTATAAAACTCATGATAATTTTGAGTTCAAATCATTTATTCTTTTATTTAACTTTTAGATTCAACTGCCAAATCCTGCCAGTTTTCTCTTAGCTCAAGTCTTCCATTTCCACAACTGCTTCCCTAATTCAGGGAACAAAGTAGCAATGAGACTGGTTTCCAAATAAATCTATACAGCATTGCCAGAACAGTCTTTTTTTAATTTCAGGATGTTATGGGGGTACAAACATTTTGGTTACATGTTATGACTTTGCCACACCCAAACCATGATTTGAGGTGTGCCTTTTCCCCCCGCTACAACACTCGGTCTTGATGAAACAGTGCTTTCATTATGTCCCTCTCTCATGTCAGAATGTTCAATGGCTTCCTAAAGCCTGTAGCAAAAATTCCAAACATTACATAGGTCTTTAATGAAGGTGTTCCTCAGTTTTGTGTCAACATACTTTTCTAAAGACATCCACACACAAATACTCCACTTCAAATAATACGAACTACTTGCTGGCCATCAGACAAGCCATGTACATTTTCATCTCACATGTTTGCTTACAGTCCTGCCAATTAGAATGCCCTTCTCATTTTTCTTTGCCTATCCAAATATTGCCAGTCCTTCAATGATCAAGTTATACCCATCCACTAACCTGAAGGGTTTCCTTATCAGTCCTGCAGGTGGTATTTTCTCCCTCTTCTTAAGTCTTGTGGCATTTCACAGTTGTATCAAACAGACTGCACATATTTACAGAGTAGCAACAGACTGCAAGGTGACACAGCATATTTGAAAATAAATTATATACTCCTTGAACTGAAAAAGCTCAAAATGTGAGATGCCAACAAAAATGAGAAGTTTTAATAGGAAATGAAAGATAATATTGCTAACATTTTTGAACACATACTATGTAGCAGACCATGCACTAAATATTTTCCTTGGACTTGCACATTTATTTCTACGAGTAGGCACCATTATTATCCCCTATGTACAGCTGAGGCATCTGAGGCTATGGGACTTAGACAAGGTCATCCAGCTAATAAGGGGAGAGGTGGAATTTGAATACCACATATTCTTATCCTTTAGCTGTAAACCTAAAGAAAGAAACTGAGACAAAATCAGTATCAAGAGTTTATTTGGGCCAAGAGTGAGGACTACAGCCTGGGACACATTTCCAAGTTGCCTGGGGGAATGCTCCCTTCAGCTTTTGTTATAAGCAGGATTTTAAAGGCGAAAAGGGACAAGGAGGGGGCTGATACAAAGTAGTTTGACTGGAATTCTCACTGGTTTGCAGAAATAACATTGGTTAGTGATTGGCTATACATTGTTGAACTATGAGTTCAATGGATATGAGTTATGGTGTTCAGCATGTGGCATTTTATGGTTACTTGGCATCAGTTAGTCTAGAACTCACATAACAAGTGGCCTCGGGATGTAATTATTTAGCTCCAGGGAGAGTGAGAGTGACTGCTATTGCATTTCTTTTTTTTTAATTTCAGCATATTACAGGCGTACAAATGTTTAGGTTACATATATTGCCTTTGCCCCATCCGAGTCAGAGCTTCAAGTGTGTCTATCCCCCAGATGGTGCACACCACACCCATTAGGTGTGAATATACCCATCCCCTCTTCCCCCTCCCACCTGCCTGACATCCTATGAATGTTATTACTATATATGTACTTAAGTGTTGGTCAGTTAAAACCAATTTGTTGGTGAGTCCATGTGGTGCTTGTTTTTCCATTCTTGGGATACTTCACTTAGTAGAATGGGCTTCACTTCTATCTAGGATAATACATGAGGTGCTATATCACCATTGTTTTTTGTGACTGAGTAGTACTCCATGG
>VBSM01001483.1:11023619-11068560 GCA_008086735.1 Cheirogaleus medius
TGTTGTTGCTATGATTGCCTTTGGGGTCTTCCTCATAAATTCTTTCCCTAGGCCAATGTCTATACGTGTTTTTCCAACATTTTCTTCTAGAATTCTTATAGTTTCATGCCTTAGGTTTAAGTGTGTTATCCACTGTGGGTTGATTTCTGTGAGAGGTGATAGGTACGGGCTCTTGGCCTGATAATTAAAGGGGCCTTACATTCCTCAGATAAAAAGTTTCTTTTCTTTCTCAAGGCTATCCTGCACTTAAGGATCTCAAGTTCTAGTTACTCCAGAAGAAAGAAAGAGAGATTGGGAGTATGGAACACATTGAAAGACTAATAGGAAGGTGAATATAGAGTAGCAGAGAAGGGCAAAAATTAACAATGGAGAAATAGAAAGATGGAGTGAAGCATGAGCCAGCAAAATGGAGCTCAGGATTCTGGAGCTAGTTCTGTCAATATTTCATAAACAGATCTGTTATAGGTTCTTATAAATTCTGTTATAACAATTCTCCATTGTTAATTTTTGCCATCCTCTGCTACCCTACATTCACCTTTCAATGTGTTGCATCCTGGCTCAAATTTGGTTAGACATCTGGTTCTCACCTTTAAAGCTACGGAAATGCCAATTTGTTAGCTTGTCAACAGTTGACTAGACTTCAAGGAATAACTCATATCAACCCAATAACTAAGAACTCAATAAATAAGCCAGTTAACAATGTATTTGTATACAATGACTCAGTTTCACAATACATCCAACTCAAAATTTCTTCACAAAACACTCCTAATGGCTTCCCATTGAACTTAGAAAAAAAACAAAATTCTCACCTTGACCTCTCAGGCCAACATGGGCTAAATGCTGCTGAATTTTCCAAATTTGTCTTGTGTTCCTCTTTTCCTGGCTCACTACACACTAACTATACTCTCTTCTTTTGGTTCCTTGAAGACAAGCCCCTTTTCACCTCAGGGCCAACCTCTACACTATTCTCTCTAGCTGGAATATTTTTTCTCTTTCCTTCTTCACTTAATTATATGGGAATCAGAAATTAAATACCTTAATTTCCTTTACTGACCTTAGTTAAAGAAATGTAATTTTTACAATTATATTTAATGAAAAGCCTTGAGGGGAGATAATCTTATTAGCATAAGTACTTTGAGAATTGATTCAAAGTGTCATGCTGGTTGTTAACTTCTTAGCAAGACAATGAACAGAATTTCAGAGAACATTTATATTCCAGCAGCCATGTAAAAAGGCACTGCCAGGAAAATAGCCAGTTGGGGTGACCAGAAATTAGAACAAACCTGGGGTTTTGAGTTAGGACAATGGACTTCATGGCTACTACCTATGGTAGAGCCACTAATAACTATTCTCCTCCTTGTCACTGTAGGCCCCTGCATACTGAGTGTGGTTATAAAATTTGTAGAGACAACTGTAACCCGGAGAGCAACAACTCACATAATGGCCTTAGGAGACTATCACCCACTGGGAAATGATGCCCTATTGTAGACATATAAAGGCATCAAAGGGGGGAATGATAAGGAAAACCCCTATCTATTACTTGGGGCATCAGCCACCTGCTAAAGATCCTCGTTAACCTAATACTAACCTATTACCTGGCTCAGCCACCTGAGACCCCACCCCTTGGACCACCCCAACCTAATAAAAGTGGGAAAAATCGGGTATATATGGCTCAGAATTTGGTGGCGAGACCCCTCTGAGCCCTCTGGCGAATAAATCTTGATTCTCCGACTCTCCGTGTGCCGCTCGGTTTGTCCTTGGAACCACCCGCTGTAACATGTTTTTAAACATAAGGATATGTGATCAATTCCTTGTTAATGGGTTAAGACTTTCAGACAGATGTTCCATGACGAGGCTTGTAAATACAAAATGTCTAGTGCAACCACTTCTCTCATAAAATATGTTTGTTATAGGAACTTGTAATTTGTTTACTTAAGCAATAAAATATTTTTTGTCATAAGAAATGGAATAGGCTCACTTGAACTTCCCAGCCTTACAGCTGAACTTACAGCTGTAGAAGTACTGGCATCACCTCAAACAAATCTGATCCAACTCCAGTGAAAAGCCTGGTTCCCCCAATTATTCTCATCAGTTAGGACTCAGTATTAAGGTCACCTTTTTTGAGAGGCTTGATCTGGGCATGGTGCTTAAAGCACCAAATTTTGGAAAATCATTTGGTAAACATTCAGAAGCCCAGACCTTTCCTGCTTCAATTAAACCAGGACCTCTGTATACTTTATTAGCTCTCCAGGTAATTCTGATACCCACCAAAGTTTGAGAACTACTGGTCTAAATGTGTATCCTTTCTTTCATACCCTTATTTTCTATTATAGCATCCTATTTTTCCCCATACAGTTCTTATCTCAATATCTATTTACATGTGGTTGTCAGTTCCCCTAATAGACTATAAGCACCATGAGGGCAGGAATCATGTCTTTCTTGTCAATTACTATATTCCCAGAGCCTAACACAGTGCCTGGTGCACATGTGGGTCTCAAAAAATAGATGTCTAGGTATGCATAGAATAAAAAGAAAAGATTTCAATATTGATTTCATTCATAGTTAGTGCAGTTATGGTGCTTTATAAGCATCATAATAAGAATCATATACTTATCATATAAGAATCATATAATCATATAGTTATATGAATAATCATATAAGAATCATAAACTACTTTCCACTAGAATCTTTTTGGGGGAATGTTAATAAATACTACAGATAAAATCAGAATAGGGTCAGTTGTTCTGGTTTAATAAGGAATGGTTGTTTCAGAATTCTGGTTACTTGGCCTCCCTTGGATCCCTGAAGGCAGTATGGGGCCTTGCTTCACAAATGGTGGTCCCTGTACCAATAGTATCAGTAGATAATGCAAAAGGAATGATGGATAAAACTGCTGACATCTTAGCACGAATCAAGGCAGTAGAACCAAAAGTCATTGTATTTTTTACTATTACACAGAGGCACTTAAGAAAGCCAGGTTTACTTAAGAATGTCCTCAATGAAGCAGTGAAAATTATTAACATTAAATTTCAACCCTTGAGCACACGTCTTTTTAACATTCTGTGTGATGAAATGGGAGGTAAGCATTCAGCCCTTCTGTGGCATTAGGGGGTATAATGATTGTCTTGAAGAAAAGCACTTGTGCAATTCTTTGAGTTGTTCATTGAACTCCTGCCTTTTCATGGGACACCAGTTTTACTTGGGGGAAAAAATGGCTGACAAACTATGGTCATTCAGACTTGGATATTTGGAAGACATCTTCTTGAAAATGAATGAGGTGAACCTGTCACTTTAAGGAATGCAACTGACAGTATTTGTTGTCAAAGATAAAATTTGAGCTTTCAAGAGAAAGCTATAATTGTGTAAAATTTGTATGTGCTTCTCAATACTTAAAAGATTTTTCTAATGAGTTCAGCAGTGATATTAACAAATGCGATTTTCTGATTTTGTGTAATGAAATGTGCCATCATTTGGAAGATCTGCATAATTCAGTGAACTAATATTTCCAAATGATCAATGTGGAATCATGCATAAGTAAAAGATCCATTCAAAATGTAAGATATACATGAGATTTAATGTGACAGTGTAGAAAAGTTAGTTGATATGGTCTCAGATTCCACATTGCAGCTAATCTTTAAGGAGCTATCACTTGTGGAGTTTTAGTGTAACATCAAAGGATATCCACAATTATCTGAAATGGCTATTAAAGTAGTCATTTTTTTTCAGCTACTTATCTGTGTGAGGCCAGATATTCTTTCTATACTTCAAACCAACATAGTGCCACCGATGGAATGCAGAAGTAGATGTAAAAATTCAGCTGTCTTCTCTTAAGGCAGGCATTAAAGACTTGTGCAAAAATATAAAACAATGCTGGCCACTCTATTTATTAACTTCATTTTGTTTGGAAAAATATAGTAATTTCTCATAAAATAAATTATTTATGTTAATCTGTAATGGGTTTATTATTGTTATTTTAAATGAAATAATAAATAAATATTTCTCAAATTTCTCAGTTCTACTTTCTAGGGTGATATATATTGATATATCACACATAAACAAAAGCTTTTTGAGATCTTCATAATTCATAAGAGCATGAAGAGTTTTTGAGATCAAAACATTTGAGACCTGCTGCCTTAACAGTTTGAAAACTTCTTCCCCTGAGCAGTCCTATCCTTAGAAAAAGATAGCTAAACCCTGATGAGTCCTTCCTAATCCTTTTCTCCTTTTATCAGCTAGACTCCAAGTCCAAAAATTGCTGAATGCCTCTGATTTATTTCACATAAATATATATTCCTGTTACGCCTTCCCACGCAGAGTTTAATAACTTTGATTAAATTTTCAGACTTGTTGGCCTGCACAATTCATTTTGGCAAAGACCCAAGTCACTCCCTGGAGTAGCATATTTACAAACCAGCTCCCAGAGAGAAACTGCTCAAGTGAAGCAACAGCTGCTAGGCTCCACCAATTTCAGAAAACAAGCTCATTCCTTGTACTTTTTTAATACCAACTATTCTACTCAATATCTTTCTGATGATAGGATATATTTTTATAAAGAGCTAAAGAAAAAACATTAAGTGTTAGAAACAATTGAACAAATAAAGGGGGGCTAATATTTATTTAGCATTTGCTCCAAGCTAAATACTATTATTTATGTTACTTAATCCTCCCAACAGCTCGATGAGAGGGGTGTTATCATTCCCATTTTACAGATGAGGAGTGCAGGGTTAGACAGCTGTTACAGAGGAGGGATGAAACCCAGGCCTCAGTGACTCCAAAGACAGAGCAATAGTCACATGATTTGGGTTGTGTCAAATACTTTATAGTGGGACTTTATGGATGTGGGGATGAAAACACCTCATATAAGCTTTCAGAATTGCCTCAGACCAATGATTGTCAAAGGGTGGTCCCTAGACCAGCAGCATCAGCATCCCTGGAAACTTGTTAAATTGCAGATTCTCAGGCCTCATTCCAGACCTGCTGAATCAGAAACTTTGGGGGTTGGGGCTCAGTCATCTGTGTATTACTAAATCCTCCAGGGGATTCTGATGCATGCTTAAGTTGGAGAACCACTAAAGCCAGTGCAAAGGGCAGGCCAACTAAACAGCTGCTGATGTTGCCAATCTATAAGGGTGGTAAAATATCACAGAAATGAGTCAAAAATACTGTGGCAGTTAACTTAGATCTCCTTTTCTCTGGGGAAAGTAAATGAGTCTCACTTTTATTCCGTTCAGGGGTCCTCAAACTTTTTAAACAGGGGGCCAGTTCACTGTTCCTCAGGACGGACTATAGTTTAAAAAAAAACTATGAACAAATTCCTATGCACACTGCACATATCTTATTTTGAAGTAAAAAAACAAAATGGGCAAAAACACCCGGCGGGCCGGATAAATGTCCTCGGCGGGCCGCGTGTGGCCCGCGGGCCATAGTTTGAGGACCCCTGAGTGGGTAATACATTTCTTGTTATGAATTTGAACATGTGACAGAAAAACAATATTTGTTATTTCTAATATTCTCCTGCCTTCTTCAAAAGGCTGATCCTGGTAACCAGAAACGTTTTTGCTTGCTAAGCAAGAGCTCTTTAACATTTGTGCAACAGCCTTTACCTCCCTACTCCTCCTTTCATGCCTGAAAGATGAACAGTACAGACCCTCCTCCCCCACCCCAATATTATTCATGGATCATCTTAGATCAGAGTCCCTAGAAGGAGAACCTGAGATGGGGATTCTTGTGCCAGTGATTTATTGAGGAAATGCTCTCAGCAGAAGGGCAGCAGGTTGGGGTGTCAGGGGAAGCTAAGCAAGGATGTGGTCTCAAATGGATATTAGCTTCAGCTTGATTTCACCTATGGGGAGCTCTGGAATATAAATTTCACTATACAGCTGGTCCTGCCTAGGGGGAAGGGAGTCAAGTTTTTGTATCCCTGTGTCAGTCACTCAATGACTGTGGGCTGCCAGTGGTGGGGTGGGGGTGAGAATCTGACCTCCTGGCTAAGGGTAGTTCCTGGTGGCTGAGAGCAGCACTTCAGAGAAAGAGGCAGCCATGAGCCATTAGCAGCCAAGCCTGACAGCAGCTGGGGGATGGTTCAACCCAGGTCAGAGGGATTTTGATGGGGCACCACCAGCATCTACTACTTGTATGTTTTTAGGTTTCTGTTAATTCCTCTGGGTATCAGTGTTCATCCCTGACTCAGGTATGAACTCTCCTCTCTGTCCCCTGGCCTTAGAGAACCATAGTTCTGGACCAGCCATCTTCCCATTCCCCACTCACCAAGGGGTCAAATCAAGCAGCTATATTTGTAGGATCCCAGATAGCTGCATTGTTCAATGCAGAGGGGCATTGAACACATGAATTATGCCTCTTTATTGAACATATTTATATCTTAGGAACATTATTGTTATTTCCTAGTTTTTTCTTTTGTGAAATGAAGGGATACACTGGATTATTTTTAGACCTCATTCCAGTTTTAAAATTCATTTGCCTAATGATTTTGCTTCAGAAAGCAGTTGTTGTGCTCACATTTTCTCTGGGGATGAGCTTCATAAAACATTCATTAGAAACTAAGTCTAGTGTCATTCACATAAGTCAGGAACTAATAAGATTGGGAAAAGTTTTAGCACATGTCAGTGAATTCAATTCCATTTGATCTGACCTTTTTTTCTTTTATTGATAATTGATATTAATTTTCCTGGACAATTATTAGAGAAGAAATTTTTCCTTTTTATTTTGATTTCAATAGATTTGGGGTTATAAATGGTTTTTTTGTGACATGGATGAAATGTATAGTGGTGTCTGGGCTATTAATGTACCTGTCACCCGAATAGTGTACATTGTACCCAACGGGTAATTTTTCATTGCTCACCCCCCTCCCAGACTCCCTTCTGAGTCTCCGATGTCCATTATACCACTCTTTATGATCATGCATACTCATAACTTAGCTCCAACTTATAAGCAAGAACATGTGGTATTTGGTTTTCCATTCCTGAGATACTTAAGATAATGGCCTCCAATTCCATACAAGTTGCTGCAAAAGACATTACTTCATTCTTTTTAAGGCCAAGTAGTATTCCATGGTATATATACATATACCACATTTTCTTTATCCACTCATCAATTGATGGGCACTTAGGTTGATTCCATATCTTTGTGATTGTGAATTGTGCTGCCAATAAACATTTGGGTGCAGGTGTCTTTTTTATATAATGACTTCCTTTCCTTTGGGTAGATATTCAGTAGTGGTATTGCTAGATCAAATGGTAGGTGTATTTTTAGTTCTTTGAGGAATCTCCATACTGTTTTTTATAGAGTTGTACTAATTTACATTCCCACTGTGTATAAGCATTCCCTTTTCACAGCATCCATGCCAACATCTATTGTTTTTTGACTTTTTAATAATGGCCATTCTGGCAAGAGTGAGGTAGTATCTCATTTTTCTTTTAATTAGAATTTTTAGGGAAGAATTGCTTTACATAATTAAAAAGCTGCAGAGTTGATTCTGTAATCCCTGTTTCAACGATCGGTGTCTTATATATTCTACACAAAATGGACAGAAACTATCATTTCCATTGTGGGATCTTAAGGAACCTAACAGAAACTGAGGTAAGACACCAAAACCATCACTGCATTGTCTCTATGTATCTCATTGCCCTCAAGTACAAGGTGACATTGAAAAAAATCTCTGATGTAAATTGTTGATGGCAGGGCCTTCCCTACCAGATATTGGTCCTTTGTGTGATTTAAAACAAAGCACTTATTCGGGCTTATGAAACACTGAAAAGTGTCCCCTCTGAGTAAGCAACTAACAAAAAAGGGACCCCTGCCTTCTGGCTAGAAGGCCTGTAAGAAGACATAAGACTTGGTAAATAAAGTGCAGACCAGGCCTCATCCTTTGCTCAGGTCTTTCACCTGAGACCTTTGCACAGGGCACAACTTGAATATCAATTTGTGGTATTCCTGGTTGTATGAGCCTCATCATTGTGACTTGACTGGCTTTCCATTATTCAATATGACCCTTATATTTGTTAAAAGACATCTTACAAAATTGCTGAGTAGCACCATGTCTCAAGATGTGCCTCAACCTAATGAGAGCTTCCAAGACAAAAAGGCTCAAAAATAATGTGTTCTGGATACCCTGTCTAAATGCAGTCTTCACTCATCACATGAGAAGACTTGCCCTGGAACTTTGGCACTGGACTAAGGGGCCCCTGCCATTTTAACTGAGGTTCTAGGGTCACTTGAGTTAGGAGATCTAAGGTGGCATTGCCATACTGATTCTCTGTGCGGATCTTTCTACCTAGGGACTTTACAAGAGTCAAATCCTTAGCACAATATACATTAGAAATATCTGACATTGAATGATTTTTCTAAAGTACCTGAAAACTTATCACTGAAAAAAACCCCTGATGATTCTTCTCTGACATTGAAATCACTGCAGTGTAATCACTTCCAGTTGCTACTCCCAATGTTACAGTGGAGAAAGCCTAGAAGAAAAGAACTCTTTGGCTAGTTATATAAATTAATAGGATTTATTATGCATACCAAGGACCCAAAGGTCATTGCTAGAATTTTTGTTAATCTTTGGAGTTGCAGTAGTTACATAGGAAAAGGAATAAAGGACGAAAGGGGAAGAAGAAAGAGAAGATGAAAATAGCTTTGCAAAACTTAAGGCCAAATTTTCTTCCCCTGTTTTCTTTTTTCTTGATAATATAAATAATGTCTTCTTAAGATGAAAAGTTAAGAAAGCAAATAAATTCCTACAGGATTGGGTTGAGAAGGAGGTTAAATTGTGTATACATAAAAATAAATCTTTGGGGCTTTTTGGGAAAAAGTGACTACATTTTGGCAAGAAAATGATTCCAACTTCTTTCCAATTGGAAGAAGAATACTATACCATTCATTTGGTTCAAAGAATAACCAGAAAAGAGATGATGGCTCATTCCTCTGGGGGACCATTTGGTAAGTGGAAGGATACTCCTTTCTGTGTAGGCAGTTTGAGGGCGAGCCTCCTCATTCCCATGACACCTGGTTAAATCATTCCTATACTCTCTGCTGAAAGAAGATATTCCACTAAACCCCACTCTCTTTCTTAAGTACTTACACTAAATTACCATAGACATGAAAGTCACCTTTGACATTTACTGGAAAAGTTGACTTTTTTTTTGGTAATATCGTGAGCCTTCCCCCCCCCCTCAAAATATGTTTTATTGCTTCTTCATTGCAAATCTAATTTGTAATTCATGTCTTGCTTACTCATTTAAGTCATAGCTGCCTGCTGAAGAAAATCAGTCAACCAGCCTGGAAACATTCTTCTAATAGTAGAGGTAGAATAATGTAAAGGAAATTACTTTATTTTGTCCTCTGTAAAATGTGTAATTTTTTTTAAAAAGCTTCACTTATGTTATTTAACATTTTAACTAAAAAATTTCAAACTATATCATAATAATTAAACAATACAAATATTGGTCACCTGCAAGAGAAATCTAGCTTTAATTACATTATAAAAATTAAATAATGCAAATTTTGATTATCCAGAAGAAAAATTAGAGGGAAAAGACTAACTAAAATGTGGCAAATAGTAGATATATGGAAATATCCAGTGTGTGGTGTGAGTAGATGCATGATAACAGAGGTGAAAAAATTAAATTGCTCCTGGTGGAGAATTTGAACCTAAGAAAATGCCACTCTAGGCATCCATGGTTTTACCACTTGCTAACAAAGATTTCTTTTGGCTTGTAACATTAAGTGTTCAGTACAGAGAAGAGATGCATGCTCTTGAAAGACCTCCCCCGACACCCCCATAAATGATGGGAAAAGACTCCAGAGTTTGGGCACAGTGCTAGCTGTTTTTTCACAGTTTCATGATTTGCCTCCATAAGTGAATGTCTATCTACCTCCTTGGCCTGAAAATTGTACCACATCTGCAATATGGATCATTTGGCTCTCTCATTGGTCCTGGGGGACATGAACACAGCCCACAGATCTACCAGCAGCTGACTGCCTGGTAAATGTTTACTTGTAAATTAGCGTGGGTGATAATTTATTAAAGTAATAAGCATAGATTACATTTAATGGCTTAGACATTATGCATTATGAACACAGTATTTTATGTTTAGTTGAAGCGAATGTATATGATAATTAATATGATACTCAAATGGAACTCAGAAATTATAAATTAGAGAGAGAGTTTTAACTAAGTCAAGCAGTGTGTTACAGTGCATCAGCACTTAAATTAATTTAAGGCTTCAGGAAGGTTTCACCATGGCAAAGCAATACCATACAGTTCACCCATGTGTTCGAGATTTATTTATTTCTTAGATTCTCTTCTTTTTCCCCCATACACTGACTCATTCTGTTACTGTAGAACATTGTTTCTTTCTTGACAAGCATCATAGCATCAAAACTTAGGCTTCTGGAGCTGAGGTGAGTAATCTGTCAGCAGGGACACCATGACAGCCTGGGATGACACAACAAAGAAAGAAAGAAATGGATAAACATTAGCAACAGTCTGCCTAGGGACCTAGAGAAGGGAACTAAGTTTCAGCTTTATAAGCCTACAGTTAAAATGTGTTTTCCTAAGGAAATGATAAAGGAACCATTCTGAACTAATATTTATTTCTTTATTGGATAAAGGAAGCTCAAGAGGAATCAGATGGACCCCAATATGTGCACAAACACTGTGCTTACTTAGGCTTCTGACTAGTGGGTCAGAGAGTTGAATGAAGTGCTACAGTGGTAGCCATGATTGGATTTTCTAGTCATTAGTAAACTAGGCATTGGCTGGTTTTAGAGAAATATAATCCTTCCCATTCCAGTTCCTTGTGTTTACACTGTGGTTTGGTCACTTGAAACATAGAGAAGTTTAGGGATAAATCAAATGTGAAGTAATAAAAGTAAATTATTTGGGCTAACAAATAATATCTATCTGAATCTGGGTCTTCATGAAAGAGCATTAACTTCATAGCCAAGAGTATAGCTTGCCCTTGGGCTGTCAGCCACAAATGGTAATTTTCATGTTTATTCTTCTCAAGCTCTACAATAGTGACAATAATAATAGTATCAGAAACAACAATGGTGAATGTTTACCAAATGCTTACTAAGTACCAGACAATATACCAAGTACCTTATCATGTTTCAGTCAGTCAAGAAATATTTGTCAAGTAATATGCCAGGTGCTTTGGTGAGCTAGAGAAAAATGTTCATGCTTTATCTCATTTAAAGCAATGAACTACTAAGGTAGCTTCTGTTATTATCATTTATAGATGAGAAAAATCAATCCTTGAGATGATAGTGCAGAACTGGGTTGGATCTCAGGTTTTTCTGACTCCACTTTTCTTAAAAATTATTACTAATATTATTTTTGATTGATAAATTATAATTATATACATTTATGGGGTACATGTGATATTTTGATATATGTATACAATGTGGAATGATTAATTAAGGTATCTACCACCTTGCTTACCTATCTTTTTTAAGAGACATTTGACATTTATTCTCTTAGTTATTTTGAAATATACATTATTATTGACTATAGTCACCCTCCTGTGCAATAGATCTCAAAACCTATTCCTCTGAGTTATCTGAAAGTTTGTACCCTTTCATCAACACCTCCCCACTGCTACCCTCCCCACCCCCATCCCCAGCCTCTGGTAACCATCATTCTACTCTCTACTTCTATGAGTTCAACTATTTAGAGTCCACATATAAGTGAGGTCATGTAGTATTTTTCTTTCTGTGCCTGGCTTGTTTCACTTAGCATAATATCCACCAAAAAACTGTTAGAACTGATAAAGGAATTCAGTAAAATTGCAAAATACAAAATCAACATACAAACATCAGTAGTGTTTCTGTATACTAATAATGAACTATGTGAAAAGGAAATTAAGAAAACAATCACATTTACAATAGCAACAAAAACAATTACCTAGGTATAATTCTAATCAAGAAGGTAAGAGACTAAAAACTCTGAAACACTGATGAAAGAAATTGAAGAGAACACAAATAAATGGAAAGATATCCTGTGTTCATAGATTGGAAACATTAATATCGTGAAAATGTCCATACTACCCAAAGTGATCTGCAGATTCAATGCAGCCCCCATCAAATTTCCAATGTCATTTTTCACAGAAATAGAAAATACAATCCTTAAATTTGTATAAAACTGCAAAGGATCCCAAATAGCCAAAGCAATCTTAAGCAAAAAGAACAAAGCTGGCATTATACTCCCTGATTTCAAAATATGTTATAAAGTTATTATAATAAAAACAGCATGGTACTGACATAAAGCAGACATATCCACCAATGGAACAGGAAGAAAAGCCCAGAAATAACCCATGCATTTATGGTCAACTGATTTGTGACAAAGGTGCCAAGAACACATAATGGGGAAAGGATAGTCTCTTCAATAAATAATATTGGGAAAACTGGATATCCATGTGCAGAATAATGAAATTGGACCCTAGTCTCACACTATATATAAAAATCAACTCAAAATGGATTAAAGACTTAAATATAAGCCCTGAAACTGTAAAACTACTAGAAGAAGACATAGGGGAAATGCTCCATGACAATGGTCTGGGCAAAGATTTTTTGCATGTGACCCTGAGAACATAAGCAACAGAAGCAAAAATAGACAAATGGGATTGCATCAAACTAAAAAGCTTCTGCACAGCAAAAGAAACAATAAACATAGTGAAGAGATAGCCCACAAAATGGGAGAAAATATTTGTAAACATATATCTGATAAGGGTTTAATATCCAAAAATATATAAGAAACTGAACCAACTCAATAGGAAGAAAACAAAAACCTAATTAAAAAATGGGCAAAGGACCTTAATAGATATTTTCCTAAAGAAGACATACAGATGGTCAACAGGTACATTAAAAAATGCTTAGTATCACTAATCATTAGGGAAATGCAAATTAAAATCACAATGAGATATCACCACACATCTGTTAGAGTGGCTTTTATCAAAATGATAAAAGATAACAAGGGTGGGGACAAGTAGGAGCTCATGTACATTGTCGGTGGGAATGTAAATTAGTACAGCCTTTATGGAAAATGGTATGGAGCTTCCTTAAAAAACTAAATATAGAGCTACCATATATCCAGTAATCCTACTTCTGTGTATATATCCAAAGGAGCTGAAATCAGTATGATGAAGGGGTATCTGCACTCCTGTGCTCACTGCAGCGTTATTCACAATAGCCAAGATGTAGAATCAATCTAAATGTTCATCAATGGATGAATGGATAAAGAAAATGTGGGGGGTGTGTGTGTATATATATAAGTACCATTTCACCTTGAAAAAGAAGGAAATTCTGTCATTTGCGACAACATGGATGAACCTCGATGACTCCACTCTTAAGAGGTAGTTTTGTTGCCTCGTAGTTACTTACTCTTACACTTCAACCATACTGTACAAGTGTCCCTAGCCTATATCAGAAGTGTAGGTCTTATATTCCAAAGGCGTTCATTGAATGTATTTATCAGTAGCCATGTGCCAGGCCCTGTGTTGAGTGCTTTGTGTACATCATACCATTTAATATCCTTTCCTACTTTATGAGGTGGTAAGAGATGTAAAATACAGATGAAGAAACTGAGACGTAGGAATTTTCCTAAGTGGTCATGAGAGGTGGATCTGTACTTGCCTGTCCCTGGAACCTGACTCTTACCTCATTAAATCCTCACAACTTTAGAAAGTTGTTTCTATTTTTATCCCCATTTTTTTTGTATGAATAAACCAAGCTTAGTGAAGTTAGGGTACTTGCCCAAGATCACACACACAGCCAGAATTTTAACCTGATTTCCCAAACCTATGTTCTAAAACCAATAGCCTATATTGCCTTTAGGCTATAAAAATGTATTGAGTGCATATTTAGGGAATGTGTCCGGTGCTCTTCTAAGTATAATGAAGAACATTACAGAGAAGATCACTGCTCTTATGAGGAGGTTTTCATTATAGTGGGGGGATAGACAACAAATAGACAAACAAATAAGGAAATACCAGATAGTATCATTAGAAAATAAAATAAAAAGGGGATAAAGGAGGCTTGGGAACCATTTAAGGTTGCCTGGGACAACCTTGTTAAAGGAGTGACATTTAAGGTGAAGTCTGAATGACAAGAAGGAATTGGAGAGGGCAAACTCTGGGATAAGAACAACTACCAGGGGGGAAAAAAAACATTTTAAGTTTTTTAAAAATGGGTTCCTGAACTAGGAATAAAAGAGTAGATCTTTTATCATTTTGATAAAAGCCACTCTAACATCTCAGGTTTTTGTTTGTTTTTAATGGTCATTGGATGGGTCAAGCTTATTTTCAAATAAAAAACTTAGAAAGTCAACTTGGGAGTAAGGTTGTCAGGTTTAGTTAAATAAATAAATACAGCCAAATAGTTAAATAGGAATTTCAGATAAATAAACATTTTTTTTACTGTGTGTTCCAAATACAAGTATGCATGAGACATACTTGTACTAAAAAAAATTATTGTTTATCTCAAATTTAACTGGGTGTCCTATATTTTATCTGGTAACCCTAACTTGGAGAGAAGTAAAAGACTATAAAATTTCATGAATTACATTTGCAGTGGTGTTATATACTTAAGGGTCATCTGGATAGCAGTGCTTTGAAGTGTCAGCTTTTTTGCAGGTTCCCTTTAGGTTACTTTAGTTCCACAGTAAAATTGTAGGCAGAAGAAGAAACCTATCTGACTTTTTTGTGAGTCCTGCTGTCTTACTAATCATTGAAAAATATAAAAGCAAGCTTTGTGGGGAGGAAAGGGTGGTTTTTGTTTTTGTTTTTAAATAAAGGGATCCAAAGGCCTGTGCACTATGAAGAAAATGATGTGATTACTGGAGTGTTTTGAACAGTATTGCTGGAAATTACCCAGCATGGACCCCCTTATAAAGCTACTCTGAGTGCTGAAGGAGTACACATTTTGCTTTTAAAATGTTATCGGCTTTAAGAATAAGCCCTTCTTCCTCTTTTAGTTATATACCTTACATCAGTTGTTATTAGCAGCTCAGAGCTGGGAGCCAGATTGTGTCTTTCTTTCCTTCTTCCATCTTGATTTTAAGTGAAGCTGTGTGTGCGGAAATCATTCTCTGGAGTACTGCTGTCTAATAGCATTTTCTGCAATGATGGAAATGTTCAATGTCTCTGTCGCCCAATACAAATAGTGTAGCCACCAGTCACGTGTGGCTATTGAGCATTTAAAATGTGGTTAGTAAGACCAAGGAATTGAATCTTCAATTTTGTTAAATTGTAATTAGTTTAGATTTAAATTGAAATAGCCACATATGCCTAGTGGCTACTGTATTGGACAGGGCAGTTCTAGAATAAGAAAAGTATTGTGCCTTTAGAGCATCCTAGAAAAATCTATCACAGCAGTGCTGAGTCTAAAGGCCATTCCAAATAAGCTAAGAATAATTTATTTGCCTATTAAATAGGAATTTAGTGTGGATAATCTGTACGATCTTATTCCACTTGAAAACGTTATGCTTCTATGAATTGACTGCACATTCTTCTTCTTTTTTTTTTTTTTTTGTTTCCAGTCTGCAATGCTTGGTAGAGGACAGAGAGTAGATGCTCATTGTATGGCTACTGAAATGAACTGAACCAAAAAGAACCTCCAAATTGTCTAGTTCAGAGATATAAAGAGTGCAACAAGTATATTATCACTTCCTTTCCAATATCCACGTGAGGCACACTTATCAATTATGCTACTCTTTCTGTCTGTCCCACACCACAAGCAGGCCCAGAAGCCTTCTCGACAGAAGACTCCGAGTAGCCTGTTGATGACATTAGGGACCTTGGATTAAAACTCATTTGCCATCTCTATAGCTTGATCTGCTTATTTTATAGGTGATGAAACTGGGACCTAGAGTGATAATATTTATCCAAGATGACACAGCTGATTAGTATTAAAGTCAGTTACAGAAGTCAAATCTCTTCACTCCCAGTGGAGCATTCTTCCTACCTTAGACTCTCTACCTTCATTTTAACATGCTTCTTCCTCTTGATTTCCTTAAAAATATATTTTCCCCTAATAATGGTGGGTTCCTCAGGGGGATGGGGAATGGGGAGATGGAGACCTAGATGGATGGAAAATGGGTGGATGTAAGATTTCAACCATGTGAATACATTATGTATTTCATTTCTAAAATAAATTGAATTTAAAGATATTTTTAATAAGCTCTTTAAAATTCCAGAAATGCAGAGCACCTCAATAATTGATGCTTTAGAAAGCTTTCTTTTAGTTTTCCCCCCTGGATTTCTACAACGGACTTACTTTAATGGATTTTCTTAATTTACTTTGTAACTTTAGTAGTCTTCTGATGAAAAATAGAGCTCAAAGAAAATGTTTTGGTATTATCTCTTTCTCAGTTATATGGTTGAAGAACTCACTTTTTTTGGTCACCTAGATCTTTGCTACTCAAAATGTGGTCCACAGGACAGTGGCACTTGCATTACCTAGGTGCTTATTAGAAGTGTCAAATCTTGCGCTCCATCTTACACCCACAGAATCCAAATCTACACTTTAAGTCCCTAGGTGATTCAAATGCACATTAAAACTTTGGAAGCACTGGTCTAGATGACACGGCAACTGCCATCTTGGCCAAAGTTAGTGTCCTAAGTTGGCAAGCCGGAAAGATACAGTAAAAAAATCAACCTTGTTATTAGATATGACAAATTTAGGCCTGATTACAACCTTCCATTGAAAAGGGAATCATGATTGGCTTACAAGCAGCCAGTCATACTGGAGCTTGAACTCTTGCTGGTCACTTGCTGTATCATATCAACAATGAAGATGAACAATAATGAGGATAATAATTATCATAATAATATTTACCATGTATTAGGGACCATACTAAAAGCTTTACATGTATTATTTTAATGTTCACAATAATCCTATTCCCATTTACAGATTAGATAAATAATTAGCAGATAGTCCTTTCCAGCTTGCTTTTCTCTACTACAGAGGCTAAAAGCTTAAAATTACATTTCTAAGACTCTTCCAGCCAGAGTGCAGGGATGCCCCTCAGCTTCATCTATTCCACACTTAAATCCATAAGTGAACAACATGCAGTGGAAGTCATCTTTTAAAAGTTTGGATCTTCTGCTCCATATACAGGTGGAGATACCTGTTTCAGCTGGGGTCGCTATAATGGAGTATCTGGCATCTAGTTTCAAGGGCCTTAGGTACCAGACTGCGGGCAGCTGTGTCAGTGTCAGAGATGTTCTGGCTACAAAAGAACCACAGTGTTGCTGAGCAATTTTCCTGCCTGTGTTGTCTCTGGCTATGTGGTATCCAAGAATGATTTGCTGTACCCCCTTTCCCAAAAGATTCTGGAAGCTGCTTAACATCTTTTTTTTTTTTTTAAAGCCTACAGCACTGGTATTCTGAGGCAGTCTCCCATCCAAGTACTAACCAGGCATGACCCTGCTTAACTTCCGAGATCAGATGAGATCAGGCACGTTCAGGGTGGTATGGTCATAGACAACACCTTTTAATAAATTCCTTTCCATTTATCTACCTAGAGTTGACTCTGCTGTTTGCAAGTAAGACCCTGTCTGGTACAGCAATTGAAACCAGTTAAATCACTAAAAGCTAAAAAATGGTGGAGCTGTTATGGCATGTGAGTACTGTATTCAGTTTTCCAGAGAAGGTAACATTTGGGATATTATAAAGTAGATATAAGGTTAATATTTCCCAGAATGACAGTGATGAGGATGAAACTAGCAGCTTTATCTGAAAGGGATCAATAATATTTTAAGATAAGTTTTGCCATGGAGTTTGGAAATGTTCTATACTTAAAAACACATGTATCTCTATGGCCAAACTCAAATAGAGAACTAAAACAATTATCCGGTTAAGTTGTGAAGAAAGGAATGAAAGGAGGAAAGAGAGGAGGAAGGAAATAAGATTTTTTGAATGCCTATTTTGTACCAGGCACTGAATTAGGCACTGAATCATTCTATAAACATGAACAAAGAGATTCTAAAGTAAGAATTATACAACTTACATTGCTTGGCATAAAATGGTGGCTGGTGCTCATCAGGCTGATCAAGGGCAGTAAGAATTTTGATTAAAATAGATTTATTTGGAAGTGAATCAATTTTACTCCATTAAAATATACTATAAATGCTAATGAGCAATAATGATCTAATATGAAATTTCTGGAAAAAATAGATGCCATATGAGCATGTAATGTAATTGGATAACCTCAGTTGCTTATTATTTACCAAAAAGCATAAATGACTAAGTTGGCACCAAAGAACTCCTTATCGTCCATTCTTTGCTTCTTGCTTACCATGATAGTCCACTTTCTGTTTTCTGCCTCTGGGAACACTAGTGATCGTGGGGAATAAAAGACTTCATCGTCCACTTCTTCTGGCTTTCTGGGCAAGCAGTGTAGAAATGTCCAGTCAGAGGCAGCGATTTTAGCAGTCTAAAGAGATAAGGGTAAGACCATGTTTTGACTATTATATGTGGCAGCCGTATTCATCTTCTTCAGTATTTAAAATTACATATGGCCTGGGGTCAGAGATCAACACAAAAGGAGAGACAAATGGGCAGAAAGAATATTTTATCTCAAGACACCCTAGGAGAAATGTATATAGTACTTTCAACTTAGGGAATTTTATAGTCTTTTTTTGATTTGGGAGATCATCACTGCAAGTTAAACCACAAACTCAGTTTTCTGGGATTCTGTTTCATGGGATAATGGGCATTTCAGAAAAGAACTCTTCTGGTATAATATGTGGCTGAGAGCAAAAGTAACCAATTATACCCTACTATATAAAAAAGTTGCTTTTATGTGATCATATTATATTTTGAGCTTGTCTCCAAATTATGATTTTTAACACTTGAAGCATACTTTGCAACTAGTTAAAACAATTTGAATAAAAGCACTGAGGTAGAAGTGAATAAAACATGATTATAAGCACTATGCACTAGATGTTGCATTCTTAATGCAAATGTACTAGCAATTTTCAGTTTCTCCAGCACTTAATTCCTGAAAGTTACATTTCCCAATCCATTTCCATTGTTCACTTACAGATTCAAAACTACAGTTCCTCATACATTCTTACCTCAAAATTACTGCCTTTGTACTAAAATTTTGTTTTACCTCCCACCCTAGCTCTAGGTTCAGAACATTCTGAATTTCTAAAATACTAGCAAAATGACATAGAAAAAGAGTAACATTTATACCTGTCATATATCAGTGAAATAAATGACTGTTCTTCAAGCCTACGGTCCCAGCACCAGAAAAACTCCTAAGATTGGTTACGTATGAGATAAACCATGTAGTTTAAAATGTCTCCATGAAAATATTTACCACGTATATGACAAGGGTTTAGCCATAATAAATAAAGAGCCCCCATAACCAATAATAGAAAGGGCACAAAAGTAGAAAACGAGCAAAAGATATGATAGCAATTTATAGAAAAAGAAATGAAAATGACCAATAAACATGAAAAGATGCTTAATTAACTTCATCAGTCATCAGGAAAATGCAAATTTTAAAGAGCAGTGAGATATCATTTTTCCTTCAGATTTATAAAAATTAAAAATGTAAATAACTGAAAATGGAGAATATATGGAGAAAGAACTATAATATACATCTGTGGGAATGTAAATTGTTAATCCTTTTTGGGCAGGCAATTTAGCAGCTTCTCCTATATTTTAAAAAGTATATACCATTTCGCCCAGAAATTCTTCTAGGGATCTATTCTCCAGTAATATTTGCACAAAGAAATATGTATAGGGGTGTTCAGTGTAGCATTGTTTATAATTGGAATTTTTGGAAATAGCCTAATTTATCAATAGGAAACATTTTATGTCAATTTCATACTTTGAAATTCCATGCAGCCACTAAAACAAATAAAAAATAGCTAAATGAATGGACAAGAAAATCTAAGATTTTTAAGTGGAAAAATTAAGTCAGAATAATATGTCTAAAATACTATCCATAAAAAAATCAGTAGCTGTATGTGCATATAGGCATATATATGTAAATGAATAGAAAATGTCTGCAAAGAGCCACATCAAATAACAGTGGCTACTTCTGGGACTAGTCACTGTTAAGGGGATGGGGGAAAGACATTTTCACTTTTTATGTTTCAAAATTTTGTTCTATTTGACATGCAATAATAAAGAACTTGTATTTATGTATTACTTTATCAATAAATATTAATTGTACTTGCTTATTCCTTTCTCCTCTGAGGCAGATTAATTGCTCTGTTGCAAAACCCCAGTGTGTGCCTGACTTATTCTTTCAGAACAGTGTTTCTCAAAGTGTGGCCCTGGGACAGCACCACTGCCACTGCATCACCTGAGAACTTGTTAGAAATGCAAATGATCAAATAAATGATCGGGTGATCCGGTTTTACCCCTGACCTACTGAATCAGAAACCCTGTGGCTGGCCAATCCCCCTCCTGCCCCAGCTGTGTAGTAACAACTCTTCCAGGTGATTATAATGCATGCTCAGGATAGAGAAGCACTGTTCCAGATCTTATGATTAATAGAAGGCATCAGAGTGAATGAGAGTACCCTGGGAATGTCCTGGAGGGAGTTAGCAAAACCAACAGGATTTAGGGGTCCTTAAAAAATAGGGGCAAGGGGTAGCCTGGGGAGCATAGTTATGGGGCTTTTCTTAGGGGAGAAATAAGAAGAAACTGCACGCATCAGAGATAACCTAATGTCTCTAAACAGAGCAAAGCATTCGAATGCCTCCATTGCTATGAGAGGAAAAAGCCTGCTTCTCTCCTCTGCCTGGGTTTCAAATTCCTTCATCCAGCACAAAAGTGCCTTTCTAAAGGACACAGCTAATCTTTGGGAGGAGAGAAATTCCTGAGGGATATAGTCAGTCCTTTACAGGGAATGAAAGGACAGTCTGCTCTCCCCAAAGTGAATGAGTGATTACGTGGTTCTGGCCTTTATGAATGGAATTAATGAACCTTCAGAGAGGCATCAATTTGTACCTTCATTGTAACCTGGTAACCTTGGAAAGCCTGGAGCCGCTTTTTCTTCTCCTCTTCTTGTCCCATGCTTATCCAAGTGTCTGTAATTAATACATTGCCTCCACGCGCAGCTTCCAATGGATCATTCGTCAGCGACAGCTTGGTACCGTTCTAGCATACATAAGCATGCCGGTTAAACAACTTCATGGGACAGACAAAGGCAATTATAGTTTTACATATAAGGAGCATACCTCCTTAGCATAGTGCTCTGCCAACTTGGTTATACTAGGATCCGGCTCATAGCCCTGTTAGGAGGAAGAATTTAATTGTTATTTAGATAATTATATACGTCTTTTTGTACACACATTATTTTCTTTCCTAGAATATTCCCTCGCTTTCCCTTTTTTAAGATGTAGCCCAACAATATTTAGTAGGACATGATTTTTACATCTAGAATTTGAAACCTTAATAGTGCCTTTTATAATTTAAAAAGGTAACCAATTGCCCCATCTTTCTGTTATTATTTCTTTCCTCTTTAGTCATAAAGGTAAACAATGGGCATGGTGCTTTCTGGCTCTTGGTAGCACTGCTGCTGCTGCTGCTGCTTCTTGTTCCCCTAATAGCTTAAGAGGATTATGTACATAATTGTGCAACCTAATGCATTTTTGTCTGAGTCTTTCCACGTGCTGTTCTTTTTTGTCTGAAATGCTTTTCCCCACCTGCTCCATGTGGATAACCCTTTCAGGTCTCAGTTCAAATGTCTCCTCCTCAGTAAAACCTTCCCTGACCACCCCAGCTAAATGCCAACAGCCCCCCACCCAACACACACAATCTTATTCTTTCGCATTCTCCAGCAAGTATTCTGAGTGCAGCGTGCTTGCTTTGAAAAGCATTTACATAACAACAACGCTGTTTTCGCTAAGAGTATGTATTTTTTTCTGGATGGTTTGGAGAAGGCAGATTGGACTCAGACACAGGTGAGCAAAGCCAGGCACCTAGGGCACAAAATTTAAGGAGGCACTAGAAAAAATTTAAGGAGGCACTCATTCTCAAGGTCATGCAAACACACATTTTGCACCCTAGGTGTCTCGTTTGCTTACTCTAGTCCCTACTCTGGGTGAAGGGACATTATGGGTGCAGAGAAAGCCCCTCCCCAAGTTATTCCAGGCCCCCACAGGAAGCCTCCCCGCCTCTATCCCCACCCTCCAATGTGTTCTGTATGTAGCAGTGAGAATTGTTTTCTCTGAAGCCTTGGATGTTTACTCCTTGTTTCTTAAGTCAAAGCTGATTAAGAGCATCAAGGCTCCCCACCTCCATCCCCTGCTTCTGTCTCTTTTAATTCTTCTCAACATCTTGCTGCAGGAAAGCCAATCTTATTGTCGTCCCTGTACACATCTTGCCCTTTTCTGCCATCACAGCCTTTCACCCTTGAACACCTCCCCCTCTGTCCCCTCCTGGGCATCTTCATCACAGTTGTCAGCTCCTCAAAACTCCAGCACAGCCTCACCTCCAAGACCCTCCATATGGAAGTCTTGTCAGTTCGAACACCATAATTATCCTCACCTTCCTCCATCCTTCTCATTTTCCTGAATTCTTAGCATTTATTATGAATTGATTTTTATAAATTTTCATTATGGCACTGTGGTGAATACTGCGATATGGTCTCCCAGATCCCCCTTCATGAATAATCATGAATAATGGACTTATTCCCCCAGCTGCTGGGAGTGCTGCCAGAAGATGGCCTTCAGCTGTCAGCCCCCTTTGGGCACTGCCTCAGCTGCAGAGAGCAGCCATGTCCAAGGTCACGCACCCTTCCTGGGCAACCCACATTCAATGATTGATTGACAGGAGGGTATGGAAACCTGACCCCTTACACCCAATTCCAGATAGCCGAAAGTCCATCTCACATCCAGAACTCTCCATAAGATCAGCCAAGTCTTTTGTTGGGGCTGCATCGCAGTTAGGCTTCTCCCCCTGCCCACTCCTGCTTCCTTCCCTTCCTTTCCACAGTTGTTAATTTCAAGGACATGCTCTCATAAGCATCCTGCATGTCCTGCAAACTAAACTCTCAGTTTCTGCTTCTTGGGAAACCCAACCTGTGAGAGGCATGTCCAGGTTTATTTGTTTGAAATTGCATTTATTTGCATATGATTTTCTACCATAGTTTCTTCTTCCAATAGAATATTCTTGAAAAAAGAAACTACTCAGATGTTGATGAGGATGACTGCAGACATTTCAGCAGCTTTACCATCCTCAGATAGCCATAAATTCTGGAGCCTTATTTATAGGGGTCTGGAGAAAGTTATTAATAAAGGCTTGCTAATTTAGTAACTAATGTTGTGAACAGTCATACTGATAAACATAAATGAAGAGATTTGAATATCACCCATGTGCTTCCTACCCTGAAATTTTAGCCTTCCCTTTGGAGAGCAAGTTTTATACTCCCTAAGTATAATTCTTAGTAAAGGAATCAATAAGTACTTAGAGAACCAACAGAGAGGTTTGGAAATTAGAAAATCACACAACCTTGCATGCATTGGGCCATGACTTAGAATACAGAGAGGAATTCTTTACTCATATCTCAGCCATCTCAGCTTTCAATACTAAATCACTCACTAGCCTTTACATAAATCTTAAAACCAGACAAAGAATGTAATTAACAAACCCAGTTCAGTCTAAATATTCACTTAGAACAATGTTAAAATCATTACTATTGATAGTTTATGGAGCAATTTTACAATGATGGAAAAAATGTTTTTTTCTTGAAAAAATGTAAGTTATTCTTGGTTGAAGAATGAGAAAATAATTATGGCCTTGGAAACTTTTGAGTGTTTTTTAAATTTACAATAAATCTCCCAGCTTTATCTTTAAAGGAAATAGGTTTACCACCAACTAAAAACTTATAAATTGATGGGATGACTTTTACACTATCGGACTTTCCAGAAGAATTTTTAAAACTCTTACTCCCACCAAGATTTAACCGGGGTTTAGTACTCTTTATCATTCAAATGAGTTGCTGCATAAGAACAATACTGAAATTACTCTGTAATATTGGAATTTTTTCCTTTGATGTTAATAAAACATCTGTGACAGGCAATAAAATGTTTAAACCATATATTTCTTCAACAGAATAAAGCCTTTCCAAAAGAACCTTATAGCAGGGAACAATTATTGTTAATGTATGTTTTATCTGTAAAAACCAAATGCAGTAAGTTTGCCTTCATACAGAGCCTTTCTTCAAACCAGATTTGTAACGAGAGTGTACTTACCCTTCCCAGAAAGTGAATAAAAGCCACCTTAAGCACATGTCAGTTCTGACCCCTATTTCAGTTTATGATGAATAAAAGAGGAGAATTATCTGTTGTAAGGGTCATCTCTCTGAGTCCTTAAAATTTATTATAATAGGATGGCTTCCAATACATGCTGTTGAATATCCCTACCCTTTCTCAATGGCAGGTACACTTGGTTGAATAGTGTCCTCCAAAAATTCATGCCCACCCAGGACCTCAGAATATGACCTTATTTGGAAATAGAGTCTTTGCAGATGTAATTGGTTATGATGAGGTCTTACTGGATTAGGATGGACCCGAATTTAATATAAATGGTGTCCCTATAAGAGGGACATTTGTACAGAGAGACACAGACACAGAGGGGATATGATGGAGGCAGAGATTGGAATGATGCAGCCAAGGAACGGCTGGGGGTACCAGAAAGCGGGAAGAGACAAGGAAGGATCCTAGAGGCTTTTGAGGGGGCGTGGTCCTGCCAGCACCTTGATTTCTGGCTACTAGTCTCGAAAACTGTGAAAGAATAAATTTCTGTTGTTTAATCCACCCAGTTTGTGGTAATTTGTTATGGTAGTTCTGCAAAACTAAGATAGCAGGATGCATTGACCCAAACTGGTTCAGTAAGAACACTAAGAAAAAAAATTTGGTGTTTTATTTTGTTTTAGCAGGATGCAGCAGATGATGCTGGTATTCTTCTGAGATGCCCTCAGAGGATCTCTTTTTATGGCTTTTGCTCCCTCCCCCAACTTCAGTGTGTTTTTAACATTTAGCCCTTGCAACTCTTCTTCAAAAGATAGCCCTCCAGCTTCCAGGTCGCTTTTCTCATCAAAAGTGCCAAGAGATTTACCACTCCACCTTGCCTGCTGCCCTTGACCAATGACTGGTTCAGAAGAACGAAAACCCACCTTCCTCACCCTAGGTTGGGACAACTCTGGGGCATAACTTAAACTCCAGAGCTCACCTATGGGATCAAGCTGAAGCTACTTTCCTTTGGACTGTGCCTGACATGGCACTTAAGGTGACCAAATCATCCTGGTTTGCCTGAGACTCTCTCAATTTTAGCACCAAAAGCCCTATGATCCTGGAAATCTCCAAGTCCCTGGCAAACCACAATGGTTAATCATCATAAGTGGCACCCTTGTTTGGATTCTTCGCTTTCCCTGTCCTGCTCCTCCTAGTCCCCTACATGTCTCCCTTAGGAGGGCTTCCTTATTTATTAAATCACCTGTATACAAATCCCCTTTTAGGGTCCACTTGAGGAGAAACCTGGCCTAAGACACTAGAGACATTAGTGGCAGGGAAGGGTGAAAAGTGCATAAGAAACTTAATGATTTGGGCATTTCGTGTTGGAGAAATTAAGCTATTAATTCACATTGTATAACTCAGGTTCCCAGTGGTTGGCAAATAAACATCTCAAACTCAAGAAACAAAGGGAGGAAGGAATTTTTTGTTTGTTTGTTTCAGAGATGGGGTCTGGGTCTCACTATAGACTCGAATTCCTGGGCTCAAGAGATCCTCCAGGCTTCAGCCTCCCAAGTAGCTGGGACTGCAGGTGTGCGCCACCATGCCCGGCTACAAGGAGGAATTTTTAAGCTTCACATGTTCACCTCCTGATGCCTTAGCTTCTCAGAGTGAACCATAACAGTGACTACTGAGATAACAGCAAACACATGCTTGGTCAGAAACATATTGGTGCAGAATATTTGTGAATAGTTGTCTCTTAATGATGGGGTAAATTCTAACTTTTACCACAAATCAAGTATTGTTTCTGAAACGGTTTCTATTTGAGGAAATTTCCCCTTCAAAGGACTCCTGATGGGACATTAGTAGCCAGTGAAGAAACATAATGGGGGAAAGAATTCAATAGAGATAAGGTATTTATTTATTTATTTTTTTAAAGGGCTAAGGCCTGGGAAGAGATAGGGTATCTAAAAGGTTCTATTGATATCTTTCATAGGTGGTTTGTGTTTGAGTCTCTTGTAAGGTTAATTTTTATCCTCTCAAAGGCCTATTTATTCTTTATGGGGCTGAGAGTATTTTAACACAGGGCCTCTCCCAAGGGGGATCTGCATGCTTTTATATTAGCATATTTATTTATGCATTTATGTTATTATACAGGTAAAAACATTTACATGTTAAGAAATTCAAGCCATATAAAAGGATAGACAGTCGTGCTCCACATAACATTAATTTTTTTTATTTCAGGAAATTATGGGGGTACAAACATTTTGGTTATATTTTATGTCTTTGCCTCACCCAAGTGAGGGTTAGAGGCATGCTCTTCCCCTCTACAATGCTCACTGTGTCCATTAATTGTGAGTTTACCCAGCTCCAATCCCCTAATCCCTGGAGAATATTACTACCGTGTGAGCACCATAGTGTTGATCAGTCAGTGCCAATTTGATGGCGAGTACATGTGGAGCCTATTTTTCCATTCTTGTGATACCTCACTTTGGAGGATGGGCTCAAATTCTATCCAGGAAAATATAAGAGGTGCTACATTCTTATATGCCAATAACAGTCAAGCCGAATATCAAATAAAAAAACACAGTACCTTTTACAATAGCCTCAAAGAAAATCAAATATCTAGGTATATATTTAATGAAAGAGGTAAGAGACATATACAGAGAGAACTACGAAACACTCAGAAAAGAAATCGTAGAATAAATAAACAGATGGAAAAATCTACCTTGCTCATGGATTGGTAGAATCAACATTGTTAAAATGTCCATACTACTTAGAGTGACCTACAGAGTTAACATAATCCCTATCAAAGCCCATCATGATTCTTTACAGATCTAGAAAAAATAATTCTACACAAAACATTTCAGTCAATGACAGACCACGTATACGATGGTGATCCCATAAAATTATAATGGAGCATGTATAGAAACCTAATATATGGCACTTGATATTGGCATTGCAGATAAAGTAGCAGAAATGATTGATATTCAGTAACAGTGCTTAGACATTTGGTATTCCATATAAAAAATATATATAAGCAAATAAATATATACTATCTAGGTTTTTGTAAGTACACTCTATGATGTTCACACGATTGATTGTAACATATTACCATTGTTAACATATTCCCATTGTTAAGCGACACATGATTGTACAGTGAAAATAAAGTCTCCCTCCTACCTTTATCCGTGAACCTCCCAGTTGCCCTCCTCAGAGGCAACATCTACTACCAGTTTTTTGTGCATCAAAAGGGTTACATTGGGCCTGTGAAAGAAATCATGCCTTCCCATACATTCTGTGAGAGATTAGCAACAAGGTAGGCACTATGTAGGGGTCATCCTCATAGCCATGTGGGACTCAGATTTTAAAAGCCAAAGGGCCCCTGAACTTGAGTTTTGAAACATTATGCTGGTATAGATGCCATCACTGTGACCTTCATATCAGATTGACATTTTTCTACCAAATTGCAGTATTAAAAAATGACAGCATTGTTCCCATGCAGTGGGAATTCTATGCTGTCTGGATTTCATTGCTTTCTTTAGCCTTTGTGGTGGTAATGCACAAGATGCCAGTCATCATAATGGCCGGTATTAGGGCATTCAAAGGGATGATGATTCAGACACGCTTCTAACACAGACTCGCAGAATGAAAGGCATCAGACAAGACTATCTCTTATCGTAGAGATGGAAAATTGGGCTCTTAAGAGGCCAGATAGCTATTTAATAGTAGGGCTGGGAACATAACCTAAATTTTGTGGCTTACCCTGTGATCTCCCTGAGTGGAAGAGAGCTTTGTTTTCACTGGTTAATTGCATCTGGAGAAGACTTAAGAGGGGGTTAATTTCAAGGCAGAAAGTTTCCCTACCTTTGGAGTAGCTGCCTGAAGGTGCATCCCAAATTTTGCTGCACTCATCATGATGGAGTGCAGGATGTTGTTCCCATCCCCTATCCAGCTGAGGGTAAGACCTTTCAGAGAGCCATAGTGTTCCTAAAAGGCAAGGGATGAAGGAGATTAAATCTGGGAGGAAATCCACTTATTTGCAACAATTAGTAGTGTTAAAAATAAAGGAAATAGTCTTCATCTCAATTTTAGTGCCTTGTTGGAATGAATAAACTACTATTTTTTTGTATTATACAGAACAATTCAATAACATGAATGTACAATCACAAAAAATAGCAAAATGTCCTAATATCTTAAACCAAGACACCATATGAACTCATATAGAGACTAAGATTTTCATACATTTCAAATCTGAACCTTAGTTGTATTCATTCATTCAGCAAATGAGCACCATCTATGTCCAGACACTGTCCTTG
This sequence comes from Cheirogaleus medius, assembly GCA_008086735.1. NCBI lineage: Eukaryota > Metazoa > Chordata > Mammalia > Primates > Cheirogaleidae > Cheirogaleus > Cheirogaleus medius. The sequence continues at coordinate 11,052,151 of VBSM01001483.1, forward strand.
GCCCTGGAGATATAACAATGAACAAAGGAGGCAAAAATCACTGCTTTTATGGAGCTTACATATTTTGGTATAAGAAAAGGGCAATACAATGTAACAGTGTAGCATGGTGGTTTTGAGCATGTTCTCATTTATATAAAGTTGAAAAACATGCCCAATAATGCTGTCGGTTGTTCACAGATATAGATTTGTGCAGTTAAAGTATAAACACACGCCTTGGAATTATAAACACGAACATCAGGATAATAACTTCTTCGTGGATTGGGAGGAAATGAGGTCAGGCAGAGTTACATGGTGGTGCTTCAACTCTATCTGAAATGTTTTATTTAAAAACATTATATTCTAAAGTAATTATTCCTTCATGTTATGATTTGATCAAACTGTGTAATGTGGGTACATAGGTGTTTGTTTTATTTTTCTTGCAGTATCTGTGTGTTTCATATATTTTATATATTTATAAAGATAAAAAAAAGAGAAAGGCTAAGAAATGTGGAGATCACTGAACTAGTAGGGGGCTAAGCTAGGATTTAATTCCAGGTCCATCTGATTTAGGTTCCATGCTCTCAAGAAGCTGCTATTTGTTCATTCAGCCCTTACTTTGATTATCTCCTATATGAAGGCATTGCATGAGGTCCTGCATGGGACACTATGATGAATCAGACAGCTCTTTGTCTCTCAATGAATTTATAATCTAGTAATGATAAAGCCCCAGGAGGAAGCATTAAATTATCTGGTGTATATGTAAAGCCACACCTGCAGACAGCCACTTGGTATCTGATATCGTATCATCTTCTCTGCATGGATCTTATTCATATCTTGGAAGAGCTTCCTTTTGAGCTTAACCTCACATTTAAACATGTGTAGCTTATTCAAATGGGGAGGAAGATGGGCCTATCCAATTTGCTTTGTCTCCTCAGAATCATCCACAGACACAGAAATCATGGCTATTAGGATTTCAAGTGGCAATATCATGTAGATTGGCGGTGGCAAACCAAATGAGATGAATCTCTCAAAGTTTTTCAAGTTCCTAATTTGGGGGTACTCGACTGGCTAAATTTGAGCCTCAGTCTATATGTTTTGCACATTCTCAGTTTCTTAAAATAGTAGAAAGTGGCCCCGTTTTCCAAAGTGGTTTAGTAATTGACCGTTTTGAATATTTAAAGCACACTCCACTAGTCTTCACTCCCAAATCACAGACTCTGATGTATGTAGGATCACATAAGGGTTATCCATTCTGTATGCCCCCGTGTTCCTATTCATCCATTGTGTTAAATATGGCACCAAAAAGCAAAGTGATTAATAGAGCAAAAGGTGAGAGAGGGGCTAAAAGGATTTGAGAACAGGGTTGAAAGCAGAAGGATCTTACAGTATGTTTTTAACAATGCCCTGTTTTGCCCAGATATGTAGAATGCACATATAAGCTATAATTCTTTGTCAAGATGATATCTGAAAATAAAATACCAATATCATAATTTAAGGAAATGATTCCATTTAAAGCTAATCGGGAATTATTTGCTGATTTTGCTCTTTTGTAAGGCAAAGAAATAAACCAACCTGGAGCGTGAGGTAATCAGCCAGGATCTGGATAGGATGGTACAAATCCGACAGCCCATTGACAATTGGAATGGAAGCTTCCTTAGCCAGGATGTCCAGATCTGATTGCTTATACACACGAGCCAATACTGCATCTGTCATGCTAGACAATACACTGTGGCAAACCAAGAAAATATAATCTGAGTTAATTATGCTCAATAACTCCTTGTTTAATACAAGATTCTAAACAGCAATAAGAAATGCTAATCATACAATTTTTACTAAGTAACAACTACCTATCAACATGACAGATTTAAAAGCTAATATTATACATGTTGTATCACATAAGCCAGATGTTGTACCTCCCATGTCTTACCCAGCGACCAGTGATTTTAGATTTTTATGAAAATAAGAAATCAACTGTGAACCCAGTAGACATGATGATGCATTATAATTGGTAAATGGCAGTTGGTTAAGTTAAAAAGGACAAGACCAACAGTAAGATATACAGAAAAATATTAATGACCTGTCATGTGGCTAATTTTCTTTCACATTATCCCACAGAAAAATATACATTTTCACTTTAAAACTGAAAAGTGCCAGTGTAGCAGCCATGGAAGTACACACACAGATCACTCTACAGAAGAGAACCTGCTAGGAGAAGAGCCTTTGGTAATTCAGGACCCTCTGCAGCATTCCTGCTAACACCACCCTCTCCCCAGGCTGTTCCCCACCCAATGACAGAGCATGGTGGGGGGTAGGGGACTAGAGCTGGGCCACTTCTGCCTGACAGAGGACCTCTCTAATGGGCAGTCTGCACTCTGGGCTCTCCATCAGCCTGGCCCAGACTTTCCTAGAGCTATGCTGCCATCTGAGGCTCTCCCTACACACCTCTGCTTCCTTCCCATCTCCTTCCATGGGGGTCAGCCCTGCCTCCCAATGTAAAGGCTGTTCCTACCACCTTCTTCTCCATCCCTCCTTTATCCTTCTCAGGTGTTTCCCTCAAAACATCTCTTGCACATCTAATTCTGTCCTGGAATCTGCTTCTTAGTGGACCTGAATTGACACAGCCTGCAATGAACTCTGGTGCTTATAAAATCCAAGGGCCACTCAAAAGACTCATTGCCCCCTGGAATTAGAGGCTCAAAGATTTAAAACCATATTTCTGTAACAATATTTTCTAGACTTTCAGATTTTTTTCAAATTTTCATGGATTTTTTATACCCATGGTTCTTGAATTTTCAGCTTTGATGAGTCAGCAAAATTTCCCAAAACATATGGAGATCAACATATGGAGATCAACATAAGATTCCCAACTCTGTTTAGCAAATTAAGGGCATGAGAAACAAGCAAATAAGGAAGTATAATATATCATAGCCCTCATTAATAAAAAAGAACATTTTTAACACCAAAAAAAGTATGAAGGACAGAATTTCAAAGAATGATCCTCATAATGAATTAATTGAGCTTTATGAAATTCACTATATTATTCTTATTTTTCTTATTTCACCTCTTCTGATGAAAACTTCTCCATGGCAAGGTTAGTGGGAAGGATCAAGATTTATAAACCACTGCTTTTAGCTATCTAAACACATTGTATACCATAGCATGAAAGAGATGAATAGAAGAGCTATTTACAGCTTCTCTTAAAAAACAAGTGATGTCAGTTGACTTCTGGTGGTGGACTAAGAAACGGGGTTTTCAAATTTTGCTGCACATGAAAGTCACTTGGAGAGTTTTTAAAATTCGTGATGCCTAGGCAATACTCTCTATCAATTAAGGCAGAAAAATCAGAATCTGTAGGGACGGAATCTAGGGATCAGTATTTTTTTTTAAATTTCTTAAGCAATTCCACTGTGCAATCAAGGTTGAAAACGAAAGCTAGCACCTTGCTCCTCAGATCAACAACATCAGCATCACCTAGGAACTCATTAGAACTGCAGAATCTCAGGCCCCATTCAGATACACTGAAGTAGAGTCTGCATTTTAAAAGGTCTCCAGGTGATTTCTTTTGCATATTAAAGTTTGAGACTGCAAATAAAGAGGGTATTGAGGCCTCATACTTTTGAAAGCACCATCCATTCTTTTATTAGAATCATAATCAGACAAAAAAATTATCAAGAGTAGGCAAACCTTCCAAATGGCAACTCACAAAAACAGAGGACTTTGTCCATAATATCCTTTGCAGGGAGTGCTTTCTAGTTCAATCAAAAGAAAAAGTCATCTTAAATCCTCAGAGAAAAGAATAACTCATTACCTTCCATTAATGCCACTCTCCTTAGAGTAAACAGCTACTTGACCTATCTGATACCCTAAGGCAGGTGTCCTCAAACTATGGCCCAGCCGGCCACATGCAGCCCGCCGAGGACATTTATCCGGCCCGCTGGGTGTTTTTGCCGCCGCTGCCTGTCCTGCTTAGCAGCCGACTCGTCCCAGGCCCACAGTGCGCACTCTCCAACAGTCTGAGGGACAGTGAACTGGCCCCCTGTTTAAAAAGTTTGAGGAACCCTGAAAGGCAATCGTTCCCAGAGTAAGTGAAGAACTAAGAAACTACACAAAGGCCTAGGCTCTGGAAATAGAGTAGGCCCTAGGCCTTTGTATTGCTACCAAGTTCCTCCAGTGATTTATATAACCTTCCAAAGTTCAAGAACCACTGTCCTGAAGCATAGATTGCTATGTTGAAAGAATTTTAAATATGTTCCCCCTTTCTTCAAGATTTCATGGCAAATACCCTTTCCAGTACAAACTAATGTTTCATACTATAAGAATTCAGGCTTCTAACTCTATCATGGGAAAGTAACTAAGATGGAGGTAGATCTATAAGATCAATAAGATCTATAATTATAATCAACTATCAATTCCCTAGATAGAATTCCCTAGATTTAGAAGAATTGGTTAATTTTAAGATACCCAAAACTGAGAGAGAGAAACTGAGAAAGAGAAAGAGAAGCAGAAGGGTATTTGACACTAGAGGTCATACTTCAGACTTCTTTAAACATAAATCACTTCCTAAAGTGTGTACAGATAGAATAAAAAATCTGGATTAACATTGCAGTTGACCTTCTGGAATCTCATAGTCAGAAAACCAGATTTGACTTGTATTTCAGCCTTTCAAATCATTTTAGGCAGCTAGGACCATGGGCTACCAATTTCTTAGGGTTTTCATGAACTTTATAATGTGTTGTTGAGTTTTGCTAGATTTAGTGCCTATCACACGTAAACATTATCTTAACCTCAAAGATGAAGATATCAAGGCCTTCTAAAATGTTGAACTAATTACAGTAAGATTAGGAAAGAATGAGGAAGATGAGGTTAAAAGATAGAAATGCTAGGGGAGCAATTGGAGAAGTCAATGCCCTATACAGGAGTCTTTTGAGAAGCTTGATAAAAGGCACTGTGTCTCCCTCTCTTGAACAAGTCCACATCCCCAAAATTCTCAAAGCAAAGCAGCCAAAAGACAAGCATACTTTTATTTGTTCTGTTTATAATGTGAAGTTGGTATCCCTGGAAACTGTATGGGATAATTTCATGGGAGGGTAGCTGGTTGGCTTTATTGAGGTTGCCCAACACTTTCTAGAACAGAGGTTCTTTACCTTGGCCGTACATTAGTATCACCTGTGGAGCTTTACAAAACCCTGATGCCATATCTTTGGAAGGTTGAATTAGAAGCTATGATGGTGGGATCCACATCAATGCTTTTAAAGCTTTCCAAGTTAATCCAATATTAAGACTACACTGAGAACCATTGTCCTGGGGGGAGGGGGGGGAGAGAGAGAGAGAGAGAGAGAGAGAGAGAGAGAGAGAGAGAGATCGAGATCGGAGGCAGGAGGACAGGGGCCTACTGTGCTGCTGGGTGGCATAATGGGTCAATATAGAAGAGGAAAGTCTTAGTAATTGCTGAAATCCCATGCAATAAGAAAAGTAAGGGCTAGCATCATGATATGTTATACTGGAAAGAATAAGATTTCATATGCTTATGAAAAAAGTATTTTCCTTTCAGCTCAGTTACTTCCAAGAGCAGGCCTACGGCAGCAGCAGTAGCTGTAGTTTCTCCCCCTGCCCTTGACACTTGTAAACATCCCTAGTGCCCAGATTTTGGTCTCTAATATTGTTCTATACTAACAAACAAACAAAAAAAGGAACCAGAAACCATCAGAGGATAGTGAATTCCATGTCCTTGGGCAGGACAAAATTAGAATAGATCTGTAACATTCTGTTGTTGCCAGGAAGCAAGAGTGATTTTTAAAATGGCAGGTACATTTCTAAAAGAAAAAAGAGTCAACTTAAAGGAGCTCTAGTTTATCAAGTCATAATTATTTACAGTAATAAAAATCATTAAATGAAATAAATTGTGCTTGTAAAAGCCCATGATACTTATGAGAAAGGAGTTAATATAAAGAAAATTTAGGCCGGGCCTGGTGGCTCACACCTGTAATCCTAGCACTATGGGAGGCTGAGACGGGCAGATAGCTCAAAGTCAGGAGTCTGAAACCAGCCTGAGCAAGAGCGAGACCCTGTCTCTACTAAAAATAGAAAGAAATTAATTGGCCAACTAAAAATATATAGAAAAAATTAGCCGGGCATGGTGGCGCATGCCTGTAGTCCCAGCTACTCGGGAGGCTGAGGCAGGAGGATCGTTTGAGCCCAGGAGTTTGAGGTTGCTGTGAGCTAGGCTGACGCCATGGCATTCTCTCCCGGGCAACAGAGTGAGACTCTGTCTCAAACAAAATAAATAAATAAAATAAGAAAAAGATAAGAAAAAAGAAAATTTATAACACATAAAGGTAATATCAAAGAGGGTAAATATTACTATCAACGTTTAAATTTATTTACTTAAATAAGTAGGAAAGTATTTCTACATAACTATAGATACAGATAGATATTTTGTGGTTTTTTGTTAAGTATATTTCTGTTCATATAGTATAGATATATATTATTATTTTATTTGCATAAACCAAAAAGAATTAACATAATTTGTAAGCCAGATAGTCCTAGAAATAGTAGAAACTGTGCTGACAAACCCCATCAACATTTGTGGTCTTATATATGAGTGAAGTAAAAAAGGAGTACAGCACCAGTTGCACATACAATTTCCAATTAGAAAGATGATATAACCATTTATTCCAAAATAGTGACTTGATTAACTTTCCTGAAAAAGAAATCTATATTTGCAGACTCACTTTCCTGTTTATCTGGGCATGACATCTTTTGATGATTTAACTAATTACAACACAATGCCAATAAGAAAGGTACATGTTTTTAAATAATGAAACCAGGCTAGGTTAATATATTATAAAAATATTACAATGGGTCATGTACTGCGAGAGGTTAAAAACAAACAAAACTTAAAAAACACCTCATCCTCTAAATTTCTTACAAAATGAGAATCTACATGAAAGATAGAAATAAGGATCCCGTGGTAGACAGAAAAATTACCCCCCAAAATATCCACATCCTAATCCCCAAAACCTATGATTATATTACCTTACTTGGCAAAAGGAATTTCGTAGATATGATTAAATTAAGGTTTTTGAGATGGAGAGATTATCCTGAGGTGGGCCCAATATAATCACAAGATTCTTTATAAGATAGAGGCAAGAGATCAGAAATAAGAGAAGATGCTACGATGCTGGGTTTGAAGATGGTGGAAGGGGCCATGAGCCCACGGATATAACCAGTTTTGAGAAGATGTAAAAGACAAGGAATCTCCACTGGAATCTCCAGAAGGAACACAGCCTCATGTGCCCGTTTTATACTTTTGACCTCCAGAACTGTAAAATAATAAATTTGTATTGTTTTAAACCTCTAAGCTTGTGGTAATTTGCTAAAGCAGCAATAGGAAACCAATAGAGATCCCATGACAGAAAGTGAAAACTACATAATAAAAAGATATTCAGCGTAGTGGCCAACAGCTTGAATTTAATTCATCTTGAATTTAGCAACCAATTCCACTAACCAACCAAAATTTAAGTGGTCAACAATCCACTTAACCTGCATCCCTGGCTTCCTGAGATGATTTTTTTTTTCTTTCCAGTCTTGTAAACACTGAGAAGGTGTAAAAACAGTCTCTTGTAGAATTCTCAACAAGCCAGCAATATATAAAAGTTTAAATTCCAAAACCATGCAAGAGTAAAAATGAAATGAGGTTTCACAGTGGCTCACGACTATAATCTTAACACTTTGGGAGGCCAAGGCAGGAGGATTGCCTGAGGCCAGGAGTTTGAGACCAGTATAAGCAACACAGTGAGATCCTGTTTCTACAAAATAATAATAAAAAACTTAGCCAGGCATGGTGGCATATGCCTGTAGTCCCTGCTACTTGGGAGGCTGAGGCAGGATGATCACTTGAGCCCAGGAGTTCGAGGCTGCAGTGAGTTAGGATTGTGTTACTGCACTCCAGCTGCCTGGGTGACAGAGCAAGATCCTGTCTCAAAAAAAGGATGTTTAAGAATAAAATACAAAATTAAATCTATGATATTAATAGCATTGTGCCCAGTTTTGTTGTCAAAATATTAATCAGTTCTGTAATCAATGTGATTTTTTTATGTATTTTTTCCTTTGTAAAAATGCTTTGAGAAGGGAAATTTGAAATGCTAGGCATGTGATTAAGTTAAATGTTTAAAGGCATTTGATTAAGTTTTCAATCAATGTTTAAACAGTTGAGGAGACTTGTTCATTTAATATGCATTTGATTTATTGGCTGTATATGTAGTATGTGAATGTTTAAAGCAATGAAAACTTGAACATGCATCAGAATCACCAGGAGGGCTTATTAAAACACAGTCATTCCATAAGAATTTTCTCCACATTTTCTTCTAATAGCTTCATGCCTTAGGTTTAAGTCTGTTATCTACCATGAGTTGATTTTTGTGAGAGGTGAGAGGTGGGGATCCAGTTTCAATCTTCTGCATATGCTATATCAATTGCTATACTCCATGAGCACTTTTTGAGCAGAAACATGATTAAAAAATAGATAGTCAGAAAAAAAGAAAAACCACAGTCATCTATATTTTTGATTTAGTAGGTCTGATTTGAGGTCTGAGAATTTGCATTTCTTAAAAGCTCCCCCAAGGGCTGCTTATGCTGCTGGTATGGTGACCATGCTTTGAGAACCACTGATTTGGAGGAATGTTTGCTATTTTGTATAAAAGAATACTAAATATTTCATAAATTCATAAAGTTAATAGATTGCATTGTAAACAAAGGACAAAGAGTAGGGAATATTCCTGGAGGCAAAAAAAGCCCCTTAGACATTAAAGCATCTGTGGGCAAAAGGGAGCATGACAAAGCTTGACAGACAATACCACTTTAGTCCTCCATCAGCCAAAAAAGCTGCAGGTGAAGAGGAATCCAATGATATGGAGGCGGGCGGAAGCAGCTCCCAGGTTGTTTTCACATTGTTCCACTTAGAGGAACAAAGATATTGTTCCCCCACTTAATTAGACAATTCGTTCATATTATTTTGTCAATGGCATAGGTTTCTACTTCACGCTTAAAGTTGCTATAAATCATCATTCTTATTCTTATTCTTCCAGGCTACTAAAAATCTTTAAAAAATAAAAAAAAACAACCGTTCACTGGAGACAATGTCAACCCTATAACTAGAGCTGGACTACAGGCACATTAACATTAATCTGGGCTTTATATAGCTCTCCATCAATTCAAAACCCTAGCTTTAAGCATTGTAAAAACTTTATTATACATGCTACAAATGAAAGGTTAAGTTAAAAGTACTCTCTGGTTCTGACTTTTCATTTCAGCCTCTTTTCACTTCCATTAAATATATAGAGCTCTGTCTGCTTGCCTTCAAGTGCATTTCTGTAGCTTTGCAGACAATCTTAGGCATCTGCCAACAATGATAATGAAAAAGCTTTTACAAAATCCAAATTACCCAAAGTTAAAGTTTCCCACATATTCCAGTTTGCCCTTGATGTTTAATAGCCAATATTAGGATTTTTCAAAAATGATTAACAAGTTAAAATATTCATTCAACTTATCTAAATGTTTAAAATGTGGTCTACTTTCCACCATCATCTCTTTTCCTACTTTTTAGAAAAAGGAGAAGCATGGCGTAGGATTTTAAATGGAAAGATGGTTCAGGAGATAAAATGTTAACATCATTTATTTCTGGATGATGGTGGTATCAGTGGCTCCATCTATATTTTTGATGTCTTTCGGTATTTTCTATCAAAAATAATATTACTGTAATAATCAAAAAATATCATTCCTCAACAAAAAGAAAATTTCTCACAAAGGTGATTTTGAAAGTAATTGAAAATGAACTAGGGTTTCTTAGAGCAATGGCTAATTCTTGGCCTTGATAAAGAAATGTACAAGATGAACCTGGAACTTCTTGTCATACTGAAAAGCAAGGCAATTATCAAAGACTAGTGGAGTTAGGTCAAACTGACCCAAGTGGAACACAGATCACATTGGCCAAATATGGGACAATGTGAGCATCAGTAAGAATAATCATTGCAATGACTTGAAACCATCAAATGTATTAAAATCCAACACGTTTATAAAAATACTAAAAACACCCAGAAGAACATTGAGAAGAGTCATAGCAAGACCAATTCTAACTCAATTTAAAAGAGAACTCTCAGATTGTATAAACTCGTAGTCAGAACAGTCAGACTACATAAAAATGGAACAAGATAGCTCAGTGTGTAAAGAGTGCCCTAATACTGGATATCTTCAGGCAGGGCTCAATGACCATTCTGAAGGAGTGATGTGGAGGAGGCGTGAAAAGTATGGTTGGTATAAATAAATCCTTTCCAACCCTTAGTTTCGGTAATTCTTTGATATTTTTTCCTTTGGTATAAAATTGAAACTTATTTAGAAATTAACTAAAACACCCTGAAGGCTAAAACAAAACAAAGCAAAACAAAACAAAACACAACAATAAGCAAAGTCCTCCACTACCCCAGAAAAACCTGGTGCAAATTTTGTGTGATTAGGTGAACAAATACTAAAAAAAGAGTAAAATAAAATAAACAAAAACAAACAAACTAAAAAAAAAAAAAACAAAGCCACAAGTAGTGTGCTGTGTACTGGGACAGATCTTAAGAGCAAAGGTGGATGTTGATGAGATGGACAATCACACAGCAATCCTGATGCTCTTAGGAGTTGAGTTGTTTCTAAAATAATGCAACATGGTGAATGTGTCACAAAAGCCAAAGGCAAACAGAAGCTGCATTCTCATAGGGTCCTGCCATTCATTCTCCCGTTTGTTTCCATACTGCCTTGCTTTAATCAAACTGCATACCTTCTAAACTCCAGTTTGCTATCCAGCTTATGAGTTTAACAGTTGACTGGGAAACAGTGGGAGGAAATTTTGGTGGTGCATAATGACACCATCGAGAAACTTGTAATCATTTTTTTTAAAATGGATGTGTCCTATTTTTCTTTTTGTCAAAGCAGGCCAAAGCCTTAGAGGAGTCATAAGCTTTATCCCCAATATAAATCGATCAAGGGATAAACTCTCTGACTGAGTTTCCTTCTAGGAAAGAGAATATTCTAACCCTCTGGTGTCTTTACCCAGATTATAGTTTTAGTTATATCAGCTATAATAATGATGAGGAAACAAGATAATAAGATAATATTAATACCTGCAGCAAACCTAGATGGGCTCTTCTCAAATGGGCTGGTGTTGGAGGAAGCCAGAAATGTTGAATGAAATTTCCATATTCAATTTACTAATGAAGGATTCTTTAATGGCCAGATTGTTTTGGCTTACATGTTAGGTCTCAAGTTTGGAGACCTCAGAGAAAAATTGGTGGTGCATTCAGAACTACCTCCTCAAAATTTACTGTTGGAAGTTCAGTGTTGGGTCAGTATAAGCTGTTCAGGAAACCACAGAGATGGCAAGAATTGAGTCAGAGCTTGTCTTGAGATTGGGTTAGATTGTAAATTTATTCAACCAACATTACTTGAACTTATTCTCTAAGCTTGCCTTTTACAAGTATGATCTCATTTTTCCTCATATAACACATTGATATAAGTATTAGTATCTCCATTTTGCAACTGAGGAACCTGAGACTCAGAAGCATCTGGCCCAAACCATAAGTGCCAGTATGTGATAGAGCTGTGAATTGAACTGAAGCCTGACTTTGCTTCAAAGCCCCTGCTCTTGGCACTACAGAACACTTTTTAAAAGAGAAGATATCATCATTCATGCTGTGATAGACTGGCTTTTGTCATCATTAAACAAGGATATACAATTGTTACGCCTGCTGGTTTCTTGGTGTAAAGATACATGGAGGTATTAATATCACATTTCCCATTAGGTGCCAGTTTATTAGTACCTAATTAGGTATATATTTCCCAGTAGTTATCAGTATTTTAAAACATTTTACCAACAAGCATAAGAATTTACCTTTTTTGATCTTAATATCATTGGCATAAATATCTTAATAACAGTATTCCAGCTTTTAAAAATATTCCTTTCAATATGACAATGGTTCACTTCTCTTGAGGACTATGTCTCATCCATAAATACCTCTATAACTTTCATTATTTTAGGTATCAGAATAACAATGACTGGAAACCCTTCTATGTTGCCACAGGGGCATGTGGATACATAGTTATAGTGGGTTGAATGGTATCCCCCCAAAATTCATGTTTCACCCAGAAACTCAGAATATGACCTTGTTTGGAAGTAGGATCTTTGAAGATGTAGTTACGAAGAAGTCATACTGGAGTAGGGTAGGTCCTAAATTAAATGACAGGTGTCCTTATAAGAAGAGGATAGGATACACAGAGGCACACAGAGAAGAAGTCCAGGTGAAGATGGAGGCGGAGTTTGGGGTGACGCAACTTCAAGCCAATCAATGCCAATGATTGCCAGTGCCAACTTCAAGCCAATGAATACCAGAAAGGGAATTGTGGTCCTGCCAAAACATTGATTTTGGACTTCTAGCCCCCAGAACTGGGAGAGAATAAATTTCTGTTGTTTTAAGCCACCAAGTTTGTGCCAATTTGTTATGGTAGCCCTAGGAAACAAATACAGTGGCTTATGCTGGTTTTCCTTTCTACTAGTTTTACGTTAGCTGGACACACTTTAGCAATCACTACCATAAGTAAATTACATCTATAGGGAAAGTAATTAGAGTAGAACAATGTTACATTATTTGGTTTTATACTGAGCCTTTCATGCAAATAGTTCTTGAAGCTGCATTATTAAGTTCTGTATTAAAGGGAAAATGGCTATGAAGCTATTATGTACCTTTCAATAGTGCACTCATAGCATTAGGCATGAACAGCTGTCATTATAGAAGAAACTGAAAGCCTTGAAACTGGATTGGTAATATGCTACCTGCTGTTGCTAAGTTTCATTTGATTTTAAGCTTCCAAAGAATCAGTGATCTTAGTCATGGTAAGGTGTCATTTCTGGTGTCACATCCACAAGCCTAGAGCAAAGAAAAAAAATAGAATATCCAGCTTTTAACCATACTAGAGCACCAGGAAAATAAATGACAAAATCTGAAAATACCTTCAAATCTGAAGCAAATTTAACTGAATGTATATGTGTGTGTTTTGTGCTTTCTGCTATGTTAGAGGGTGGGAAAGAGTTGGTAAGAGAAAGTTGTCAAAAGAAAGAAGAAATAGGCTTGATTCTATCCGATGAAAGCCTGGGCTTCCAGGGATCCACAATGAACCAAAAAGAAAGAAACAAACGAACAATAAAAAAACCCCTCAAATCATAAGCCTGTCTTCCCATGGCTATAGGATATACTCCCTTACCAGTTAGAGTACATTTCAGGTAAAGGAAATTTAGAAAGATCCAGATGAGCAATGGAGCCCCATTGTGCAGAAAAGACTTAATATAGCAGCCCTGAGCTGGCTATCCTTCAAAGCTCTTCTTACAACGTTGAACCTTGGCTGACGTCTGGGAACTTGGACTTTAGGAGGGTTTCCACCATTCTCAGAACTGATAAGGGTGGCTCCTGTGCCTAAACTCTTTGTATATACACTGTGATTTATGTTGAACACCTGCTTTCCTTCTGGGAGTCTGGAATTTCCGGTTCATGCTAGGCAGAAGGTGCTGTGTGACTAGTCCCCAGTAAAAGCCTTGGAAACTGGTTTGCTGGGCGAATTACGTGGATCCTGTGTGACTCCACTGGAAGAGGACTCTTGGAAGGTTGTGCCTGGTTTCCCCTGGACTTCACTCCATGTGCCTTTTCTCTTTGCTGATTTTGCTTTGTGTTCTTTCGTTGTAATAAATCTTAGCCATGAGTATAACTGTATATTGAGCCCTTTGAGTTCTCCTAATGGATCATTGAAACTGGGGGTGGTGTTGGGGACCCCAAACACATCAGTTCCTCCAAAATATCAGTGGACAGCTCCGCTTCAGTGTTCCCCTTCACTCACCTTCAGATTCTACAATAACCAACTCAGACTTAGCTGAGAATTTACCCACAATATTTTGTACAGTGAACAGGTCTTATTATTGTAATCAAGGAAGAAAAGAGCAATATATTTTTATCTCTTTAATTGTGACATCTTTGTACTACTTGTTTATTATGATCTAGTTTTAAAAATGTTGCTTAACTCTAAAAGATTTTATTATGGTAAGAATGCCTACATGAGATCTAAAAAGCTTCTACACAGCAAAAGAAACAAGAGAGTGAAAAGGCAACCTGCAGAATGGGAGAAAATATTTGCAAACCTTATATTTGATAAGGAGTTAATGTCCAAAATATATAAGGAACTCTTACAACTCAACAGCAAAAACAAACAAACAAAAAAGATTAAAAAGTGGGCAAAAGATTTGAATGGCCATTTCTGCAAAAAGTCTTACAAATGGCCAACAGGTATATAAAAATGTGCTTAACATCACTTATTATCAGTGAAATGTAGATGAAAACCATAATGAGATAGCACTTCGCACCTGTTAGGATGGCTATTTTCAAAAAGACTAAAAATAAGTATTGGTGAGGATATGGAGAAATTGGAACCCTTGTACATCATTAGTGGAAATATAAAATGGTATAGCGACTATGAAAAACAGTGTGGAAGTTCCTAAAAAAATTAAACATAGAATTACCATATGATTCAGCAGATCATACTTCTGAGTATTCATATCCAATAATTGGATATGAATAATTGAAATCAGGATCAAGAAGAGATATTTGCACTTTCATGTTCCTTGCAGCATTATTTACAATAGCCAAGATGTGGAAACAACCTAAATGTCCATCAACAGATGAATGAATAAAATGTGCCATATATACACAATGGAATATCATTTAGCCTTAAAAAGAAGGAAATCCTGGCACATGCAACAACATGTATGAACCTGGAGAACATTATGCTAAGTGAAATATGTCAGTCATAGAAGGATAAATACTGCATGATTCCACTTATATGAGTTATCTGAAATAGTCACATTCATATAAGGAGGGAATAGAATGGTGGTTGCCAGGGGCTTGGGGGAGGAGGAAATGGGAGTTACTGTTCAGCAGGTATAAAGTTTCAGTTATGGAAGATGAACCAGTAAGTTCTAGAGATCTGCTGTACAATAAGCTTTATTTTGAATGTTTATTTAGGTTTTTTATTACCTGATCTGATTTTATTTTTCTTCCTTTCATGGGTGAGACCAAGGACCAACCTGTAAGGGTACTTTTTAAGACTTCAGATTTAAAATGCTTATTTGAAGATATTAGAATATTTCTGGCTTTCCTTCTGTTCCTGTACACATCCAGCTTGTTGCTGCCTTAGGCTCATGCGACAGCAGTTCTTTCTGTTTGTGATGCTCTTCCCACAGCTTTGCGTGCTTGGCTCTGTCTTTTCATTGAGTTCTCAACTTAACTGACACCTCTTTGGAGAGGCCTTCCTCGACCACCCAATCTAAGGCAGCCCCCACCCCACCAACAAATCACCTTGCTTTAGCTTCATTATAGCACTTATTTCAATCTACTCTTCTATTCATGCTTTATTTGTTTGTTTAGTAAAAGCCTCCTAGCCCCAGAATGTAATTTCCACTGCAACAAGAATCTTGTTTGACTTGATCAGCATTTTATTCTCAGTGCTAAAACAATGTCTGGTAGAAAAACTAGGCATTCAATAACTATTTTTGAATAAATGAATAATTAAATCATTGAAACAAATAAGTGATACTTTGGGAACTGCATTTAACAGCTTTCAAGAGACTGGCCCAGTTTTCCTTCTTTTTTTTCATTTCGGTTGCTACATTCACTGTATATCCCCTCAGTTCTTCCTTCACCAACATGCAGGCACTTTTTATTCGACCAGGCCCCCAAAGAAGCCAGGCAGGCAGATGGAGAAGCAACACCATCAATCAGTGCCAGGTGTGCACTATTCTCTTGATTTGAAAGGGCCAGAGCTGCATTTAAACATCATCCAACCCTTTTGCATCTTAAATAGTTAAACTTCTACAAAAGGCAAAAGGAGCAAACGTCATCCAATTCCTCTGCATCTTAAAAAGTTCTACCAAAAGCAAAGGAGGCAATTGCTATCCTGTGCATATTGGCAGGGGAGATGTCATTAAGATTCACTTCCTTGCTTCTCCTGTTCAATTTCTTCTGTGGAAGGCAGTGGATTTCTCGTCTTTTTCAATTTAGGTTTATTGAGTTTCTGAATCTCAGCATATCTTGTTTGTCAGATATTTTGGCAGATTAAGCAGTAATGAGGTACACAGAAGAAAGTCAGATTTCTGCATCAGCTACCCACTTTTTTGACATCCCCCATCTCCCATCCCAGCCTCTTCTGATATTGTACTATCCTTATTCTCCTCATACCCTGAGGATTTTCTCCTGCCCCTCCCTAATTGCACCTTCCCTTAAGGTATAGCCTTGTGCAATTCTCACACAATGAATCTGGGGAGCTCATTTTTTTTTTTTTAACACTGAGCTTCTA
>VBSM01001483.1:11068660-11114044 GCA_008086735.1 Cheirogaleus medius
AACAAGGCCTTTAAAAAAAAAAGACAGCATGATTTAAATCCTGACTTAGTCAGTTTCTAAGCTCCATTAACGTCTCTGAGCCATGCTTTCCCGTTCTATAAAACTGGGCCAATAATAGTTACTTTGCATGATTTTTACAAAGATTTTAGAGATAATAGAAATAATACAAGAGGTCTATAGTAGACCATACTCCTTTAAGGAGTATTATTTTCATTCAATCTTTTGGATAGGATCAGAAGGAATTGGACCCAATTTTAGGGATCCATATATCCATGCAGCAATAGGACTAATTATATGTACTCAAAAAGTCCCAATCATGTTGGAACTTGTGAGCAGATTGTTTTTCTTAGGATCTAGAGCTCCTCTAACTAAGGACTTGCAGTGGGAATTGCGGGTAGAGCAAGCCCAGAAAAGAGCACGTTTATACTTATCTTCATCTTTCAACCTATGCTTGGCTGTTTGTCTCTTGCTTTTGGGGTCTTTCCCACTCAACTGCTTTCTGGGCCCTAACCTCTTTCTGGCTGCCAATCTGCACTGCTCATCTCTTTTTTGGATGGTCAGCTGTTACTCCAACTGAACCCTTTTCCAACCACTAATTCACAGATGATTCATTCACCCTCATTCACCTGGTCCTCTATGGAGGTTCTATAGAAGTTTCCCCGAAACTTCTCTTTTTGATGTGTTTCTGGCTTCATCCCTTGACTACCTTGTAATATTTTCTTTTGAATAAAGCATGTTTCACTTTTGTGGAAGCAGAATTATTAAGCAAATATAATCCCAGTCAGTGGCAGCATATTTGAAAGAAAAACTCATTTATGTTCATTTATTCTTTTTGTCCCTAGCATCCAGGGGATAATCCCACTTCTTCTTAATACTGTCATTGTCCTATCTGAAATAACATTGCTAAAAGGTTTAAAGATGAGTTATTTGAAATCTCTTCAGCAAGTCAAATGAGGTGAATTCTTTAGTATATACTAGGGTGGTTGCCATAAAAAGCAGATGGTGTCTGCAAGGAATTACTTTATGGCATATCATTTTCAGGAAAAAAAGAAAGTCATTAGTCTTCTCTATTGAGGGCAAAATTTTAACAAAGGCATTTGCTCTGGATCTCTTTGTTAGACATGATATAGTGGTGAGAGCACTGCACAGGGAGTCAGGAGGCCTATGTTTCAGCCTTTCACTATAATATAGTGGGTAAGAGCCGTTCCCCACTTCCCCTTTCATCTAAATGGAGGTGAGCAACTAATAAATCAATGGAATGTAAGTGGAAGTGATTATGCCACTTTCTTGCTAAGGTGGCTTTGAAGCAAGTATGCCTTCTCCAGGCTCTCTTCTCCTAGGTCCTTCTTGGATCTAGGAGATCCACCCAGGGTGGCCTTGGAAGCCATAAGTTGAAGATGGCAGAGCTACTCTCAGCCAGAGTCCCTGAATGACCACATAACTTAATAATCTGTCCTTCCCTCTTACCAATCAGGAGCATCTGTACTTTGTTAAGACATTGACATTTGAGATTTTGTGTTGTTATAGTAGCTTGTATGTTTCTAATTAAGTTGTTTCACCTCTTTATGCCAATATATTTAGGTTGTTATAAAGATTAAATGAATTAGAACAATGCCTGGCACATAATGAATGCTCAATAAATGTTAGTTATTGATATTATTACCTACTCTGATACTTAACTAGTTATGAGTCATCAAACAAGTCAGTTTCCCTGGACCTCCATTTTCTCAATTGTTAAATCCAAGAGTCATACTTGATGATTTCTAAGTTTTCCTAAGTTTGAAATTTTATAATCAGAAGTCTCTTCAAAAAATTGCTGAGAAAAAAAATTATCTCAACCCATGGAAAGTGGCCAGAGGATGAGAGAGAGGCATTCAGAACATCAGGAAAAGAGGGAAAGAGAGAAAATAAATAACAGTACAAAGAACAATGAGAGGGAAAACAATTAGTTAAAGAGAAGCATGTTTTCTTTTTGAAATTTGTCTATCAGATTCTGAAATGAGCTTTGGAGAGAAGAAAACATTTACAAACCGGGCTGTGTCTGTAAGACTTTCATTCACACCCAAATGAATATCTTGTGTGGTAAGAAAACAAGGGTGTCCTCCCAGAAGTGCAAAGCCTACAATAAAAAAAGAAAAAAAAAAGTATTTTGAGAAAAAGAACTAAAGTAGGAAACAAAATTATGAAGAATTGGCACCATCTCAACCGAAAAGTCAAAATCTTTAAAGCTCTCCAACCTCTCTGTTAGGGAATTCCCAAGCAAAGCAAAATAAGGAATTGAGAGAAGTAGATGAAATTTTGTGCACAAGCACTTACCTCTCCTTCAGGTCCTGAATAAGGGACCATTTTTTCACCTTCTTGTTCAGGACCTGTCATTAATGAAGCATCGTTCCCTTTTGGGGCTATGTCTGGTTTTGATTCTTTAAAATTATAAAGATGTCCATCCAGGAGAATGAAAAAATAAACTGTTGTGTGAATATGGGATATCATGGATTACAATGGACATTATTTAGTAATAAAAAGGAATGAACTAATAATGCGCACAACATGGATGAATCTCACAACATTATGCTGAATGAAAGAAGCTGGACACAAAGTAGTAGATACTGTATACTTCCATTTATATGCAGTTCTAGCTTAGGCAAAACTAACTTAGAGTGGCAGAAATTACAATAGCGCTTGCTTCTCAAGAGGGTGATTGGGAAGGAGCATTGGAGGATTTTCTGGGGAAATGGAGATGTTTTCCATCTTGATAAATTTGTGGGTTACATGGGTATATGTATTTGTCAACACTGGTTGAACTTTACAGTTAAGACCTATGTAAGGTATAAAAATTATATCTTAATTTTTAAAAACTTGAAAATAAAGTAAGCATTGATATGGTGGTTTTGAGTCACTAAGAGTCTGCAAACTCAAAGGGTTACCCTACTGTTTTCTTTATCCTTCGACCAAGACAAAGCTAAGCACCACTCACACATTACTCTCGCCACTTGTCAACCCTCCATGAAATGTGAGGTTATTGCGGATACCTAAGCAGATAAGGATGGCTCCTGCACTGCCCTCACAACACGTTCCATTGGTTTGGGGAGGATAACACACAGAGGAGTCTGCTGCAAGCCACTCTGGGCACAAGCAGAAGCCTTTTATCACATACTGTAGGCCAAAATCATGGGAGATGGTGACATCCAATGAGAACTTTGCTACCTCATTTGAGACAGGTTCAATGGGCAGACATTCTTCCATACATAATTAAAAGCAAATAAGCATCATTATAAGACAGAGACTTGTCTAAGGCATTTTGCAAACATTACTTTTCTCCTGTTTATTGTAATGTGCCTGATTTATCTTTTGGGAAATATACAAGTCACAATTTTCTAATCCCATTTGTTTCCCATTAAGAAGGAAATCATTAACTGCATGATGGATTGGGGTGTGAGGAGTTTTGGACTCTTGAAGGGGGAATTTGACTCGAGATCTCATGAAACTCTCCACTAGAGCCTTAACACAATTTGTATATGGACTGTTATTAAATGATATTAAGGAATCACTATTTTTGTTGGGTGTGATAATGACATAGTAACCGTATAGGGAAAAATCTTTATATTTTTAGAAGATGCAAACTGATGTATTTTGGGATAAAATGTCATTATAGCTATAATTTACTTTCAAATACTTCAACAAAAAATAAATAGATAAATCAAAGATCTTTCTACCTTTCTGTTTATTTGAAACTTTCCTAATAAAAAGTAAAAATCAAACAAACCTAAACAAAGCAGTAGTACTAATTTCTGTTAGTGTATAAAATGACATTATTATAGTCTTCCTATTAAGTATTTAATGGGAAGTATTTAATATTTAAGTATTTTATACTTAACAGTATTCCCTTAAATATTCCCAGACCAATTTTTTTTTTAAGAGACAGGATCTTGCTCTGTCATCCAGGCTGGAATGCAGTGGCACGATCATAGATCGATGCAACCTTGAACTCCTGGGCTTAAGCAATCCTCCTGCCTCACCCTGCCAAGTAGCTGGGACTATAGATGTGCACTACCATGCCTAGCTAATTTTTTATAATTTTTTTTTTTTTTGTAGAGACGAGAGTCTCGCTATGTTGCCCAGGTGGGCTCAAACTCCTGGCCTCAGGCAATCCTCCCATTTTGGCCTCTAAAAGTGCTGGGATTACACGCATGAGCCACTGCACCTGGCCAGTTTTTAACTAGAGGCCACCATATTCTGACCCTAGCAATGACTATTCACAGAGCATGATCATGTGCTGGCAACTTATAATTATTCTTCCATTGAATTCCTTACTCTGGAAAAGTACACAGTAGATATTATAATAAGAATTTTATAGATGGGTTATGGGAGTTAGAATCTTAAAAACTGTGCAAGGTTGTTTTGAAGTCTCTATAGCCCTAAGCCTTGCCATAGGGGAGCCAGCCCCAGAGCCAATTCGTACTGTGATCTACAAAGACAGAACAACTTAGTGGAACGGGACCCAATCTTCTTCATCTGGAAAATAAAACCGTTTGCCTAGAGTCATAACATCCCTTGCAGATCTGAAATGCTAGGTCCCAGGTAGAATCAGAGAATATGCAACACCCAAACAGTCCTACTTGCTATCGGTCCTGTAATGAAGAGTCGGACTCCATTTTTGATTTTTGACCACTGCTCTCCCTTCCCCTCCTACCCTACATCTGAACCAGCTAGAAAGTGCAGGTGCTCCCTCCTTTGGCACTAGCAGGAGATTCAACTCACACAAGCCCCAGCCTGTGCAAGTGAATGCTCACCTCAGCCCCATCCCCAAACCACAATAAACCCCCAACCCACTATCATTTCCCTGATCTCTCAAGCTATTTTCGGACCAGCTTGGGAACCAGCCCTACTCTCTCCAGAAAGCCGCATTATGTGAGTAATAAACCTCTTCATACATTTTGTTGCATTTGTGGCACTCTCACTGTTAACAATTGAATGGAATTTTAGGTGGATGGCACATCTCATCTTTGTGGAGTGACCACAACAGTTCCTGGCCTCACTGCATGGTTCTGAAATGTATTCATTCATTCTACAAATATGTGCCTGGTGCTATTCTAGGCAGTGGGGAAAGCATTGTAAACAAAAAGATACAAGTCCCTGCCTATATGGAACTTACATTCTAGTGGGGGAGAGACAGATTATAAACTGAATAAGTAAATTAAATATATTGTATGTTTGATGCCGATAAGTGCTATAAGAAATATAGAGCTGGGAGGGGGAATAGGGTATTTAAAGGACAGGAGTTGTCATTTTAAGTAGCATAGTCAAGGAAGCCACACTGATTGTGAGACATTTGAGTAAAGACCTGAAGAAGATGGATGAGTGAGCCATGGAAAACATACAAGATGGTGGGAAGAGCATGTGCAAAGGTCCTGTGTAAGGGTCATGACTGGTGGGTTCAAAAGACAGCAAGAAGGTTGATGTGGAAGGTGCAGAGTATGTAAGGAGGGGAGTAGTAGGAGGTGAGGCTGCAGAAGGAAAGTGGGGAGAAGACAGCAACTTTGACTTTCGTCAGAGCTAGATGGGAAACCACTGGAGGGTTGGAGCAGAGGAGTGACATGATTGCACTTGTGTTTTAATAGGACATCTGTAGTGGGGCAGAAGCAGGGAGATGAATCAGGGGACTGTTTCAAAAATCTGGGTGAGAATTGATGGCTTGGACCAGGTGGTAGCAGCTGAAGTGCTGAGAAAGTGGTTGAATTTTTGATATATATTGAAAGTAGAGCCAGTACTCAGCTATTGACCTTGTTTCCTACCTCACTGAAAAAATTGCAGCAATCAGAGAACATCCAGCCTCCACCACCACATTTCCAACTTGCCAGCCTCTGTGCTGATATACTGGGCTTTCCTTCCTGTTAAGCACAGATGAACTTTCCATGCCCCATGTAATGCCTCCACTCATGCAGTATCAGCTATCCCCTCTTGACTATTTAAGCACATTGCTCTAGAAATTCTTCCCTTTCGCCCTTCCATTACCTACATCTTGAATGAGCTATTCTCCCTTTTTCATTAAAAAACAAATACAGATTTGCTCTTGGCCCTACTTTCCCTGCCAGGTATCTCTTTAATTCTTTGCTGCCCTTTGCTGCAAAACTCTTTGTTCTTTTTTCTCTCTCTAGTTTCTCTCTTCTCATTTCCATCAAACTTATTCCTATAAAGCTTTGCCCTCCCCACCACTCTACCAAAACTCCTCTCACCAAGGTTACCACTGACCTTCACCTTGCTACATCCACTGGCCATTTCTCAGTCCTCTTTCTTCTTGATTTAGCAGCATTTAACAAAGTTGATCTCCACTTTCTCCTGATAAACTTTTTTGTACACAGTGTCCAAGGCACCACACTTGCTTACTTTTACATCAATCTTAGTAGTTGCTCCTTCTCAGTCTCCATTGCAGGTTCTTTCTATTTTCCTTGGCCTCTGAATGTTGGTGTGCCCCAGGGCCAGCCTTTGCTTTTCTTCTCTGGATCTACGCTCATTCTCTTTACAGTCGTAACCAGCCACATGGCCTTAAATACCATCTGTATGCTGGTGACTCCCAAATATCTCTAAGCCAGATATCACTCCCAAACTCCAGATTCATATCCAACTGTCTTTCAACATCTTTGCTTGTATGTCTAATAGACATCTCAAACTCAATACACCTAAGACTGAACTTCCAATCTTCCCTCTCTAACTTGTTCCACCTACAGCCTTCACATTTGCTCAGGCAGAAACCTTGAAGTCATCCTTGACATCTCTTTCTTACCCAATATATTGGTAATCTTGGTGGCTCTCCCTTCAGAACATATCTGTCCCTCTTTCCCCCTCCACTGCTACTACCCTGCTCCCAGCCTCTATATGTGATAGCTACCTATTGACAGGTTTCACTACTTCTACCTCATTTCTACCCCCAGCCCCCACAGTCTATTCTTAAGCAGCCAGAGGGATCCTTTTAAAATGCAAGTTAGATCACACTCTCCCTTTGTTCAAAGCCCTCCAATGATTTCCCATTTCACTCAGAGTAAAAGCCGAAGTGCCAAGATGGTACACGTGTTTCTTTCTCAGTTCTAGGCACATCCTTCTTCTTGCTGAGAGCACTTATCACCTTCCAACATACTATATCATCCATTTATTTATCACGTCTATTGTTTATTGTCTGTGTACCCACTAGAATGTAAGCCTCATGAAGGCAGGAATTTTCTCTGTTTTGTTTACTGATGTATCACTCCTGAGCACCTAGAATAAAGGCTGGTGAATAGTAAGTGCTCAATAAATACTTGTTGAGTGAATGAAAGAGGGATTTTGACTCTGGAGAAAGAATCCATTCTTCTCACTCGCAAACACCCCTCATTTTGTTAACAGAAAGAAATTACTACTATCTGTGAAGTGAGCTAATGGAATTTAATGATTCATTTATAAATAGGCAAAGTCAACTAAACAAATATGAATACTGCACCTTCATGAAGAAAATATTTATTGTGCACCAACTCTGTGCCTAGCACAGAGATGAGTACTATTGAGGGTTGAGAACTATGGAGGAAGATTCCAAACAAAGTTTAAGATCTCCTGACAGGTCTGATCCAAGACACACTTTTTCTTTGACTAGAAGTCATTTTGCTATAGCAACTCAGAATTAGTCTGTTGCCCTTCCATTTCCCTCTTTACGCTATAAAGAAGATTCACACAGAGCCTGAAATATGAGACAGAAGTAGGAAGAGGGATCACAAAAAGTGATTACAAGTAAGAGCCAAAGACTTGAGCAGTTCGTGAAAGAGAAAAAATGGGAGGATATTGTCTTTGAGAAAAAATTGCCTTTGCAAATTTTGGCACTGATCAAAAAGAAGCCTCAGACCCCAGTCCAAAAGCACAGGTGTAGCATTTGCCAGTTTTATCAGGCCTGGATGGCAACTCATGCTTCAGGAGGTGTCAGAGGTTCTGAGAAGCCACGAGGAGCTGCCACTGCTGAGGAAAAGAGGACAAAGGGATGGGTCTCCACTCTCCACCCTTCATCCAGAGAAGTTTGCTTTTACCTGTTTCATTTATGCTTTCAC
Source organism: Cheirogaleus medius (assembly GCA_008086735.1). Lineage (NCBI taxonomy): Eukaryota > Metazoa > Chordata > Mammalia > Primates > Cheirogaleidae > Cheirogaleus > Cheirogaleus medius. The sequence continues at coordinate 11,076,727 of VBSM01001483.1, forward strand.
ATCAGCTACTTTTGAACAAAGGGTTTCTTGTGTTAATGTCTTAATTTCTGTTTGGGAAAATAAAAGTAAATCTTATTTTGCTCTTTCTTTGCCTCACAGATCCCTGTAGGCTTTGGAAGAAAGAGTATGAATAGAATTCATTCACTGGCATGATGAGGGATCTGAGGGCTCTTGCTGGTAGAACTAAGGCAGTCATTAACCTCTCTGTGCTTGGCTTTTATACCTGCAGAATGGTATCACAATTTTTATATTGGCATCTTTGTAAAGATGATGAATTTGAAACAGCTATTAAAGCACCAGCTTCTACTTCACCTTGAAAGTGAAATACCAATGTTAAATAATGAAAAGAACCATTTCTTAGAATGCTTTGTACATTTTTCTATTAGCTAGTGCATTTACCAAGATTAATAAATGCATCCGCCTCTTGGCTCAATTAATTTGCTATAAAAGAATATAATCATCAGTAGACACACAGGAGAATTATCTGGCTTGCCAGACAGGCATACGCATAGAGTGGATGAGGAATGAATGATCTACAACTACACACAGTGACATCGATACATCTCACAAACATAATGCTGAGGGAAAGAAGCTAGACACAAAAGAGCACATGCCGAACTATTCTGTTTATATAAAGTTCAAAAATAGGTAAAAGTAATCTGTGATGTTAGAAGCCAGGGTAATAGTTACCCTTGGGTGGGGGGAATAGTGACTGGAAGGAAATACAAGGGTGGGAGTGGGATTCGGGTGCTATTAACATTCTGTGTCTCTATCTGGGTGTTAGTTACAATGGTGTGTTCACTGTAAGAATTCGAATTCATCAACTATATACACTTAGTGATTTGTGCATTTTTCTGTAGATGTGTTATACTTTATAAACATGTTACATAAACAATTAATATGGTTTAAGTTGGGTGGAGAATTTTATTCTGTCTCCTGAGGTAAGGACAAATATGGCTGTATCTCCGAAACTCCAACGTGCAATGGACTCCTCAAGGACTGTGCTGTTAGGATCACCCCGTCCCAGAGGCTGGCAAAAGTCTGGGGCACTAACAGTTATAATTACATCTTATTTTCATTCTAAACACCAAAGTAACAAGTGGTACCTGTTGAAAAATTGTACCAAAGAACAACTATTAAGATGTACACATGCATGATAGAAATGCTCTGCCATGATTTTTATTGGGATTTACTGTTTCTGTAAACATTTAAGGCAGCTACTGACTTTAACTAATTCTCCTACTGTTGAGTTGGGCAGGATGCCATATACAATTAGACCCATACGTAACTTATTCGGGATAACGACAAATACTTTGTCAACTATAAGTTTTAACGGTTATATGTTCCTTTCCTCATGTATTTGTTATTATGGTTTGCCATTTTGTGCAGATTTCAGAGGCTTTCTTTATATAAAACCATCATTTAACCAAAAAAGAGTAGAAATTATGAGTAGAAACAATTATGAGTAGAAACAATTTTTACAAGAATCACACATGAGTATTACATGTCTGAATTAAATTAGACATTTAAAAATATATATTTAATAATAGCTTCCAATCCTGAGTCTGCTGTTTATTAGCTACATTTGGATCATTTGCTGAACCTGTTTCAGCCTGTTTTCCTCAATGGTCTTGCTCTCAGAGAGTTGTCATGAGGATTAAGTGAGATAATACATACAATTAATGTAGAGCACTTGGCACTGGGTCTGCATCTAAAAACTTATTAAATATACAATCTTGTTTTTATTAACAGCTTAACTACCACATTATTGTGAATGGTGAAACTGATCACTTACTCAGAAATATTTTTACACCAAATATAACATTTGAACAGGGAAAAGTGGTAGAAGTACCACCAACGAAGAAAAATTCATGCTAAAAAACTTAACATTGAGCAATTCCTATATATTAATCAATTTTTGATGACTTCAAAAATATCACCTCTCTTAAGTACTAATGGTAAAGTTAAAAAAAAAAGATAAAATAAAATTCTGCCCAACTCATGGAAGGCCAGTGTTAGAAGGGAGCAGAATTTGAGAGTTACTGACTAGCATATTCATTTTTTTCCCTACTATCTGTCATATGCCAATATGATCTCTTATAGGAGCCAGCTCTAAAGAGCAAAATGTTCTCATCTGTTTTCTTCCAAGGATGTTAAATGTTAGGTGACACCTTATATATTTCCCTTCTTTCTCCTTCCTTCTCTCAAAAGGCAAGAGGACTGCATTAGTGAAAATAGTGGACTTGAGATCTGAATCCTGGTGCCATTTGTATTAATTGAGTGAACTCAGCAAGTCATTTAATTCCTCTGAACTTCATTTTTGTTATCTATTTGATGAACTTCATTATTGATCATTACAAAGCAAAAATCGCATGTTGTAGTTATTTGTTTCTAAGCCCTAGAAAGCTCTGATGCCCGTAAGGTAGGATAAGATATTTGAAGAATCAACCAATGTGTTTTGTTTGTAGTACTTCCTCCTCAACCCTGTCTGATTGCTCATCTGGGCAGTCATATTATCGATTCATGTGAGGTCTGATAGAGCAGAAATGCAGAGACAGAGAAAAGAAGCAATTTGTGGCTTATGAGTTTCAGAATAGACTTTTTGAAACTCATTGCAGAGATAATAGCTTGAGAAAAAAAGAAAATTTGAATTTTAATAGCCTAGGATTGTAGGCACAAACAATAGATTTGGAAGAGTACATGGATAGTCAGAGCCAGTTTTTCCTCCTGCTTTACTCCCTGGCCTCCAATACTGGGAACTGAAAGGGTAAGAGGAGGAGCGAGAAAGAAGCAGGAACAGAAATTGAAATCAATGGCCCTTTGGCACTGTACCCTGCTGTAGGCCCCCCACCCCAGGCCAACTTCCGAAGGGCAAGGAGCATGATAAAAATCTCAGATGACTTTGGGGAACCCCAGAGCTGAGAACATCTGTGTCTTGCTTTTAAGACAGATCTCTAGGAGGCAGTAAATGTTATAGAGCTCCCTGGCACCCAGCATGAGGTAAAAACAATAGGCTTTGCAGTATCTCTGTGCCCAGTGTGGCTTGGCCAGCTGCCAAGAGGTTGACAAAACCAAGAGATAGCTCGGGTCTTGTGATCAGAGTGACGCAAACCCAGGAGTAAATGGGAGACAGCCAAGATCCAATGGGAATACAGAAGTCCCAGCAGACTCCAACATGGACACTTGATGATGATGTCCTGATGACCAAGGACCACATCCCCATAGCCCTACATGCCTTGACATTCAGATACCCTCCAGGATTTAGCCAGGTCTGTAGGGAAAGGGAGAGGAGACCCAAAATTGACAAAGTAAACCGTAGAACAACTGAGGATTGCCTAACATTGCAGAGATTAAATTTCCAGCAGAACTGGAACACAAGAAAAAGTTCTTTACATGTCAGAAAAATAGACACATTTCTTACCCATGTGAGTTTGAAGCCTGAGAATTTATGCCCACCTACATTTTGTCCTGAACATGAAGAGCTATATGGGACTTCTACTCAATTCCTCATGGAATGTCTACTGATGAAGTTAATTGTTCTGCTTGCAGCTTTTATGAGCAATGGAAAGATCATCATAGGCTTGCACTGCTATTCTCAGTAAAAGTGTTTGCTTTATATGTTTGCTAAAGAGGCAGACAAATCCCCCCACTGGGTTACCTCTCCCAAGTCCTCACACTTGAGCCCACTCTTCAACACAAGTGTGAGTTTGTCGGTGGACTCACCTGTTTCTGTAGACAACCTTGTTCGAGTACTTCTTTTCTCAAAAATCATGCCTAAGGACTTCCCTTGCAATAAAGGCAAATACTGTAAATTGAAGACAAGAATACAATTAAAATGCAAAATATATTTTATATCTAATACCAAGGATTATGTTTTAAAACTTATTATTTATATTATTCAAAAATAATCACTTATTCCAAATAAGCGTTCAAAATATTGTTTAAAGAGTGAATTGAAAGTGCTTTTATTTTTTTATGTTGTATATAGATATGGGAAAAGGACAGTTACTCCCACAGCATATTGACATGTAATTAGAAAGTAGTATTAATTGTTCTGGGTTCAACCTATGTACTTGTTCCAAAGTATATTAATATTTTACACTGGAACCATCTTCTTACTTAACTCCATTGAAATCTTCATTCGATTTTCAATGATCTTGAAGATGTTTGGTTCAGAGGTGTTTTCTCAGCTGGGATCATGCTACTCTGTTACAACATGGGACGCTAATACTCCTACTTAGGTAGATGATGAAGCCCTGGAGTTTTAGCTACATGTTTGTCATGTATACTCATGGGAGTGCAAAGCTTTGTTTCTGTAAGTCATTTGAAAACAATCTGGAGAGTTTGGGTGTGGGGTGGGGCTCTTTCTTCTTCCTCTTCTATATAGATGGACTTTCTGATAGAATGAGTTCTGGAACAAATATTAATAGATCCCTGCCAGCTAACCTTCCTCATACACAAAGTGTGAAGAACAGACGCCTGGGTATGGGGAGATTTTTTTTCTTGTCATTTCGGTTGTTTTATAAGAACATCAACCCATAGCAGTTGGGATCACTTCTGTCCTCAGTCTGTTCCTAGGAACTTGGAGAGCTAGCCAACTAGATAAGAAAATCAAGATCATGTTGAACTTTCTCAACCTGAAACCAACTCTTTTAAAAAGCTTCTGAACAAGCTTGGAATATGAAAAGGCTTTCACAATTAAGCAGTCTAAATGAAGCTACTGCATTAATTAAGCGTGTTTCAAACATAAATTGCTCAAAATGCAGAATAATGCTTACAGCTAACAACCATATCTCATCTCTTCCCTTACTTGGCTACCATTTAATTGTTTCTTTGCTATTCTAAATGCTTTTTTAAACACTGTCACATCATTGTGAATTTTTTGACATTATCCTATGATAATATATCTGATATGCATCCAGAATTGAAAATTTGTTACTAGAAAAAAAAATCATCTCTATTTTTAATTTGATAGAAAATACACAGAGAAAAGAAAGGAGGTATAAAAATAAAATCTTTCTGGACAAATGATTCGTTAGGTTCTGATCCAGTTAACAATGAATTTCAGCATTCCAAATGAAAGAAGTACAATGACTTGTCATTGAATAACTGATTTTTATGCTTTTTTAAATATGCCTGTACACTCAGTGATAATCAATGGCCTTGACTGTGTGATTTCATTACTTAGCTACTGTTTGGGAATTTTAATGTATTTTCCTTTTTGCTCTTTCTTTGGGAAGGCTGCCTTTGAAAAGGCTGATTGGTACTAATGGAAGGTAAAAATAAAATGTTACATACCTCTCCTTTCTGTTTTATCCTAAATTTCAGATCTGCTGATAGCCATAGCATATATTTAATTTCTTCTCCTGTAAAGTTCTTTAGAGTGAGTAGGTCACGACCCTTCAGTTGTACTTTATTTTGTAATGGTTGTCCACACCTACAAAAAAAAAAAAAAAAAAAAAAAAAAAAAAAAAAGAGGGAGAAATGAGTAGAAAAAAAACCATGTACCTATGGTGATTCTTTGTTTTATTTTTTAAACAAAACATAGCAAATCACATGTAGCCCCATGTGTCTTTGCAAAGTGTAAATGCATTGAAATTGACACGGCAGTGGTTTACATTTTAGATATTGAGTATTTTGTATGTTTGAGAGAAAAGGATAATTTTTGGGAAGAGACTGAATTCTTGTTTGCTTCAAATAGCCATATGTGTGGCTTTTCTACTTACCAGTCATGCAACCTCAGGCAAGTTATTTAATGTCTCTCTGCACCTAGATTTCTCACCTAGATGATGAGTATAATAATCTTATAGGGTTGTTGTGAGGAAGAAATAATTTAATACATACATGTAATGCAGACAGTGTCAAGCACATAAGAAGCATTTGATACATTTTAGCTATTATTATTAAAATCATTAGACTGTACAACCACAATTTATAATGCACAATAGAAGACAATTTCATTTTCCTCTTACTATCCTTCAAATCTGTTCTTGGAGCCTCATTCTTTTTGTCCCTGGATGAAAATAGAATTGGCCCTATAACTTTTCTAGTAACTTCCAGAAAGATAAAAAAAAAAAAAGCTCTCTGCTTATTTTACTACCTCAAAGAATCTCAGTGAAATAATGTACAATAGTATTATTATAATAATGATTTTTTTTTATAAAACCTTAACACATTTACTACAAGTTAACACCTTTTCCCTTCTAGCTTATGCCTGATTCAAGCTGGCTCCTCTATGGGGGAAGTGGGACCATGAGCCGTTTCCTCTATGTCCTTGCCTTCAGTTGCTCTAAGTGAAGCCAAGGGAAGGTGAGAAGTTAAAACACAGTGAAAGTCTGGTTCTGTTCCAGCAATATAGCTTTGGTATGGGTATTTGAGGCTAACTCTTTCTCTTGTGGGGTGCTTTTGGCAGTCCTTTGGAGAACCCCCTGATCACTAGGAATCTCTTACAGCAGTCCTTGATGCAGACAATTAGAATACATTTCCTCTGGCATCCAACAGAACACATCCAGCCTCTTTTTGCTGAGGTTTCCCCACCTCTCCAGGAAGTCATGATCTGAAACACTACCATGTTAGTTCTCTTTCTCATTCCATACTGGTTCATGGGAAGCTCTCCATGTTCTCTGCCCTAACAAGAGTCAGGACCATCCCAGTATAGATGCCTCTCTTATTCTGCTATCACAACAACTAGGTAACCAGTCCCTCATACTTTAGATTTATCAGATATAGGCCTGACATCAGTTTACTGTGTCCCCAAGCTCTCCTACTGAAGATATTAGTCCCATTGCATCCATTTCTCTAGGCCTGGAGTGAGAAATAAGTATCCCCTTCATGGGGAGGGGGCACATCCTACACAATGGAAACACTCTCCAAAAATCCTCTTCTAATCCCCAACCCCTCACTTGGCTTCTGCAATACATTTTATAAGCCGGAAGTGGAAACCAAGGGGTTTGCAAAACTGATTCTTGCTTATCTGCTTTGCAAGTCCATTTTTAGTGGTCTAGCATCTCATTTGAGAATGAGGGAAGAGTCAGTACCTATTGCGCTTAGGCAGAAACCAAGACAGAAAAAGACCTATTTTAACATTCTGTTACATTGTGATGACAGTAATTATTATTTGGGGTAATCAGTCTATAAAATAGACAACATTTATTCTTTCATTATTCCCAGTGTTATCTGTATTCAACAATAATTAGTATTGTCTAATTATAATTTCCATTAGAAATTATAAATAACCAAAGGCAAATTGTGGTTCATAAATACTAAACACTAATTTTACTAGGAGTAAAATAACTGCCAGAAATTCTAACCTCTTAACCTCAGGCATGAATTCTAACCTTAAGAAGAGAGCTACTTGGGATGAAGGGCAAATCCTCTGTTGGGATTTATGTGGGCCTTTTGGCAATGATGACAATATCATAGGTAGGAAAATCACAAATTCACTCAATTTGTTGTTTCCACTGTATGATGTCAAACAACTTAGACAAATGAACATTTCACTAAATATCTAACTTTATGGCAGAGTTGGTTGGTTCATTTAACGCTCAGTAGGTGAATAGATGTTTTCAGTAGACATTTTGTGAGATTGAGTCCTTCAGAGATTCTATTAATAGTTAGCAAGGAAGAGAATCTCTACAAGGATTCAGAGTTTGTGAGTTGGTGGGCTAATTGGTTGATTGATTTAATATAAGACATTAATGGCATACTCGCCTACTAATAGCAATTATTATTTTTATCTTATATGTAGAACAAAATTTTGGTAAACACTACTATTTCAAAGATGTGTTATTGTCTTCAACTTTTAAAAATATGTGAATCATAGGCTTTCCAAACGGAAATTTCATTAAAGCAATGGTCTTCCATTTTTTTATTACATATCCCTACCAGTAAAAAATTTTGAACATAGATCCATAATGTACATTTACTTATTTATAATATATGTGTTACTATATGCATTATGTACAGATTATGTACATAACAAAACATATACAAAAATAAATATTAAAAAGTTTAGACTAAAAACAACTAAATATTTAAAAAATAAGTTTGTAAAAAATAAGTTTTGTAAAACAAAAATTTTTGCTGGCTAAAGAAGTTTCTATAACAGCCCTTCATGTTCTTCCTTCTAAAAGAACCCTAGTAAAAAGCTTACAAAACTGTGTCCAAGTTCTCCATCATAGTAGTCACCTATTGATAACATTGGAGGCATGGCATTTAGGCAGGATATTTGTATTGTCATATGAATTTTGGATATGTATTTAATTCTATCACTAATATTAATTAGTGGTAATATTAAGCAACACCTGGAATATACAAGTACTGATACTGTTGAGAAGTAAACACTTTGACTGATATTCATTCATTTTTCAGGGTCAACTAGAGTGTTCTTCTGGGGATTATAAAACAGGTTTTGCATATCTAACCTAAAATGGAGGCATGGCAGCTTAATCTTTCCCAATTCACATTTAGGGCAGCTTTGAAATATTTTTTCTTCTGGAATAAGAGCCAAGCAACATAAAATTACAGAAGATAAACTCTCTTGACTCCATGTCTTAAAATAACACATTAATATTCAATGGCTTAGGATTCCCTCTAATATTATTTTAAAAGGGGAAAAATGCTTTCCTGGAAACCCTACTCCCTCTGTTTCAAGGAATTTGGGAAACATCACTATGGCTGTTGAGCTCATATCCATCAACAAGGGGAAAAACAACTCATAAGCTATTTTTGAGGCCTTATTTTTTGCCTAGAGCTCAAGCTCAGATTCCGGGTTTTCTTAGAGCCCACAAAAGCTGAGCCTCCAAACTGCTATACTTCAGGGATTCAATATGCTCCCTCATTCTCAGCCTCTGCAGGCTTTTGTTATATCCTCTCTCTCCTGAATGTTCACAGGACTACAGGCTTTATTTAAGACAATATCATAGATCTTATCATTGTATTGTTCTTCTTGAATCTCAGGGAAATAGAATTGGAAATGAAAAAAATAAGAAAAATGTTCAAGGAACTAAACTTTTCTCCCCAATTTCCATGAAAGGAAACAGGAAAACGGAGGACCGATGGCACCTTTTGCTACTTCAAAAGCTCCAACTTCCAGTTCTTATCACCCCCAATGGAAGACAGATTGGAGGAAAGTAAAAGGTCTCTAGGAATTTCTCAAATTTGTCCTTATACACTTTAAGAAGTTTCTAAATTGGAGGTGGGATTAAGCTTTTGTTTCAGTTTAGGATTAATGTTCTGCGCTTGAGATTGCATTGTGAGATGTTTCTGTTTCCATTTCTCCACTGACAGAAGATTTGAGTATAAAGGTAGAAAGAATACACAAACATCCTACTTGAATCTTTCCTTTTTGTCAAGAACCCTTGATTTTCAAATTTATATAGGACAGAAAATTTATTTCAAGTTTTTCTCCTTAGACCACAAGTGATCAGAAGAATCTCTTTTTTATGACTCTAGACTTTCCATGGCAGGTACTGGTAATGTTGCCCTCACTCTTGTTGCTCTGGGATTGCACCTCCCACAAAGGTTAGCAGATAACCTTCCTGCCTCAGTTTCCTTGTGTCCCTTTGTGTTTTTGTTTGTTTGTTTGTTTTCCAGTAAGGACACTTAACATGACATCTACTCTGCTCACAAATTTTGAAGCACACAATACCATATTGTTAACTATAGGCACTATGTTGTACAGCAGATCTGTAGAATTTATTCATCTATTAATAGAATAACTGAAAGTTGTATCCTCTGAACAACTTCCAATTTCCCCCACTCCCTAGCCCCTGACAACCACTATTATATTCTCTGATTATATGAGTTTGACTATTTTAGATATATTATAAAAATGAAGTCATGTAGTATTTGTCCTTCTGTGGCTTGTTTCATTTAGCATAATGCCCTCCAAAGCTTTTTTTTTTTTTTAAAAAAACATACAGGCAATTCTGGTTTTGCATGGTCGTGTGGGACCATAAATAACCATTAAATCTGAAACTGTGCAAAGCAAACTTAATAATTAGTGGGAAAAAATCACAATTGTTCTGTGACTTTTAAAAAGTTTTGCCAAAACATTAAAAACCCTCTTATTGTCAGTTATAAATGTGTAGTGAAGTGAAAAAATAGTAAAACTGATATATCTTTAGTATGCTGTAATTTAAAACATTAGAAACACTGAGAATGACAGTGCTTTATTTTTTTAAAAATTCTATCAGTAGTTGTTTGAACAGTGCTTGCCTTCTCATCATATAACTTATCAGATAGAACAAATATTTTTTTTCTATGCTTTGGTGGATTGTCATACTCATTTCTAAGTTTCGATCAACTTCCTACATTTATCCTTTGCACTTTCAGTGTTGTATAATATCCCTGAGAGTTCCTTTAATGCAAAGTGTTTTGCCGGTGTCACTTCCTCTGGGACAGCTTTATCCTTTTTGTCACAACAACTTTCTGCATTTATGTCAATAACTTTGTCTTCACTAAGTTCCTCTGGCTGTATGTCTAGAACACCTCAAACAGCAGCAGGGTAACAACTCACAGTCAGCTGTTTCTTCTTCTATAACTTCACTTAGATTCGATTCATATGGAACTTCTAGTGTTAGAACTTTTTATTTCTGTGCTGCACTTTTGTGTCTGTCAGCAATCCCCTCTTTCGATTGTCCATTTTTATAACATGCCTATGGGTCTATCACTGGGACTAAAGGAGGTACACTATATACTTTTTGCTGTCTGTACATGAGCTGAATGACAGATACAGTGATCAATCATAATTAGACTTTGAAAGAAGTGATGTGACTGGTCACTGATCGTGTGTCATTTACATAGTGGTTCATGGACTGAAGGGTTAGCAATGAGGTTTTTATTTTATGCAATTATTCACAATTAGAATATCATGGTAACTGAAATTTGAACTGTGTTCTTGGAGGACTGGTGTTATTAACTAAACTGTGGTAATTAAAATACATGCATATTGGGATCATGCAAAGGGCTGCCTGTACTCCAAATGCTTTCCCATGACAGGACTCTGTTATACCATTCCCTCTGTCCAGCACCCTCGCCTCAGCTCTCAAGGCTTCTCATCCTTAGGCTGGAGGCTTAAATACCACCTCTTATAAGACTCCTCCCATGACTCTGCTGCCTGAGTAGTATTCACTTTACCTTCATTTTATTCATAACACTTATCACAATTTTTTATATATACTTATGTATCTGTTTCCTTTTTATCTTCTCATTGGATTATATGATCCACAATGTCAGGGACCGTGCCAGTTTTATTCACTAATATACACCCAGTGCTTATTGCAGTGCTTGGGATATAGTAGGCATTCAATAAATATTTCTTAAGTAAGTGAATGAATGAATGAATGACAGTCTCCAGGGCAGAAGTAAATCAGTTTGTGTAAGAAATTCAGCAGATTTCTGGAACTGAATTTGAAGAGATTTGTCATCATGGATCTTCAATGTCCTGACCAAATTCTGATGACAAGAAAAGACACATCCCTACCAAACAGACTTAATGTGGGGGCCAAAGAAAGTATGGGCTGTAGCCCAGGCTGAACACAAGGCCTAAGAGTAATGGAGGATAATTGATTGCAGTCTAGTGTGTTGCTAAAGCTGAAATCCCCTAGGGCCCAACTACTCTGGCACAGTATTTGCACTACTGGGAACAACGATTGGACATAAATACATGAAACAAGAGCATAATAACCTTGAGTGTTAAGCACAACACTGTGGATCAAGGGAAAAACCCTGGAAAACTGGTGAGGAGACATGGTGGGGCTGTTGTTTGCCCATAGCACCCTAAGGGCTGGATCAGAAGTACAGAAATAGCAAACGATACTGATACTTTGGTTCCCTCTCTCCCAAACTAATTCTGGACAGAATAAGTCCCCAGGGTTCTTGGGACAAAAAGGGTAAAAAGGTAGATACTGCACATCTGATCACACCGGCATGTGACGGCTTGAGTGATTAACCAGAATTTTTTTTTAAAAAATTGTGCCTCAACTGGTGAGGGAGGTCATGCTGTTTATACCACTGAAAAATCATTAGAGTAGTTGCCACCTTTCTCAGTTCTATCCAGGAGGTGGGGCAGGAAATGTTTGCTTGGGAAAAAGAGCTGTTTTTCATAGATATCAAGAACTAACCAGGAAAATTTATCACTGGAAGGAAAGCAAACACAATGGCCTCAGTTTAAATTCCTATCCTGTTTACTATCTCCTGATAGACCTACCCTTGGCTCCAAAATGCAGCTGCCACTCCTCTTTCCTAAGCTACATTAAAAAGTAGAGAAAAGTAGAAGAGCTCCACAATTATACCACACCGAAACGCCTCTGACACAGGCCTCCTTTTTTTCTGGTCTGCATCAAGAATTTTCTTGCTTTTTGATGATAAACCTACACTTGAATTAACCAGGTAAAACCACTGGCATAAATGGTTATTAAGTTCCCCTAGAGACCCCATTCCTCAATTGGAGGCAGCCTACTCTGGTTCACGAGCACCAGAACCAGGTCCAAATCACTATTTTAGTCATCCTGTAAAATGCTTGGTCTTCTTATACTAGAGTGTACAAGAAATAAACAGGAAGTAAACAAGAAATCTCCTAGGTAAACCAGACCTAAACCACATTATCATTCTTTAGCCCGTTGGGGAAAATAATGGGAACCATATACAAATTCTCTATCAAAACTGTCCTTGCAGGTTGGTTACAGCCAGAGCCTTTCCTTATATTCATTTTATTACTTGAAAAAATAATTACAGAGATTTCTCAACGCCAAATCACTGAATGTTAACAAACTAAGTAAGCCGAGGCAATAATAGACCCTGTATTAGTTTTATCCAAATATCTTACTTGCTGGAAAATGGAAGAGTATTCACTACTGGCAGAATGAAGCCTTTCATTGCTACAGTCTGCCTTTTCCAGCTCTGGTAAATTGTTTGTGGGGTGGGGGAGACTTGGATGTGTTCCCTGGTATAATTCTTTTTTTGTTGGAAGAGAAAGTGCTTGATTTGAGTAAAATATGGTCTGTTAGAAACTGGCTTTGCCAGAGTAGGAAAAAATTCAGTGTTCAATGATATTCTGATCCCCATAGAGAATTTGAGATAAAGACTTTAGCTTCTGGAGGCATAAGAGAGAGCCAGTAGGCATTATGGCTGAGATTTTGATTTTTCTTTAATCTTGCAGTAATGGTTGAGTTAAGGCATATTTTCTTTGTGTTTTTTCCCCTTTACTGAGATATTTTGGCTATATGTAAAAAAGGATATTCAGCAAAGATAGATTGGTTAACTTGATCAATTTGGAGGGATCAAAGTAATAAAAGTAGTAAAACGAAAAGAACAGTGGCTTTAAACATTTGAATTATAGTCCTAGTTCAGCCCAGATTTAGAAATAAACCAGTGGTCCCCACCTTTTTGGTACCAGGGACCGGTTTCATGGAAGACAATTTTTCCAAGGATGATGGAGGTGGGGAGGCGGAGCTCAGGCGATGATGCCTGGCCTGGTTCCTAACAGGCCATGGACCTGTACCAGGCTGCAGCCCCAGATCTGGGGACCGAAGGAATAAACTATGACCTTAGGAATGTCATTTGCCATCTCTGGCCCCAATTCCTCATCTGAAAAATTAAGAAAGTGAACTAAATTACTGATACACCATGTCTTTGTCTTCCCTAACACTCATGAAGTTTATAAACACAAGATTTCTCATAAGCCATATGGAACCATTTAAATTCTCAGTGGTGTAACTTTAACTCCATCTTTCCTTTCCTTCACAAAAAGGCATATTAGAATGCATGAAAGGCACAGTAACTTTATTTTCACAGAAATCCTTGAACTGATCCCATTGATGTGAAAAAAACCACAAATCATTTCCAAATTTATTTACTGTCTTATTAACAGTAATAATAATTAATTAATAAAAATTTACTTGAAACCTTCCTCACTGTTGCCACATTCCCATACTTGATATAAATTATTATTGATAACTGAGTGACTAGGTGGTTGCTAAGATACTCTGGATTGTCAATATTCTAAAATTGTGCAACTTCTCTTTATCTGAAAATTGAAGAATTCAGGTAAGGGCTAGGTTTTTGCAGACCTACTACTATTAAAGAGTTGGAAACCTGAAACTGTCAAAAATCCTGTGGCTTTTTAAATCCAAGTTACATTACTAATTACTAAAAATAGCAAACTTGGGGAAAAATTCTACCCTTGGCCAAGAGAAACATCATGACCTCATTCCATTCCTGGTCTCATGTCTTGTATCATTTTCTGAAGTCAAGTTATGATTTTTTAAAAGGCATTCATTTTGACATAAATGTGAATAATCAAAGAACACTGTTTTCTCCCCTCTGTGCAAGAACAGGGATGGCCTGTATTTGCTTTTTCTGAGTGTCCAAATGTGTATGGATGGGCATATGTGAGGAATGAGGGAACATAATGAGTTATGTGAGCCCTTATAAAGGTCTGGAATGAAATGCCTGAAAACCAGTCACCTCTGGCTCCAATCCATAACCTCCAGAGAATTGGGTGACTTAGCTCAATATTCTTTGAAGAAATTTCTATTTGTGAGATGAAATTGAACTGCACTTACAAATTGGTCTTCTCTGATAAAGAAAGAGATTTTTTTAGTGGCTTCTTTAAAAGCTTTAAGTGGTTTCCCTAATAGGCAACAAATCACAGGACACTCTCCATTATCCAAACATAACCAGGCTCTAGAGCCTTGTTCATGCGATGGAAAGCCTGTGAATTGGGTGTTTTCAGCAGTCTTGGTGTTTGATCTTAATGATTTTGTAAAAAAAAAAATAATAACTGACTAAAAATGATTGATCCAGGAGCTTGTATGGATGGTTGCAGCTTCACTTAAGCTGTTATTTTATCTTGTCCATGGGCAATATGGATGTTCACTTCAAAACAGTGTGATTTTTGTCTTGTGGCACTGCCAAACCCTAACAACATATTTCCTGTTACTCTGGAGTGGTAAACTCACGTGGTATGTTACGTAACAGGAGCCCTCCATTTTTTGCCAAGAGATACGGAGGAAAAAAGAACTTGAATTTCTGTGGAAGGCTGAAAATATAGTGCAGGCAGCATTGACAGGGAAATTTTCTGTTGTTGAGGGTTGTTTGTCAAAGGTTGTAGGTCTTATTAAAGATCAGCAATTCTGAATTCATCTAGCTGACAGGTAGTGTGACTAATTAATATAGTAGGAAAGAAAAGTGCCCATGTCACATGAGAATGCCATGTTGAAACCATTTCAACATCATCTCATTTTTCAATAGAGACCCACGCTACTGAGTTTCTAACATGGGTGACTCGAGGCTTTCATATTTTTAGAAAGCAAGTATAGATTTGGGCTGATTTAGCCAAACTTTTGTCTCAGCCCCTGTGCACTGTGAGAGATAGATAGCTAGCCAGTATTTTCAAAACTGTAGTCTGGCTACAGGATATAGACAATAGAATATTAGTAAATATCAAAAATGCCCAACTATTTGGAAGAAGTTTTTCTTGTAAAATTTAAGCTGTAACAATTATAAAAAATCAATCATCTCTGGAATTTTTGAAGAGCGTAAATTTAAGTTTCAAGCTTTGGTTATTCATTCAGTTGAGGATTTTCAACTAAGTGATGAATCTTCCTTGGAAACTGTGAAATAAAATTTCATCACACTTTTATCCGATGTAACTCAGTCGGATGGAATAATAACATAAATAATGACCACTGGTCTGCTACTTTACAGGTTTCACAAATATTATTTCATTGATTATTGCTAGATTGTGAGTTCATGTGGCTGTAATAAAATGTCTTATTACTTTATTTACCACTGTATCTCCAATACCTTGCACAGGGTGTGGCACAAAGTAGGTGTTTAATACATATTTGTTGAATAAATGATTGAACCACCCTGTAATGTAGGCAGGGAAGGAATTACACTTTTTCCCATTTTGTAGGTGAAACGACATTGCTGAAAACTTTAATGACTTGCTCAAGGTCATACAGCCAGCAAGTGGTGGTGCCAGGCCTTGAACTTAGTACTTTAGACTCCAAAATCTGAGCTTTTCTCCATACTCTATGGTCTAACTCTGGCATTCATTGGTAAACCCCATAATCTCTCTGGGAACCATTTACCTTATCTATAAAACAAGAAAAGGCATTATTCCATGAGGTCTCACCTAGGTCTAATATGGGCTTAATTTACAATGTCATTTACAGTGTCATTCTGGCTTCCAAGAGCCTTTAATTTACCAAAGAAGTGGTGCTAAAGCTGTCAGGTGGTCCAGAGAAAGAAGACTCAGAACCACTATCACAGGTCCACTTCCTAATAGCAGGAGAAAACTTCAGACCAGAAGCTTCTTCCTTTAGGAAGTCAGGGAGGTTGCTTTAGGTTGCAAATAGGCTTTGGGGAAATTCTACCTGATTATTTACATGCAACTACTCCAGAAACATTCTGGCAATAATGTCTCCACCTGATGGTCTGGCTTACCCAGCTAACTCATCTCCCCTGTTCCATTTCCCTTCCCCACTGACACACTCCATGCCATCTTCAACCACATGCTCAATAGCTATGAACAGGATGTAAGCTTTTATAATGAATTCATTGGAGACAGCCTCCTTTGCACATGCCACCAAGAATTCCAGGGATGGACTGCAAATCTGGATTTTATAAAAAATAAAAATACTGCTATACCCATCACATATAAGTCTCCTTTGCAGAAGCTTTGTCAGTATTTATTTAGTTGATTTTTGGAGTCTTTTTTTTTTAAAACGAACTGATTAGTCTCAACACCTTACAGTGATATATTGTTTTGCAGCAAACCCAAATACAAGCTGAAGGCCCAGTGTAAATTAGTTCCCTTAATTTCCTTCAGCCAGTTGCTTGCTTAGAATGTACACAAACAGAAGATGTCAAGAACGTTTAGTCCGTTATACCTGCCATGGTCAGCTTCCCCTACAGTGCATGATAAAATCTGATTACAGAAAGACGAAGAAATGAAAGTTCGGCTGGAATTAGAGACAGCTGCCTCAAATAAGAGTAGAGCAGAGTGTAGCACTACACTCTGCAGAAAGAAACCTTTTGTAGCTGCACTCCTCTGCAGAATATAATTTCATTTATCACCCTGGTTCCTAATTCAGACTCAAATCTCTGGCCATCACTTACCGAAAATGTCGAACCACGAAATTGTGACCATTTCTAAGAGCTGCATTGTTCAGCAGGATCCTTAAATTAAACAGCATCTTCTTTTGATAGCGAAAAGGATGATTCTATGCTCTTGAAAACTCCACAGCAAGTTAGCCAGTGGGGGCCACCTAACAGCTAAGAATGCTTTCGATTGCAGTGAGGGAGCAAAGGTTATATCACCCTTCAGCTCCCTTATCAGAGTCCCTTGGTTAGAGATACCGCAGGGCAGAGTGCAGGAACATTTTTTGCCAAGCTCCACCACTGTATATTTTTCTGAGAAGAAATCCTGAGTCCTTTGCTACCCAGTCTTCTCATTTTTCATAATATATTTATGCAGTCACATGCATGTACAAAATCAATTGACAAGTACTCATTGAGCATATAATATATGCAGGGCACTGCAGTGCTGGCTGCTGTGAAGGTACATAGAAATAATTCATTCAGAAAATGTGATTTGGCAGTGCAAAAACCCAGATGTAGACGTGACATTCCTGAGTATTTCCATTGGTTTCACTTTCCTCCATCTAATTCCCAGCCTTTCTATAAAAACAAATAGAAAGAAGTGCCCTGGAAGCTATTGTTTTGGTGGCAAGAAGCTTAGAGGGGTGATAGTAAACAACTCTCAGTCCTGGAGCTCCTTTTGTGCCTCGCACATAGTAGGTCTTCAATAAATAAATAGTTACCTATTGATTCTAACAGGAGCCCACAGTTAGTAGAAATGCGTGTGCGTTGAGGGGGGTACTGTATGCTCCTCCCCTGGAAGCCTCTCCAGGTCACTAAGGGGCCATCTGCAGCTTCACATTCATTCATTTATCCTCAGTTATAAATCAGATGATTCAAAGTCTATTATGTCAGATACTGGTCTAGGCTGGGGTTTCAGAGAAGGAATATGATCTCACCTTTGCAAAGTTTACAGTTAAGTAAGGGTGATATGATTTGTAAATCAATATCCATAATACAAGTCTATAGGAGAGGTTTAAACAATATAGTCCATGTAATAGAGGAGGGGGAGTCCTCTAAGCTAGGAAGGGTAGGAAGCAGAAGTGGGGGCTGCCTCTTCTGGTCAATTTATATGACTTTAGCAAACCCAGGTAAACATTTACTAGAAGTTTGTAGAATTTCAAAAAGTGTACACCTAAGTGGACATATAGGAATAACATTTGTCGGGTGTCAGGCGGGTAGGAGGGAGGAGGAGGAGGGGATGGGTATATACAAACATAATGAGTGAGATGTGCAATGTTTGGGGGATGGTCACGCTTAAAGCTCTGCCTCGAGGGGGGAAGGGGGGCATGGGCAATATACGTAACCGTAATATTTGTACCCCTATAATATGTTGAAATAAAAAAGTAAAAAAAAAAATAAAAACTAGGAGGGGAGGCAAGATGGCTGACTAGAGACATCGGTCACCAGAGTGTCTCAGAAAAAAGGTAAAGTTTTAGATGAAAAAAACAAAAAACAAAAAACATAGCACAGGTGTAATTCTGAGAGGAAAGTGCCACAAACTGACAGAGATTCCATGGGAAGAAGTTGCACAGCAGAACAAGAAGGAGCAAGATTTTGGCAGAGATTGACCCCTGAGGAATTTGGAGCCCCACGGAAAGGGTAGGTGGGAGTCTTTGTTTTTCCTCCCTTCACATCTCTGGTAGACTCAGGCCCCTGAACTGTTGGAGAGCTTCTCTACCCTCACGAGCCCAAATGCTGCTGCCGCCAGAGAACTGAGAGATTCTTGAGGACAGAGCACCGGGCTGCCAGCCCCCTTGGGGTTGCTTCCCCTCACCACAGACCTGAGCCATGGCAGTGGGCGCCATACTGCTTTTCCACCCATTGTGTGCCTTTGTACTCCCCAGGGAGCTTCAGTCCTTCAGTTTTCTTGTCACTGATCCCCACACAAACATTTCCCAACTCCTGCCCAGACTGCAGTGGCCAAAGTGGGCTAGTGGGGCTCAGAGGAACTGTGTGATCTCAGAGCTTGGAAATTCAGGGCAGACTGCCTTCAGGGAGGAGGAGAGTACAGCAAAGCAGGAGAACCCCTCGGGACCAAGGGGACCAGCGTGCCAAATCTCCTCCATTCAGACTCTTCTCCTCTTCTTCCCCTCCCCCACCCATAGCTACCAATGCAGCTGAGGCAGTTCCCATGTGAGTCGGCATGGGTGCCCCAAGAGATGATTCAGCCAGAGCTCTCAGGAGCAGCTGCTTCCCCTCTGTTGGTGTGCTCACCACACCAGGGCTCCCAAAGACAGTGGGGCTCATGCCTTTCCTCTTAAAGACCTGCAGTAGACCAAGGGGTGCTTGGACTGTGAACTCCCTGCCTGCTGGTGATGCCTGCTTGGCTGCTCCAACACAGCAGGGCATACCCTGAAGTGGAGGCACATTATGTCTACTTGAGCACTCCATGGGTAATTGGGGACCAGCATGCTTCTCCCTGGCACAAAGATTGAACTTGGGGAATCAGACGACAGGCCTGCAGGCTGCATCCCATATTCTTAGAGCTTGGTCGAGTTGATCAGGGGCCTGGAGGGGAGATTTGTGAACTAATCTTGGGAGGAGAGGGAGCCCACATGGACAGAACTAGGAGAGTGTGGTATGGACCCAAGCTGCAGGGCACTCGCAGAGTATACCTCCCCCCTCAGGAAAGCTGTGCTTTTGGTCTGGGGCAGGATCCTGAGCAAGGAAACTCCCAGGCCACAGCACCATTGCTGGTGAGTTCAGCTAGTTTGGACAGCTGCTTGCAGCCAGACACTGGAAGGAGATTCGTGGGACGGGGAAGAGGGAAAAGAGTGGAAACCCACTCCTGACAGCCAGTCTGTGAATCCCAGATGGCCCCTCCCCAACAAGCAGACTTTTTCGCTTGGTGAGGTTGCTTCGGCCGCTCCCTGGTGCCTTTCCCCAGTGGCCTGGGAGCTGACCCTCCACCTCTGCCAAGACAGCTCTTGTGCCTGCCTTTGTGGAGCCTGAACACAGGCTCACTCAACTCAGCCCTTACGGGCCTCAATCCTCCACCCACCTCAGCTGTTGTGGAGCATAAGAAGGAGCCCAGGAGAGCACGATGGCCCCACCCACCACCTGGGACATTGAGCACTTCTTCAGATCAACTAGAACCAGCCATAGGTCCCAAAAAATACCACTGCAGCTGGCTCTTTCCTGAAAGCACCACCTATGAGAAGAGAGGACAACTTATACAGCTAATTACAGCATTTACTGATTCAGTCACAAGGGCATGGCTGACTCTTACCCATGAATGCCACCTGCTGATTTAGAGATTAAACTGAGTGTCCCAATATAATTAATACTGTTCAGAAGACCACAGGGCTAGGAAAAGAGAAAGGATTTCAAAGACTTCCATCTCCCCTTGTTGACAAGAGAAATGGAATCTGCCCATGTACATAGTACACCACCGCTATAGCCTACAAATAACTAGCAATTGAGAAAACCACCACACTAAGGATATCTATAACCAAAGTATCCATTCAGAACCTAGACCTCCATCAAGGTACCCACAGGCAAAGCCAAAAGTCCTTACCTAACACATGCTACAGCACACACTTAAGAGTGAGGGGGAAAAATGGTCCCATCTAGACAAAAGAAAATCCAAAAACAGGAAGTGGCAGCTGCTCTAGATGAGAAGGAACAAGCACAAGAACTATGGAAGTATGAAAAATAAGAGTGAAATGACCCTCTCCCCCCAAAGGAGCACACCAGCTCTCTAGCAATGGATCCCAACCAAAATGAAAATGCTAAAGTGACAGAAAAAGAATTTCAAGTATGGATTATAAGGAAGCTCAATGAGATCCAAGAGAAAATGGAAAACCAAGTCAAAGAAACCTGAATATTAATTCAGGAAATGAATGAAATATTTACTAAAGAGATAGATTATTTTTAAAAAATTAAATAGAACTTATACAAATTAAAAATTCACTTAGGGAAATATAAAACATAGTAGAAAGTATTAAGAAACTGGGTTTACCCAAAGGACAATATGATCTTCTATATAGAAAACCCTAAAGACTCCACCAAAGACTCCTATAATTGATAAATAAATTCAGCAAAGACTCAGGTTACAAAATCAATGTATACAAATCAGTAGCATTCTATATACTAATAATATTATACTATATCATTCTACATACTAATAACACTATATACACTAATAACAGTAAAGCTGAGTATTAAATCAAGAATGCAATACCATTTATAGTAGCTAAAAAGAAAATAAAATACTTAAGAATATACTTACAAAAGGAGGTGAAAAATCTCTATCAGGACAACTATAAAACACTGATGAAAGAAATCAGAGGTGATACAAAAAATTAAAAAAAAATCCCATGCACATGGATTGGAAGAATCAACATTGTTAAAATGTCCATACTGCCCAATGTGATTTATAGATTCAATGCAATTCCCATCAAAATACCAACATCATTTTTCACAGATCTAGAAAACATAATCATAATCTTCATACGGAACCAAAAGGAGCCTGAATAGCCAAAACAAAAGAACAAATCTGGAGGCATCACATTACCTGACTTCAAAAGCAAAAAGAACAAATCTAGAGGCATCACATTACCTGACTTCAAATTATACTAAAAGGCTACAGTAACCAAAATAGCATGGAACTGGTATACAGGTAGACACATAGACCAACGGAACATAATAGAGAACCCAGAAATAAAACCATGTAGCTATGATGAACTGATTTTTGACAAAGCAGGCAAAACCGTACACTGGGGAAAGGATACTCAATTCAACAAATGGTGCTGGGAGAATTGGATAGCCACATGCAGAAGAATGAAACAGGATCCCTATCTCTTGCTATATACAAAAATTAATTCAAGATGTATTAAAGAACTAAATGTAAGACCTGAAACCATAAAAATTCTGGAAGAAACCATAGGAGAAACTCTCCTAGACATCAGCCTAGGTAAGGAATTTATGACTAAGACTCCAAAATTGTACACAGCAACAACAAAAATAAATAAATGGTACTTAATTAAATTAAAAAGTTTCTTCACTGCAAAGGAAATAATCAACAGAGTAAACAGACAATCTACAGAAGGGGAGAAAATTTGCAAACTATTCATCTGACAAAGAGATAATATCCAGAATCTACAAAGAACTCAAACAAATCAGCAAGAAAAAAACAGCCACATTAAAAAGTGGGCAAAAGATGTGAACAGAGTTTTTTCAAAAGAAGGTATACAAATGGCCAACAGACATATGAAAAGTTGCTCAACATCACTAATCATCAGTGAAATGCAAATTAAAATCATGATGTGATACCATCTTACCCCTATCACAATGGCCATTATTAAAAAAATAAAAAAACATAGATGTTGGCATGCATGTGGTGAAAAAGGAATGCTTATACACTGTTAGCGGGACTGTAAATTATTAACAGTACCACCTCTGTGGAAAACAGTATGGAGATTCCTCAAAGAATTTTAAAATTTTGATCAAGTTCAATTTACCATTTTTCCTTTCTATGGATCATGTTGTTGATGCTATGACTATGAACTCTTTGCATAACCTAGGGTTACAAAGATTTTCTCCCATGTCTTCTGAAACTGTTGTAGACTTGTATTTTACATTTAGATTTATGATCCATTTTGAGTTTTGTCTAAGATTTGCGGTTTAGGTTGAAGGTTTTTTTTCCCATATATGGATGTCCAATTTCCCTTTTCTTAAGAGCCCTCTATGCCCCAGGTCATATCCAATGTGCTAAAGAACCTAAAAACCCATATGCATTAATACTCCTGGCATGTTTCATAAGCTGTAAAGCCCTGCCCTATTATAAGAAAGTATTATTATGTGGCTTAGATCTGCATGAGAGTTGGCAATAGGAAATAAATTAGAGCTGGCTACTTTTTTTTTTCTCTTATCACCCAAGGAGCTCCTGATTTACAGAGAATCTGAAAATTACTTTTTAATTAACATATGGGAATGGGACTTTGTCTAAAAATACCAATTCAGGGGCATTTTCTTGCTACATCACCACTAAGTATTTGTTCAAACAGGCAGGCCCTAGGGGAAATTGTGAAATCAGTGAATTTTATCTCTGACTTTCTCTCCAGCCCTTTTCCCACAATACTCTTTCAATTGAGGCATTTGAAGAAGGTAGACAGAGTCCACCATGAAGACCAAAATTCTGAACAGAGCCTGAAATGCTGATCATCAAATTCAAGTATAATCTCTCCTCTCTTGTCATAGAGACTACATTTTCATTGAAGTTATTCTTCTGTTAGTCATTTATTTTGGAAGTTGTTGGTTTTAAGCAGAATCCAGAATTTTCTAGAGTTTAGATAGGGATAAAAGTCTCAAGTTTTCATACCTGGTGTTTCTTATTTTGCAATCCGGTAAATCTCAGCATAGAAGACAAGATTAGGTAATGCACAATGCAATTTATGAGGAAGGAAAAGGGTAAATAAATGAGGTTAATGATCCAACTTTGTGTCAGAGACAGATGAAATACCAAGGGTGAAGTTCTCTTTCAGGGGTGCCCTTTTATTTGCTCAAGTTCCCACCCAGAATCCTAGAGCTATCTCTTCTCCCATAGGCTGATTTCAATTCCTCCCCTTGGAAGTACAGAGGTCAAGCTGTGCATAAAGGAGAATTATTAGCAGACCAAAGGCTATCATGCATTGAGCAAACAGGGAAATCACAGAGGTTCAAAGTTCAGAAGTGTCTCAACAATCATCCTCGATGCTCCCTGGGACTACCAAATACTACCAGGCTCTGAGTGATGAGGGCCCGGTGAGATGACTGACATTGCTTCCTGCTGACTATGGCTTAGTCTAGAAGCACTGTTTCAGTAATAATTTCCATGTCAATATTCTCCCCTTGAGCTCAGGGCACATGTATGTGATGGCCTCAAAAGTTACTACTTGGTTAGCGCCTTCCCTGCCTATTTCTAGTTCTTGGTGAAACCTGCAATCATCTTTGTGGTTGGTGCCTCTCTCCAGACCCTATTTTGGAAGTGCTCTTGACCTATTCTTGATTGTTTTATTAGGGTCACATCTACTAAGCCAGGGCTCTACCCTCACCTTAAGTTACTGGTTAAATACAGACTTCTTAACTTAAGGATGCTCCACTGGTGACAACTCTGTGGCCTGTAAACATGGGACTTATCCAGAGTTTGGAAGATAGACTATGGGAATCTTATCTCCAATACAAAAGAGAAATAAGTCCTTTTCATAGGATTTTGTTGAATATCTGGTCCCTGGGTCATGGAGGCCAGACACTTACTGTAACTGATTTCTTCCTCCAGAATTTTTCAACTGGACTTCAGCACCATTTCTCCCAGATAACCATCTAGTTTATGGATCCCCAGATCACCTTAAATTGTTATAGAATGTACTATTATTAAGAAATAAGCAAATCACCTGGGAAGCAGTATAAGGAGAATTAATCCAAGTGTTTGGGATTCAGTTATAGGTCAGAGAGCTGTTTATTGGGAGCAAATTACTCAGCTTCTGTAAGCCTCAATTTCCTCCTCTGTTAACTGGTGGTACTAGCAGCTTCTGCTTGTGGCGTACTTGTGAGGATGAGATGTGATAATGGATGTAGAGTACTGTAGCACAGTACCTGGCTCAATGTTGAATAAATGTTAGCTTTTGTTAATTACTACCATCAGTACATGTTGTGAGAGCTCCCACTCTTGGCCCAGTTGTGTTGGCTTATTCTAGTCACTTTCCTGGAAATAAAAATGTTGAGGTGCTGGGCTTTCTTTCATCTACTCTCTGGAGTTGTATTAAAAAATGTGATTTCAAATCACACTGTTGTTCTCTAAACTAATCAAAAATAAGAAAGAAAGAAACACTGTTTCTCAGTGAGGCTCTATGATGTATTTTCTTCTCTCTTTTCCTTTTTTCCCTAAATGATATGAAAACCAAGAACTTTGTTCTCCTTCAGTACCTCAACTGCTTAACATTTCAAGTTTCTAATCTTTTATTGTGCTTCTGTGACCCTGTCATGCTAACCCACCTATCTTATTTAAGATGGAAATTAGATAAAGTAATTAATGATTATCAGGTACTTCAAAAACATGAAGGACTCTATAAATGCCAAGGGTGATTATTGTCTTCCAGTGTAACAAAGAAGTATAATAAAAATGGATCATAAAATCTCTTCACTACCATGGCCACTACTTTCTTTGCCAGTTAAAATTCACAATTATGCCCGTTTATTCAAAGCAATAAGGGACATGAAAACAATCTCGTCGTTTCCTAAAATAGGTTCTCCCAGTCAATTGAACACAGAATGACTCTGGAGACATCAGCAATACATTTTGCAAAATCTGTGTGAGAGAATAATGCCATCAAGATCACCTTTGGTTTCTAATCATGTCACTGAATCCTCTCCCACCTCCAGATTCTTTTTCTGCAATGAATGTTCTGTTCACATCTCTTTTGCTTGTATTTGTTATTTTATATCACTTTCAGGTATTTGTTCTTCTGTAACATGCGTCATAGCAACAGGACACTAGACACAGAAAATAAATAATCCAGGTAACCTTGGGTTAGAAAAGGGACAAAGGGTGAATGCATTATTGAGTTTAGAAGAAACTAAAAGCTATTTTCTAGTTTTCCCATTATAATTCCAAGTGGAAAAGCATTTTAAACTTGCTGGATGTTAGTGCCATACCTGGAAGCCCACCTATTTCTTGGTGTCTGGGGAAGCCTGGGGACTTTAGTTGGATTCTCTAAATATTAATAATTAAGACATATGGAGGGATAAAAAAATTGGTTTTCATTGGAGGGTCTAAACATATTCTTGACCCAGGATTCAGGGTTACTTTGAACCAACTTCATATAAATGTGTTTCACAATTTTGAAATTTACCACAATTTTCAGAACATTCTGTGCTATTTTCTTCTTTCTCATCCCAACATTGCCCTTTGATTTGACAAAGTAATGTTGGCACCTGACACTATTCCTTAACTTTATTAAGTGAGTATAATTAAAAGTTATTTGGGTTCAATTATTTGCTTATCTGCTTCTTTGATTATGCTTTCTCTTTTCATCAATACCAATTTTAGCTTCATTTAATCAAAGTGGTGAAATAATTAGATAGATAAGAAATTTAAAGTAAAATTGATGCATCAACCTTGATAAGACCCTAAGGCCTCCTGCAATATCAACTTCCTTTATCACTGTTCTCCCTAAGGTTCACCTTGATTTTTATATGTATTTTAACTTTGTGGGCAGGGGGAAGGGTTACCGAGGAAGCTATTAAAATCAACATAAAATGTCAAAAGGCAAGTAAGGTAAAAATGCTTCAATATCAAATATTATAGGGGAATTCAATAAATATGTAGAATATGACACATGTAGAAGTTTCATATTCAATGAGAGCCTGGGTCAAAAATGATCATTTAAAACTACTCGTTAGATAAAAAGAAAGATCTTAGACTACACATTTATTGAACTATTAATGTAAGCATAATATCTTTCTTGCTAGATTTGTGGGATGTCTGAGATCATGGACTATTAGACATAGATAGACCCTGAGTATCTTAGTCTAACTTTCTCAAAATAAGGTAAAGGAGGGAGAAACAGAGAAAGCAAGTGTTAGAGTGAGAAATAGAAAACAACTTCTGGACTCCTAATGAAAGCTCGTTCTACTACTGATTGAGAGAAAAGGAGGAGTTTTCATTGCCTGGTGTCCAACTCCCCCCACCCCAGTTCCCATTGTGTGAGTCTTAGTCATGGGCACATGATCCAGGTGATGCTCCCACCTAGGGCTTTGAATCTCGAAGGACTAAAGAAAAAGAGGCAGTGAGATGAGATTTACAATACTGTTATGGAACAATAGTGCTGGCTGTGTCCAGTGGCTGGCAAGGTCTTGCCATAGTGACTAGGTCCAGTGGTGGCTGTGGACTACAGCAAAATCAGCAGGAACATCCAAACTCCTGCTGCCTTCCCTCCCTAGTTTTCCACCTTTGCCTAAGCATTTTTCTCCAGACTTTCTGTTAACTCTATAAGTTCCCTGGTGGTTTCCCACTAAATCCCCTTTTCCCCAAGAACTCTGACTGATTCAGAAATTGGTATCACAAAGTAAGCTGCAGGCAACTGACCTTCAGGGAAAATTGATAAAATCAGGACTGATTGACAGTTGAACTCCCCCTTAGAAATACAGCAGAAAAACAGCTTATTAAACAGTTGCCTACGGTCACTTGGAATGCCCGCTGAGAGAATGATTCAAGGAGAATAGTGTGAAGGGCATGGGGAGTTCAATGACAGCTGATGAGGTGACTGCTTCTTATAATAAATAGCTTAATGGTGAAAAAAGTCATTTGCCTCAGCAGATCTGAGATGGCCAAAGATAAATTCAGACTTTGGTTTGATCCTGTGTGCTGATGAATTACAATATCAGTAGTACTCACAGCTCTGACAGGTTTCTCAGGTGCGTATTGTGGCATTATATGGGTTAGATTGAAAGCTGGAAAATTGACATGGAAATATATGAGAGGATTTAGAGGACCCTATGCATGCTGAACCCTTAATTCTCATTAAATCTCCCTTGCCAGCTTAAGAAATATCTCCTGCCTTGTCTGATGAAACTGTTCTTCCCTTGATTGAAAATGCTTTTTTACCTGAGGAAGTTACCTTGCAAGATGAAGCCAGTTCTCTTCATCCTCCTCCCTTCTCCATTATATCCCAAGATTGTCAGATTTCAGCATGACCCCGGGACGGGGGTAGGTGGCAATAATAAGGTCAAAAGCAAGAGAAAGCCAAAGAACTTTCAGATTTCTAGTTTATATTGGAAAAACTCTGGGAAGTGTATATGGGAATAGAGTATAAGGATGCTTGATGAAGGATGACAAATGTAATTATAGATTGGTATGAATCCAACAAGTCAAGATTCACTGTATATTGAGAAGTTTATGCAGGGGGTGAATATGGTAAACGCTCCCAGTAAGCAAACCTTCAAGCAGCGCACCTCACTGCCTTTTACCTGGAGGGAGAGAAGACCTGAGGCATGGATCTATACCAATTAATGGTCTGCCAGATGATTAGTGACATGGAAGGTACAAGACTAAAGACTGGAGACAAGTCTTTTCTCACATTTGAGAAAAATGTAAACAGACTTCTCAGAGGGTGAGAATATTGATGTCCCTTGTGGATATGCATGCCAGAAGGCACACAGTGTGGAAGAGATTCTTCTTTCTCATTTATCAATCTGTTTTTAAAAAGTTACATTGCATTTTAAAGACATAAATATAATAATGTTTCATATATAAATAGCAGCTAAAAAAAAACAACAACACAGTATTAAGAAAAATACACCTTCAATGAAGTTTAGGTTTCAACAATGCAAGACTTTTAGGTGTTCCAGGAAAATGTTGATTAGGGCATTCTACTTAGTGGCCTGTATATATTTGCTCAGCATTTGAACTCTCAACTAGATTTGGAGATCTTAGTCCTGCTGTCTTGTACAAAGATCTAGAGAGATAAAGGGGCTTTCCTAAAGTCAGGAAATGGAGGAAAAAATGAAGTGAGGGAGGAAAAGCAGAGAACTGGAAATAAAAAAAAAACAGATCTCTGCACTCTTGTGTGATAGTCTTACTGTTGCAGATTAATAAAGATTTAGAAGGTGATTTGTTAGTGAAGATTTGTCTTTTTTAGAGGAGACACAGAGAGAGAATCGCCTTGTTTCTGAGCTCTTTTTTAACATCTAGAAATCTCCGCTTGTGTGAGTCTTGAAAGAAGGCAACAACCCAGTAACCACCAGGGAAGCCAAAGGCAGGCAATATTTCCTCTCCCTCCTCTCCCCAACCCTTGGCAAAGAGGGTATGGGCAGGTGAACTAGCTTCAGCCAATTAGATGCTCCCTCCTGGGACTTTGTTCTCAAGACTGTGAAGAAAAGATGAAGAGACAATGCTGGAACCCATTCCTCTAAGTGAAGCATCCCAAGAATGGAAAAACAAGCACCACATGTACTCACCAGCAAATTGGTGTTAACTGATCAACACTTAAGTGCACACATAATAGTAACATTCATCGGGTGTTGGGCAGATGGGAGGGGGGAGGAGGTGATGAATATATACATATACAATGGGTGCAGTGTGCACCGTCTGGGGGATGGACACGCTTGAAACTCTGACTCAGGTGGGGCAAAGGCAATGTATGTAACCTAAACATTTGTACCCCAATAATATGCTGAAATAAAAAAAAAATTTAAAAAAAGGTATGGTGAAATCAGTAGCTGCATCTAGCAGTGCTGTCCTAACCAGATTGCTCCTGCTGGGTAGCCTTTCTTGATCTCTGTCTTTTCTTTCTGAGCTTCATTTTCCAATCTTTCCACTGATTCTGTGCATCAGCTGATATCTACCTATGAAAGCTGATTCACATAACTACATCAGTGAGCTCCCATGTCTTTTAGCTTCTGGTTGGGTTTGGCCAATGGAATCCTAGGAGGAGAATGGAGGGAGGGAGTAGAGTGAAGTCAGAATATTTATTCTCATGATTCCCTTCCTATAAAGACACCTTGGGTTGCCTTGCTCTGCAATAGAAATTCACTGTCCCTCTCAAGGTGGGCTGCTCTACACAATTCTCTCTCTGTCCAAGTTCTAATAAACTCTCTATTCCTTCATCTCTTTGGGACAAGGGAGAGTAACAGCTCCAAAGCTGCTAGCCCTGGGTCCTTGTACTATGCCCTGTGGTTTCCCTAACCCCTTTCCAACTCTTCAAGATTATTTCCTTTGTAAATAAACTCTTTTCAAATCATCCTAATAAGAGGGTGTCATCTGTTAGTTGAAAATCTGACGGATATGCCTTCAAATGCATTCCTTCTCTGATTAACTTTGTGCCAAAGAAACCCAACAGACTTAGAATTCTAAGAGGGGGATAAAGAAGGAACAAAAGCTCAGAGTTGGGATCAAATATGAAATTTTCAGTAAACAGTAGTAAATGAGACTGAATATTTTCAAAGGACCCTGTTAGGAAAAAGTCACCCATGGAAAGGCACAAATAAAAATGGCTCAAAATACATTCAGGGAGTTTTCAAGCCTGATTCTCAGTCAGAGGGCAATGACTAATAGCTGATGTAAAGGGGAGCTTCTGTTCACAGATATACAATTGCTGAACAGTTGGGCCATTCATTTTTAAGTGGCAATCATTAAGTCCTCCCTTGCTCCCCACCTCCCAATTCCTATAGTGCTTTGCACAAAGTAAAATACACATAGGTTCTTCCAGCTGTCTCCTCCCTAGTTTTCTTTGCTGTCAGAGAGACACAGCTGCGCCATGTTTGGAATGATGCAGCATGGAAAAGCTATTAATCTGGCTCCATCTAGATGCACCAAGTCTAACTGCAAGGCTGCCTCCAGCTTAATTATGAGTGTGTACCAAGTAATGGAACTTTAAAAACAGACCATGAAACACAAATAATGGGAATTAAAACTATGAGGGAAAGTAAGTAAGTTTGCTAAAAAATGGACACTATAGTTTTTGTACATATCATTGCATTTAAAACACACAAAAATCCTGCAAATTAGGAGTTATTATCCTGATTTACCAGATGAAGAATCAGAGACAGAGAGTAAGGAACTTGCTCAGATTATTAAGGTATTAAGTGATAAAGCCTGAATTCCAAACCGTGCTATCTCAAGCCTAGTCTCTAAATTAGGGTATATGTACAGATACCCTAGGAGATGCTTAAGACAATCCATCTTGGTGGAACAAATCAAATAATAGAACTTTTCATTATGTTTTTTAGTCAAACCATTCAAAATTTTTGTGTGTATGTTTTACAATACACATAATATATTAATACAGTAGTACATACACATAAATATGTAAATACACATGTATTGCTTCTGCTGAATAGTCTTCCCTGATCTCTTTTTTTGTTTTTTTTTTTTAGCCTAATTTTTCAATCTTCCCACTGAGTCTGTGCACCAGCTGATAGCCTCAAGTGCTAGATACCTACTCAGGGAAGCCGATTTGTATGGGCTACATTAATGAGCTCTCATGTTTTCTGGCTTTTGGGTGATTATAAAGGAGGACGTGTAATCTAAAAAGTTTGAAGATCACTGCTCTATGTTCTTTCTAGAGGCAGTAGAGTGTAGTTATTAAGAACATAGATTCTGGAACCAGACTGCCTGTGTTCAAATCTCAGCCCTACCACATTTTAGCTGAGAAACCATGGAGATAACTTAGCCTCTCTGTACCTCAGTTTTCTCTCCTGTAATATGTGAATTTAAAGAGTTAATACACAGAGTGCTTGAGTGCTTAGACCAATATGTGGTATGTAACAAGAGATAGTAATCTAAGCTATTAATGATCACATTACACGGTTCTTCAAAGTAGTCATCCAGGACATTACCTAGGCATACAACTACTGTTACTGATCCCTCAAAAGTCTTCTTTTGGAACTGTACCCAAGTTAGTTTGTGATCCGTCCGAGATCATCAGATCCATTTCTTTATAGTCACCCTTTATTTGTCGTCCCAAAGGATATTGTTTTTCTTGACAATAGTTTGCATTTTCATCAGTTTAAACTTTAAATTATTCTTCAAAATAACCGGTTTCTATAATCTAATCAAAATAAATCTGTTTTCTAAAAATCATTTCTAAATGCAAAGATTAAGTATTTTCCACGTCTATGATTTTTTACCAGAACATACTCCAAGGTCTGGCATTTCTTCCAAAAGAAGAATCAAAGCACATTCTTGGCAATTGCAGCAATACTAGGCTAAGTGACCTCCCAAAGAAAGGGAAATGCGTCACTTGAATGTCTAAGTTATGTCTAGCAAAAATAATACTCACATGACTGCAAAAATAAACCACCATTTTGTTAGAGCATGGCGTAATGGAGGGAGTCCAGTCATCAGTGTCAAATAAAACTAGGTTTAAATGCTGGTGCAATATTTGCTAATAGACTCACAGATCACTAAGATCCATAAAGTGATTTAATAATTTCTTGTTTGCAGGATTGGGGTGGGAGATGATCTCAATGAGGTAAAGAGCCACATGATGCAGGGTCTTGTAGGCTAGTGTTAGGACTTTCGCTTTTATTTTGAGTGAGAAAGGAAACATTGGAGAAAGGGGAAGGCATATTATGCCTTTAAAAGGATCCTGGGCTGTGAATAGTGTTAGGATGGAAGCAAGGACGTCAATTAAGAAGTAATGGCAATAGTCCAGGTGAGAGATGATGGTGTTTCGGAACTGGAACCTAATAATGGAGTTGATGAGACATAATGAGTTTGCAGATATATTTCAGAACTAGAACTTTCTGAACATATGTTTATAGGCATAATGTAGGTAAAAGGCCTCACTCAGCTATCTGATTTACAATAAAACCAATACAGGGGGACAATCATTACTACTTTATGCTCGAAACTTGCATAGTAATCAATGGGTAACCAGTTTGCTTAGGACAGGTATGAACTAGGATCTTCTAACACAATTTTTTCTTCCTAATATATTGTAGCTTTTCTTTAGTAGGCAGATGGCATATTCCTAAGAGCCAGGGTTCTATAGAAAGACAGATATAGATATAAATCCTGACTCCACCTCCTACTGGCTGTTTGACCTTGAGCAAGTCAATTAATCTCTATGTACTTCAGTGTCTTCATGTGTAAAATGGGGAGACTCAGAACTTATACCCCAGAGAGTTTTGAAAGGATTCAAATAGTTAATGTATGTAAAGTACTTAGAGTTGTGATTACATGGCATGTACATTCCTCAAAACTCATCAAAGCGTACCCTTAAAATGGGTGCATTTATTTTATGTAAATTATGCCTCAATCAAGTCAACTTAAACAGAAAAAATATTTCTAATTAAAAATATTTCAATTGTGCATTAAAGTACAGAAAATAATATAATATTCACTCACATATCTACCACTCTGCTTAAAAAGATGTTAACATTTTGCCATATTTTAGATCCCTTTTCTTCTTAGAGAAGCAAACCATTGCAGATACTTATAAAGTTTCACCATTCATCCTTCACCCTTTTTTCCTGTTTTAGAGGAAACGACTGTCCCCAATGTGGTATACATCATTCCCATGAATGATCATTTTCTATGTATCTGTATCTCTGTATTTTGTGAAACATTTCCCCTTCTTTGGGATCACTTAGCCTAGTATTGCTGCAATTGCTAAGGATTGAAAATATTCTATTTTCCATGTGTTTAATCTTTAGATAAAATAGTATCATATACACATCATTTTGTAATTTTATTTTTTCTCTCAATATTAAGTTTTTGGGAATTCTTCATGTTCATACACATAGAACTGGTTCATTAATCTTAACTGCTCTATGATATTCTGCTGTATAAATAAACAGTCTATCCACTCCACTACTGATGGACATTTAGATTATTTCCATTTTTTTCTAGGATAAACAATGCTGCTATTAGCATCCTCATGTATGCCTCTTTGGGCACAGGCTATCCATTCAAGTTTATTTAGTTTTGGCAAATTATTCTCTAATGTGGTTTTACTAATTTCACCAGCAATTTTTCTGTGAGGATACTTCCTGTGTAAATACTCAAAACCACGTACAATTATTAATATTATTATATTTAATGCCAATCTTATGAGTACAAAATCTTATCTCATTATTACTTATTTTGTATTTCCCTTATTTCCAGTGAGGTTGGACATCTTTTTATATGCTTATCAGCCATTTAGATTTTTATTTCTGTGATATGATAGCTTTTGCCCATGGTTTATTTTTTATCTTTTTTTTCTTTTTCTTATTGATTTGTTGGTATTCTACACATATCCTTAATACTAGATCCTTTATCTGTTAATTGTCTATAATCACATTTATCAGATTTTTCCTTTCTGGCATCTATAGACTAGTTCTTATGCCTTTCCACAGCTATACAAAGTGTGATCTTTGGGCCGCGACCAGCAGCAGAAGAAGCAGTGACAGGGAATTTGTTAAAAATGCAGATTCCCTAGGACTACCCTAGACCTGTGGAATCAGATTCTGAATTTTAATAAGATCACCAGGTGATTTGTATGCACATTAAAGGTTTTAAAATGCTGGATGAAATAATTAAGAAAGGAACAAAAGTGCAAAATGTCTTCTCTGGGGTAATAAATAACACAACAGACCTCACCTGTCTTCTGTTTCTTCTTCTTCATAAAGAAAAATCCCTGGCTTTGGATCTATGAGTCCTCAGTTCGTATGTCCTAGAGCTGCACTAAAAAAAATTCAGAAATTAAGTTATTAGAATCTGTTCTGTAAATTTAGATGTTTATGGGATTTCACAGTAGAGTTTGCAAAGTAAAGACACACCTGTTTATCTGATTTCAAATGAAGAAACAAACAGCGATGGCAGCTGTATTATAATATAACTCAAAATGCAAGCCTTGGACGTTTTGTTGAATGCTGTCAAGAAAAAAACAAATTCAGCTAGGAAGCATAATCCATCAAATGTCTTCCTTGTTCATACATGCCTCTATTTTTAGTTGACATGAAATGCTCCAGAAATGAATGACAACTAGAATTAATAGAGGAAATTGCCAAGACTTGTACATGTTGTCAGATGTGTGATGACTTCTGTGTATCAACATGATTTCCTGAGGAGTATACGACTGTTTGGCTGCATATGAAGGGGGCAACAAAAGAGCACACGAATGCAGCTGAGAGTTGTAAAATTATATCTTAAAACAAGGGTCTCCAACCTACGGTGAGTTGTGTAATTATTTCATTATATATTGCAACACAATAATAATAGAAATAAAGTACACAATAAATGTAATGCACTTGAATCCTCCCAAAACCATTTCCCCCACCCCATCTGTGGAAAAATTGTCTTCCATGAAAACAGTCCCTGGTGCTGAAAAGGTTGGGGACCACTGCTTTAAAACACCCTGCCTTCTCCAACACGAGGGAGGTGACTCCACAGGCTGAAATCATCTGACTGCAGGGATTGTGGCAGAGGTATTGATAATACTACTCATCGAATGTCCATGGGCTCTCCCACATTTCCCAGCCCCTGTGCAGTACATAGAGGCACATAACTCTGGATATGGCCAATGGGTTGTGAGAAACATTTAATTTCCTGCTTTCTCTCTTTTTAGCCATGCTACAGCAACCAAAGAGGTCGTGAGTGGCATATTGTGTGGTGACAAGGTAGTTGAACCTCCATCAGTAGCCTGGACCCCTGCATGACCAGGTGGAGCAGATTCCCCCACTAACCCATGCTGGACATGAAGCAATAGTGAAAAAGAAACTTCTTTGTTTGTGTTAAGCCACTGAAATCTGGGTGTTGTTTGCATTACAGCATAGCGTGGATTATGCTAATACAGTGAGCATAGCCAACTCTGCCTTATTAATAATAGCCAACAGTATTGAGTGCTACACTATTCCAGGTGTCAAGCTGTAAGTTTTACATGCATTACCTAATATCTCACAACAACCTTCTGAGATAGATGGTAGTATTATCATATATGATATATATGCTCTACGGCATATATACATGATATATATGATATAGTTCTAGATCATATATCTCAATAGTATATAGATATCATGTATATAGAGATACAGATGCATCACATGTATCAATAGTATATTATCAAAGGTGGCCATTCTTCCTCTTCTCCTGTTATGCTAGAAGTGTTTTCTCTCCTTTTAGCTAAGGTGCCAG
Organism: Cheirogaleus medius; assembly: GCA_008086735.1. NCBI lineage: Eukaryota > Metazoa > Chordata > Mammalia > Primates > Cheirogaleidae > Cheirogaleus > Cheirogaleus medius. Next base: position 11,112,482 of record VBSM01001483.1, read on the forward strand.
TCCCTCCACATGGGGTTTGGATGCCATCTCCTCCTGCCTTACATTGTTGATTATTCCTTCACTCTCCGGGATCTTCATTCCCTTCCCATCTATTCAATTTGGTCCCTCAGCATTCTCAAGTCTCTTCAAGCTTAACCAAGCCCTTCATCCACCTCACTTCCCCCTCCAATGATGGTCTCACCTCCCCTCCTATGCCCTCTTTAAAGGTTTCACCCTCATTTTGTTCCCTCAGCTTCTCCCACTCTCTAATTACTACAATATTGTTTCTTCTTCCAGCACTCCACCAAACGGCTCTTTTCAACACCGCCAATGATCACGTCATTGCTAAATTCCGCAGGCGTTTTATTTTCACCGTATTTAATTTCTCTGCATTCTGTGACCCAATTGATCACAACCTCTTGTTGAAACACCATTCCATAGGCTCTCCCTCTCTGGTCGCTCTCTCTCCTTTTCAGCTTAATCATCTTTCACTGGGCCATTAAATTTTGGCATTCTTCACTACCTATTGTAGCCTCTTTTGTCTTCCCATTGTATAGTCACTTTCCAGTCTTGTTCTGAAGCCTGCTAACACTATCACATAGACTCAGGCATCCCCTAAATATGTGCCTTTATCTGGGGCTTCTGCTCAGCACCTCCACTTTGATGTCTTAGTGTGCTCAAGACTGAACTCATCATGTTCTCTTCACCCCACCTACCTATCTCCAGCCTCACCTGTTCCTTCCTCAGTGTTCCCCATCTTAGTAAATGGCGCCACCCTCCTCTTATTTGTTTATGTTGGAAACCTGAGAGTAGAGGTGCATCAATACCTTTGGGGGTGCTCAGCACGAAAATGTGCTTTACTGTATTTTGAAATAAAAACAAATCAAAGCATATCATAACTAAAGTAAATCTTTAAAAATTCTCATTTTGTTTACAGCCATACCATTCTGAATGTGCCTGATCTTGTCTGATCTGGCGAAGCTAAGCAGGGTCAGGCCTGGTTAGTACTTGGATGGGAGGCTGCCTGGGAATACTGGGTGTTGTAGGCTTTAAAATATTTCAATAAATAAAAATTCTCATTTTCCCCATAGTGACAATTATGATGCTTTTAAAATGAACATCAAATTCTTTTCAAAATAATTTAGGGATACATATAGTAGTCCAGCACTGTCTAGAAGTCAGTAATCAGACACCATCTCCTGTTGACTCTACCACTAAAATATTTTCAAATTTGCCTGCTCCTCTCTGGTACCAATGAACTGTACTTGAAACCACTATGACCACTTGTCTGAAATTCTGCAATAGACTCTGAACCCTCCTCACTGCTCCAATTTATTCTCCACAAAGCAGCCAGGCTAGGCAGAATGATTTCAGGAACACATATAACTGATTCTGTCCTGTCACTCCACTGCTTAAAACCTCTCCGTCGTTTCCCCACTGTCCTTAGAATAAAATCTCAGATCCTTAACAGGTCCAAGACTCTGCCTCCTTGCCAGGAACCAGCCTCACCTCTTTGAGTTACTAGAAAGAGCCAAGCTCTCTATGAGCTTTTTTTTTTTTTTTTTTTTTTTTTTTTTTTTTTTT
>VBSM01001483.1:11114184-11124957 GCA_008086735.1 Cheirogaleus medius
GCCTCGGCCTCCCAGAGTGCTAGAATTACAGGTGTGAGCCACCGCGCCCGGCCCTCTCTATGAGCTTTTACACACAATTTATTCTCTGTCCAGAGCTCTCTCACCCCTCCCAGTTTCTCCCTCTTCAATTCTTAGATTTAATGTCTTTTCTTCAGATAAGCCTTTCTTAACCTCCCACACCTGGTCAATGCTCCTTGTTAAATACTTCCTTAGTAACCCCCACTTTACTTTGTAAGTAAATGATTATTTGTGTAATGGGTAGTTTAATCTCCCCTCCCCACTTTAATGCAAACTCCCTGAGAAAGAGTTGGGAACGCACTGTAGTACACACAAGTAATTCAGGGATCCTTGAATCCAGCTTTGTCTCATTCTAGAGCCCATTCCCACAACTACCGCATGCACATAAATCTACCCATCCTGGAAGATGGCTTTTTGCCTCTTTTTTTTATGATGGCCAAGTATTGATGCATGGGAAACCAAGGTCTGACTAGAAAAATATAACATCGCTGAGAAAATTCTAAAGCAATGATGTCGGGCTGTTGGTGAATCCCTTTGTGTGTATTCCTGTGAAGAGTGGACCAATATGCCTCAGCTTTTTCTTTCTGCGGACTACAGACTGAACTCCAGCTCTCCCATTGTATTATTTCCACATCTGTAAACAGGAGTGACATTAACCACCTTACAGGGTTGTAATAGTACTCATTCATTCAGTAAATATTTAATAAGCATCTAGTATATGCCAGACCTTGGTTTAGATGCTGGGGATACAAATAACATTTAGGATGTAAAGCATTGGTTTTAAGTGAAAGCTAAGGAAAAAAAAAAAAGATAAAAAAGCTTTTAGCATAGTGCCTAGCTCATTTAATGTTACACATGGTTACCAACACTAGTATTGTCATAACTGTGTGTTGACGTTTGCTTATGTCACATAGCTCCAGTGCGAGCATAGATGATTTGAGACGTTTGTCGTTACCCGGGCGGGTTCCCAGCCGCACTGGGATCTTGCTAGCGCAAGCCTGCGCGCTTCGCCCCTCTCCTCCAGGCCGGTAGAGGACGCGCGGTCTTTACCGCCTCACCTGCTGCGTCTGCGCCTGCGCCATACCGGCCACCCGGCCTCAGCTCCCCTCCCCCAGGCGTCCGCTTTGCCTCGCGCCCCAACGCTCCGCCTCCGTTGCCCCTAGCGGCCGTTTGTTGACTTCCGGGAGCGCGATAGTAGTCTATGCCCGGAGCGTCGCCATGGGGGCTTGGGGAGTTTATGCAGCCCGTTGGAACTGAGGCGCTCCCTTAGGCTCTACCGAGTCAACCCCGCAATCCTCCTGGCCCAGACGCAGGCTTCCCTTACCGCCCTCGAGATGGAGGAGACCGAGGATATTGTGCCTGGTGAGTCGCGCCAGCGGCAGTGGCGACGGGCCGGGAGGGAGGGTCCGCGGGCGGGCGGGCGGCCAGGCCCCGCCTCCGGGCCGGCCCCGTCTGGGGACAGGCCCGAGTCTTGGCGGCCCAACTGTTCCCGGAGCTCTGGCCGCGCCCCCGCGAATACTGAGGGGAGAAGACGGCAAAGGCGGGACGGGACGACGGGGAACGGGGTGCCTGTCTGTCGTCTCCTTTTAAAATAAGCTTTGGATGAGTTTCTCGAAGGCAGGGGCACTTTTTACCTCCCTGTAAACTTCCCAAAGTACTTCAGACTTGTGCACGATGAAGGTCCCCAGAACCCCTTTATGTATTGAATGCAGTAAAGAGTGGGTGACTAGGGGATGTGGGGAAAAGGGAATGGAGGGAACGAATTGGGGAAAGGGGAGAAGATGGAACCTTTAGCGAATTTTTAAAACCTTTTTCCCCTGAGCTACATAGTTACAAATACATTTGACATTGTGACTTGGTACCGCATACGTACCATGTAACGGAAATAGACGTTTCTCTTTGGGAGGCTGAGGCAGGAGGATTGCTTGAGGGCAGGGAGTTAGGGACTAGCCTGGGCAACATAGCAAGACGCCATCTCTACAAAAAATCTTTTGAAGAAATTAGCCGAATGTGCTGACGGGCACCTGTAGTCCCAGATACTGAGGCTGAGGCGGGAAGATCTCTTGAGCCCAGGAGTTGGAGGCTGCAATGAGCCATGATCAGGCCACTGCACTCCAGCCTGGGTGACAGAGTGAGACCCTGTCGAAAAGAAAAGTAAAGAAATAGACATTTCGTGAAGCAGTGCTTGTTCTAATCACTTGGTATGTGCTCAGAGCTTTTCTATAATATGTTTTCTTAAAAATGCTGATCATGATCCGCTAAATTAATTTTCTGACTCACTAATTGGTTATGACCAACATTTGAAAAAAAAAAAAAACCACTGGGTTTGAACAGAATCATACCTTCACAGAAATATGTATGTTTTCTTTCATACTGGAATACCGTTAGATTCCTGGCCGCCTGGAGTTAACGGTTTAGCGAGAGATACGAGAAAGTAAACAAAATGCTAATACAGTATGATAGTAGATGCCTCAGAGCCACCAATCTCTGGCTTGGGGTGAGGGTATCAAGGAAGGTTTCCTGGGGAACCAGAACAAAAAAGTTAAAATGATTGATTCTGGGGAAATCCAGTCTGTTCTAGGTCGTGGCCTCCCAACTTTAAATTATTATTTGGAACTGAGGTGCCTCACAATGGTTCTCAAAAGGTTTTCCATAGTGGCTAGTCTCTTGTACGTTAATATATGTTTTTAATACTTATATTTGCTATGTTTTCATTTCTGATATTGATTACTTTCTTTATATGTGATCATCCTCCTTGGGATTTCCTCAGAAGCCTGGACATGGTCTCCTATTTGGTGTATGCCTGTATTTAAATGGTTATTGGGAACTGGTAGTGGTTTTGGTCTCTCCTCAAAATGGTGCAGGACCAAATCACTTTGTGAATACTATTCAGATCAGGTAATGACTTAATTTAGGAATGTTAAATATCAACATTCCTCTACAACCTCCTTCCCAGGCTCCTAGGAATGTGGCATTTTGTGATGGTATTTTGAGGGACAAGATAAACCATCTTTTCCCATGCAGTGCTTATGGAGAGAGAAAAAGATACCTCTATAACTAGCTGTAGTAGATGAATAAGATAAAAATTAGAAACTTCCTGAGTAGCTCTATTGAGAGGATCCTTTAATTTTATACTTGATCTGTAAACATTCTGAATTCTCCTCGGTAGAAATGTCAGGAAAAGCTAAAATGCTTCTCAGTTGAAGATTTGGGTAATCTGGTGTCTTTTACATTAAAAGTCTTGAAAGTTATATTTGACAGCCTACTCACCATTATGATGACCTGAAAACAGTTATGAATATATGTGTGTGTAAGGGGGAACTTTTCTGTGTAAAAAGTAGAACAGACTTAAAAAATAAAAATAATTGGCGTTTATTGAAGTGCTACTTTCTCCTAGGCAATGTGGGTAGTGTGGAGAGTCTACTACAGTCTTGGTAACCTTAGAATATAGTTGAGAAAACAAAATATCGATCAACAAAAAGATTTGTGTAACAGTTTAATTAGAGTGGTTGCTAGGTAGTGCATAATAAATTGCCATAGATCCCATAGTTCAAAGCAGTGAATGATCATTTCCAATTCTTATAGTAGAGAAAGGGTTTACAGAGGTGGCTATATAGGAGCTAGTGTGTTGGGGATGCTAGGTTCTGTACTAGGTTCTTTATACATGTCATCTCATTTAACTCTATGAGCTTGTTACAGCCCTGCATTTATATAATTGTCAACACATTGTACAATTTTTCAGCCAACCTCTGGGTTTGTACCTGTGCTAAGGGTATATAAAAAGGAATACTGTTACTTATACCCTATCCTAATAAAGACCATAGCTATTGAAGAGGAATCCAAGATTCAGTAAAGTGTTCAGGATCACATAGCTAATTACGAGCATGTGATAATTTGAATATTGTCTTTAAAGCTTAGTTGTTTTTTTTTTCTCGCTGACTTCTCATAGTGCAGGTGAAAGAGGTAGTGTTTGAATGACTTGTTTCTGTCTGTCCTGCCTTTGGTTTTATGAGTATTGATTGGGATTACCAATAGAGAAATTGAAATTAAGAGTTCACCTTTTGGGGTAATATTCCTTCCCTTGCATGAGAACACTAGAGGTTCCTTGGAAAAACAGGACCAGATACAATCCAAACTGGCTTATATAGCACCCCCCGATGGATATATCCTGATGATTCTAATGAAGAAACTCAATACTCTCCTGTTTCAGTGTGTGGAGAAAAGCCCTCATTTGGGGGCCGGACCACAAGGTGTTAACCAGAAGAAGTAGGACATGAATTGTACCAGTTCATTCCAGGGAATAGATGTCCACTTGGTGACTGCAGAACTATTAGTAATAGATGACTGGCTTCTTTGTGATAGTGTATTTCTTACTTTATACCAGTAAATGAATAATGTGTTCAATTAAGTAGATTTCATATATCAAACTAGAATGAAGTCTGATAAGTAAAACTGAACTAAGATGGAAGGAAGAGGGCTTAAACATTGCCAAAGTGGAGGCAAAGGTGTCATGAGAGAAGGGGTTTGTATGGATCAATTACCGAAAAAGTATTTTAATAACAGGCAACAAGTAAAAGTTGTAAAATAGAAACCATCTTGTATTTGCAGATTCAGGTGCTGTGTTTACATTTGGAAAAACTAAATTTGCTGAAAATGTTCCCAGCAAATTCTGGTTTAAAAGTGATGATACACCTATATATCTTTCATGTGGAGATGAACATACTGCTATTGTTACAGGTTAGTAATACAATCCTAAACGAGGACAGTAATACTTAGAGAATCCTAAATATTATACATATACTGTGTTTTAAACATGTTGAAGATATATAAAAAGTGTTTTTCTTCTTTTCCAGAGAATCTTCACAAATTGATTCATCAAGAGAGTGTTTTAAATTTTAAGTTTCCCTAGTATAATTGTGTATATTTTCTATACATAAAACTTTCTTGGAATAAATATATTTCAATATAATTTTTTTAAAAAAACTGTTACTGTATAATCTTAGAGACTCTTTTGCAACTAATAGCAACTAATAGCATACATAGACAAGGTAATCTGTTTCAACATAGAAAGCAATGACATTTTTTAAGTATAGCTTTTTATTGCTTTGTGATGACCTCATCTTACATTATGTGAAAAATGCTTCAATTTATTATTTATTTTTCCCTCCTACCAGGAAATAATAAACTTTACATGTTTGGCAGTAACAACTGGGGTCAGTTAGGATTAGGATCAAAATCAGCTGTCAGCAAGCCAACATGTGTCAAAGGTTTGGAGTCTTTTCTTTTTATCACTTTAAATACTTAAACTACATAAAGCACTTTTATATTGATTGTGTAGTTCTTTAATGTCATAAATGATACAGCCTTTAGTTCTTTATTTTCTGATATTTTCTTGAATATTATTAGCATTTAGCTTGTTTTTATATGATACTCAGAACTACTTTCATATGTTAGGTCTAATTGTCAAATTGATTTTAAACCGGGGACCACAAAGGAAATAATAATTCTACAGTATTGCATTTAAACATCCTTTTTTGGCTTGTTTGTAAAGCCACTTAAATATTACTATTATTGTTTGTACAGAGAACAAACATTATTGTGTGTTAAAATTTTGAGCTCTGTCTCATTTAGTATAGTTATGGACATCCTGGTTCTATTTAGTTGCTAGTTTTATAAAACATACTTATCCTGCTATATGTAGTGAGTAGATGAATTGAACAAAACATTGAGACTAAGGGTTGATTAATACCAGTGTAAAAGAACAACAGGAGAAAATATTTGAAATCAGGACTATTCTGGAAAGTATTGGATGTATAGTACCCTTACAAAGCTTTTTCTCACTGTTATATGGAAATCCTCCATTAGGGTATAACCTGTGAACACCAACTAAATTTGAAAGGGTGATGGAGATTCCTTAAGATCTGATAAGAGCACTATTCTTTATCTTCCTGGCCAAATTTTAAATTTCAGCTCAAAATTTCAGTGTAGCTTGTCCTATTCATGCTATTTATAGGTGTTGTTATGGGGCTTTTAAAGTCTTCCATGAGATCAAAAAATATTTATTAGGCACAGTCTACTAAACACTTGAGAGTAGTCACAGTGACCATGATCTTTACTCTCAAATATCATATCTAATAAACAAGCTAACAGAATTGTCTAGGCTATGAGATCCTTGAGACTAGGGACTCTATCTTAGTCATCTTTGTAGCCCTTATGCCAAGCATTTAGGAGATGTTTTTGAAATGTTTTTTGAATATGTAAATGAATGAATGAACAACTTTAACATAGGTGTATGCCTATGAATATTTGTGTTACAGTTTTTCATTGAATATGGTGGAAGGTGAGCTTGATAAAGATGATAGCAGGTTAGGTTTATGAATCAGGTTGGTGAGAAGGCAGCATATCAGAATGCAGCAAATCTAGACCACTGGCTCAGATTCTCCAGGGATGTAACTCAGCTATCTGTATTGTTTTCAAAGTTCACTAGTTATTATGATGCACGACCAGTTCTCAAAACCTCTGGTTTAATAGTTAAGAATGTCAACTTTGGAATCATACAGATCTGCTTTTAAATCTCATTTCTACCACTAAGTTACCATTTGACCTGGATTATTGATCATTTTTATTACCATACAATACATTAATTGTCATATTTTTATATTTTTAGCTCTAAAACCTGAAAAAGTGAGAATTGCTGCCTGTGGAAGGAACCATACCCTAATTTCAACAGGTATGGTATTCAGCCTATGATTTCCTGCCCAATTTTGAGAACTGAGGTCTCACTCCAGTAACATGTAGCTTTGTAACACTAATAGAAATTGTACCTTTGCAAGTAAGATTATGGTTTTTAAAAATGTAATTTATTAGTACACTCATTGCCTTTGCAAATATGCAGATAAATGTTAAATGGTTGAAGAAAAAGCTGCTTTTCTTGGATTATATCAAAGGACGGCATCTCCTTACCTGTGTGCACACCTCAAGGGCTGGTGGTTTCTGTTCTTGCTTTTCCCTTTTCCTTACTGAGGGTGAATGGAAGCCATCCAAAAGACTATTGATATGAGTAAGCACAATTCCAATCCAAATCTAAACAGGTTCTGTGTGTGTGTATGCACACGCGCGTGCACATGCGTAAGTGCATTTGTAGAAATTGACAAAATACTTCTAAAATGTATGTGGAAAAACAAAGGACATAAAATAGCCAAAACAATTTGAAAAAGAACAAAACTAGGGACTGACACTACCTGATTTCAAGACCTGTAAATCTACCATAATTGAGACAGTGTATTATTGGCAAAAAGATAGACAAAGATTAATGGAACAGAATAGAGTCCAGAAGTAGACCCATATGTACATGATCAACCTCCTCTCACCTCTTCATGATTTCCCCTTTCTGAAATACCTTTTGTCTTTCTCTTACCTTTTCATATTCTTATCTTTTGAGACCCTATATACATTGTATGTCTTCCATGGAGTGTTTTATGACTTTTCAACTTTTTACTCATCTAGTTTTCTGAATTATTTTAGCATTTCACCAACTCTGGTTTGTTCCATATGTTTTAAATTAGCTAGTCTTGTTTCCTCAAGTAGGTTTCATTTTTTCTGTTTAAAAAATCTAATTTTAAATTTTCACTGATTCAGACTGATTTTTCCCTCATTTCTCCCTCATAATTTAGCAAGGCTTTAACTTCATGTGTATTTTTATGATATATATAACTAATTTAATATGTGTCTGTTAAAAATTGTCATTGATTTAGAGCTTACTAGATATGTTTATAATCTAGGCATGATGTACTTTTTATTTAAGAGAGTAATTAGCATTATATATGCCTTACAATTAGCCAAATGTTATTCTAAGAATTTTACAAATGTCAACTAATTTAATCTTCATGGAGTAAGTATTATTATCCCCATTTTATAGATGAGTAAAATAAGGCACAGAAAGGTTAAGTACAGCTTGCTCAAGGTCCCACAGCTGGTAAGTGGCAAGCCAGAATTTGCACCCAGGCAGTCTAGCTCTGGAGTCTTTCTTCCTAACCACAGTGCTATATCCCCCTCCTATTTAGATAGAAAGTTAAAATAATTATACCACATAGAATTAGCATGTTTCTAATATATTATTCTTCTTGGATTTGCCTCATTTTATTTATTTGTACTGTTGTATATCTTAGCTTTAATGGGTACAGAAGTTAAAATTAATGAACCACATCTCTTAAAATAGTTTGATTTAGATTTTAAACTAATTTGGAGTTAATTTCATTTTTACTCTGAATTAATAAAGTGCTGTATTAGCAAGAAAATACATTCCATAGATTCTGTGCATTTCAATTGCTGGTTAAACTCTAGAATGATTTATAAAATCTTGCAAAAATGTAAGGCCTTGATTGTTTTGCTTTATTTTTGACAATACAATGAAGTTGTTCACCAAATAATAGGATAATGATAGCTTTCAATTTTCTTTACTGTTAATAGAGGAAATAGCTGATGTACACTGACCTGTCTCATAAAGAAGGTGACTATAGTGTATTGATATTTTCTTTTCTGTGTGCAGAAGAAGGCACTGTATATGCAGCTGGAGGAAATAATGAAGGACAGTTGGGACTTGGTGACACAGAAGAAAGAGACACTTTTCATCTGATTAGCTTTTTTACATCCCAGCCCAAGATTAAACAGCTCTCTGCTGGATCTAATACTTCAGCTGCATTAACTGGTAAGACTTGTTTCCATTTCAATCTGGGACACATCCCTTTCCTTTAGACCAGGATGTACAAACTCAGTAAACTCAGGACAGCATTGCTGTTTAGTTTTCTTTCATTGACTATGTGCTTTCAGAAGACATTTAAAATATAACTTTAAATCTTGACATAATATTGCAATTTCATGCTTATTTAGAGTTAGGTGTAAATGTACATTTAGAACATAATTGGTAAATAAATTCTAAGCTGTGCTGTCCATCTATTCCTTTAGATATTCTTATGTTTTATCTTCATTGTGTGCTCTAAAAGTTATGCTTGGAGCTTTAACTGAAGTTGCTATTAGAAACATCCATAGAAATATGTTGCAGCATATGTTGTTAAAAAATCATTTGTAACAATCATTTCATCTCTTTGCCCTCCCTATCAAAAGCCCATGTGGGAAGTTTCTTAAAAATTTGGAGCCAAGATCAGCTTGAAGCAGACCAAGAGCACTGAAGCTACTGGTCACCTACTTTGTTCCAAGCAGGAAAGTGTAACCTGGTGTTGCTGTCAGGAAAGTCAGAGTCATATCTGAAGCTCTGTTCCTTAAATTTTGTCAACCATATAGTTAGCATTTTGACATCCTTCTTTCAGTTCTTATTTTTCAATTATCATTTTATTGGCCTTATTATTAAACCTCTTCAAAGATTAAAAATTTTTAAATTAATTAAAATATATAAGTAAATAAGTCTTGATGATTCCTTTCTAAAATATTTTTCCTAGATTAACTTTTCCTGACATCAAAACCCTTATCAGAAATGACATAAGTTAACCTATTTTTGAAATGCTATACATGCTATTATATCCTCATTTTCTGAAGGTAGATTCTGTGTTTTCAGGTGTAAATTATAAGAAAAAGAAGTTAGAGAAATACATTTCTTATCTCTTTTTCTTTTTTAAAAACATCATTCCCACAGTGCTCTCAAGAGCAAGATCTTCCAGGCCCTTTTCACCTGGAGATGTCTAGTGTAACCCATGTTGTCTCTCAGCTCAGTTTCTGGTAGACTGCTTGGAAGAAGAATATTTCTGTTTAGAAACATTGGAATGAAAAAATGCGATCATAGGAAAGGGCATTCTGTCTTTGCTATTGAGATAAAAACATAGATGTGACTAACGTGATTTACAGTGAGGCTATTCTCTGTTCTTTATTATTATAGAAGCATTTCACAATAGAAATTGAACTCCCAAGTAGCTACCTGGTGTAAATGCCTTAATAGTGCTTTTCTGTCAAGACATATAATTTTTCTAAATTAAAAAAGAAACAAACATATGGTGTGTTGGAAGCTAAAATAGCTTGAGAGCCCTGCAACCTTTTAAAACCTTTTCTTCCCCTTGTGTTTTCTTTATAGAGGATGGACAACTTTTTATGTGGGGTGACAATTCTGAAGGGCAAATTGGTTTAAAAGATATACCTAATGTATGTGTCCCTCATCAAGTGACCATTGGGAAACCTATCTCCTGGATCTCATGTGGATATTACCATTCAGCTTTTGTAACAAGTAAGACAACATTTTGGATTTATCTTGTTATCTTCCATTTCTATTTTATTACTAAATTAAAAATAAAATGATATAACATTCTGCAATTATATAGAACTAATGCCGTGGTTGTTCATGTAATGAAATGGTTTTGGCCTGTTTTAGGTCTAGTATTTCTCTGTTTCTATAATGAGAGTTTGTAATTTCAGACTCTCTCTGACATGTTAACTTTTTAAGTGAATATTAGGTCTAATAGAAAAACAAAATTGATACGTTAGAAATTCTTCTAAATTTTTGTTCTCAAACTTCTTAGACCCTTTTGGCATTAAAAATAAGACCTAAGGGCCACTTTCCTTTGGACCCACTTGCCTCTATACTTTGACCTACTCTATTCTTGTTGTCCTGATAATTTCTTTTATTGTTTCAAGAAGTGAGTCATAGGCTTTTGTTTTGGGAGCCAGGATGAAAACTAGATGAAAAAGGAAGAAAACTGCTCACGCCTGTAATCCTAGCACTCTGGGAGGCCGAGGTGGGTGGATAGCTCA
>VBSM01001483.1:11125057-11147578 GCA_008086735.1 Cheirogaleus medius
TCATAATAGGAGAAGTATGATTATGGCTTTCCATCTAATTGATTTTTTTAACAGTAAAAGCACCTAGAGGAAATAGTTTCATGGACCCTCTTAGACATCTCTCTAAATGTTTATTTTATACATTTACTCTTCATTTCATGCACCAGAGATTCAGGGTTAGAAGGTGCCAATTGACTCATCCCAGTGTCCCCCAGAGTTACCAATGAATTGGTAGCAGCATGATACCAAGAAGGGCAAACCCAACTTTGTTGGAATTGTTCACCACTGTATCCCTGGTGTCTTGAACAAACTGCTAATCAATCAATATTTTTAAATGAGTGAGCCAGTGAATGAATGATCAAGTGATTGCGTTCCTTGGGCCAATACCAGCTACCAACTTACTGACAACTTTATGGCTCCTGGGGTTGGTATAGATTGTACTCACTTTGTTAATGAAATAAACAAACAAAAACAAAAAACAGGAAAAAAAACACAAATAGAAAAATAAACAAACCAAACAAAAACCTCACAAAAGTGTTATTTTATATTCGGGATTTAAGAAAACTGCCAGAATCAATTTTATTAATTAACTCTACTTTAGCCATTAGAGGAACAAGTGGAATTGTTCATCTTAACCCATAGGTGTTACATTGAGTTTTTTTGTTTATATGCTTTTTTTTTAAAAAAGTAGCTTTATTGAGATATAATTCATATACTCTACAATTCATCCATTTAAAATTGGATTTTTTAACAGGTTTGTTCATATAGTGACCTTTTATACTACATTTTGCTGGGATTCATTTACATCAGATATGTACTGCCAGTAATTTTTTACATCAGATATGTACTGCCAGTAATTTTCACATTGGCCATTATTTTATGACTAATCATTTAAAGCAACTTTTTATAAATTTTAGAAATAACTCAAGCTTAAGGGGTTTTACTTAATATATATTTCATGACAGAAATGTTATGTAGAATAGGACTGTTATATTTTTCTCTTTGTATGTCAAGTTTGAAGACCAAAAAAGAACAGTTTAATTCTTAATAAAAATGCAGAACATATTACTGAGATAGTCATGTTTAAGACTTCATACAGATTTTTTAACCTACTAGCATGTTTGAATGCTTGTGTTCATGTTCAAAATTCATGTTCTCAATTCAAGCTCATGTTATAAATTGTATATGATATTTGTATAAATTGTATACAATATTTATTTACAATAAATGTAATAAAGAAGCAAATCAATAGTGTTACTATGGACAAGGCATTGATTAAGTTCTCGTTGATAAGAGAGTCTGGAGGAAGTGCCATGTAAATGGGTAAAATCTGCTATCTTAAGAGTTACTCAAGTTATTTACTTCACACCTAAGTGAGTTTTCTAAAAACAAGTTTCATAAAAAGCAATAATTCATTTGTTTATTCAACAAGTATTCATTAGTACTTGTTCTAGACATTCTGCTAGGTTTGGGGGATACCATAGTGAGGAAGACAAAATCTGTGTCCTTATGGGAGTTTAATATCTAGTCATTTTGCTTTATTAAAAGTGAGTAGAAGAAACAAGATAGTCTTTACTATGTTTTGTGAAAGAGCTAAAATGATTTTCTAGTTGTTTATTAGTAACGACCATCATGAAGGTTGTTGAATTAAAATGATCAAGGGGAAAAGAAAATCTTAACTTTATTTTCTTACCAAACAGTAAAAATATCTTCAGAAAGAACAAATTTATTAAGTTGTCATTGTTGAAATTTTTTATTGAATATGAGAACATCAACCAAAAAGACCAGTATTTTGTTCATATTTATGTCATCATTGATTACTAAAACTTCTCCTTCAATAGCGGATGGTGAACTGTACACATTTGGAGAACCTGAATGTGGGAAATTAGGTCTTCCCAGTCAGCTGCTGACCAATCACAGAACACCCCAACTGGTGTCTGGGATTCCCGAGGAGGTGATCCAAGTAGCTTGTGGTGGAGGGCACACCGTGGTTCTCACAGGTATGCGTGGAACCTGCTACTCTGTCCCCTGCTTTCTGTGGTAGCTAATGACATTTTTTTAATGTTTTTTTTTATTATTATTGTGGTAAGAACCCTTAATATGAGATCTACCCTCTTAATGGACTTTTAAGTGTATAATACAGTATTGTTATATATAGGCACAACCTTGTACAGCAGATCTCTAAAACTTACCTTGCATAACTGAAACTCTATGCCCATTGTACCTCAACTCCCTTCCCCTCTCCCCCCTGTCCCTGACACCCACCATTCTATCCTTAGCTTTTATAAGTTTGACTCTTAGATACCTCATGTAAGTTGGCCTTTCATCTCTTTTCCTTAAGATCCCTGCCTTTTATTCCTATAGTTTATACACATTTCTGGTCTATGAAAGAAATTTTTTAGGTAGAAAAACATGAATCTCTTTGAATTGTTTCTGTTAATGTATTTGACATTTTTATGACCTTAGCACATTTAATGGCAGCATATTACATTGTTTTTAGCTCATTATCAAGAAAAAACTGTTTTCCTCATATATATGTATTCCATATTTATCTAAAGTTGATACTTTTCCTAAAATACCATTTTTTCAGAAGCTTCCTGTTCATGCTGTTTTGTACATGTCCTTGATAATTCTTTTCTTTGTGATATTCACAATGTATAATTTGGGAATTTCTTTGTGATTTTATGTTCTGTTACAATAATTCATTAAAAAGTGGTAAAGTTATAAATTACAGATAATAAAATAAAGAACCTTAATAGTAATGTCACTTTTGTCTTATGAATTTAATATTTGATATGACATGTCCTTTCTCAGGATTCTAATAACTATATTGGAATATACTCACTACTTGCTAATATGCTTACTAAATTGATTCTTCCGAATTTGTTCAGCATTAGATTTATTTTAGATGAGTAGTATAGAGGTAATGCAGTTAGGTAATAAATTATTATGATGATATTTTTTGCTCAAAAAGAAATTAACAGTTTCTGAAGTCACCACTTAATCTTCAGTAACCCAAAGTTAGAAGTGTTCTAGATGATATTTGGAGCCAGACATATTGTATGATTCCATTTTTATGAAATTCAAGGAAAAACAAATTGAATTCATAGTGTCAGAAAGCAGAACATTAGTTGCCTGGGGCATGAGGATGGAGTGAGGATTGACTTGAAAGGGGCATAGGGGACCATTTGGGGTGATGAAAATGTTCTATATTTTGATTGTGATGATGACTACATGGATGTATGGATTTGCCAAAACTCATTGAACTGAAAAAAAAAATTCAGTGATATCCAGTTCTCAGATGATATGCTTAATGTTATAAGGTGAGTGAATAATATTTTATCTTTAGATTTTCCTTTCTGATATGGCTTTTCCTTGACGTCCTGTTCTAGTCCCAGTCATGCTTATTAAGATTCGGTTTTCCATAATTACAGTTTCCAGATGGAATCTTTTTGAAGTTAGAAATAATTTTTTTCATAACCTCCACTCTAAATTTAAAAATCATTCTGAGGTTTAGGATTTTTCTGAATTTCTGCTGATGAAAAATGAATTTTCATATAATTTCATATAAAAAGATTTATTCTACAAATTAAACTTTGAAATTAATCCTCATACATTATGTAAAAATTCACTCTATAGGCAGAAATGCAACTTATTCTTTATGTGTTATGCATTTTCTCTAGTTTATATAAAGATTATAGAAATAATTTATTCAAGGGTACACCGAAGGACACATGTGTTGACTATATAACAATAATAAGTCATTCAACCATGCATTATAAAATATTTTCATGTAAAGTGAGCAATAAGATAATCCATGATACTTTTAATTATACTTAAAATTTAAAATGTACATAAGTGTGATGTTTTACAGTATTAATGACATTTAGCTTTTTGTGGACTTTGTTTTGAGGTTCAAAATCTGGTTTTTAGAAATTGATAGCTCTCTCCAGATTTTTGCAGACATTGGGATCTCACACACCAGTGAAGTTTGTTTTTTTAAAAAATTATGTGATACATCTATTTGACAAGACCTGGAACAGTTGCCGTCTGCTGTTAAGGTTTCTACCACAGATGCAAGAAAAGAGTATCCTTGTACTTCCTGTCTGTCTGATTGTGGCAGCCAGAATTGAATGGGGGAATACAGGAGAAAAACTTGGTAATACAGGGAAAAACAGAGAGAGATAATTTTTGTAATTCATAAGTAACCTCGTAAACAGTGAAGAGCTTGTTTTACTCCAAAGAAGAATCTAAAATTTGAGTTAAAAAATTATGAGAGCCGACAGATGGTTGCCAACTTCTGATTTGCATTTGCATAAATATGGATATTGAAAAAATGACTGTTTTCACTATCATATCATAAAATAAGGAACATTTTCAAAACAAAAATCTCTTAATTATATAGTAAAGGATACCTTCTTAAATAGTATAACTTCATCTGTATGGAAAATGTACTACTTTGCCTATTTTTCACATTTCTCCATGGAACTGTGAGAGCTTTAGTATGAGCTAGCCCTGATGTATTCTGGAACACAGCGTAGATAGAAATATTAAATATTTATTAAATATATTATTAAATATTTATTTGGTCCTGAAGATTATATTGATCATCAGTTTGACTAAATGCTAAATTGGATTACTAAGAGAGTTATGGAGTACTTTGCAAGGCCTTAAGGATAGAATAGCTAATCTTCTGTTCTAGATCATTCTCTTCACTAAAGGAAAGGACTTGGATTAGATGATTCTATGGGAGACCTCCCCACCTTTGTTTTTCTGTGTGTCTATAACTCTGATCTTTAAATCTGTTTGGGTATCTTTCATTAAACTATTTTAAAGTTAAAATTAGTTAATTGCTAATAAACTTATTTGAGACATAATATTTTCACATGACCATGATAGGTTAGAAAATACAACTGATTGTAGTGATGGTGCGATTGTAGTTTCTCCTTAGGATTTGGGAAGCAGTGGACTTCTGTGGAGAAAGTGTGAGACTGCAACTTGGGACACACTAAGTGAGGCAGAGTGATAGATATAATCTTGAATATCATCCGTAGCAGTTACCAAAAGACAAGAAAGACTGGTTGTAAGATAGGGTCCACAGTGAAGTCTGGATCCCAAGGCAAATGAAAATTTATCTTAACTTCTCCATATTTTGTTTGGACAAACCTAAGATCTTTACGGGGCACTAAGTTATTAGTCCTGAAGTCAAATATATTTTGTGAAATTACAGTCATATTGATCTGAAGCCAACTAATCAAATCTGTTTTCCTAATGTAGTATTATATATTAACATTAAATTAAATGTCACAAAGGTGATGTAGCCAAAAATTATATTAGTTTGTTTAATGTCACAAAGGTGATGTGACCCAAAATTATATTAGCTGTTATAAGTAATATCCTTAGATAAAAGAGTCTTAGGTCATTTTTAACAGAATAATGAACAAAACTTTTGTAACATGATTCAGGCTGTGTAAATAGCCTCATTTCACAAGCTAATTAATGTCAGACAGTCTAAGAAATTTAGAGTAATTTTTGGTCAGCTAGAGAAAGACAATTGTTTTAGTTTACCCAACATTCTATTAAGCTGAACATTTAGAACTAGCAATATGCCATGTGATTATTAATTAAATTAAGAAATGGTATTTTTATATTAAAATAAGGATCTGTTTTTTTCATCGCTTCAATATGGCTTCATATTCTTGATATAGCATATTTTCTTTAAGGAATTATATCTATATGTCTCATTTATGAAGCAAACATTCTTAATAGACAGAAAAAATATAAAACTACATGACAATAAGCAGTTATGTGTTCATCAGTCCCCCCCACCATTGTCAGAATAAATGAGTTGCTAATTACTTTTTAGGAAAATGTTCTTTACAATTTAATGTCCTATTATGTTTTCAAATCTGCCTGAATGTTTTCTCATTTAATCCTGAAAGCAACTCTATTAGACACGGATTATATCATCAGAGAATCTGAATAACTTGCCTACTTGCCACAGCTAGTAATAATGAAGGTTTTGCTTTCAGAGTGAATATTAAGCTCTTGCGCTCCCTCCTATAGTATGAGAGAGTCAATGTACTGAACTAAGGAGAAGTGACTAATGCAATCAACGCTGTGCTTCCCGATGTAGCGGCTAGTGAGATTGTGTGTCTAAAAAGACCCTTTCAACTCTGCTCATGTATCCTATTTTTGTATTTTTCCATTTCTAGAAAATATATGAGCTAATATTTACTGAGTTATTGGAGGTACTTTGGAATTACTTCCAAAATATCAGTATAGAGGAAAGATTTTTCCCCCCTCCTCTTACTCTTTATTGCATTTTCTGATAAAGGAGCTTTATTTGTGAATAAATCTAGCATATCTACTGTACGTTTTCATTCTCAAGACAATTCTCTGAAGTTGTGTTTTATAAAATAGATTATTAAGCTACTTTTAAAAATACGTTTTTTTGTAGGAAATACTTTTTTTTATTTGGGGAAGTGAAAGGAATTAGCTTAATGACAATTGATGCTTTTTGAACTGAGGTGGTAATTATAGGGACATTTCAGGTAGTTCCCCAACTTATGTGTCTTATGTCATACCTGTTTCTTACTTACAGGAATTCCTTTTATGGTTATGTACAAAAGATAAAAACAGTCCCATGCATTTTTACAGTTGTATACCTTTTCATTTTTCTCTTCCTTCATCACTAAAAAATGTAGGGCCGGGCGCGGTGGCTCACGCCTGTAATCCTAGCACTCTGGGAGGCCGAGGCGGGTGGATAGCTCAAGATCAGGAGTTCGAAACCAGCCTGACCAAGAGCGAGACCCCGTCTCTAAAAAAAAAAAAAAAAAAATGTATACTTTAGTAGTAAGTATTTTTATATGGATATTTTTTCAGAGTTACTTAACCGTCATTAAGACAGGTTGAATATCACAATTTTTCTAGATATGATGGTAACAGTGTCTGCTTCTATGCAATCCTTTTCTTCTGTTTGCCCCTTTCCTTTCAGAGAAAGCTGTGTATACCTTTGGGCTGGGACAGTTTGGTCAGCTGGGTCTTGGCACTTTTCTTTTTGAAACTTTAGAACCCAAAGTCATTGAGCATGAAAATATTAAGGATCAAAAAATAAGTTATATTTCCTGTGGAGAAAGTCATACAGCTTTGATAACAGGTATGGATTAGAATTTCTGTTATGTATTTATAGAATTGGGTATATTTTATTATAAAATAAATAATATATGATATGAATGTATCTAATTTAAGTAAAGGAATTAATTACTCAGAAAATGGAATGCCTTGTTTAATATCCCAAAGTATAAACTCCTTTTTATTATCTTAATTTAAAATAAATGTAAATGATCCAAAGATTTAGAACTTCAAAATAGGCCAGTGATGTCAGAAATAAGACCATTGTATTATACTTTGGCAGAAAGCTGGAATATTTTTGAAATTGTATCAGTTTGAAGGCTCTTAACTCTGCATAAGCCAGAGGAAAAAATCCCACAAGAAAGAATTTCTTCTAAAACATTCTTTCTGTTCAACCTGACAGAGCATTCAAGCTGAGTAAATTCTTATGTTTTTGCCACCAGGAGGCGTTTTCAGGAATGACTCCTTCCTTCTAATTCCATGGTAATAAACAGGAGGGTACTTCAAAGATCTTCTTCTACTCTGATTTCTCCCCTATCCAGGTTCCTTTGGGCCTACTTCTCAGCCTCAGAAATTAGGTGCTGCTAATAATGTAGGACACAATAAATATTCTCCCTTAAAATGATTCAGTTACTTACATGTATTGATGTACTCCACAATTTTAAATGCTTTGTAACAAAAGGATCTGTAATTTCACTATTTCTAGCTAAAAATAAAGTAAAGCATCAAAAAGTCAGAAATCTAGTATATTGAAATAATCCAGGTATTGGTATTTGTACTTTTTTTCCTTCTTTCTAAAAAAGCTACTGCTATGATGGAGCTTCATCTAGTGGCATCTGGTTAGGGAAGCTAGGAATTAGCAAATGTATTACTGTTTGTTCTTTCCCAAAGGACCTTTCAGAAAGGACAACCTGCCCGTTTTCAAGTATTGATGTTTTTGTTAAAGTAGCATGAACTAGCAATATATAGAATGTAAAGAAGCATTATTCATTCATCATCCTATAAGAATTATTGATATGTAGTCCTTATTGTGGAGTCCTAATCTCAGTTTCTGTGTCCTTACTGTCATTTTTTATCAGCTCTAAATTTCCATTGATGTTAAATACACACTGCTTTTATGTATCATCTAATATACAATTAGATTATTTAATTAAATTTTTATAATACCTTTCCTCTTGATGAAAACAGTTATAGCACAAATAATTGAACATTAACTTTGTTTGCCCTTTTGCTCATCAGTCCTCCCCAGGGGACAAATGTTACAGATTTTTTTTTCCTCCAGGACTAATAAGTATATAGTGAGTTATCTTTAAGTTCTTGCCAATTCCACATTATGGCCAGTGGATCATATTTTAAAAAGCTCTCTGAAGTTGAAAGTACAATCAGGCAACTTGGATCAGAGTTTATTTTTTCAGGCAAAAGACAATCAAATTAAAAAAGCAAGTCTTAAAAAGCGTTTTGGATGAAGAAATCAGGACCAAAAAGAAGGAAGAAGAAGGGATAAAGGCAATAAGGAGTTTTTATAAAAGAAATAAATATGTAATAGTGAAATTATAACTCTAAAGAGTAAACACTGGTTATCACTTATTTATGGGGAATCTTTTTAAATTAATTTTTGAACTTGACACCTTACTGAACTATGTTATTAAATCATTTTTATTCAATTTTCTTGGATTTGCTTAGTATGCAGCTGCTTTGCCATCTTAAACCAGAAGTCCCCAAATGTTATCCAGTCATTTCCCAGTTTTAAACCATTCATTTAGTTTCTTACTATCCTTAAAATAGAATTTAAAATTCTTAATCTGAACTAATAGGACCCTCTGTGGTATGGTTTCTTCTTACCTCCTTAGACTCATCTCATACCACTCTCTTCTTTGTGCTTCAGGGGAATTGGTTGCCTTTCAGCTTCTTGCCCAAGTCATGTTTCCTCTTTGATTCAGAGCCTTTCTATGTACTGCTGGCTCTGTCTGGAAGATTCTTTGCTCCCTTCTTCTTGCAGCTAAACCCAACTCATCTTTTAGGTTTTACTTTGAAAGCCTTTCCTAATCCCCAGACTGGAGGGAAATCCCTCTCCTCTGCACTCTTTACTTCTGCTTGCCTCTCACCCTGCTTGAGATGCAGGGTATGAAGGAAGGGCTTTAGGAAAGGAGCAAAGGCTCAGAATAGCTGCTCTGGCAGTGGGCAAAAGGATTAACTGGAGAGAAGCAACAAGATTTCTCGTCATCATCGTCATGAGCCTGATACTTGTATAGGAACTAGTTAGCATGGTTGGCTTATGGCATTTCCATCAGGACCATTCTGCAGCCCAAGAGCCAAATTAGTAAAAGAGACAGCTGGATTGATCTAAGCCAGTAGTTCTCTACTAGTGACGATTTTGGGTGTCCGCCCCCCACCCAAGACACATGATGTCTGGAGGCATTTTTGATTGTCACATCTGCAGAAGGCGGGGTTTTCTACTGGCATATAGTGGGTAGAGACCAGAGATACTGCTAAACATCCTGCAATGCACAGGACAGACCCACACCACCAAAAATTATCTGGCCCCAAATATCAATAGTGTGCCAAGGTTGAAAAACTCTGATCTATAAAAGCCATCAGGAAAAAAGGAAACAGATCGTATTGGAATGTAGCGGGTCAGAGTACAAACATCTCTTTCCCTTTGAGAATATGGTGTGTATCACAAAATCTCATGCTGTATTGCTGCTGCTCCACACAGTGCGTTGCACAATGGGGCTTTGACTTCACAAACCACCAAGGTTTAGTGATTTATTGTCAGGATATCTGTTGCCTGATGTGCAGGACCACAGAGACCTTAGAAAACGTGGAAAGATCAATGGATCTGAGTAAATTCAATGTAGAATTTGAGGGGGAAATTATAACTGCAGTGTATTAAACAAATAAATATATTGGTCTGCTTATAGATAGATCCTTACAAGTAACACTTTTATAATTATCTTCATTTTTTTGCATTTTAGATGTAGGCCTTATGTATACTTTTGGAGATGGTCGACATGGAAAATTAGGACTTGGACTGGAGAATTTTACCAATCAGTTCGTTCCCACTTTGTGCTCTAATTTTTTGAGGTTTATTGTTCAGTTGGTAAGGGTATCATATTTCCCTGTTTATATTTTCATATTCTTTTATTTGAGTATTTCAGTGTTTCATAGAAAATAAGTACTTTCATGTTTGTACAAAAGAATATCATGGATATATTTAATAAATATGCTAGTTTCCTCAAAGCTAAATATCAGACATTATGCCACTCTGAAAATTTGTCCCTTTCCTAATTTTCCTCCTTTAGCATCTTCCTTTTTGCCCAAATCTTGACTCTTCTGCTTCATTCTCATATGTCTCTTGAAAGCTGAGACTGTGCTAAGCCTGTAAACTTTCTTTGTATCTTGTGTAGCACCCTGCCCGATGAGTACCTTGCTCACAGTAGTCTTCAATAAATGTTTGTTGAATAAAATGTTATGGAGACTCTCAAATCTGCACAAGAGAAATTCTGATAATAAATTAAGAGTTTTGAGATATGTTTTTTGGCTAAATTTTATTAGGATAAAAATACATTGTTTCAATGTCACATCACCATAAGGCATTGTATCTCTATTATTTCTAATACTTTGCCAGCTAAGAACTATAGACTTTTGAAAATTCTCTTTGCTTGGTGATGATAATATCACTTGAAATTTGTTCTCCTAAGACTCAGGGTCTCATACTATGGAACACTTTTATTTATTGATTTGACAGCCGTTTAATGAAAGCCTTCTGTGTGTAAGATACTATACTATGTATTACGGATAC
This sequence comes from Cheirogaleus medius, assembly GCA_008086735.1. NCBI lineage: Eukaryota > Metazoa > Chordata > Mammalia > Primates > Cheirogaleidae > Cheirogaleus > Cheirogaleus medius. The sequence continues at coordinate 11,135,973 of VBSM01001483.1, forward strand.
AAAGTACTGGATACAGTGATGAACAAAATGACCAAGTCCTCATTTATTGAGCTTAGAGTCTTATGGGTATGATAATTTTAAAAAGTGATATACAAAAACATATATAAATTTTAAATGTGAAAATATGAAGGAAAGGTTCAGAATATGCTATTTTTACAACACCATGTAGAACACTATAAAAAGGCTAGAATCTGTGTATTGAAAATACTGTGCTATGTTTTTATAGCGTTTTCTTGAAAATCATTTATTTTTCAAAAGTCTTTGAGTGTTGACTTCATTTTTTATTGTTCCATCATCATGCATGCTTACATTTTCCTGTAAAGGACATTTAAGCGTTAAACTTAGAAAGTGCTCATGCAAAGAAAGAGGCTTAGAAGCATAATTATCCCGAGAGACTAATTTATTCTTAGGCCATATATTTTTTCTAAGTAGAACTTCTCTGAGTAATTTTCGAACTCCTGACCTTGAGCGATCCGCCCGCCTTGGCCTCCCAGAGTGCTAGGATTACAGGCGTGAGCCACCGCGCCTGGCCCCTCTCTGAGTAATTTTTTCAAGTTTTTAATGTTGCTCTCAGGTTAAAATATAACATTTTCTAACTTGTAAGGAGATGTGTAATGTGCCAAGTACTTTTTTCTCTATATTATATTAAATTGAAAGTAAAATGATAGATTCAACTTGTTATAATTTTCAATCATAGTGTTTAAAGAATATGTATTATAATTCATACACTATGTATTATAATACATATGTGTATATAATAGTGTGTGTATGTGTGTATAGAGAGAGCAAGTCAGGCACTAAATAAATGTCTTATAGCTGATAACAGTTAAAAACTCATTTGTGTTTGAAGCCAGTGTTGATTAATTTTCTGTGGATTTATGCTGCAGGTTGCTTGTGGTGGATGTCACATGCTAGTCTTTGCTACTCCTCGACTTGGTGTGGCAGAAGGACTTGAATTAGATGAAGGAAATGATTCTTCTTTATGTGCATCAACTTTTCTGCCCACTGGCAATCTGACCTCAGGAAACACACTGGATAGAACTCTATCAGCACGTGTGCGGCGACGAGAGAGGGTACAATCGTGGCCTGTACTATGTATTAATAATAGTATTATCTTGCACTGCCAAGAAAACTTGAAGAAAAAAATCCATTTTCTTTTTCAATCAAAGAAGGGTCTTCTCAGATAAATTTGCTAAATAAGATTATTAGAGTTGAAGGCTTACAAACTTTTAAAGTGAATTCAGAGTTAAGCTGTTAAAGACAAATTACAAAATTCAAATTCTCATGGATAACCTTTGCATATAGACAGTGGTACTATACAAAGCATTCTTATACAGGCCTATTTTATTACCTGAGATTGAATGCTGAATTGTGTTTTTCAACTGCATGTGGATTGACTTCTACTTTAACTTGATATACTTTTTTGTTATTGTAGTAGGAATACTTAACATGGTCTATCCATTTAACATATTTTTAAGTGTATAATACAGTATTGTAATTCTAGGCACAATATTATGTTATACAGAGATCTCTAGAACTTAATCATCTTCCATAATGCTTTATTCTTTTATCTTTTACTTATACCTCATGAGCAGTGGAAGGTTGTGCACTATAGTGAAATGTAAAAAACAAAGAAATAAGGACTTTGAGAGAAGGAATATTTTCTTTCAGTTAAATTTGGAGATTCTCCTATGCTTTAAAATTATTGTTTCAGTGACATACATATTTTTAAAAAGTAAATGGCAAATAATTTTTAAAGGAGATATTCCCTTTTTTGAAAATTACCTTAAGTTCCAAGACATATTCCTTTTGAAATAAAAAGGTTAAATCTGGCTTTTTATCATGAAAGAGTATATATGGGAAGGTTGAGAACTCATTAGTGTTTCATAGTAGTTGTTTGTTTACATCTCATGAGTAATTTTTTTGTTTCTCAGGGAAGGTAGCACACACACTTTTTCCCCATCATGTGAAAAAAAGGTTTCCAAATTGACAACTTAGAGCAACTAAGATACAGAGACAACAGAACAAAACGTTTTTGATCCCTTGGAGATTATTAAGAAGTGAATGTTGTGGAATGTTGGCAGACTTTGAAGTCTTTCTCTTAAATATTTTTAGCAACTGTGGGGAAGTTTATATAAATATTAAATATATAACAACATTTGACAGTTTATTTAACTTGCTTATTTTAAAGGAGAAATCCCCAGATTCTATTCACGCTGTGCGAACACTACCTCCAATAGAAGGGACTGTTACTGCACCAGCTTTTTTTCCCCTTAATTCAGACCTTTTCCATTTGTCTATGAGTAACCTGCCAGACAAAACCAAATCTGAAAAGGAGGACTCCTTGCCGCCAATGGAACCAGGTAACATTTGCTACTCTTTCTGAGGAGAAATGTGTCTTTTATTCCTATCATTTTCATGTTAAGATGTATTCTCCAGTTAATTAAATTTTTCTCCCTGGTTAGAGCCTGACATCTCTCATTTGAACTCAAATCCAGAAATATCCTTACAAATAGAAAGAACTGTCAGTGGCCCTAAGAGTGCCATATAGCCACAGCAGCATATTTTTATAGAGTAATAGATAACATACATAGTACCTTCATTTACTTTATTTCCTTTAAACCCTGAAATGACTCCATAAACTAGGAAAGAGTTATATTTTTCATTTTACAGATGAGAAAAGCAAGGCTTGGAGAGATCAAGTGACTTGCCCAATGTCACTCAGTTCATAAATGAAGTGGATAAGATTTGAATATAGGTCTTCTGGACTTACATGAAATTCTGTATTTAGGCAATATAGCATAGTGGTTAAGAACATGGGTTATGGAGTTAAATTGATCTGGGGTCAGATACCAGCTCTGACATTTACTAACTGAAAGGGGTTTAATAATATCTACCTGAGAGAGTGATAGGGAGGACTAAATGAGATCAGGCATATAAAATACTTGTATTGAGTCCAGTACCTCTAGAAACCCCTTAACATATATAGTTATGATTATTATTAACACTTCTACCTCACTGCCTATTAGATGAAGATTTCATGCTTAAAATTGTAATCCCAGCTCTTTTGCTATTATACATCTCTTCTAAATAATTTTGTTTACAAACATTTGTGTATCTTAGGTGTGTCTGTGTGGTACTACAGCGCATGTGCTTGGATGATAGGGGCAGGACAAGAAGCCAGGACCAGGAGATCAGAGAGTAAGCAGTAGGTTTGAAATTAAGAAGATAAACCTAGGCATCAGGAATTAAGAACCATGGCACAGATAATTTTTAGTATCTTTGAGATCAGAAATTTAGGCAAAAGTTTGAAATAATAAAGGATCGGGAACTCAAGCAAGAATTATGGGCCATGGAAATGGAATATAACTATAACTGGGACCTTGGTAATGAGCTAATTTCCTGTATCTGACCCACAACTTTTGTATGTTTCCTTTTGAAATAAGAATCAATGTCTAATGGTGCTTTTCAGCCCTGGACATGGGAAAAGTAGTAGATTCTGACAAGTAATGTATACAAGGAAAATAGATGTTTATGTTTTGGGGAAAGTTGTTTGCCACTTCAAGAAATTTGAATGTGAAAATATACATAATTTTGTAGTTAGATCAGAAGGAAAAGCCATCCTTTTTCTTTCTCGTGACTATTTGCTAAAACTCTCTTAATGAAAGGTATTTTGAAAGTTGTAGCCAATATATAATATGACTTTTTTAAATCATTCGCAGACTTCAGTCTTTATAATGGAGGAGAGGAGGTCAGGATCGGTTTTGCTGAGAAGGTGCCATTTAAACTAAAATATAAAGGATAAGAAAGAGATGGCCATATAAAAAGAATATATGCATTTCAGGCAAAGAAAATTATATAGACAGAGGTTTGGAGACAGCTTATAAGAAAAGGAGAGATGACTAGTGGGGCTTAGAAAGTGAGGGAAAAGGCCTGGGACAAGATGATGATGATGGAGAAAGAGACAGTGAAAAATTATTCATGATTTTATAGGCCATAAGAGGATTATTTGATTTGAATATTATTGTTAAGTACAAAAGAAAGCAGTTAAAGGGTTTTAAACAGTGGACTGATGTGTTCCAATCCAATCTACATTTTAAGATGATCACTTCTGCCTCTGTGTGAATTATATGGAGGGCAGACTAGAAGTAGGAAAAATACTTGTGAGCCTTTTCCAAGAGATGACGGTGTTTACGGTGGAGATGGAGAAAAGAGAAGAGGGAAGATTTGAAATACATTTTAGACAAAACCAACTTGGCTTGCTAAATGTTAATGAATTACATATAGGCATGAAATAAAGCGAGGAATCAAGGATGATTCCTAAGCAAGAGGATGGTTGACAAGTCTGAGGAAGAAATTTAAGAATTGAGCCTGAGATATCTGTGAGACATCCAAGTAAAAGTATCAAGCAGATGGTTGAAAAACAAGCCTAAAGTTCAGAAGAGAACTCTGGACTAGAGATATAAATTTGGAAACCATCAACGTAGACATGGTATTTAAAATCCATGGAAGTTGGTGAAATCACCTATTAGAGAGTAGAATCAGAAGAGAAGGGGGCCCAGGACATAGCCCTAAGAACATCTGATATTTAGAGGGTAGAGGAAGAAGAGCCAGCAAAGAATCCTTCCTCAGCCTTGTTAGCCAGTAAGGTAGGAGGAGGGAAATTAGGATAGAGTAGTGTCATGAATGCAACGTACTGCTCAAAGGTCAAGGGAAAAGAGCTCGAAGAAGCATCCACTGGATTTGGTATCATGGAGATTACTGGTGATGTCAACGAGAACATTCCAGTGGAAGATCAGGGCAGGAGCCAGAGTGTTAAAAATTGAGGCATGAAGGAGGAATGAGAAAGTGAAGAGGAGATAGGATATGTGGATAATTATTTTGCATATTTGGTGATGAAGTAGAGCAGAGAAATGGGCTGGCAGCTAGAGGGAGATGTGGGCTCAATAGAAAATACTGGAGCACATTTGTGTGCTAATGGATGAGCCAGTAGTCAAGGAGAGTTTGGTAGTGCAGAAGAGAGAAAGTATAACCAAAGGTGCAAAGCTGTTTGAAGACAGGAGGGGTACATGGCAGCCTTTGATAACATGAAAAATGTCCAACATTTTAACAGGAAAATTAGAACTGGGGTACAAATGTAGTTAACTGGTGTATGTTTGCCAGTGAGAAGATCAAGTGGATCAGGTCTGATGACTTCTGTTTTCTCAGTCAAGTCTGAGGCAAGGCCATCAGTTTAAATAATCTATATATTTTCCAAACCTATGTTCTCTGCCCTGCCCAATCTATCTTACATAACACTTTCCATATTAATCTTCTTCAGGTGCAATTCAGTTTCCATCTGCTCTAATGTCTTCAGTGAATCCCTGATATTTATGAAAACAAGTATAGATTTTCCCATATAACTCCCACCTGCTTTTCTAGCTTTATATCTGAATAGTTTTTTTTCTGATAACCTTCGTTTAGATCAGTAGTCTGCAAACAATGGCCCATGGGACAAATCCAGCCAGCCACCTGTTTTTGTAAATAAAGTTTTATTGAAATGCAGCCATACCCATTCCCTTATGATTTGTCTGTGGCTGTTTTCACACTACAATGTCAGAGGTTAATTAGGACAGAGACTTTACAGACCACAAAGCCTAAAATGTTTATTGTATGGCCCTTTAGATAAAAAGTTTGCTAACCCCTGATTTTGTTCAAACTGAGCTATTCAAAGTCTGAGTTAGTAGAAAGAACATGGGCTATGGAGTCAGACAGACCTGAGATTGACACTGGGCACCAACAGGGTCACTGAAGCTTAGTTTCCTCATTTATAAAACGAGGATATAATACCTTTCTTGTTGTCATGGAATTAATCTAACATATGTAAAAGCATATGTTCCTGGCACATGATAAGCTTTCAATACAAGCTTCTTTCCTCTCTTTCTCTTCTTACTCCTTTGCTCAGATTACTGTTCTGCTGCTTTATTAGGAATGGGCTTCATTTTCTTCCCCTTCTACCTCCTCTTCTACCTCTCAGAATTCGACTCATCCTTCCATGTACCTCCTTAGTGAAACCTTTCCTGGTTCCCAACATGGATGTGATTTGTCATTCCTCTATGTCATATGTTTTATATTCCCTTCTAGACTATATGTTCATTAACAATTACAAATGTATATCAAAATATCTGTTTTACACCTTAAATATAGACAAGAAAAATAAAAAAAGAATTAGCAATTACTTAAGTTGCTATTCTGTTTATCACCTCACGTGGAATAGATACAAATGATTACTTGCTCGTTCAATTAAATGTATTTAAAAGGGAGAGATCAGTGTGGGCTTGCATTTTTTAGTGACTTCATTAGGAGCTACCCTCAAATAAATATGCAGGTGATCAATGAAAGTATAGTAAGAAATTGAGAAAAAATATAAGGCCAAATAGAACTTATGACTTTTAATTATTTGCTTTATGATATAATAACCTTATAGTTTTCTGTGAAAGTTTCTAAGTGCTTGTAATAGTTATCTGTTGCTACATAAAAAAATGATCCTAAAACTTAGCAGGTTAACACAACAAACATTTGTTTTTTTCATACAGTTTCTGAGAGTCAAGAATCCAGGAAAAGCTTAGCTGAATGGTTCTGGCTCAGAGTCTTCCATGGGGTTGCAGTCACACTGTCAGATGGGGCTGTAGTTATCTGAAGGCTTTACTGGAGCTGGGGGATCTACTTCTAAGCTCATTCACATGGCCGTTGGTGAGAGGCCTCACTTCCTCACTACATAGGCTTCTCCATAGAGATGCTCACAATGTGGATTCCTCCAGAGCAAGTGATGACAGAGAGAGAAAGAAAGCAAGAGAGAGAGAGAGAGAGAGAGAGAGAGAGAAATGCGTGTAACCAAGACAGAAGCTACAATGCCATTACAATCATGTCTGGTTATTTTATTGGTCATACACACACAGACCAACCTGGTGTAATGTACAAGTGAACTACATAGGAGGATGCAGGTCATTGGGGCCCTTCTAGGGACTAGCTATCACAGTGCTCAATGCCTGGGTTGTATTTTCACAAACATAGTGTTTGCTTGTCCATATGAATGAAGCAATTGTTATCTAATCAGTGTCAAAGTTTTTAAACTTCAAAAAGAGATTTTAAAACCTGTTACCACTCTGAATGAATTTTGTTCAATTTCCCTGACATTAGATTTAAGGACTGTTAGTAAAATTGTACCTGCATTTTATATTACAGAATAATTTTTAGTTTTTGTCAGTTGCCTTTCACTTTTCTGTTGAATCTGCATTTCCTTTTCCCCTTTTAATCATTCATATTATTTTCAAGATAAAATGACCAAAGGCAAAGAGATAGAAAATTCTTCAGGAGAGGATTCAGAAAGCCTTGGGGAAACTACTGATGTCTTAAATATGGTAATGATTTCCTATCTATCTATCTATCTAGATATGACTTTGAATTTTAGTTGATTGTGTATATGTGTATACTTCCTATACTCTTCTATGCATAAAAAGCTGCTTGCTTGTTTTTGTTTCATTTTGTTATTTTTTAACAAACTTTAACTAACTTTTAACTAACTTTATTGAGTTATAATTCAAATGTAATAAAATTTATTTTGATCCCAACATTATTAGTGTAGCCATTGAGAGTAGACTATATTACTATCTGAACTATTTGGCATTCATTTTATTTATATATATTTACAATGTTTAAATATATAATCATATAGTCATGTATGTAGTTTTATTATTTTTAGAACTTTCATTTTTTATTTATTTCAGACACATATGATGAGCTGGAATTCCAATTACAAGTCATTAAAATTATCACCAATTCAAAAACAAAAGGTATAATGCAAACATTTAATTTCATTATGGTGGGTAAGAACTGTTTAAATTAATTGGGGGGGAGTTTCTAGAAAGAACACAAGAAAGGTAAGCATTTGTATACATTGGAATTTAAATGACAGAGGAATACAATGTAAATAACTCCTATTTTGGCTTGTTCTGTTGGTATATATTTTCTGTGATGCAACAAAAGTGGTAGAGTTTTATTGCTGTAATTTGCTCCTTGAGATCACTAACTTAAGTTACAATAGCTATACATTTCTTTCTGTCAAGCAATAGATTATGATTATAGTTCTGATGTATAGGAAGAGGCTACTGTTTATTAATAGAGTGGTTCTCTGACTTTGGTTGAGTATGACTTTGAGTGAGTTACTATGCTGCTGTTACTGGATGTTATTAATATCTTTTCTAGCTCTAAAATTTTGTGATTTTAGTGAAAATATTTCATAATTACTTTTGCAATTTTTGGATTAGACTTTAATTTATCAAGTAATTGATAGCATAAAAACAAGATTAAAGTAAACATTTGGAAATTAGAGACCATTCATGGGTGAGAAAGAGAAACCTTTAACAAATAACGAATAGTAAAAGTATGGAACTGTGGTTGTGGTTGTGGTTTTCACAACCCTGGAGACAAAGTCCTATCCTGAAATCTTTTGCTTTTCCTGGCTTTAAGGACCAGTGGTATGAAAGGATAAGGGGTTTGGGGATTAGGGAAATAAATTGGAGAACATAAATTGAGGAAAGAAAGCTATTAAAAAACATTTAATTTCTATTTGTAGTGCCTTTGCTGCATTTTGAAGTTAAAAATCTTTAAAATCAAAGCCGCTGAAACATAAGAAAATCTTGCTAAATTATAAAAATTTAGAGCCAGTTCTCATTAGTCCTATCTATATTACTGAGAGGCCTGGTGAGTACCAGCATTCCTTTGAATATGAGAGAGCTGTTCTAACACAGTTGTGGAAGCTCAGGGAATGTTGACTGACTTTTTGACTAACTATACTCCCAAGTGGACATCTTTCCTGCGTCTTTCCTTTCTCTTTTCTTATACTCTGGGCTCTGCCTCTTCTGAGCTGGTTTATTGTGCTAGGGAAAGAAAGGCACATACATTTAGAAATCAATTCTGGCAGCTGGGCCTGTCTCCCTTAGGGCTCTTGAAAGAATCATGACTTCTTAAAGAATAAGACCTAGAACAAATAGAAAAGGAAAGCACTTCCTCTTAAGCTGATGTACATTTTATACTTCATGTAGTCATTTCAAGTTTTGGCCCCACCAGGCCTACTTTAGTGAATAAAAATGATGATTTGTTATACTATTTCTATATATTTGCTTGTTAATGTTTAACTTGTCCTGTTTTAATAGTTTCTTTGGCAAAGAAATGAACCTTTTCCTATGCTTAGCACTCATTGCAATTTATACAATTTGATTTAGTGAGGTTTTACTATCCAGAAACCCAAATCCATCTGATATTTGAATGCATTAGTTTGTAGAGTTTAGGCCAAAAATTTGGTTTTACCCTGTATTGTCCAGCAGGAAATTAATTTCATATTGTTAATGTATCATCAAATTTCAATGTTTGATTTCATATTTTTATACAAATCTTATATTTTACCCTTAGTATTTTTTCATGTAAATTAGTGTTTTTTCATGTATATAAATTATTATAATTCAAGAATTTAATAGATAGGAGGAAGAGGGTCAGAAATTTGAAAACCCATATAAAGATTTTGTTTAGAAAAAAGTATATCAATTATTCATTATTTAGTTTATAGATGAAAAAGATTTCATGGCAGTTTTTATTTCAGTTTTTTCTTCTAGAAATAAACTATTTTTAAAATTGTTTACATTTTTATTTTCTTTAATTTTGTGAATTTTATAGACTCAAAAGATAAATCAAAATTTGAAAATTAGAAATGGTAGAGAAGGTGGAAAAAATTATTCTGAGCTGCACTACATGCAAATGAAGTGTATATTTTTAATACTATCTTAAAAAATCTGTCTGAAAATGAGTTTTATGTAAGGATTGATTCATATTGAGAAAAGGGGCAGAGAATAAATGTTGATGGTATTGTGATTAATGGCAAAATTAAGGCAGGTAGTAAGATTTGAAAGTTAAACAAAAGCACATACATGTTACTAAATAAAAATTAAATATATCACAGACCTCTAAAGTGGCATAAATTATCTCTAAAGAAAACAACACCTCAGCAAAATGTCTGGTAAAACTGGCCACTTTAATTCTCCTAGTGAAACTTTGTAAAATCTTGGCAGTAATTTATAGTAGATAAATTATCTTTGTCAACTAATAGTAGTATGACGATTACTTCAAAAAATTTACAGAAACAAGAAACAATTGAGAAACCGATGCAGCATACAGCTGATACTGAAACTGATGATAGTAATGAGTATGAAGAGATGTCAAAAATGAAAGAAAGGAAAGCATATGAACAACATGTGGCAAAAGGGATATTCATGATGCAAGCAGCTGCGACCATGGAAACATTTTCAGATGAGGAAGTAGGTAATGACTCAGGCGAAGCGGGACCTCAGACTGCCAGCGATGGAGAGGGTTTGCAAAAAGAGATATTTAGACGTGAAAATAAAAGAGGTATTGATCAACTTGATGCTAAGGAAATAGAAAAGGAAAGTGATAGAGGATGTAGTCAGAAGGATTCAGAAGCAGAAAAAAGAGTCTCTGAGAAGGAAAATAAACTGGTGAAAAGAGCAGGTCTGAAGGAGATAAGAAAAAGGGAAGAGAATACAAAAAGTATTAGTTCATTCTTTGACAAATTACCAGATAGAAGTATGAATACTGAGAATGAAGAAAATAAAGATTTTGTTAAGAAAAGGAGAAGTAGCAGGCAAGGTGTGGTTTTTGACAGTCAAAGAGAATTGATAGAAGAGCTAGACAGTTACATGGAAGGTGAAAGTCAGAGTCAGCAGGGTATAGCTGATGGATTCAAGCAGCCTGAGTCGATAGAATTTAGTAGTGGAGAGAAAGAGGATGATGATGTACAAACTGATCAAAGCATGTGGTATAGCAGAAAATTTATTAAACAAGAAAGTGGGGAAGAAACTGAACCCAAAGTCATGGCAAAATATGATTTTAAGTGTGACCACTTGTCAGGGATCCCAGAGGAGCAGAAAGGAGCAGAGGATTCAGAAGGAGGCGAATTAGAGGAGCAAGAGGTAGAGGCACATGAGAATGTGGAGGTGCATGGAGGAAGAGAGGAGGAAGCAGACAACCTGTCAGATGACCTTACAGACAAAGCAGAGGTGAGTGAAGGCGAGGGAGAGTCAGGGGGAGAGGTAGAGGACTGGCCTGAGCGTGGAGGGGATGGAATCTGTGAGGGGGGTAGTTCAGGAGTGGAGCAGCAGCAAAGGGATAAGGGGGAGGAGCAGGGTGAGAAGGACAGAGGAGGAGGGGAAATGGAGAGCCTGGGTAAGGGAGAGAAGGGCCTAGAAGAGGAAAAGGAATGGGAGAAGAGGGATGAGGAAGAACAGGAGAAAAAGGAGAGGAAGCAAGGCCATCAGGAAGAAAGAAACCAAGAGATGGATGAAGGAGAAGGGGATGAGCAAGGAGAGGGGGAAGAAGAGGAGGAGGAGGAGGGAGAAGAGAAAGAAGAAGGAGAAGGGGAAGAAGAGGGAGACAGAGAAGAGAAGGAAGGGGAAGGGAAAGAAGAAGAGGAGGAAGAAGCAGAAAGACAAGGTGAAAAGGAAGGAGAGGAGGAGGAAGGAGAAGGGGGAAAGGAAGAAGGAGAGGTGGAAGGGGAG
>VBSM01001483.1:11151165-11172493 GCA_008086735.1 Cheirogaleus medius
AAAAAAGCAGCTTTCCCAAGTCAGGTCAATCTCAAGAAATGAGGGCAGCTTACAGTCAACCTCCTGTGGCCCTCTTACCTGTCAGGGACTTCAGATAGATTTCTCAAAAGATCACCAGTTGAAAGAAGTCCCTGTGGCTCTGCCTTAACTATTTCTTAACAATTCCCTTTTGTGTCCTGATACCCTATGCTTTTAGTCATAGCTGCCCAAAGATAAATGTTCTAAAAACAAATCTATGGCTTTTGTTAAATCTCTTAATTAATGAGAAGAAAATGGTTTTGTGTCTTGAGTTTGCAGAGAGTAAAATATGGTTCCTAATCTTCAGGAACTCTTAGGCCATTTCCACCGGCTGAGCAGAAAATGTCCTAGAACTATAGGGTATTTTAGGAGTAGAACTTTATCAGCCACAGAGAAAGGTTAGGAAAGGACTTCCGAGGAGTGAGTAGTGAGGCTCAAACTGAGTCACATCAAGTAAAACTTAACCAGGCAGAGGGGTTGAGGGGAAGGGGGGCTTTCCAGGCTGGTGGGAGTCATGAGAGTGTTTTGGTATAACTGCAGCCTAGAGTATACTTTGGTCCTAGATAGAGAGGCAGAGGGCCTTACATGTCTGTAAAAGATGTTAAACAAAGAGTAAGTTGACTACACTTGGGTTTTTGTAAGATCATTCTGGCAACAATATGAGGGTGAATTGGAAGGGGACAGGACCAGAGTCTGGAATACCAGTTAGGAGCCAGTTATAGTAGACCAGGCAAGAATTGAAGAGGGCTTGGACCAGCACAGTGGGGATGAAGAAATGGGGGCATGTGGTATTGAGAGAGATTCAGGAATAGGATGGGAAGGCTTAGTAAAGAGTTGTAGCTGGGAGGGAAGAGAATGGCTAAGTGTTTCTTGTTTCTGGCCTAGAGAACTGAGGGGGAATTAGTGCTATTCAGCAAGACTGAACATAGGGAACTAGGAGCAGGTTTGGGAGATGGTTTGGGACTTGTTGATTTTAGATTGTCTGCAGGAGATACTCAGTAAGCAGATATGTGGAGCTCAGGGGAGATTGCTAAGTATTTCCAGCTTATGTCATTAAAACTGGATTTGAATGAAAGGAAGCATTCCTATTGTGAAGAGGTTGAGAACTGAAGACAGAATTCAAGGAAACATCAGTACTGGTAAGGAGGAGGTTGAGAAAGTGAAGTCTCCACAGGGGGTAGGGAGATGCTTACTAGGAAAGAGAGGTGCTGCCCAAGCCAAGGAAGAGATTTCAAAGGAGAAAGGAGTGGTAGCAGCTGCAGAGAGAGCCTCTGGGATGTCACCTAGTGGAGGGCCAGGGGCAGAATCCACATTGCCAGGAAAGAATGAGCTACAGGAAGTCTGTTTTGCAGAGGAATAGAATCAGAACTAAACTTTGAAAATTAAATATTAGTTATAGAGCACTACTGGCACAATTCTCAGTATAGGAAGGCAGATGTATTAATATCTTCTAGAGACTTTAGTACTCTGGGAAAAAAATTCTTAATTTTTATTTGCAGCTAATGTATAAATAAGAATAGGATGTTATCGATGTGAACTTAGTAATCAAAAGAAGAGTCTGCAATGCTTTAAACGTTAGTGAGGGAAGGAAAAAGAAAACAATTATGAGGACAGCCATTATGATTTTCAAATTATTTGGGCAGGTTTGGGAATGAGCATGGGTTCTGGAGTCCAGTAGACCTGAATTCAAATCCCAGCCCTCCACTGATTAGCTATGTGGTCACCAGGAAAAGTTTTTGTTGTTGTTTTGGTTTTGATCTTTCGAGTCTTATTTCCCTCTTTTAATAAAAGAGTGAGTCTTTTGATAATTAAATTACTAACACATGAAACATGTTATAGGCACTCAGCAAATGGTAACCTGTATTGCTAGAATTATCCTCTCTGATCACACCAAGGCAGACGCAAAGCTACACTCATGAATCTCTAGGTCACCAATTGGCGTGCATGAGTTTAGTCCTGTGAATCTGACTTGTGTTTAAATACAACATAATAACCAAAAATAAATTGGTTTATGGAAATAGATCTGTGGGAATAACTTGGATTAAAATACTGATGACCTGTAAGTATGAGGTGAAGTGAAACTCTACTGTTACACACCATACAGGGGTCAATATGCTCCTTAATGTTTAAAGCATACTGGAAGGCTGATAGCATTCATGAGGCTAGACTAAAATTTAGGTGTTAGAACAACAGATATCCCTCTGTGTCCTAATGTTGTTGTCAAAATAAATAAATAAAAAATAATTATCACATAAAGCATAGTCATGGATGATGCATTTCTTTAAGTACAACGGAGAACTAAATTTTCTAAGGAAGAAGAGGGGGCAAATAGTAAAGAGTAAATCTGAAAATGAAAATAAAAATGTCTACCAGCAAGACGTTCTGTACCCTGAACATTACATTCATTTGTGCAGAGTCAAACTGGAATGTATTCGGTGGTGAAAATACAGGATTAGGAATGAAGTAAGGGAGTGGTTCCTAGAAAGAAGGAAGAATTAGAGATTATAAAATAATATCATTACTAGCCAAGAATTTGGAGGTCGTGACTGGCTGCCCTTGGGTGTGGTCTGGCCCACAGACTTATTTTGTTTTGTATACACAGTGATTTTTAAAAATTTGAATTGGTTGCCAACATTGAAATATCGGGAGAGTTTACATTTTAAAAATGTTTCTCAAACTTCTCTTAGAAAGCCTGAGAGTCTGGGAGCATCATGCTTGTGGGCAACCCTGGCCTGAAGCTGAGCTCAGGCTGTCCAGGTTCTCATTGCTTCTTTTCACATGCACGTGGCCACCTTCTTCCCTCACCTGCCCTAGCTGCCAGGCTCCTGGCTTAGAATAAAAGGATGTGTAGAAGAGGTAGAACAAATAAGTGGACACTTTAAAAGAACCATTTCTAATGTTAAGATCTGGAACATTATGGCAAAAAAAAGTCCAAATTTTTTGTTTTTTGATAGTCCTCAATGCATACTAGGAATTCTGTCTTTTTATGGAGTAAAAATCACTTCTATTTAAATATAAATATATAGTATTTTTTCATGTTATTTTTCTCTGTAAATAATTTTTTAAATCCTTACACAAACCCTCCAAGGTGGGTGTTGTTAATGTTATTTCCTCATTTCATTGACAGACTGTAAAGCACATTAATTAGGTGCTGTGCTCAGGCCATGAGTGATTAGAGCAAGGCTTGGAAAGCAGTGCTTAGGTCTTTGTATCTAATACCTTTCCCAATCCTTGCTATGGCCTCAATGATATCTAGTGTAGTTAAAACATGGACTTACATGCTAACTTTTCCTGTCCTAAAAAAAAAAAAACTTGAAATCGAGAGTTTAAAATATATTTTTCCTACCTGTATAACCTAAATATAAAGTTTTATGCTATATTAACCTATTTGGAAAACATTTTCTACCCTATATGACATTGAGACATGTCATATATCCAGAATTATAGCATACAATTTTATGTTTTATAGTTTTGGGATTTTTTGTTTTTACTTTAAAAAAAACTGTAATACACACAAAGTACCTATCTTATACATGTATAGCTCTATGTATTTTTCACAAACTAATCACACCCATCACAAACTGATCAACATCCATATCAAGGAAAAGCACAATATCAGCACCCCCAAAAGCTCCTCTTCAACCCCTTTCAGTCATTGCCCATTCCCCACCCCAGCAATCTCTAGTTCTTAAAGCATGCAGTATAATTGTATTCTTAATCAAACTGAAACCTCAGGAGGAACCTTTGCTTTCTTGATCTTTCCCATAAGAAATATAAAAAGTGTTGCCCTGAGCCAGACCAAAGACTGCAGCTCACTGTGTCCTGTCTGACCAATAAAACAAGGGTCCTTTTGTGAGAGGTCAGGCCCATTCACTTTTTTTTTTTTTTACTGTGGTCCTAACACAAGGCATGTACTTGACCATTCCAGACTACCTTTGCATCTTGTATAATTCTAATGCCAAGAATGTACTTAAACTTTACCCTTTCTTTTTATAAAATGCCAGTATTCTGCCAATCTCTCTCAAATTGTTTCAGTTTGAAGGTAAGTACTTTCTGTGATTTAAAGTAGTTGTCCAGATGTGTGTAGAATAATTTTAAATGTGCTTATTAGTAAGTACAAAGTGCTATAATAGATGATGTGATTTCTAGTGAAAATGTCATTTTCTAATAGCCTTCTCAAATTTAGAAAATGATATAGTTCTAATAGTTCTTCATTGTTACAGATTTTCTTATAGTTAATGAGCAAAATTGTAGTTCATTATAAGAGATGAGTGTTTTGATTATTTCTAAACTAAGGTAAAACCCCAAGGTTCTTTTTATAATAGCATTTTATCCTATGGTTATATTAATAACTTGGTTAATAAGACTGGTTGGAGTTGGCGAAGTGCTAGGTTAGCCAAGCTCTCCAGGTAATTAAGGACTATGTGGAACACAGCTCACTGACCCTCTGTGAGACAGAGGGGCATAGTATGAAATTCTGTGTCTCAGGAGCACTGTTCTTCCTAGTTAGTCTTTCATTTATGTATATTTATGAATATAACTGTTTATGAGTCATAAGTCTTAAATCTAGTAATCTTGCTTCCCATTCCCTTTCAAAGTAAAGTTGTCTCTGATAAGTTTAGCTACCCATAATGTGCATCTGGCTAGGCATAGTATACAATATATAAGTCACTTAGAGGGGAAATCATGCAGAAACAAAGAATGCTTCAGAAGTTATTTGGTAAATGGTAGCTGCCTAATGATTAACCCTACCCAGCCTAACCAATCATCCTTTGATATAGCTGCCTGCCCTGGTGTCATGTTCTCCTCTCTCATGTTCCCCCTCTTGCATATACTGCCTCATGACCTTGGATTAACTTAAATTCTCCCAGAGTGGCTTCTGAAACTTTTTTGAATCTCAAGGCCTTACTTAGGGATTGCCTGGCCTCAGTGGGAATGCTGTTAGGTCACACCTTTGGTGCTACTGGCCTGAAGGTGCCACTTATATTCATTACTGTGTGCCATATAAACATATCCTTTCCTTAGCCTGAACTATCACATTTTGTATTTTTATCAAAAGAAAGGTGAGTTTATTAGAGGCATTGTTTTCCAACCATCTACTAAAGATCCTATTGGGTATCATCAGGCTTTATTCTTAGCCAAACAGCCATTAGGAAGCTGACCACCAAAAGCTAGTTACAGTGTTGAAGGGGATATAAACGGTATATATGATCTGAATCAAATATTATCAAGGTGAGCTTTGTACAAACGTTATTCAAGGGAGTGAATGGCACTGATTACTGCCTCCCTATTTTAGAGGTTATAACTTTAGTGAAGCGTGTGAATGAAAAGCATAGGGGGAAACCCATTAAGGAACCTAATCTCTTAGTGATAATCAATAAAAGTATTTCACCCAAAATATGAACTAAAAAAAAATCTGAGGTAGAATAAAGGCTAAAACTAATATTTTTTACTTATAATTAATAAGCATTGCATGATTGACTATCAGTCTATCAAATCTATAGACAGGCTGTTTTATAATTTGGATTAGCTGGCAAGTAGCCAGATAGCCCTCTGTTTGGTTTTCCCTTTGCTTGTCCCTTTATCTTTTTCTGGAATATAAATAATTATACTTACCTTTCTCGTGACTATCAGTGAATCATACCTCTAAAATGATTCTAAATCCCTGTGTTTTGGAAAATGAGCATAATATATAGATATGATTGTTATGCTACAGTAGACAGAAAACTTTTTAACTTTTCTCAATTTTAAAAGCACTCTTTGAGACAGCCAAGGAAGCATATTTAATTTTTTTTCCATTTTAACCTTGCCTTAGGTGCTCATAGAATTTTGGTAATTCTAGTTATTGAAGTAGAACAGCATGCATAAAATCCTTGGTGATATAGTAACTTGATATTCAACATGGATTATGCAGTATTTTATTTCTTTGGCTTGAACATTTGAATTAATATTCTATGTGTTCTTTGAGATGGTAAAAATTATCTCTAATTTTACAAAATAAAATCTTACTCTTCTCTGATGATCAATTTTGTCGCAGGATCACAAATTTCTTGAAACTGACGGAGCAGAACTAAAAGATGTGGATGAGGAGGAAATTGATTCTGAAAATCTGGAAGACGAGAAGAAATCTGTGGGAGATGATGAAAATGTTTCTTCAGGTGACAACAGTGAAACAGAAGAGACAGAAAGAACCGATAACAGCTCAGCTAAAACCGATGAAAAGGTATGATGATAGGTGCTTAAATCCTGAGATCCTGCCTAAGAGAGAGCATATGGGTCTCCTGGTTCCTGCAGAAGACAGATTCCAACTTCCTTCAGGAGCAGAAATACTTCTATGAATAACTTCGCTCATGTGCCATAGGAAAGGCTTTGGCTAATTTATGAATAAGGCAAATTTTGTTTCTAGCATACTTTCTACATTGCTTGGTAGCATTCTGTTTTCCACAAGTGTAAGTCTACTGGTATGGGCCAGGATAGTAATATTGTTGGGAAATTAACCAAGAAGTTCTGCACCCAGTCCTTGAAATGCTGAAAATGCAAAGTTAGGAGCCCTGGTGCTGGTGGCAGAAATGGGATGTGTATGTGTAGGCATACCTGCACATATTTATGTGTGTATGGATGAATGAAAGTTGGTCACAGCAGTATCTGATGTGATCAGTTCCTCAGATATGCAGTCTAGACAAAAGTATGTATGGGAGGACTAGGAGAAATTATCAATGAGGAAACAAAAACCATCCTGAAAGTGTAGTTAGGGGTGTCAAAAACATAATCTCTTCAATTTGGCAGATTTGCCTGAGAGTGACCCTGCTAGGAGATAGTTGGTAGGTTGGAAATCATTCGTTTTCTAACCCTACTCTGGATTAATTTCAGAGGTGTGGAATTCCAAAACCCAAACTGAATGACTTTGTACTGATTCATTTTCATTTTTTGTGCAGAACACTGAGCTAGTCATACTTTCTAGTTAATGAAACATTCTCACCATTGGTCTGTGCAAGGCTCTTCTCTCTTATTTAAATTTATTCCCTTTTAGCCTCATTCCCATTCCTCTTTTCCGTAACATAGACAACCACTGAAACATATATTCTTCTTATTTGAGTATGTACTTGTAAAACATGTATTGTTTTTTGTGCATGTATTTTTAATTTAAAAAATGGCATTATGCCATAGAGTTCATTCTCTTTCTTAATTCCTCCTTTCTCCGAGATTCCTTTCTCTCACTGAGAAGAGAAAATGTTCTAGCAGTTATTGTTTTCCTTCAGAGGGGAGAAATGATTCTGTTTATAGGGAACTTTTTTGAGTCAGGGTGGTACTTCAGATTCTTTAACATAGAAATCATTAAACACCAATTTGACAATGTAAAAGTGTTGCAACATGTCATATACCAGTTAGCGTTCCTGAATCTTCTTTGAGGAGAATTCTTAAATCATACATTTTTTTATCACACAATTTTAAGCTAAAAAGATATTTGCAATCAGTCAGCATCTAAGGCCCCTCATTTTACAAGAGCCCAGAAAAGTGATGTAGTTGTCACGTTTATGTCATTAGCTAGAAGCAGATTCTGGAACCCTGCTTAAAAATCAAGACTAAGTTCTCTAGCACAGCACAAATATATTTTTTGTTATATTGCTTTTTTTATTGTTTATAGGAAGAAAAAGCCTGCCTAGAAGAACGGGCCATTCATGAATACAATGAAAATCCGAAAGGTATGAGCACGTTTGACTTCAAAAGCATATTTCTTAAAAGGCTAGATACATAACATACATACATACATACATATGCATATATATGCTGTAATTGTGTCATTTTAAGCTTACAGAGATACGTCCTGTTTTATACTTTTTACGTTCACATGGCCCTCATAACAAGCTATGAACTACATGACACAGGCTTATTTGTTCTTATTTATAACTATCACAGCTTATTCATATATAAATATTCACATTACTCATGGCTACTCACATATCAGTATTAAGTGATTTAGGACAACTGTTTTACAACCTTTTTTTCCCCCCTACTCAACCAGTATTATTAAGTCAGGCTTTTGCTCCAGATCCCAGTTTATATTTCTGGTGAGCACTGCTCTGTCCCACTGCTCAAGTTAGGATGACTGGGCTGGCCTATAGTCACAGTGGCCATCCAGTTATCTCCCTCAGAGCCCAGACCTGAGTCTTTGATCTTACCACAGACATTAAAGAGAAATCTTTTCTCAAGCCTAGCTGTTAGTGTGAGAGAACAGGTGCCTTGGAGTAAAGGAGACTGATTGCCCCTGAAACATACATTTTCTAGATCCAAATCATCTGTGTTTTTGCCGTACGACTCCCACATTGTGTTTCCATACCATCACACTGTGGTATGCTACTTACTGTATTCTCATTAGAAATAACTGTCCATAATACTAGATATCTGATCTAAACTTAAGCTGAGGGAGAAATAATTTCTTTAATCCTTTTTTTTTCTTCTAACTTCTGAAGAAAGATTAGTTTTAGAATATTTTAGGCAAAATGTTAAAAAATTTATCACCTCTATTCTTAGCATATAGCCTAAAGTGTTAAAAAGAAATTAAATATAAGCTTTAAGTTATTGATTATATAAAATTAAAAGCATTTATATGCTTTATAAATATACTTTAAAGATAATTACTCAACTATATAACATGTGGATTAATTTGAAACACTAAAAAATAACATATCCATTTGAGTACAAAGAGTTTAATTATAACTAGGTTAATAAAAAAGGTAATTTATATTTTACAGAAGTCTTCTCTAACATTTACTAGTACCTTTGTAGCTATATTTGGATACTGGTCATCTAAACATTTACAGCATCGGTCAGGTCAGTCTGGACTTTTTCACCTTAACTCAACTTTTTAGGAAGTAATGCAATGTAGACATTGTCCATTACTCCAGTGGTGAGCCCTTTTCATATTATCCTACAACTCAGGGTTGATAGAGTGTCAGTGAAAGCATCAGGTCTTATCTTTTTCTCATTAGTTAGAACCAATATTTCTAAATGATCCAATTGTAGGATACATGCATGATCGTGCAAAGAGCAGTTTTTCAGAAATCCTGGAAGGCAAGGAATCAACACCAAGTAAAGAAATGAAAAAATCAAGCAAGGTAAGTGAAATGAATTTTCTGTTTTAGTGTTAAGACCGAAGTATTAAATTGCTCCTTCTGTTTTTCATATGATGATCCACATAATTTAACTCTCTTAATATGATTTTTTATGGCCCATAAACATGTGCAGAATTTCAGGGGATGTTTCACATTTTTAATATACTAGCTTTCCATTGCTTTGTATTTGCATGGTAGATCTTTATTTCAGCCTTTTATTTGTGTTTTTGGTGTATCTCTTGTAAATGGTGTATATAGCTGAATTTTGTCTTTGAAATTTTTATCATGCATACCTAAAATCTAAAGCTAATCAGTGTTCCTACTTTTTCCTAAATAATGCCAGGATCTTAGAAGAGTTTTCTCACCTATCACCCCTTCCTTACCATTTTACAAATTGTTATACTGAGTGTTTAAACTTCACAAATCATATGTTATTTTTATACCACTTTCCTTATTCATCATTCCTTTTTACATCTCAGACATCCTTCCTGGAATCCTTATACTTCTTCCTGAAGAAATCTTTTGGAAGTTCCTGCCAGATGTCTATTGATAGTTAACACTTTCAGTTTCTGTTCACTTGAAAATATCTTTATTTTACCATAGTTCTTGAATGACAGTATGGCTGCTTGACAGTTATGTTTTCTTAGTATCTGCTCCCATTGTTGCTGTTTAGAATTTTGCTTTAGTATAATTGCTGATAACTTTGTATATAACCTGTCATTTCTCTCTGGCTGCTTTTTAGATTGTTTGTCTTCGATGTGTTTGAGTACACTATGAGATGCTTAGGTGTGAATTTTTTTGTTTTAACTTTCTTGGAATTTTTTGTGACTCTTGAATCTGAGAGTTTATGTCATTCATATTTTTAAAATTCTCATTTATTATGTATTTGAATATTTATCTCTCCCCTTTTAAACTCTGATAGTAACTTTTTATTCTTTTGTCCATGTCTTTTAATATCACCTTCATATTTTTCATGTCTAAATGATATTCTGGGTAATTTCAAGGCTTTCATCAATATCCTAGTTTCTCTTCAGCTGATGCTACTCTGCTATTTAACCCACTACCTATTGAGTTTTAATTTCAGTGATTACATTTTTCGTATCTTAAGTGAAGTTCTACTTTTGTTCTTTTCTGAAACTATCTGGTCTTTTAAAAATAGTATCTTGTTTTGTCTTTATGTTTTTTATTCCAGTCCTTTAAATAATTTAAGTATACTTATTTTACATTTTGTATATAGTAATTCTAATGTCAGACATCCTTAGAAGTCTAAATATGTGTGTTGCCTTGGCTGACTTGCTAATGGTGATTTGTTTCCATATATGTTTTGAAATTTGGATGTGAGTTTATGTTCAACTGGGGCTTTTTTGTCGAAATGCTTTAAGGTCTAGATTAGAGTAAGTGCATTCATAGAGAAATTTGTATTAGCTCTGATGTGACTAAAGGGCCACTTTAAGTTAATTTCTCAGTTAAGGGTTGCCAACCCACACTGGTATTATAAATATTAATCCCAAATTCACATTAGCAAAACATTTTTCTTTACTCAAACACCAGGCCAAGAGAGGCATGCTATTTTATCTCTCAATGTTTAAGTGGGCTTATTTAAAAGCACAGTCCTTAGAGGATCCTCACATTATGTAGGGGTCTCAGTTCTAATTTCTCATATTTTGTGAGATCAAATCTGTTAAAATGTAAGGGTTCAAGGTATAAGATTAACAAGTGCTGTTTCAGTATTTAACCTCTAAGGCTTCCTGCTCCTTCTTCATTTTTTTTTACATAGGGATTTCTCTTAATTTTTTGTGAGATTACCTGTACATTATAAAATTATATTTTTATACTTAGTATTTCTTGGTATTTTATGGTGGCAGAATTTTTCAAGTTGTATATTCCTTCATCATAGCATAAAAAAGAGTTCTTTCATTTTAATCCATTGACCCTTTTTCCAGATTCTTGACTTCTTGGGTACAAATGTTTACCCTCATTTCTGCATTATATAAAGATAAAGGTAAGCTATTACTATTAGTACCATTTTGATTTCTAAAAGAGCCAAGTCTTCATCTGGTTTTTGTTTCCTGTTTTTTGTTTTTGTCATCTTGTTAAAACCATTATGTGTATTATCACTCTTTAAGAATCCTATTTTCTCTCTGGCTAAATTTTCAAAACACCTAAATCAAATGAAACTCTTGTCATCATCTTACTTGATCTCTCCTGCATGTGGCCCTATTGGCCACTCCCTTCTTGATATATTTTTCTCCCCTGACTTGTGAGCCACCTCATTTTTCTGATTTTGCACCTACAAACCTTGGTCCTCAGTGCTGGCTTTTTCTCTGCTTGCCTCTCACACTTTGCTCTTCCTCAGTCTCTTTTCTTATATTCTTTTTCCACCTGCCTGGAATCCGTTGGTTATTGGGGCTGCTTTAATCTCCCCAGCTGTTGTCTATATTCAGCATATTCACAGCCCTGGCCTCCCCTGAGAAGCAGCTCCTATGTATCTGACTGCCTACTCAGACCCACAGGGCTCACACAGCCATCATTTGGCACCACTAACATTTTGGCAGAAATTCTGATCTACAGGAATGGAGAGGTACATCCTCCTCCTCCAGAATATTACAATAGAAATTCACTGTAGCTACTGAGACACTGAGAATCAGAGACATGCCTGAACATGAGACATCCTGGTTACATTTAAAAGTTACAATAAATTAGCTAGGAAGAAGGGGAAACAGATATTGAGTAGTCAATTAACAGTTTGTGCCACAATAACATACATAGCTTTGGTTCACAGATGCATGTATAGGTAGTGGTTTGTAAATCTTGGAGTTTGGTGAAGATAAAAATAAAGATTGACATATGAAAAAAAAAGTTACGAAAAGTAATATTTTCATTTTCATCTTTTTTCTTCTTACAACTCAACAAAGTGAAATACTAAATTTGTTCTTTGAAGAAAAAGATAATATATTACCAAGATATTGATGGTATTGAAAGTTAAACTCTGAAAGGTCTTGTTTTAGGGTGGAATCATGACTGCACTTTGGTAAAAGAAAAAAGACTGATGGATGTATGTATGGTGCCTCATATGATGAAATCATGTTCATACTTGTCAAAAATGATACGCCCCCTAAATACAATTAAGTGAATGTTTCACTTACTGAAATGAGTTTTGTGTGTGTCTGTTTTCTAGATTTTCATCTTCAAAAGGATGTCACGGGCAAGCCAGAAAAATGTGCAGATTATTAATGAGCCACTCCCAGAGAGAAAACCGATAGGAGATCAAATAGCTTTGAAAAGCAATAAGAAAGATGCCATCCAGAACCACACGGGGCAAAATCATCAGGCTAATCCACCACCACATACAGAGAGAAGATCAAAATCTTGTACAATACTATAAATATAAATTTATGTTTTCATGATCACCAAGCATATTTTAACTTATACTTGAAAAACGTTATGACTTCTGAAGGAAAATTTCTGATAATAGTCTTTTAAAGATACGGATTAATATGTTTTATCTGGTTTGAACAGTATGACCAGTTTTGATATTTATTTATGCTAATATTTTTAACAAGCAATTTCAAAATGTTTATCTTAAACTCTTCAAGTGTTGTGGCCTTAACTGTTCAGTGTTGCAATATAAAATATATTTTTATATGTGAAAATTTAATTAAGATATTTCATAGTTTTCACTAAACAGTTTTACTTCTTTAAAATTTCATAAGGCAATATTTGCAATCTCATGACACTGTAACAGTTTTTAATGTATTTGCAATTTTTCAAAACAGGCAAAATTGTTTATAATGAGCATATTTTAATAAACTATATCTGTTTGGTTCCACTGTTATAATGGATGAGTCTGAATAAAATTTGTGGAGGTACTTAGAACTATGAATTGACAAAATGGGGGCAAACAAATCTACTTTTAAAATACCAAAAGATGCAAAATGCATTTACCCGTGAGTAAAGCAGCTGTGTAAACAGCACATCTTTGTGGAGAAACTGAATGCTGAAGTTTCTTTGCTTCCCACTCCTTTTCTTTAGGGAGGTGATTTGGCATGAAAACATTGCAGATTATGTAGTTTGATCTGGAGTGTTTGACTATGCCACACATCACCACAATAGGAGAACCAAACACAGCCAGGCTTACTCATTTCAACTGTCTCCAGCACTGACAGACATAACCAAGTTTAGTTCAATCACACCCTGCTCTGCCACAAGGAATATGAAGGATAAAACTGCTAAGTCTACTCTGATGGAAACTGCTCACAACAGTTAAGGCTCACAAGTGCTGCTTATTTAATGGAGCAAACTACCTTCATTTTCCCCATTCTAGCTTGTGAATAAAATATTTTATTCTTCAGTCATAATGTCCACTGCCCCATTTAAAGAAAAAGAAGCTCTGTCTTTACATTTCAAGCACAAGGGTTGTAGGAATGTTAGTCCAGAGTACATGTGATTTTGAAATCTTACAAAACAGTCTTCTGTGTAAATATTATATTTAGTCGAATTCTAATTTTATTAAAGCTAAATATAATGAAATTTGGCTATTGCAACTATAGTACTAGTACAATATTGCAAAAATACTTTATCAAAATATAAACTGTAGGAACCAAATGGAAGTTAAGCTCACAAATGGTCCTAGACATGCCAGTTATGGTAGGTAGAATTCTAAGATGGCTCTCAAGGTCCCCACCTCCTTGTGTCACATGCCCTGAATAATCCCTTCCCCTTCATTGTAGGTGGGACCAGTGAATATGATGGCACATCACTCCCTTGCTTAGATTACATTATATGGAAAAGGTAAAAGATTTTGCAGATGTAATTAAAATTACTTATCAGTTGGCTTTAAGTTAAGCAAAAAGGAGATAATCCCAGGTGACCTGGACCTAATCAGGCAAGCCCTTTCAAAGAAGCTCTGAAGGTCTAACATGGAAGAAGTCAGATTCAAAACATCAGAGATGCCCTCCTATTGGCCTTGAAAAAGCCAACTGCCGTATTTATGGAGAAGGCCATGTGCCAGGGAGTGGTGGATAGCCTCTAGGACAGAGGTCCTCAAACTTTTTAAACAGGGGGCCAGTTCACTGTCCCTCAGACCATTGGAGGGCCGGACTATAGTTTTAAAAAAACTATGAACAAATTCCTATGCACATTGCACATATCTTATTTTGAAGTAAAAATACAAACGGGCAAAAACACCTGCATGTAGCCTGTGGGCCGTAGTTTGAGGATGCCTGCTCTAGGATCTGAGGGCCTCAGATCTACAACTGCAAGAAACTGAATTCTGCCAACAACCAGTGAGCCTGGAAGAGGAACCCAATCTTCAGATTAGCCCTGGCTGACACTTGATTGCAGCCTGTAAGACCCTAAGCAGAGGAGCCTGACAAACAAGGTGAGACCCTGTCTCTACAAAAAATAGAAAAATTAGTTGGATGTGGTGGCACCCACCTGTAGTCCCAGCTACTTGAGAGGCTAAGGCAGGAGGATCACTTGAGCCCAGGAGTTTGACGTTGCAGCGAGCTTTGATGACACCACTGCACTCTAGCCTGGGTGACAGAGCGAGAGCCTGTCTCAAAAGAAAAAAAACAAAAAGACCCTGAGCAGAGGACCCAGTTGAATAGTACCCAGACTCCTGACCCATGAAAACTATGAGATAATAAGTGTGTATAATTTTAATTCACTAAATTTATGGTAATTTATTATTGGTGATGGTGAAACCAGTTGTGTTATGGGGAAGGGCCTCTCTATATGGTGGCTTCCTTCATCAAAGCCAGCAAGGGAATATCAATAAAGTCTGCTAACAAGACAGAGGTCACAGTTTTAGGTAACATAGAATAATCATGAAAATGACACCCATCTTTGCCATATTCTGTTGATGAGAAGCAAGTCACAGGTCCCGCACACACTCAGGGTAAGGTGAGGAGATAACACAAGGGCATAAATACTAGGAAGCAGGGATCATAGGACCATCTTAGCACCTACTCGCTACTAATATATACTGGTTATTTGGCTGGTCATTCAAAAGGATAAAGGGACAGCTTGGAGACCAAAAAAAATCAAATAGCATTTGATCTAATAGCTTATTTCCAAATAAAGTATTAAGTCAAAACACTGACAGGAGCGCATGAGACAAGCCTTATCAAACTGATAAAGTATCCCTAATGTGTCAGAGGTCTCAAAGCAATTTATACTTTTTAATAAGGTAGTTTGTTAAGAATCATTAACACCAAGAGTCAATTTTAATGATAAGAGTAAATACTTTTCTAAAAACCATTATAAAAAACAAACCAGCTTGTCTGCCCTTAGACTGTGAATGCTTGTATTATATTTCTTTTCTAAATTTGGTTTCCTATCTGGCTTTTCACTGAAGAAATACTGAGTACTTCCTATGTGCTATGTATAATGCTAGAAGCTAAGAAAACAAAGTCACAGTTATGTGGGAGTAAAATGAAGGAACTGGGGCATGACTCTGTTTATCAATTCAAGATACCAGGGCAATTTCCTGGGCTGTGCACAGTGGCTTACACCTGTAATTCCAGCACTTGGTGGGAGGCTGAGGTGGGAAGATCGCTTGAGGCCAGAAGTTCAAGACCAGCTTGGGCAACATAGCAAGACCCTGTCTCTACATACCATAGTGGTTGTGTGCCTATAGTCCTAGCTACTAGGGAGGCTGAGGCAGGAGGATCGCGTGAGCCCAGGGGTTCCAGGTTACAACGAGCTATTGTTGCACCACTGCACTACAGCCTGGGCAACAGAGTTGGACCCTGTCTAAAAATTAACTAATTTAAATAATTAACTTAAAAAATAAAAGCCTGTTTCCTAATTGGATGGAAAGAAGAGTAGTGGGCACTAAACTTAAACATATAAACAAAAAACTAAGCTAACATATTCGAGAACTCTAAACAGAAAAGATTACTGATAGGATCGAATGTAATGATCAATTTATACCAGTTTCAAAAGTAAGAGTTGCATTTACCAATAACTTTATAGCTTTACAAAAGGTTAAATGATTTGTTTTAATCCCTGAACTGTTCATCTTTGTTATGTTTTCCTTACTTTCTCTTTCCTACCTATTGCGATGTTGCTTTAGACTTTCTTGTCGACCTTAATGGGACCTGAAAAATAGAATCTGTTGATTTGAACATTAGGGAGTCATTGTCATTGTTTAGACATACTATGGATCAAATATTAAATGGATTTAATTTTTTAAATGTTAGCAATGATAGGAATTTTAAGGTCTTATAAAAGAGCATTCAAATTCATGTCAAACCATTATAGGTAAAAGAAAAATTGACAGTCACAAAGACCCTCCTGTGTATGAAGAAGAAAATGTACAATTTTGGAAAGGTGCTTATATTCATTTCCCAGGGCTGCCTTAACAAAGTACTATATATCAAGTAACTTAAAACAACAGATATATATTGTTTCACAGTTCTGGAGGTCAAAAGTCCAAAATCAAGGTGTTGGCAGCGCCATGCTCACTCAGGAGACACCAGGGAAGGATCTGTTGCACGTCTCTCTTTTAACTTCTGGTAGTCTCAGGCATTCCTTGGCTTTTAGATCCATCACTCCAATCTTTGCTTTCACACAGCATTCTCCCTGTGTGTCTCCACATCATCTTCTTTCTGTGCATACCTCTATCTCTGTGTCCAAATGTCCACTTTTTATAAGGGCAACAGTCATAATGGATTAGAACCCACCCTAATTACCTCATTTTAACTTGATTACCTCTGTAAAAACTCTATTTCCAAATAAGATCACATTCTGAGTTACTGGGAGTTAGAACTTCAACATACCTTTCTGGGGGGAACACAACTGAACTCACACCAGTGCTTCAGTTTGTGAGCTACACATCATACAAAAAAAAAAAAAGCCTCTCAGATGTTTATAGTGTCTAGTCTCTTGAATTCTTACTATTATTTTCTTAAAATGTAGAGACTCTTGCTAAATCCTAGATTTTTAATGATATGTCTCCAGTGGAGACACTTTTGTGATGTTGAACTTCCATTTAACATATCACCACTTACATCACAAAGCAGGAATTGTTGCATCTTTTTTTGAAATCCCCAGACACAGTGAACAAGTATTAAATGTTAAGTGGTTACCAAATAAATTATCACATTTACAGGTGTAGAGTTTGGACAAGGATTTGTTTCTTAGAAATTTTTACACACATACTATAAGGTTAAACTCAATTCTTTAAAGTATTTACCATATGATTCACTGCAGTACAATTCTACTACCCATAGGCTGTTATAAATCCTTAGAAAACATAATCTTTCCATGAGCAGGAGAGACTCTGTCTCTTCCAACAGAACACCATCAGAAGCATCCAAAAGGGAAAAATATGGCCAACTAGTTTCATAATCATCAGGGTTGGCAACAGAAATGAGATTATTATCACAGACCTCTACCCACAGGAGACCCAGTGGCAATAGAATTAGGGATGAGACACAATAATTATTATGGCACAGAACCAGATTGATTTCTTTATTATGCTCAATTTCAACTAAGAGTTTTTCTGCCTACTTTGATTTTGTAAAGCAACCAAAATTGAAAATATTTCTATCCTTAAAATGTCCTTTTGCCAGGGCACATGGTTTAAAGAATGACAGTGGGTTATTAAAAAGTTTAGAGTATCTTTCTAAACAGAAGTTGAAAATGTACTTTACTCTTTTTCCTTGTAAGAGTAAGAAATCAATAAGTAAAAAGAAAAGACAAGAAGTTTGAAAAATCTTCGTCTCAGGAGTGAGGGGAATATTTTACTGAATTGAATACAAAATACATTTAAACCATGGGTCACATAACTAAATGATTTTGGGTGACTAGACAGGTAAGTATATGGAAGCTTCTGCCACTCTGTTCTAGCTGGTCATTGCTATATTTCCCATTACTAGGCTGAGCTTGCCAGAATCTCAACTGCCACCTAACGGGTACAATGAACACTATTTGGGGGTGGGTACATTTATAGCCCTGACTCAAGCCATGTATCAAAAACATTTGTAACCCCTTAATATTTTGAAATAAAATATATAAAAAGTAATTTGGAACAAAAAAATTAATCTGGAAATCTGGGTCTTTATATGGACAAATCATTCACACATGCATGCATGTGTGTGTGTGTATAAACTTAGAAAGGGCCAAACCATAACCACAGGCCAAATTTGGCCCACAAGGAGCCAAGTTGTGACCTCTGTTTTAAACAAAGTACATTATTTTGGCAAGAGAAATTAGTTTACAAGGAAAAACATGTTGAAATAATTAGGCCCTGGATGTATCTCAGTTGTAATCTTCCCTAATTTGATCTCAGATTTTAAGCAGAAAATGAGAGTTAAAGAATTAGCTAGGAAAGGAATCATTCTACTAAGGTAATTTAATTTTTATGTTGCATACTAATGCATACCAAGCCTTTGTGGGAGTGTGGGGAGTTGGAGGAAAGAGGAAGTGCAACTCTGTTGAATACAGTAAAATAGGATGTTTCTGTTGGAGGAAGTTACAACAAAGTTAGGGGACAGCAGACTAACAGACTTTTGATAAGAACAATTATGACAGAAGATTACTTTGGCATAGTGTTACTATACAATGCTAATCATTAAGAACAACAGGAAATGTCATCCTAACCCTAAACTTATTCACTAAAACTGCAACAGGAAAACTTACCTAGCCAGGTCAAGCTAAATTCCCAAATAGTTCCACTTGCTTCCATTTTCATCTGGTATGTATATATATATTACAATCAATGACATGTCTTAAGTAGCAATGGGCTAGACAGCTGTATCTAACTTTAAGGAATGTATAAGTGACAATAAGATACCTCTTTATTTTTATTTAAGAAAAATCTTATCTGATTCAGTGGTAAAAATATGTCCCACAGTATATTTTTTTAATAGTCTAGAAAACTTTTTGAGGTTTCTCAGAAGCAATCTATCCAAGTAATATGTTTAGAGCTTGTCAAAATAGTAGTACACTACTTTTAAAGTTTTTATAGAATTTTCCCTGTGGGCACAAAATTATACAACAGAAAAGTTTTCTATTGTAATGTATTTAGCCAACAATTATTAAGAATCATTAAAGTCCTATACATAGGAACATATGATTTTATAGGTAATTTATATTTTCCAACTTGCCATCAAATTTATATTGACTCTTTAATTATTATTAATACAATTATTTAATTTTACTACATGTAGTAATTAAGAATTATAAAAATTATATAAAAGTTTAAACCAATTGGAGAAAACTTTAAGCTTCAGATGAATCTGTAACTAGATTTCATCAGTAATTACTATTATAGATAATATAAGACTTTAGAAATCAAAGCTAGAAAATTTACTCTAAATATGAAATCCATTTGTTAAAATTAATCTTGTATTTTTAAAATATTTTATTATGAAATATTTCAAATATACAGAAAAATATAATAAACACTCATGAATCCATCACATAAATTTAAGTCATTTACACTTTGCTATTTTTGTTTCATGTTTTAGCCATACATCCTGACATTCTAACCTTAAATATATCAGGATGCAGTTCTAAAAATGATATTTTGTACATTTTATATATAACCATACCGCTAGTATCTTGTCTAACAAAGTTAACAATAATTTTCTAATATCAGCTACTACCCAATCTCATATTCAAATTTCCCTTGTTTTTTTATAAGCTGGTTTACTTAAACTGGGAATCAATCAAGGTCCACACATTTCATTAGTTTGTTATGTCTCTTAAGTCTCCTTCAATCTAGATGAGTTTCCTCCCCATATTTTTTTCACGACATTTTTTACAAACTGGGACAGTTGCCTTGTATAATGTAATCATATGCATTTAAAATCAAGTCTCTAGACTTCTGATAATTCCTAGTAAGTGGTTCAGACCACCCTACCACTGGGAACAGATAGAAAAGTTGGACTAAAGTATATATATATTTTTAAAAAATGTTTGAAAGTATCAGCATGTTACCAAGACAGTAAAGAATTATGGAGCCAAAATTTAAAAGAGAAAGGAAGCCCGGGTACATTAGATGTACCTGGCACATGGGGCTGCTTTCCACCAAGCAGTATTGGTTGTTTCTAAAGTCTAATATTTTCAAGGAATTAATATAAAAGGGTAAGAATTTTAGTAGAATATATGGAAGCTATAAAAAAGAACCAGTTGTAAATTCTAGAACTAAATACAAGCAGTAAAGACATCAATGTATGGATTTACTACTAGATTGATAGAAAGAATTACTAAACTGAAAGATAGTCCAGATGAAAATATTCAGACTGTAGCACAAAGAGACAAAATGATGCAAAACACAGAAAAGAGTTGTTGAGACATTTGTAGTATTGTGACAAGGTCAAATATATGTGTAATTAGAATCCCAAAAGGAGAAGAGAGAATGGAACTAAAGCAATATTCGAAAAAAAAATTTCTGAGAACTTTTCAAAATGAAAAGGATCAGTCCAGCGATTCAAGAAGAACTATGAACTCCAAGCAGAAAAAATATAAAACTCCACTCCACCAATTAAATTCATAATAAAATGACTTAACACCTGTGCTAGAATATGACTCCATTTTGATGTTTGTTGGCAACTTTTAAACTTACCCCTCCTTCTTCCCATTCTTCCCCACATCTGGGCAAGCTGATAAGAAAGCTCAGGTGTTCCCTTCCTTGGGCACCAGCTTGGAGTTCAAAATATGTGAGCCTCAGTCAGCATATGGGAACCTTTATCTCAGCTCACCACTCCTCCCAACCACATAAAATTTCTAAGACAGTCTTCTTTCTCTATTTTCTCAAGCCATTTTGAGACCAGCTTGGGATGCCTGTCCTGCTTTCCCCAGTAAGCTTTATTATGTGTGTAATACACTTCTTCATATTTTCTGGGTGTGTATGCGATATCATCGGTCTTGACATCAGAAGTAAATCTTGTTGGGGGTGGGATCCATTTCACTTCTGTGAGGTGACCACAGCACCACTAAAGAGAACAATATTGAAAGCAGTCAGGAAAAATGACATATTACCTTGAAAGGAACACTGTTAAGGCCTAACTGACTTCTCAACAGAAATAATGAAAGCCAGAAGGTAATGTAATGATTTTTAATGTGCTGAAAGTAAACACCTGCCAAATTAGAATTCTATATCCAGAGAAAGTTTCTTTCAGAAATGTAGGGAAAGAGGCCGGGCACGGTGGCTCACGCCTGTAATCCTAGCACTCTGGGAGGCC
>VBSM01001483.1:11180899-11217723 GCA_008086735.1 Cheirogaleus medius
TTCTCGTCCGCCATCTTGCTCCGCCCCCCTTACTCATGTTCTGTTGATAAGTCCACTTCTGGGTGTCACACTGTCATCTCCGTTGGGGTCTGTATTAAGTTAGGCCGCATGGAATGGCTTCATATGTCAATCTAGTAACCCAGAACTATGTTTCCCAGAATTTCCTTCCCTGTGTAGTTCTTTTTTATGATTGGCCACATGAAAATTTAGAAGGTAAAGTGAAGTAGTAGCCATTATTCTCTGAAGGTCAGCATAAGGTGCCAGGCAATGCTCACTTTTTTGACATGGGACAGTAAGTAGCTGGGCCTACAGATCCTTCAGTTCCTTCCTGACCTCCTTCAGCTGCTTTAAATTCTGAGCCAGATGAATATGCAACTTCATGACAAAAGGCACCAACTTCTGTAGGTCACCCACATTATTGAAGCTGGTGATCGTAAGGGATGGTTTCCAGTTTGTCCTTGTGGGTCCTACTTTGGCCTTGCTCTCTCCCATGTCACGTCCAACTTTTCTTTCTGACTTCTGGCCCTACAGTGACTTCAGGTTCATTACCATATGCAGAGACAACAGCTTTCTATATGGTTCCTAACCAGCTCCCACAATTACATAAGATCAATCTTTATCATAAATTCCAAATTCCATATCACTTACAGTGGTTCTGCTTTCCTAATTGAACCCTAATGGACAAACCAATTAATAGTATGACAACAGATAAATCTCCCAGCAAGTGGCTTAACACAACAAAAGTTTGTTTCAAGCTCAGGATATAAGTGCAATGTAGGTCAATAGTCACTCAGCAACACAGGCCAATGGAGACGCTGACATTTTAACATTTGGGTTTCATGTTTGCTGAGACAGGGAAAAAAAGAGCTTAAAGGATTCTAAAATGCTTTGGATCAAAAATGACAAATGTTACTTCTTCAAGCCCTTCAGCCACATGACCCCATTTGTCTGTAAAGGGGACTT
Organism: Cheirogaleus medius; assembly: GCA_008086735.1. NCBI lineage: Eukaryota > Metazoa > Chordata > Mammalia > Primates > Cheirogaleidae > Cheirogaleus > Cheirogaleus medius. Next base: position 11,181,863 of record VBSM01001483.1, read on the forward strand.
AGAAATGTGGGGATACACACGGATATTTGATGATCAGTAAATGTCTCTTATCATAGTCCATACTTCTGTTCACCAAATATTCCTTTGCATCCATTTGGCCACTTACATGAAATATCCAGAACATGCAAATTCATAAAAACAGAAAGTAGATTAGTGGTTCCTAGGGGCTAAGAGGAGGGGGGAATGGGAAGTGACTGCTAATTGGTATGGTGTTTCTTTTGGGGGTGATGAAACTGTTCCGGAATTAGATAGTAAAATTGGTTATACAACTTTGTGACTATACTGAAACCACTGAATTTTACACTTAAAAAATAAACTTAATAAAAAACTTATTAGACATCTTGAAATATGATTGTAGTCAATTCCATGTAGCAGCCACACCCATAGCTGTTTTTGGACTGTAGTTAACAGATTTGGCATATTTTTTGCTGTTTTATAAATCCCATATCTTTCTCTTTCTCTCTTAATTTAATAATGAGGGAATCTAGACGAGAACAGACAAGGTCATACTTGTAATCACATTTTCCCCTGAGTAATTTGCAAGTAAGAGATTTTTATTGAAGGCCACACCCTTAATCTTATTTTTACTCTATTTTAGAAAAATAGCTTTATTGAGGTAAAATTGAAATACCATAAACAGTATTTAAAGTGTACAATTAGACAAGTTTTGACATATGTATATACCATCGCCGTATACAATATAACGAACATATCCATCATCCCCAAATGTTTGCTTATACCCCTTTGTAACACCCCTTTGTAATCTCTTTTTCCACCCCTCTCTATTCCCTCCCCCAGGAAATCACTAACATGTTTCCTCACTATAGATGTGTACATTGTCTAGAATTTATGTAAATGGAATCACACAGTATGTACTCTTTTTTGTCTGGCTTCATTCACTCAACATAATTATTCTGAGTGCAATAGCTGGTCATATGGTAAGTGTATGGTTAACTTTCTAAGAAACTGCCTGTTTTCCAAGGGGTTCTATTATTTGACATTCCTGCCAGCAGGATACGGGAATTTCAGTTTCTTCAGTTTTCCCCTAACATTTGGTATATATAGTCAATCTTTTAAATTTTAGCCATTCTAGTAGGTATGTAGTGAAATCTTATTATGGTTTTAATTTGAATTTCCCTAACGATGTTGAGCATCTTTTCTGTGATTTGCCATCCATATATCTACCTTGGTGAAGTGTTGATTCCAAATTTTGGGGGGCTATTTATTTTCTTATGATTGTTTTGGGGAGTTCTTTATATGTGCTGGATATGTAATTTACAAATATTTTCTCTCCATCTGTGGCTTGTATTTCAGTTCTCCTAACAGCATCCATTGAAGAGAAAAGTTTTTCAATTCAATGAAGTCCACTTAACATTATTTTCTTCTTTTCTGGATTGTGCTTTTCTGGATTGTGCTTTTGGGATCATATCTAAGAAATCTTTGTCTAGCCCAAGGTCACAAAGATTTTCTCCTATGTTTTCTTCTAGATATGGATCAAAGTTATTTTTTAATTGACATATGGGTGCTTAATTGTTACAGCATCATTTGTCGAAAAGACTGTACTTCCTCCACTGCATTGCCTTGGTATCTTTGTGAGAAATCGATTGACCTTATATCTGGATTTTTATTCTGTTTCATTGATCTATTTGTCTACCTTTATGTGAACACCATACTGTTTTAATTAATGTAACTTTTTAATAAGTATTGAAGTCAGGGAGTATTATTCCTCTGTATTTGTTTTGCTTTTCCAAAGTGTTTTTGCTGCTCTAGGACCCTTGCATTTTCATATTCGCTTTAGAATCACAAAAAAGCCTATTGAGATTTTCATTTGGACTGAGTTGAATGTAGTCCAACTAATGTAGATTAGTTTGGGGAGAACTGACATCTTAAAAATATTAAGTCTTCTGATCCATGAACTTTAATTTCTCTCAACAATATTTTATTGTTTTTAGTATACAGATCTTGCACAGCTTTTGCCAGATGTATCCATAAATCTTTTATATTTTTAATGCTACTGCAAATGGCATTTTTTTAAAAAAATAATTCCAATTGTTTGTATTGTATGTAGTATAGAGAACATACTTATTAGTTCTAACAGCTTCTTTGTAGATTCCATTGAATTTTCTATACAATCATGTCATCTTTTAATAGACAATTTTACTTTTTCCCCCAATCTTAATATATTTTATTTTATTTTCTTGCATGATTTCACCAGCAAAATTAAAATTCTTTAAATTTTATCAAATAGAATCAAGCAATATATAACATAAAAAGCATAATATATCATGACCAAGTAGATTTTATCCTAAGAATACAAACTAATTTTAACATTTAAAACTCAATAAATTGACCTCATTAACAGATCAAGAAAAGAAAAACTATATAATCATCTTCATAGATGCAGAGAAAGCATTTGACAAAATTCAACATCCATTCCTGGTAAAACATTTAGGCAAAATAAGACTAGAAGGAAACTTCCTCAACTTGATAAAGAGCATTTCAAGAGAACTTCAGTTAATATTATACTTAACTGTGAAGATGGAATATTTTCCCTCTAAGATCAGGATGTTCATTCTTGCCACTTCTATTCAATATTGTATTGGCCTTTAACTACATATGTTGGCTCTTAAATGCTTAAGCCTACGAATGATACATCACACTTTTCACAGCCACATGGTTCCACCTAATTGCATGTAGGCTAGGAAATGTAGAGGAGCACATACATATTTGGTGGTCAGTAAATATCTGTGCCATAGTGTCTTTCTGAAAATGTATTGAAAATTATGTCTACATGAGTAATTGCTCAAAAATTACTCTAAAATTCTGAGATGTTGCAACTATATATTACTAGGCTGGTTTGTCTCCTCAAACACTCTGCCAAAAGCCCACTGCTTTTATTATACAACTCTGGAAAAAAAATCTCATTCTCTGTGTTGTGGCTCTGTTCTCTGAGTTCAGTGGAAACTCAGTTTTCTCCTCCTATGGCTTCTGCTCCACATTTGTGAAGGAGAGGATTTTATCCAAGTTAGGCTTTGGCAGGAAAAAAATAATTTCTAGATTGGATCCAAGATGAAAATGGTTCCTGAGTCTTATGGAAACCCAAATCCCATGATTCTTCCTGTCTTACACTATAAATATTCCAATGTCTGCCGCAGCTTCTCTTGGCTGCAGAATTGTTTAAATATTTCATGTCCACCAGTATTTGAGCTATAACCCCCCAAAGCTTTGATTTTATTAATATTTTCATATTATTAACACTAATTTATCAGGCATGTCAGATAAGTTTGTTAATAAATTAAGAACTTATTGGAAGTTATATTACTCAGGGCACATGCCAGGAATCTGCAACAGAGACCCACTATTCAGTGGCTGATTAAAGGTATATGTTTCTTACTCAGATCACAGTCCAGAAATGTGTAGTCCAAGGCTAGTGAGGCCACTCTACAAGCCTCAATATGGGGCTTCCCTTTCATGGTTCAAGATGGCTGCCCAGTTCTCATCATTTTCCAACCAAGAGTAAAGGGAAAGGCTTAAGATAGCACATGAACCTTTCATTGTCGAGGGACAACTTGGAGGTAACATACATTACTTCTGCTTACATTCAATTACTAGAACTTAGTCTCATGATCACATCAAATTGCAAGGGAGAGTGAATATCATCTTAAGCTGGGAATTCAAGTGTCTAGCTAAAGCTCAGGAGTTATGTTATTAAAGAAAGAAAGACTAAATGTTGGTGAAAAGTGAAGAGGACTTCAGGAGTACACAATGTTGACAGGAAGGCAGAAGAGAAAGGTTTGGAAACAAAACAAGGGCAGCTTTGGGTGGGCAGGGGCAGAGCACTTGGAAACAGGAAGTATAGGAACAGTAAGGGTGCTGCTATTGGGATTTTTAAAATATAGCCATTTTATGATTTCTTCTGTCACTTGTTCTAATTCAAGGTCCAAATGGCCAAGAAAAGGTGACTGCCTTATACCGTATTGGAGAAGTAAGGAAGAATCAGATGGATGCTACTTCCTGAAACCCCTTGGGCTTTCATTATTGGAGGAAGAGCCATCTGGATTTCTTGTGCAATCAGGTTTTTCACAATAGGGAGAGGTAGTTCCCCAAAACAAAATTGGGGTACCATTTGGGCTGGGCTATCACAAAACACATACCTACCATATCAATCACTTAAAATATTTACCAGTATATTGGCTCCATCATTTAATTTATTTGGCCATTCCAAAACAAGCAAGGTTTTTACTGCCATAAAAAAAAATTCACAATAGTACCTCATATGTTGGAGAGAAAAGCCTAACTCAACTGATGCAAACAGTAAGGACATTTATTATAACCTATATGAAGGAGTCCAGAACTCTAGGTAGGCTCTAGGCACTGTGGATACAAGTTCCAGTTCTATTTCTCTTGCAGTTTTCTTCATTCTGCCCATTTCCCTGTGCTGACTCCAGTCTTAGCCTGGTTGTGAAATGGCTATTGCATTCCAGACATATATCCATACATAACACCAGTGGAAAAAGAGGGACTTTCTCCTGTCTATATGATCATTTGGGGAGTATAATGGATACTGCAATGTGCTACCTATATCTTCCTTTAAGATTGAAGGACTTATTCTCCTAGCTGCTGGGAGTGTTTCTATCAGAGAGCCTGTGGCTGTCAACCCTTTCTGGAAATACCTTTTGCTGAAGATCCCTGCCTTCCCCAAGTTCATGGTCTCTTTCTAGGTGCAGCCAATATCCAATTACTGTTTGTCACAAGCATATGAAGGACCAGCTTCCTCATCCAAACTCAGAAGAACTCTACAGGGTCATCATCTTTAGAGTTTCTTATTGGGTTGGCTGAGACCTTCACTGAAACTACATCACAGCTGAACTGCTCCCTCATCCCATCCTGCTGCTTTCTCTTTCCTCCCACAGGTTTCAATCCCAAGTTCACTCCTTCATGAACTTCCCGCATGCTCATTGCCATCTCAGAGTCTGCTTTTCAGGAAACCTGATCTGCAACAAGAGGTGAAGAAACCTTTTGCAGGTCTCCCCTCACATCTCAGTGTCTTACTGTACCACATGCACACTCCCAAATGGATTCTTGGTAGGGGAACAGGACTGTCATGATTGCCTTAAATTATACACCAAGTATAATTTTTCCCTAGAGCTGGTGATGAGGTCAAACTCCCCTAATACTTGTGGATCAGGGGTGGGAAATGAACAAAAATGGGGCTCTGTTAGCAATGAAAAAGCAGGCAATGGATGTTGGGTTGGCAACTAACAGTGTCTGAGGCATCAACTTCCTGCCTTAAGATTTCCCTTCTTCTTATTCATTGCACCCACTGCCCCAGTCATCTTCTTTTGTGACTGCCTTAGTCATATCACTTAAAAAATCAATAGATACCCACAGATCATACTAGAGATAATTTCGATCTTTTTGTTTTATTTTCTTCTTGCTCCAACCCACCCAGAGAAACAACACATGCTTATCAGTTGCAAGTGCTTGTTGTTTACTATTTCACTGTAGAAATGATCCTGAAAAAGTAGGAAAGAAGGAGAAAAGTACCCCAGGTAAGATGGTGCAAATCAGGCTCTTCAGAAGCATGTGTTTTTGACAACCCAGGAGGCCATATTGCATGCTACTAGAGAATCACTCAAAGGTTCTGGGCCACAAGATCAAGTAGATTTCAACCTGCTTGTCAAAGACAGGTAACTTGGCTTCAATTTTCCTTTCCAGCTGCCTCTCTCACTGTTCTCCTACATGAGTATTTTGCTCCATCTTATTGCATTGCACATGCTTATTTCCATGTTTCTGCTCACATTGCTCCTCTGCTGTTTTTTTTTTAATTTCAAAATATTAAGGGGGTATGAATGTTTTAGGTTACATGGATTGTTTTTGTAATGCTTGATTCCTGCCTATTGGTGTGCCCATCACCCAAATAGTGTTCATAGTACCCATTGGATTGGTTTATTCCCCTCTTCTCCTCCCCCCTCTTCCCTGGTTGCTTTCCACTGAGCTTTCCTTCCTTCAGTGCACGTGTGTGCTCATCATTGAGTTCCAATTTAATAGAGACACATATCAATGGAACAGAACAGAGAACCCAGACATAAAACCATCCACATACAACCAACTGATCTTTGACAAAGTAGACAACAACATACACTGGGGAAAAGAAGCCCTGTTCAATAAATGGTGCTGGGAAAATTGGATAGCAACATGCAGAAAAATGAAACAGGCCCCTATCTTTCACCACTCACAAAAATTAATTCAAGATGGATAAAAGGCTTAGATCCAAGGCATGAAACCATAAGAATTATAGAGGAAAATGTAGGAAAAAGTCTTCTAGATATCGCCCTCTGCTTTTATTCTCCGAAATCTGCCATAAACCTTACCTCCTCCATAATGCCTTTCCTGACCTGTCCAGCTCACCTTGACTTCTCATTGACAATACCACACACAGTGTCACCCAGCAGATGCCTGGCATTCACAAAGGCCTTCAAAACCACTAAGACATTAAATGTAGATATTTTTATATGTGTTCCTGGACTTTTCCCTAATCACATTTCAGCAGAGTCAAGTCATTCCTGGATGTGACCACACTATAAGTTAATTGCCACAAAGACACAGAGGTTCAATCACTTTAAGAATAGACAGAAAACAAATTTCTATTGAGATGTAGATGCTGGAGAGTCAAGGCAGCACAGTTCACTCACCAGCTAAGTATCAAAACCTTTAAGATTCAAATAAGTGCCTCAGTAATTTCTCACACACAAAAAAATTAAACACAGATATCTTACTCCATGTTGCTGGTATTAACAAAATGCCATAAACTGGGTAGTTTATAAGCAACAGAAATTTATTTTTCACAGTTCTGGAAGTTAGGAAGCCCAAAGTTCAGAATTCATTCATCAAATATTTGTTGGCCATGTGCAGAGGCACTTTGGGAATACCAAGAGTTATACCACAGGGTTTCTTCACTCCAATTGTTTATACGTGGAATGCTTCAAGAATTTACCAGAGACCACTGGCGTTTAAGGATTCCACACTCCCTGTTGCTATAGTCTGAATGCTTGTGTTCTCCCCAAATTCATATGCTGAAATCTTAAATTCCAAGGTGATCGTATTATTAAGAGATGAGGCCTTTGGGAGGTAATTTAGATCATGTGAGTAGAGCTATCATGGTGGAAATTAGTGGCCTTATAAAAGAGGCCCTGAGAGAGACCTTTTGCTTCTTCCACCATGTCAGAAAGCAGCAAGAAGTTGCCATCCTGAACCAGGAAGAGAGCCTTCACCAGACACCAAATCTGCTGGAGCCTTGATCTTGGACTTCCCAGCCTTCAGAACTTTGAGAAATAATTTCGTTTATTATTATTATCTTTCACAGGTCTAAGGGTTAACCTGGCTTAGCTGGGCAATTCTCACTTAGAATCTCTCATGCAGCTACAGTTGCACAGTGACTGGGGGTGGAGTAGTCTTAAAGTCTTCCTCAGTCTTGTGTCTGGTGGTTGATGCTAGCTGTTGACTGGTACCTAAGTGACCCCTCCATGTAGCTTCTTCAGAGTGCAATTACTGGCTTCCAAGTGTGAGCAATTAAAAAAAAAAAGACCAGGCAAAATCTGCATCACCTCTTATGACCTAACTTTGGAAGTCATGTGGTGTCACTTCCGACATAGTCATAGAGCCACTTTGATTCAAGAGGAGAGGATATAGAGCCCGCTCTATAGAAAGAGTGTCAATGTCACATTATAAGAAGAGCATAATGGATGGGAGATATTGTTACAACCATCTTGGAAAATACACAGCACATAAGACAGGCAGACAAACTTATCTACTAGGGACCCAGGGAGAGCTTTTTTCCGAAAAAGTGTGATTTGAGATATGATCTGAAAATAAGGAGATGTTATCTAGAATAAGGAGTAGGAAATATAAACAAATGGAAGAATATGTGTGAAAACCCTGAGACAGAAAGGAACACAGCACAGACTGAAAGAAGGTGAGTGTGACCACAATACAGAGAATGAGGGGAAGGGTAGAGAAAGTTGAAGCTGTGAAGGTAGACAGGGTCTAGATCAACAGGGCCTTGCTGGCTATTTTCAGAATCTTGTTTTTAGTCTGTAAGTACCAGTAATTCATCAGAGCTTTAAGCTGGTGAGTGACAAATTGCTCTGACTTCAGCAAGTGGAGAGTATACTGAGGTTGCAGGAGGGACAGGAATGGATGCAGGGGACCACTCAGGAGGCTGTTGTTGGGGGTCCAGTTGAGAACTGGTAGGAGCTAGTGTTGGCTAAGTGGATGGCAATGAAGATGGAGAGACATGGATGGATCAAGCATTAAAGAAGAAAATAAACAGGATTTAAGGTTGGGTTGGATGGGGTGGGGTGTGGTGGAAGGAAGGAGTCGAGGATGAATAGTGGTGTAACCCACAGAGACACAGAAGACAACTAGGTTTGCAGAGTAGGGGTACTAAATTTATTCATTATATGTGGAGTTGGAGGTTCATTTGAACAATCAAAAGAAGATATATATAATAGTAGGGTCAGGAACAGAGAGAAGAACCCAAAGATGCAAATCTGTGAGTTCTGTGTTTAGCTGGTAATTAAAGCTATCAGTATGGATGAGATCACCTAGAAAGAGTATAGAGGTTCTCATGGAATCCAACTTCCAATGCTTGCCCAGAGATTATTGGGTGGCCAAAGACACTGAGAAGCATCCTGAGAGGTTGGAGGTAGGTTAATATGGTATCCTGGAAGCTAAAGGTTGTTAATGTTAGTAGAAGTAATAAATGGTTATTACTGTTGAATGCTTCTGAGAGATGTATAAAGATGAGGACTAAAACATGTTGATTGGTGCCAATAACATGCAGGTCATGACAGCAAAAGTTATTTTAGAGGATCAACATGGGAAGACACCAGATTGGAGTAGGATGTTGGAAGCAGAGAGATTAGGCAATTTTTTTGAAAGGTAGAGAGTTTGAAGAAAATTGTATAATATGACCAAGATACAATAACATCCATTTGAGAATAAGATATACCAAACATTAGATTCTATAGTACCAGATCATACACTAAAGAGACATATCACTGCATGTTTTCTTTTTAAGAGAAGGAAACATGAGTCAAATGGGGAAAGTGCTTATATCTTATATGTTCCATACAAACAGAAATTGAACCCATTCCAGGAGAGAGAGGGAGGGGGGGAGAGAGAGAGAGAGAGAGAACCAGAGCAATGCAGGGAAGCTTCAAACAGCTGAGTGAAAAATATTACTGTAGAACCCCATTGCTGATTTGAATCGGAATGTTCAATTCTTGTGGATCTGTGTGAAAGTCTTGTAATTTTTCCATGCATCAACTTTTCTTTGGCTATATATCAAGGTCAGAGAAAGGCTGATCCTTGGAAATCATTTGGAACAAGAAGTCCAACAGGATTTGACTAAGTGAAGCATTTCATTAGTTATCACTAACAGCATGATGCAACCCAGAAAAGACTATTAACTCATTGTTTCTAAACTTGGCCTATTTCTTGTATTTGGCTCCAGCCCTCAGAGCTCTAGCCAGACAGCAGGATTTCTGTGTGTGTGTTTTGGCCTCCCTGAAGACCTCACAATGAGCCAGAAACTCTCAGCATCCAGGAGAGTTCTTTAGGAAAAGAAGGAGAAATGGCATAGGTGCAATCACAGGGAGAGAAAGCCTATAGTGAGCGCACACACAGAGGCAGTGGGAAGGACAAGGTACAACAGGGGCTGTATGCTAGCTGTTCTTCTTACAGCTGGAAGCATCCAGGACTAATTTTCCAGTCTAAGTCCTGGCAGTGATGCTGACCTTTGGGTTGATTACAAGAGAGTAAATGAAAGCTTTCCCTCTCCTCCAACATATCCTTCTTTGACTTGAAACATGTGACAAGGCTGTTACCTCCAGCAGATGCTTTCTGGATGAATCAATGTTCTAAAAGAATGAGGCCCCAAGATGTGCCAAAGCATCAACAGATTCAGTAAGGATTAAAGAGTGAGTGGGGAAAAATATTAATAGTTCAATGGACACAGCCTTCTGCAGGGGGACAGTTGCACCATCTTCAAAGTTGGCAGCCCAAGAATTTTGTTGGTAATAAACAATGAAAGGGCCAGAACTACCTCTACAAAACCCTGACCAGACCCTACTGGGCCTAGGACTGGGTCTTGTGTGGGAAATCGATATCATAATAGTTGGATGGAGGCATATCACTGAGGATAGTCTTTACTCAAAAAAAAAAAAAAGTCTCAGTCCCACACCAGTTTTACTCCTTTTCAAAGCATAGCCTTGGGGGGATACAAACTGAGTGTCTCCTCCTTACCACATTAAAGCATTCCTGCCTCAGAAGCTTGTAGTCTCCTGCTTCTCTGTTCCTCTGTTAGACAGGGAGAGTAGTGCCACAAATCACATTACAACCCAAGGTGAGGGCTTTGAAGTTAAGGGACTCAATCATCACAGGAAAAAGATTTAGCCACAGATTGTAACTGATGTTTGTCATCATTTTGTCCCACTTTTCTGTCTGCCGCTAGTCCTGGGTTATGTTCCCTTGTATATATTCCTATCAGGTCCTATCTGGCAAAAAATAAAAGTCCTTCCTCCTTGGGACTCAGATGTCCCCTATGAAGATTCAGAAGCTGATGTTTGCTATGGCTTCCTTCATTCTCCTCTGTTCAAGTTGTATATCCTTTTTATCCCTTTCTGCCTTTTTCTCCAATTTCCTCAAGAATCATATCCACTGCACTGACTTTAGATTTTACCTCCATGCAAGCATTTCAAATCTATGCCCTTTCTTCCTCTCTCCAACTTGATTGCAAATTATCCTGCCTTCAGATATCTTCACATTGTTGTTCCACCTGCATTGCATTCTTAACATATTCAAAACTAAACTCATTTCTCCCCACACTGGTTCTTCACCTGCATCAGTCCAAGATAACCAGAGAAGCATAATCAGTAGGGGATATATATTGCATAAGGCCAATATGCATTTGTTACAGGGAATTGCCTTTATGCAACCGTGAGAGCTAGATAAGTGGTCTCTCTATGGCTATTATCTCAGTCTGATGCTGGAGCTTGAAGTCAGTGGAGCAGACAGTAGAGAAGGGAAAACAGATGTAAAGTCGGGGAGATCAGGAACAGGCTGGAACCAACAAGCATGAGCTAGAACTGGAACTCATGTTAATTCTTGTTGCCTTCGACCTTGGTGATGCCTCTGACCTTGTGATGAAGGTGTATAGCAAAAGTGGGACACATAGAGCTAAACACACACACCTGGACTAAGAGTCAGAGAAACTGAAAGGCAATCAGGGGGAGGATAGAGCAATTGCAGGCCCAGCTGTTGCTTCACACCAACGAGGTGAGTCAGCAGATCAGCAACAACATGTGTGAGCTGAGAAATGGACACTGCTTCCCTCCCAGCCTTAAAATCTACTGAGAATCTCCCCTGTGGCCGACCCTAACTGGAAACAAACAAGAGAGTGGATTCTGGGAAATGTAGCTCAGCCTAGACAAGTTGATATATTACAAAGCCATTAAAATTCACCCTAGTCAACTTGGCATCTATACACATCTCCTGAAAGTATATTTAATCTCTGAATAAAGACAATACCAAAGTCATACTTCTGCCTAGCATGATATGACTATCCCTCATACAACTGAAAAAATGCCAACTCATTCCCCAGGAGAGAACACAGAGTTCGTTTTTCATCCTTGGGTGATGTTCATTCTTTTCCAAGCTGATTCATGTACTTCCTTTGATATCTTGTAACTTAAATACTGAGATTATAAAGTACACTATCATTAAAACATCTTATGTTAGATGATAAGGGCGTGTGAAGGGAAAGAAAACAAAAAAATCCGGTTAATATATATACAAACATATCTACATAAAAATAAGGAAGAAATACAACTATTATAGTCCTTGTTTCTGCAATGGTCACATGGTCGTAGCTGATATGGATAACCAACTTCTTCCCATATTCTATCCATTGCTAATCTTTTTGCCCTCAGAAAGCACCTCAGCTGATCATGGTCCTTTGCTTGGTGGAGTGACACAAGATTTTATTTTTGAAGGCTCTGGGGTATTAGCAGTCCTGCTTAAATTGAATTGGTATAGTTTTCTATTGACTTTAATCTAGGACATACAAGTATTAAGAGGCATCCTTGAGGATTTCCTGCATTCCAGATATGCTTCCTGTTGCCCTATTGTGTGCGAGTAGCAACAGAATTTCTCTCTGATAGGATTAAACATTCTAGCCAGAGAGTAACCTCCCTTTCTGCCTGCTCATTCAATAGCATAAGGTACCCAGAGTGGCCAGACAGCAGTCTCAACTTCCACTTCAGGGCAATGATTGTTAGATTCCCTGTTGGAAGCATTTCTCCCTTAGAATTATGATCTCTAGACCAGCAGAGCCTACATCACAGGGATGGGAAGCAACATTTTGCTAATGGATCAGTAGAGGTAGTAGTGAGTAGTGCCACTACCATTTTCACCCCTTGGTTCCTGGGCTCAGGAATCTGACTATTGGAGAAACAGCACCATATATTGAACTCTGAGTCAGAGTACACACAGCTTTCTGAAGAACCTTGCCCCAGGCCTTCAAGGTGTTGTCACTTAACTGGTGCCATTATTATGTCTTCAAAAGGCCACTCTACTTCTGTTAAGCCAGCTGCTTCAGGATGTTGGGGTACATGGTAAGACCAGTAAATTCCATGAGCATGGGCCCATTGCCACACTTTATTTTCTGTGAAGTTCTTTGTTTGGAAGTAATCCTCTGTAAAGTACCATGATAGTGGATAAGTTAAGTCCACAGATGGTAGTTTTGGCAGAAGTATTGTGGGCAGAGAAGGCAAAGCCATATCCAATGTAAGTGTCCATTCAAGTAACCAGGTAGATGACTCAAAGTTCTGCCCACTGTTAGGATTTGCCCTTACTCCTGCCGCTGTCTACTTTTGGGTGGTGCCTTCATGTCATGCAGAACCACCTGTACACCAGGCCTGAGGTTCTTCTTCCTTAGTCGACTAGTCATAGGGAACTTCCTGGCAGGCTAATGGTGTGGGCTGGAAGAGCAAAAGTAAAGTAGCAGAAGTAGGGGCCATGGCCATTTGAGCCACTTCCTCATGCAACTTGCTTGTGCCTTCAAGGCCTACTCGAGCCTGATCGCATATACACTTCTTCCACTTGATGATGGAGTGCTACTATGCACACCCAACTTTACAGCCTGGCCAGTTGGACAACATCTAGTTTATGATGGGCAGCTTAGGATACATGGTGAATTGTTGGCTCATGGTTAAGTGTTTGGTCTCTACCAAGGCCCAGTAATAAGCCAAAAGATGTTTCTGAAAAGGAGAGTAGTTATTCATAGAGGATGGCAGGGCTTTGCTTTAAAATTCTAAGTGTCTGGTTTTGCTTCATCTGCAGGGGCTTGCCAAAGACTTCAAAGTGCATTTCTATCTGCCACTGACACTTTAAGCACAGCTGGATCTACTGGGTCATATGGCCCAAGTGGCAGAGCAGCTTCTACAGCCTAGACAACAAACTTTTTTATTCTTAGCCCCACTCCACTTAAAACTGGCATTTCTTAGGTCACATTCTTACAATGCCTAACCATGGAGGAAAATAAAAGGGAATCTTCCAATCAGCTTCTGTTTTTAAATTCCCTGAATAAGCCTCTGATTGGCCTGCCTGGGACCTGTGCCAACCCCTCTAATGACAGTGTCTTGAGAGTAAAGTTCTACTATTGACCTAGCCTAATTCATATAACCACACCTAGGATGAGGGTTTGATGTATCTGTGGTTGGCAGGTCCCCTCCAAAACCATATGAGCAATTTCCCAAATGCCATTGTTTTGGGAGGACAAATCAATGTCTGCCCCTAGAAGGATTAAGCTCTTTATGACACTCAGTCTCTTCATTCATGAAGACAATGTTTCTCTCCATTTATTTAAATATTTCTCTATGTCTCTCAGTTATAATTTTTAGGATGCATGTGTATGTGTGTATGTATCATACATTTCTTTTACAGCTTAGACCTTTTAATCTAGTTATTGGGAAACACAAGAAAGCTATAAATCATCACTCATTTTCTGCTTATATACTTTACTGAACTCTCTGTGGTAGGCAGAATTCTTAAATGGCTTTCCTAAACATTGCTTCCTGAGGCTACTCCCACGATTATGTTACGTTACATGGCAAGAGAGAATTTTCAGATGTAATTAAGGTTACTAATCAGTTGACGTTAAGATAGAGAAATTTCTGGGTGGCCTTAACTTAATCACACGAGTCCTTCAAAAGCAAAGTCTTCTTTGGCTGGTGATAGAAGAAAAAGAGATTCAAAGTGTAAGAGAGATTTATTTGATGCAAGGGAGGTTCTCTGTTGCTGTGATGGAGGGGTTCACAGGGCAAGGCCCTGGGAGTGGTATCTATTTGCTGACTGTAGTCCCTAACCAATAGCCAGAAGTAAAACAGGACTTTAGTCCCACAACTGCAAGGACCTGACTGGCTAAGACTTGGGCTGTGATTAATGTTTGCTGTAGCCATTGATGCCAGAGGGTTCATATTCCTCTAATGTCTTTGTTTCTGTCTCCCTTCTTGACTTTGAGCTTCTCTAATACTTCTCCCCAGAGAGTGTCTGCATGGTGGTGCTATTTCAACTTTTGTTATGTTGGAGCCCTGTTGGTGTGGCTGTAGGGTGTGAGGAGGAAAAATGTTCTATAATCTTACGATTAAATCTCAGGCTTTCGGTGAGCTTGTGTCTTTGGGCTGTGACCTTCACAAATGCTTATTAGCTCTTTTCTTTTCCCCTTTAGATGAGACAGAAAGGCTAAGGGGGCTGAAGTCAGGGAAATGCCCTGTTCCCAGGTAGGATAAGGCTCCTGTAAAGTCATTCCCCTTGTAGAGGAATCATTTTTTATGAAGAGGTCTCTGAGCATATTTCAAATGATGAAATCTTCCTCTCCATCTACTAGAGCAGGAAGGGTCTTTCTTGGCCCTTCATCATGAAAACCTGGTAGGGTTCTTGGAGGTAAAGCTCATAGCAGTGTGGGAGTCCCCGCTTGACTTCAGCTCCCAGGAGTCTCTCACTGTCATATTAGTCCACATTTAGCCTCCAGCAATTTTTCCAAATTGCTATTTAAGTTTATGGCTCCAGCATGTTTTTTGCTTCAGATAAGCATATCTCAGTTGTGACTCTCTAAACTTGTCTATCTTTCCAGATGGCAGTGAGTGGCAATTTGCCCTGAAAACTCAGTTCTCTCTTGGGTACGAGAAAAGTCATTGATTTTTTTTTTCAGCATGCCCAGATTTTTCTTGTAAGGGCAGAAATGATGGCTTGCAAGTATGTGCAGCTAAACTGAATGTCATTAATTCAGTTTATCTCTGCATTCTTCTTATATTTCTCAGTTCTCCTTATAACCTCCTATTCCTACTTTATAAAAGCATTTTTCTTGAATCTTGTACTGAAAACACCATATAGATATTTTCTGAAATCGCCTTTCCTTTTTTTGTAGTTTAGTTTCATAATAGAGCTCTGTTTTAGTTTAAATTTACAGAGTAAAAACATTCCCTTTTCTTTGTGCTGCAGAATTTTTTCAACCCCTAGAGCTTATGTTATTTCATTCTGAATATTTAGCTGAGAAAGAAAAAAAAATTCTTTAAGCCAAAGGATTATAAACACATACTATTCTTAGACTGTCTTTAGCTTCTTTGATCTTGACCCTCAGCATTCTCACTTTAACCCCCTCAGAGCTAGATATTTAGTAGTTATCTGTGAACACAAGTACCAGCCCAACTTATCTGGCATTCATTTCACATGATTTCAATAAACTCAGGTCAAATCACCTTGTCCTTCTGTTTTTGAGTTCTCAGAAAGCCTGATAATAGTCTATAGTTTGTATAGGTGCATTATGTGAAAAGCTAAATTTACTATAACTGTGCTACTTAGTGTGGCCCCTGGACTTGTGCCATTCTCTGAACTGTTTGGTACCAGTTCACATGGGATAAGTACAGAAATGGCGAGTAAGACTTTGGAAACTGGTATAAAAATTTGATAAAATAATTTTATATCTGTGGAATCTAATAATATAATCTTGGGCTTTTACTTTTTATATCTTTAACTTGTTTTCCATTTTATTTTTCTAGTGAGTCATGTTTATTGATTTTACAAAAGCATGGATCCATGATGGATTGGAAATTTAAAAAAATAGTTCCTTACCACAGAGAGTTTGAGAAGTACTGCCCTAGAATGCATCATTCCTGAGTGTCTCCTTGACTTTTACTCTACTGGAAACCCATTTCCCAAGGTACAGTGAGCCTTCAAATTTCACCATAAACTTTCATCCTTTTCCTGTGAAAGGATGTGGAAAATAAGAACTGATTTGATAGAGTGGGAGAAGGAGGGAAAGGCGTGGGAAGGTGGAAGGGACATAGAGAGAAGGGCCTTGACTGACTTTCTCAGAAAATGCCTCTTCTGCAGTAGAAAGGTGGCTGCCAGGTTCTCCTCCAGTGCTGTTTCTGAGTCAACAAGGTCAAGGAAGAAAGTAGGGGTGAATCTTGGGAATCCTTTTCTTTCCTTCTCTACTGTGGCTTATTCTGCTCTGACTCAGGGGACAAGACTGTGTTGTTGACTCCAACCTCCTCAACACTGCAGAGTGGAAAGACATCTTCCTCCTCCTGCCAGACTTGGATGTCTGTGTTCCTTTCTTACCTCTGGCACTTTGACCAGCACTCAGAAATGCTTCAGAGGACAGGACACTGTCTGTGTGCCACTTAGGTTCCTCGGAGTCTTTCTTAGCTTATAGGCAGTTGTGCTGCACCATCGCAGGTACTACTATGAAATCACCTTTCCCCTACTCTGTATCTGTGTGATTTTTTAATACATTTTTAGCTTTTATTCAGGTAGACATTCAGACTGAGCATGCCCACCAAAAGCAGTGACCATCTTTCAAAAGAAGAAGAGGGTCTTGTTGGGAGAAACTGGCAAGGAGAACCTCCCTCAATACCACAAGAACATCGTTCTGGGGTTCAAGATGCCCAAAAAGGCCATTGAGGGCACCTTCTCAATACCTTGACAAGTAATGCCCCTTTACTGGAAACGTCTCCATCCGAAGGCAGATCTTGTCTGGATGATGACCAAGATGAAGACACAGAGGATCTTTGTCATCCATTAGTACTATCTCCACTACATGTGTAAGTGCAATCACTTGAAGAAGCACCACAAGAACATGTCCATGCACCTGTCCCCTGCATCAGGGACGTTCAGATAGGTAACATTGTTACAGTGGATGAGTGCTGACCCATGAGCAAGATGGTGCACTTCAACATGCTCAAGGTAACCAAGGCCACTGGCACCAAGAAGCAATTCTATAATTCTGAGACTGAATGTCTGCCCACTCCTCCAAGTGAAATAAAGTTATTTTCTCATTCTAAAAAAAAAATGTTTTTTTCAATGATTTATTTGTTTAATTTCCATAAGAACTGTCACATGCTTAAACATATAAACAGTACAAAGGATTGCATAATAATAAAAAAATATTCCTCCTACTCTATCTTACCCATACGTTGGTATGGTATCATGCCTTCACCATACCACAAATGGTAGCAAAATACATGTATTATTTTGTTCCTTGTTATTTCATTAGACAGAATATCTTGGAGTACATTTCCTATCAGTATGTATGTATTGTGTTCATTGTTTTAATGGGCACATAGTATTCCATTAAATAAATATGATTAATAAAATGATTTCCCTATTAATGGATTATATTTACAAAAATGTCACCAACCTTTAGCTACTATGTGCAATAAACACCTTGTATGCACCTCTTTGTACAGATGAGCCTGATGGAGTGGGGAGACTACTTGATCTTCTAGGGATTCTTAGACTCTTCACCTGTGGTTGGTTTCTGAGACGTAACATAGGGCATTATATTTATCCTTGCTGTCTTTTAATGTTTCAGGTCAATACAGCATTCCTGCCTAGAGAAATGTTTGGAACCTATTTCTTGCCCTCCTATTTTCACATTCCATGCAAAAAAAATGTCTTTTTCTAGTTCATTAGTAATAACATCAAGCAGGACAGGAATGGGATCATAGTTATGTAGTGACTATGTGACTTCTATGATCACTATGTGATCATAGTGACTTCTCTTCATTTCTCATCATTAATATTAATATTAACCCATATGTTATTTGACAGATTATAAATCTACTTAACTATCTCATTGTCTACCAAGACATTGTGGGATGAATTGATAACCTCTTTCCCCCCATTTTCCCTCTTCCTTCATCTCTTCTAGCAGGAAGAGGCCTGGAATAATAATAATAAAGATAGTCCATTGGAATTTGCTACAGGGTAGTAAAGCGAGCATGAGAGCAACTCTTTTTGTTTCCTTGTAAATATTTGTCCTTCCCAGGGTTTATATCGAACAATTCAACCTTGTCAAGGAAAAATCATGCTTTCCCAGTATTATACTTAATTGTATGGCTCTGTTATTCTAACCCATGCGATTTATATACCTTACACATTTTGACAACAATGGCATTCCTTTTAGCATTCCCACTAGGTAAGAATACCACCTTGTAACCTTGTTCTCTCCTCTTTCTCTTCTTTGTTAGGTAAAAAATGAAAGGGTTATTTTGGTTTACAAGCAGCAGCTGAGCTTGGCTCACTACTTCAAGATATCCTTACACAATGAAAAAACTAAATGTTATTTTGTTCTATAAACATATATTTGAAATTTTTCTTCACATATCTTTTATTTTTTGGTTGGCTGTTTTTATTTTTAGTTTTTAATCCACACTTTGTGATTGTACATATTTATGGAGTACAATTTGATGTTTCAATGCATATATATTGTATAATGATCAAGTCAGGGTATTTAGTATGACCATAACCTCATGCATTTATTATTTCTTTGCAATGAGGACATACAATAGCCAGAGAGCAACTCTTAACAGCAAGTGTGGTTTCTTGTAATTCAGCCAGACTCGGGTGATTGGAGAGAGCCAGAAGTTTCTTCTCAGCCCAGTAATAGAATGTGTGCTGGTCTTTGTGAGGATACCTTGCTTCAGAGGTGACATAGGAAAGGCAGGCTGCTAGACATGCCAACCTGGACCTGAAATTTGGGGTGCACAATAGTCCATGCTCATGGGCCTAGAAAAGTGGTTCTCAGCTGGGGATATCTGGCAATGTCTGGAGACATTTTTTGGTTGTTACAACTGGGGAGTGGGGGGTTGCTACTGGTATCTCTTGTGTAGAGACCAGGGATGCTGCTAAATACCCTCAATGCACAGGGCAGTCCTCCTCCTCAAAAAAGAGTTCTCCAGCCCCACATGTGAATAGTGCCAGGTTGAGAAACTCTGGTCTAGAATTAATCCTATTCTAAAACTTATACCACTGAGTGGGAGAGAAGAGGGGATCGGACCAAAAATATGTATCTGGTCAAACTCTAGGTCACATCCCTAAAGATTCTGATTTTCTGATTTCACTGATCTGGGATGAAGCTCCCTGGGTGACCTGTATACATACAGGATTGAGAACTACTCCCTGGAGAGTCTGGTCTGATGGTGACCTCCTCCACTTTCTTGAACTGGTAGGTTATTTAAGGGTTGTTGGCTCCCTGACGGGGTAGCAGCAGTGGAGAAACCCACAAGAGATGGAGCGAAGTTCTCCCAAGCGCTAGAGAGGATAAGACAGAAGGAAGTTCAAGTTCGGGCTTTTGTGAGAATTGGGAAACAGCACCCCTTCTGGATAAACACATTCAAAAACCTCCTGGGTGAGCGCTCCCAGGGCTCTCAGCTTCACTAACAGACCAGGACACTGTGGCAAAGAGAAAGGTGTCCTTCTACAGTGGATGTAGCC
Organism: Cheirogaleus medius; assembly: GCA_008086735.1. NCBI lineage: Eukaryota > Metazoa > Chordata > Mammalia > Primates > Cheirogaleidae > Cheirogaleus > Cheirogaleus medius. The sequence goes on from VBSM01001483.1 coordinate 11,201,705, forward strand.
CTTGCTACCCAGGGCTCTTCTAAGAACCCAGAAGTGTCTGGATTTTGGTTCCCTCTTGCCCCTTCCTCCAGGCACCTTTGTGCAGTGCCCAAAATGCATAACCTAGTGCAGCAGCCCCAATTGGATATGCCTTAGCTAAGATCTCCCTGGGGCAGCAAGGGGGCAGGTACTGCCTTACTGGTTGACCAAAAACGAAACAAAACCAAAAAACCAAAACCGTGAAAAGCTTTCTAAAATGCCTCAAAGAAACCAGATCCAGCCTGCAGGCAGCTTAGAAACCCTATCCTGATGCCAGGATCCAGTGATGCCAGGCCACTGAGTGGAGGCTCCAGGCTGGTCTTGGTGTCTTTGGGATGATTGAGAACAACCCAGGAAATGGGGGTATCTGGCTGCAGGAACCTACGGCCCGGCCTCCGAGCCTGTGAGACGCGGAGCTTTCTGTGCCCGCGCCCTTCCATCCCCTGATCCTGGAAGGAGAACCTGAAGCCCCATACTAAACCGCAGCACAGGAAGCACGCACCCAGTCCAGCCCTTGATTTATTTCTTTGCAAAAGAGAAACAAACAAACAAAAAACTGTAGTATGGACTTTGGCGCCGACAGAACCATCCATCTAAGTTCCAGTTCCCACTCTGCCAGTAACCGGGTGAACCTGGGCAAGTTTTTAAGCGTCAGTTTCTTCTTGGATTAAGTGGGCATAATAATAGTGAACTTGGGGCATGGTCGTGAGAGTCGAACCAGCGAACATGGCCGTAATATCCAGCCGAAGCAGGTCACTCTGGATTCCCTCGGTTGCCCCTTCCTTTTCTGAGCAGATGGCATCGTTCTAGATGCCGAGGATCTACGAGGTGGTTGAGCCACCAGTGTGTGCGTTCGGGGCCAGAGGACTCTCAAATGGAGCAGAGAGAGATACTCTATATTTCGGTTTGCTGGGGCACGTCCACCGCACTCTCTGGTCCTGGGGCAAAAGCCTCCTTTCCAGAAGAAGCGATGGCACAAAAGGAGGGGGTGGGTGGGTCTGAGCCCCAAACCGCACAGTCTTCCAGGGAGGCGGAGGAAGGAGGGCAGGCCCCAGGCGGGAAGGAGGGAGGGAAAGAAGTGAGAGGAGGAGTTTTCCAGACCAGCCTTCGCCTGCTCACAGCGCAGCCCTGCGGTCTCCTAGGTCTCCTCGGTTTCCTCCCGCCCCCTGCAAGCGCCCTGCGCTGCCCAGCTGAGCGAGGCGCCAGCTCGCCATGGGGAGCCCCGCACTCCGGCTCGCGCTGCTGCTGCTGCCTGTGCTGCTGCTGCTGCTGCTGCTGTGTGTCCCGCTGAGCCGCGGCTTCCCAGGTACGAGCCGGAGGCCGGGCTGCCTCCCCAGCTAGGCACGGGACACCCCCGGAGCCGCCACTGGGACGCTTCGCTGGGGACCGAGGGTGGGGCGGGGGGCGCGCTTTGTTTGCGCAAATTTTGTCTTTCGCAGCCCTAGGGAGGGGTGACGCGGAGCGGGACTCGCGTCTGGGCTCGCGGAGGGGAGAATGAACTGTCCTAGTTCCAGGCGCGGGGCGCCCTCACGGCGGTGGGAACCCGAGCACCCTCTGCGTCCGGGGTTCCAGGGTTCCAATCACACTCTCAATGGCTTAAGTGGCTAGAAGAGAAAGTTTGGCCGCAGGCTACTTTGCTACTTTCTCACACCCGGAATTTTGCCTCTCACACAGTTGCTTACGACCAAGGCCTGGGAGGCTGGCAGCTTGTCCTGGAGGAAGCCCCTACCACCTCGTACTCCAGGTCCCAGGCCGCCCCCTAGGGCCCCAGGGCATGAGCCACGGTAGAGCGACTCTAGTGGACAGCGCGGGCAGGCCTCCCCCGCATCCCCTACCTCTCCCCCCCTGCTGGGATTCCGAGAAAGTCTGTGCCTCTGAGGAAAACTTGCCAGCTGGAGAGTGGTGACATGTGGCATGCACTTGATTAGCTCCAGGGAAAGAGGGATACGCGCGCTGTCTCTGCTGGGCCCAGGGTGAGGCTTCTTGTTGATGGAGGGTGTGGTCTCTATCTTCTAAGGCAGCGGTCCCCAACCTTTTTGGCACCAGGGACGGATTTCATGGAAGACAATTTTTCCACGGACTGGGGGCGGTGGAGGGATGGTTTGGGGATGATTCAAGCGCATTACACTTATTGTGCAGTCAAACCTCTCTGCTAGTGATAATCTGTATTTGCAGCCGCTCCTCAGCGCCAGCATCAGCATCTCAGACCATCAGGCATTAGATTCTAGTTAGGAGCGCGCAACTTAGATCCCTCGCATGCACAGTTTACAGTAGGGTTCGAACTCCTATGAGAATCTAATGCCGCTGCTGGTCTGATGGGAGGTGAAGCTCAGGTGGTGATGTGAGCGATGGGGAGTGGCTGCAAATACAGATGAAGTTTTGCTAGCTCTCCAGCTGCTCACCTTCTGCTGTGTGACCTGATTCCTAACAGGCCTCAGACCAGTACTGGTCTGCTGCCAAGAGGTTGGGGACTGCAGCTCTAAGGAAACCCTGGTGTTTCTTGGGGCTTTCATGGTGTGGGCAAAATCTTTGGAGATGCCCTTTAAAAAGTTCCAGCTAACTTCTTCACCCTAAAGTCTTATATTAGTGAAGAGCTTCAGGAGAGCAGGACAGCGTGCCACCCATCCCTGTTGCTGCAGAATGGAGTGGAAATCCATGGATGCATTGTAATTTAGTGTTCATGGGAAAGAGGGTGGTGTGTACTACAGGGCGTGCAAATATTTGGTTTTGCGTTCAACATTGTGGGTAGTTTAAATCTGAGCTCTGAGAAATGAACCTACAGAGTTCTGGTAGAAGGATAGGGGATTCCCAGAGAGCATGCTTGGGAGATGTAGGGATGGCTGCTGGAAATGCTCTGCACATCCCCAAATGAATGAATGAATAAAACAACTATGGAAATTAATAAACAGGAACATTTGTCCTTTGAGCTGACTCTTGTGAGTTTTAAGCTGTTTTGTAGGAACTGATTCCAGGCAAAGTGGAAAGGAGACGTTATCCTTAGTGCCAAGCAACTGCCTTTCCCACAGCATGTTAATGTCCATCACACACATCCCCTTTAGCAGGAGTCAGGTTAAAATGAACCAAGAGGGGAAGAGGAAATAATTAAGCGGACCAGGAATAGCTCTGGGAGAGCAGTGGAAGAAGGTGAGACACTAGAGGCAGCCTTTCTACTGAATTGGGAGGCACCTGTGAGCTACCACACAACCCCAACTTCTAGTTGAGCCTTTCTCAGCAGGAGCCTTTTCTCCTTTTCCTTCTGATCTCCCTCCCCTCTTCTCCCCTGTCCTCCCCTCTCTTTTGTCTCAGCTTCTACCCTCAGATAGTATAGCTTGCTGCCAGGGCCCAGCCACCTACAATATGATGGGTTTGCCATTTTGGACACTCACTACTCTCATCTTTTGGGACCTGTCCTTGGCTTTCCTGGCTCCCTCTGCCAGCCTGCAGGCTGCCCCAAGCTGTGAGCCACTGTGCACCTCCAATGATTTCTGAATGCCCTGTGGCTCTGCTCAGACCTCAAATGAGCTGAAACTGATTGGAGCAGCTGGAGAAGCACATCTCAATGGGGTCTCTCAGAAAATGTGCTCTACTGGGGGCTGTCTAATCCAGAGGAGGGGATTTCAGTCCAAGCCAAAGGTTTTAGAAGGCTGGGGAGGGGAAACTTTCTAGGCACATGGGTATGGAAGAGGCAATCACATCAGCTGAGTTTACCCTAAGTGTAGGGTGACAAATTTTAAAAAATCATTTCAGAGGCACTCTCTTAGCAAGTGAACATCATGTTTCCAGTAAGCGAGAAAGTGAAGGGGCATTGAATCTGGAACTTCTGAAAGAGGGAAATAGGAATCTAGGGCCCCATCATCACCCCGATTATGTAACCATCTGAGCTTTAATAGCAAATCTGTCAGATGGAGAATAAATCATTCCCATTTCCACTCCTAGAACGTCTCTGGAGTTCTTCCATCTTTGAATTTGATGCAGCTTTTCTGGCCCTCTGGTTTATTCTTTGCAGCCTAGCAAAGATGCAGTGTTTATAAAAACCCAAATGAAACATATGGAAAGTTCGTAGCAAAGTTGTCTGTGTTTGATTATGTTTGCATGGTTATAAGAGATGAGAGTTTTGATTCTGTTCTTAAATGAACTCTTGAAACCTTATTTGCATGGAATATTTTGGAGGTTCACTCCACCTCCTTCCTTAGACAAGGCTGAAGATGGAGAATGAGTGCCATGGCCTCTAAGAAAGGCTTCATAAATCTTCTTACGTCTGGAGAAAACTGGTAAAGTAGTGTGGTTTCACTAGTCAGGAAAACCAAGAGAGGTTTGCTAAAAGCTAAACTGGGCTACATCAGCCAAAGCTGTCTTCTGGAATGCCACATTTGGAGGTAAGTATTAGGAACTGAGCACCTGGATCAGGATATACAATTAAGGTCTCACCAGAAACAGACTAGAAATTTCTATGTGGATTTAAACATGTAATCAGCTGACAAAATTACTCTACACTAAAAAGGAGATCTGCTGGGAAGACCAAAACATTTTCATCTGGCATTTTCTTCATTGATTACACTTTCAGTACAGTGTACTGTTGTTACTACTTCTCATTTCACATATTTGTGAGCTGAATGAGACACCAGAAACCATCCTTAAAGCACCATCTTCAAACTTTCCCACATCATCAGTCCTTGCACCATAATCAAAGTACGGCCCTTCTTGTTTATATTATTACCATAACATTCTCTTTTGGTCTCTCTCATTCTAACTCATTTTACTCTCATGCCAGTTGATGATCAAGTACATTTACTTTAGTACCATTTTTATCACATTACTTCCCTACTCACAAACTTAGGGCAACAGCTCCCAGTTCTTTCTCAGGTTAAGTAGACAGTTCTCAACTGCTTTCAGGGGGCTATACAGTTTGATTCCAGCCTGTTTTTCCAGTCCTAATCTCCTAGGTTCCTAAAATTGGGCCAAAATAGACTACCTGTCCTTACTGAACTTGAGTCACATTTTCCTTCTTAGAGGATGCTGCTTCCTGCCCCTGGAATACCTCCCCCTGGCCACTTGTCTATCTAAATTCTGCCCATCGTTCAGCAATACCCCCACTTTGATGAAACCTTCTCTTGATTCCTCAAATGGGAAGCCATCTGCCTTCCTTTAAACACCCATGTCTAACTCACTTCATGTCTCTGTTGTGGTATTTATCACACATGCCATACATTATAATAATTTATGCACTTCTTTAACTTCTCCTCCTAGATACTGAGCCCTTGAAGGCAGGGGCTGTGCTATGTCTTACCCTTATTTGCATTTCCTGTGGTGCCTAGCAGAGCACTTTGTGCCAAGTGGATATTTGTGCTTGTTGAATTAACAGTTCCCTGTAACTCCAGTGATGGGCCATTGGACAGAAAAGGAGCTGAGAGAAACATGTGCAGAGGTAAACAGGGCCTTGTACCACCATGAATCTACATACATAGAAACTATGGCTTGCTGGCTACAGAGGTTGCTTTTAAATCCATGAATATCCTCTGTTTAAGCAATCACCTTCTCTGTTGGGGGCTGTAAGACGAGAGACTAACTACAGCCACAAGCTGGAGGTTGCATTTATTATTTTTGTTGGCCACTTTGCTCTGGGCCCTTCCAAAGCGGTTGAATGGTTTCCTAAGTAAATGCAAATATGTGTGCTACATCAATTCCCCTTTCAGAGAAGACAACCTGAAATTGGTAATTGAAAGTGAAGAGATAATTTAAACAGAAGGTTTACTTTTGCCAGGCTATATCATATTATGAAATTTGTAGCAGGCAGGTTATGATTAATACCCAGGGTAAAGATTCACATCCAAAATTGCAGTGTGAATAATAATCTCTCATGCATTCCAATTGTAGGGAGCTTCTGAAGCCAGCCCCTCACTTCTTGACTGTGTGATTTTTTTTAACTACTAACTTTTATGGGCCATTTGTTATTTGAGGGGTGATCTTTTAAGGCTGAATCTTTTTCTGGGAAGTTTGAATTCAGTTCTGAAATAGAATTAGTTTCTCTTTTCTCTAATGAAAGCTAGGCTCTACCCAGAGACTTCTTTTTAAAATGGACACTGAATGACGAAGTAGTTATGTGCTTGGGAGACAAGAACGTAAAAGGTATGTAATTTCTTCTCTCTGGTAGCTTTCTGTCTTGTGGATAAATAGATGCAGAGTTATTTCAGGTGGTAAATGTCATAATACAAATGGGTAGACAGGTCCTGGGAGCAGAGAGAAGAGCCATGTTGGGCCTGGATATTGAAGATTGATGCTGAGATGTGCTGATGCTGAGGTGTCGGTGCTAAAGGACCAAGGCAGGTGAAAGTAGGGGCCCAGTGGGCTTCTCTAAAACTGTTTTGATATTGGAGATAAAAATCTGTGGGTGTCTTTTTTCTGGGGAGAAAGCCCTTTCCCAATTGAAAACCACTACTCACTAGATCATCTTCATGAATTCTATGAGAAAATGTGCACTGAATTGGCACAAAAATCAACATGCAAAGTAAGATGAAATTACCGGAGTAGATAAACTTTGATTGAACCAGTGAGCAGGTGGCCTGTCCAGTTAGGTGTACAGTTTCCAGTTCTCATTTAAAAAGCAGCACCAAACAGAACAGATGTGATCATAAATTGTAATGGTCTTCAGGCCTGGGCTGGCAACTTATACCCTCACTTAGCGCAATATCTGGGGCCTGGGGGAGGATCTTTAGTCAATATTTGTGGATTAATTGTGACAGGGAAGCAAACATTCTATTTCAAACATCCCTGTAGGATTTAACCAGAATTTCCAAGATGATAGTTCCCAAAGAGAAAGGAATGCAAGACAGCAAAATGTCAGAGAAAATTTGTTCATTCAGACAGGCATAGTTAATTGCTGAGGTTCTCCAATATCAAAGCACCCTAGGAAACTATTGTAAGAGACTTAGAAACTCCAGGGAGTTCTAGGGGCAGGATTTTCAGAAAAAGATGTAAAGAAAAAGCTTGCACAAGAGAAAAGTCGTTGGTAGCACTGCTGAGCTCCCAAGTTTTCCAGATGATAATTGGTTGCACCTGGATCTTACGGATGCATGGCGCACTCTGACCTCAGAAACCTCTGGAGCGCTCATTCCCGAGCTGAATGATTCACTCACCCGTAATCCTTAGCTCATACTGGATGCCTCTTTATATATTGTTCTCCAGGGAGAAGATAAATGGCTTTGGACATAGTGGCTTGGATTATCCCAGAGGTTTGGGGTTGTAAATTGAGTATATTGGTTCTAAAAAAATTTTTTTTTTTTTGTGAGTAATAGTCAGACAGATCCAAACATAGAATTTAGGGACAGACTTCCTGTCTTGGCCTTGAAATATCATTGCATAGTCTGTCCTGCTCTTACAGTGGCCTGTGGTGTGATGGGTCTTATGTACCAGCAACTCGATTCCCTTGCCGTAACTGGCTGTTTGCAACGTACATCCAGTTGTGCTTAATGAGCATCTCTTCAATGCCGATTACACCCCAGGATCCTCTAATGGATGACCCTGGCCTGCCACTTAGTGTGTGGGTGGCTGAGCTGAATAACCCCTGCCAATCCCAGGGATCCAAGATTTTTCTAAAACACTGGTTAAATGAGGGCCACAGGGTGAGAATTGAGCCAAGATTTGGTAGGCCCATGGTGGGGTAGTGAGGAAGTGGTAGTGTGGCCACATCCTCCACCTTGTTAGACTCTGCCCTCAGAGTGGCCATTCCTTATAGGAACTCTGAAGACATGTTGCTACTGAGTCAGCATTTGTCAGACCAAGGCTCCAATTCCTTTCAATCCCCAACATTGAAATTCTGTTTCGATTTAGATTTAACTGAACTCCCCAAGGGGTAGGATCATATTGTTTCACCATTGCTTTTTCATGGTTCCAATGCCCCCAGCCAAGTGAGCAGGTTGTGGGGTCTTGTTCATTTTTGTATCTACGTGGCCTAGCAAGGAACCTGGCTCCTGGGAAGGACCCTCAGTGGGTCCATGTAATGACCTTTGCCAGGGAGCACACCTCTGGCCAGTCTTAAGCTTCTGGGTGGGTGTCTAAGGCTCTATCTAGATTCCTATAGGGGTTTCTCTTGTCCACACCCAGGCTTCCCTGTGTGGCCTGCCTAATTCATGGAACTGTGTAACCTCAAACTGGGAGGATGCCTGAGATGGTAACTCTCGTGCATTTTTTGGAGGAGCCTCTGAGGCTCAGCAAGGTGAAGGGCTTTGTCTGGGATCACATGGGGAGTTAAGAGCAGAGCTGGAAGTAGAGCTCAGTGTAGTAACTGAAGAATTCCCTTCATTCTACCACAGGCATGTATTGAATTAAATTTTTGAGTAGTCACTACAGTTAGGCAACTTGTGGGGCACCAGTGATAGGTAGGCAAGAATAAATCACACTGCACACTCACTGAGTCCCTGCCCAGGGTGGATCTCAGTGTTGTTCTTTGCATCAACACTTGGCTGTACTCTCAGCGTCTCATATATGGGGCTGCTTGCATATTTCTCAAGGGTTCTGAGAAGTTGCTGCCCCAGGCCTTGCCCCCTTTTGTGAACATCAGGGTCCCAAATGCTTTCTCTCTACACCACTTGCCTTGAGTTCCTTAACTAATTTGTGATGACATTTTGACAGTTTTATTGAGATATAATTCACTTACCATACAATTCACCCATTTGAACTGTACAATTTAATAGTCTTAGCATATTCATAGTTGTGTATCTGTCACCACAATCAATTTTAGAACATTTTCATTACCTCCAAAAGAAACCCCAAGCCCCTAAGTCATCACTCCTCAATCCCTCATCATCCCCAGACCTAGGCAACCACTAATCTGCTTTCTGTCTCTATAGATTTGCCTATTATTGTCCTTCCATGAAAATGGAACCTCAGAGTATTTATCCTTTTGTGTCTGGCTTCTTTCACTTAGCATAGTGCTTTCAAGATTCATTTGTGGCAGAATACTGGCAAGAGGCAGCCGATGATGCCTGCCCCCCTCTCACTGCTGGCTGCAGGGCCACTGCTAGCCCATAAAGCACATTTGGGTCAATTAGAAAAAAAAAATGCCCTGTCTGAACACATGTAAATCTGTGGGAATAGGGCGTGGTCAGGAAATATACTTTGGGCTAATTAGGAAAACTATAGTCTATGGCCATACCACCCTGAATGTGCTGGATCTCATCTGATCTTGGAAGCTAAGCAGGGTCAGGCCTGGTTAGTACTTGGATAGGAGGAAAAGTATAGAGGCAGACAAGACCCAAGACTTAGAGAATGGAGGGCAGACTGGTTTTGAGACCCTGCTTGCTCATTTGGTGGGGGTAACATTGAGTGCTGTGGTGCAGGGAACTCCCTGAACAACCATATATGCAGTCCCGGATGTCAGCAGCTCAGCCCCAAATGGGACAGAGCTATGGACCCCATATTATTTTATAGCTTGTGACTATGTAAAAGGAGAACAAAACAAAAAGCTGTGTTTGCATACCAGAAACATCTGTGTACCCTTGGCTGGAGCAGAAGCTCAGGCCCCACCCAAGACCTACTGACCAGCATCTGCATTTTAACAAGACCCCTTTGATGATTGTTATACATGGTAAAATTTGAGAAGTATTGGTCTGATGAATGAGTTCAGCCCTTTGCCAAGACAGGGTGCCTTGCCTGTTTATAACTGTCACAAAATGGCTCCCTTCCCCTCCTCTCCCTTTTCCTGTTGGCTTTGCCTTCATCCCTGAATCCTCTGGACTTCCTTTCCTAAGTCCCCGACATTCCTGAGATAAGCATGTGCAGTCTTTAAATTTCTCCTCCCTTCTCTAACTCAAAAACAAATGCATCATTAGATAGCCCTTGACTTTATCTTCTTTTAAGTCTTCCTGCCAAAAGTGCAGCCCCTGCCTGGCCTAGCCTCAAACAGCAGCAAAGCACATCTTCAGATTGATTGGTAACAGGGCCCCTGCATGGCTTTTCTCTGAGGCTAAGATGTACCTTATGAATAACTTCAGCTCCTTAAGAAAACCAGGCTAGTGTGATGAGGGCTGCTCCTGCCCCCCTGGAAAGACCTTGTCCTGGTTCTGAGAATTCCTGGAACTGAGCAACCCTTAAAGACACAGGGACTACTTATCATCATTCCAAAAACCAAAGCCACTGAGTTAGGGAGGAGGTAGCACCTTGGAATGTGGGTGAGAGTGAGACAGTGGGGTAGTCAGGATTGTACACCCAGCTCCTCACATTAAGCCCCTCAAGCTCCACGAATAGGACAAATCAGAAAGATTGAACTGTTAACAGCACTTAAAGGGGGCCTCTCACCCTTTCAGGGGGTTGGGTGAGTAAGTGATTCCCGACCCAGCAACGGTGTTTGGACAGGCTGAATTAGGATCACTAGGTGAGTCTGATGAAATTAGGTTTCCCTGGCCCAACCTCTGTATATTTTGATTTGGTAGATCTTGGATAGGGACCAGTAACATAGGGTAGGGGTCTGCAAACTGAGTCCAGGCATGCCGAACATGGCCCACTACCTGTTTTTATATGATCAGCTGAGCTAAGAATGGTTTCAACATTTTAAACTGGTTGGAAAAATCAACAGAAGAAGAAGAAGACTGATATAAACTTCAAATTTCAGTGTCATTGGAACACAGCCATGTTCATTTGTTTGGGTATCGTCTACCACTACTTCATGAGTTGAGTAGTTGTGACACAGACTATATGGCCTGTAAAGCTGAAAGACATTTTTTTTTTTTTTTGAGACAGAGTCTCACTCTTGCCCCGGCTAGAGTGCCGTGGCGTCAGCCTCGCTCACAGCAACCTCAAACTCCTGGGCTCCGGCGATCCTTCTGCCTCAGCCTCCCAAGTAGCTGGGACTACAGGCATGCGCCACCATGCCCGGCTAATTTTTTCTATATTTTAGTTGGCCAATTAATTTCTTTCTAGTTTTTAGTAGAGATGGGGTCTCGCTCTTGCTCAGGCTGGTTTCGAACTCCTGAGCTCAAACGATCCGCCACCTCGGCCTCCCAGAGTGCTAGGATTACAGGCGTGAGCCACCGCGCCCGGCCTGAAAGACATTTTTTTAACAGAAAAACTTTGCCAACCCCTAATCCAAGGCCTTCGTACTGAAAGTGTGGTTTGAGAACCAGCCTCCCCTGGGAGCTTTATAGAAATGTAGAGTCTTGAACGCCATCTCAGACCTATGAGATCAGAATGTACCTACAGGATCCTTAGGTGTTTGGGGCTGCTTCTTCCCCACCATGAGGCTCAGCTCAGGACTTATCTTGGAAGTCCAGGCCAGTATGCTGTAACTGCCATTGTATACTGTACTGTTAATTTATCTGACACATAACTGGGTGTCTGATGCTCTAGGTTTGAGGCTTGGTAACATCCTGATATCTTAGTCCTTTTGGAAACTAGGTCCCTGTTTTACTCTTACCAAATCTTGGCTAAGACCCTGTGTCCTAATTTGAGGCTGGAGATGGACTGGTCTCTGTTACCTGCTGGCAGACTTCCTTGATGGTGTTTGGATTTCTGGGCAGCAGGCTCTGGTCTCTCCAGATCTGCTGTCCTGCCAGGATCCTGCTACGTGATGTGGTCCACAGCCTTCTACTGCCTCCTACCCCCTTCCTTGAAGCACCCCTTTCCAGAGAGGCTCATAGATGTTCTACGAACAGCAGGATACATTGTAAGGAAGTTGGGGAATGCTAAGATAAGGAAATTTCTTTATTGCAGGACTGCTCAAGGTCATTGACATACTAATGTACCTTGTTAATCTCTGAGAGAGGACAGGGAGGAACAGTGAGCACCATAGAATCTCAAAGTGTGGTCTGCAGATCAGCAGTAACAGCAGGAGCATCACCTGGGAACTTATTAGATATATACATTCTCAGGCCACACCCCAGAGCTACTGAATCAGAAGCTGGGCATGGGGGAAGTTGGACTTAGCAATCTGTGTTTTAACAGAACTTCTGAGTGATTCTGATGCACACTTGAGGATGAGAAGCACTGGTATGGACATTTCCAAATTGTTTTCTCTGAGCTTCTCATTAGACTAGTGCTTCATGTTTGTTGTTTTAATGAAAACTGTGTTTTTGGTTTCAGGACAGGACATTTGGGAATATGACATTAAATTTCCTGAAGCATTTGCTGGTGGCAGTGACCACTGCAGGCTTACTGGAGAAGGGGAAGAACAAAAAAACAAACTTTGGGTAGCATCATATGTCCCACATCTGTCCCTGTAAGCAGTTATGTGCATACTTGATTAAAGGAAGTTTCCTCAAGTTGAAAACCACCAGCTCTTGACTGTTGCAAACATGTGTTCTTTAAAATGTGTTTTTTGTGTATTAAAATGTGAATAAAACTGGAGAATAGCCCTTGAGATGTTTCTCTCTCCTCTGCACATTGCCTCCTTTCAGAATACTCTCCTCTGCAAAATTTCCTCATCCAAATCCCAAACCAATCTTTCCAGGCCAGCAAAATCCAGATGGCTTTCACTGGTGCCCTAGCTCACAATGAGTGACCCTCCTCTCCATGGGAAAGCCTCAGGATACATTCAGATCAGAGGGAGGCTGCAGTCCCCAGACAGTGGCTGTCTGCACAGGGCAATTGTGCCTCCCTTCTCAAAGCTCAGTTCACTCTCTTTTATTCCAGAACTTCTTCCTTTGCCATTGTCTGTCAGGGTCAGTGTCACAGCCTTGGGACTGCGTGTGTGAGCACTTTTCATTGTTTGCTCTCAGAGAGTTTGTAATTGCTGTGTTGTCACTTAGTTTGAAAGTCCCAGTGACATTGAGGCTTGAGGATAAGGTGTGAAGAACCCCTAAGTTATTTTACTTCCTCCATGGATTGGGTGCTAAGGATAACAGAGGGGAGTGAGGGATGAGAAAGCCACCCAGACCTTGATTTTCAGCAAAAATAGAAGAGATGACTGACAACTTCTATTTCTATACTTCTTTGGAGTCAGAAAATAGAACTCTTATGTTATAGTTTACTTTGCTTGGCTCAGTGGTCTAAATAGTTATGTATATCTTTAAAATGGCCTATTTGATATTGCAGATGAGCTGAAACTGTCCTCTGATGAATGCTTTAAAAATTATAAACATAAAACCTGTTCATTATGAAAATATTCAAACAGGCACAAAAAGTTGAAAGCAGCCCCACTCCCTCATTTTCCTCCTGACTCCATTCTCTTTTTTCTTTTTCTGAAGTTGCCACTCTTAATAGTTTGATATAAACTTCTATATATTTTTATGCATGTGATATTTAAAGAAACAAAAAAGATAAAAAAGAATGCATTGCCACATGCAACAACAGAGAGGAATCTTGCAGACATAATGTAGAGTGAAAAAAGCCAGACATGAAAGAGTTCACAGGACAATTTCATTTACGTGAAGTTCAACAAGAACATGCAAAACTAGTCCATGGTGTTAAAAGTCAGATTAGTGGCTGTCTTTAAGGGGTAGCCAATGGTATGGGCCACCAGGGAGTCTTCTAGAGTGACAGAAGTGTTCTGTATCTTGATCTGGGTGGGGGTTTCATGGATATGTACATATATAAAAATGTATTGAGCAGTATACACCTAAGATTTGTGCACTTTACCATATATGTTTACCTCAACTATAAAGAAAAAAAATCCACAAAGATATATGTGGACAGGGCATAAATGGGTTTAAGAAAGTTCTGCAACTTACTTTCTTCACTGAAAAAAGATATCTTCATTAAATTTCTGTGCTGTCACCAGTCCCCTACGGGGTATTTGGAAATACATGGTGGCGATTTTGGTTGTCACAGTGATGGAGAAAGGGCCCTCCTGGCATTCAGTGGGCCCAGGCTAGGGGTGCTAAAAACCTTTTAATGTGCAGGACAGACTTACACAATAAAGAACTGGCCCCAACAAAATGCCCATAGTGCCCACATTGAGAAACACTGTTTTAAGTGTTTGCAGAGTGTTCTCCTGGGCAGGTATTCATATCATGGGTGTATCTTTGAAATAGTTTTGCCTAGACCTTTGTCCTGACTTTTGAAATCGAGGTAAAGCCTCCATCCTGATGTGGATGGATGGGTTCTTGATTTGTTTTTGCCCTCTGAACAGGAATGTAAAGAAATGGACTCATCTCATTTGCCAGGAAACAGAGGAAATTTGATGGCCCCCAAATGTGAATGTAATGCCAGAGAGAGCTCTTTTCCTGCTCAGTGTCTTCTTTCCACATTCTGTAGCTCTCTGATGCCACATGGCCTCAGCCAGGAAGGGGTGGGGAACCTGCAGCCTCAAGGCCACATGTGGCCCTCCAGATCCCCAAGTGTGAGCCCTCAACTGAATCCAAACTTCTCAGAACAAATCTCTTCCCTGTGTCTCAGTTGAGCTCTGTGGAGAATAGGCAAGCCTCTGGAGGACCATATGCCACATCACAAATTGCTTTTGTTCTGCTGTCTGATTTTACTCTAAAGGCTAGTCCTCTTTTCACCTGTCTGTGTTGAATGGGGACTGTCAGACTCCAGGTCTTAGGGAATGCCCCTTGGTGGGAACAAGAATTGGCATTTGTTGAGCCCTGCTTTGGGCTGACTTCAGATTTAAGTGCCTGTCTTTTTCCTGCTTCTTCTCTCTGCCAGCTCTAGGCGCTGGGCAGGGACATACTTTGGCCCTTCATAATATTAAACAATAGAAGGAGACTAAATTGGAGAAAATATTGTTTTTCCCTTGGACCAGAGTGATGCCTTCATTTATAAAGTTATGCTTTTAACTCTTTTTGTTGGCTCTGTAAAATAGGGCCAAAAGTAACATTTTACAAATCACATGCTGTCTTAATTGTCTTGGCTATTTAAAGGCAGAGTGCCTGAGACTATGGATGCCATGGACTCTGTCTAGAGTCTTCCTTTAGGGGTCCTGTGCAAAAATATTTGAATAGAGGTGGAACATTGTCTCTGGTGAAATAGCGGTAGAAGCAAGGCTGTCTTTGAAAGCTCATGTTTGGCAGGAATCATTCTCTTACCAGCTACCTACTCCATGGCCATTTTTTTTCCTTAATGAAATCAAGTTAAAATGGACATTTAAGAGTATGCTTAAATGTACTCACCAGCAAATTGGTATTAACGGATCAACACCTAAGTGGAACATATAGGAATAACATTTATCAGGTGTCAGGTGGCTGGGAGGGGGGAGGAGGGGATGGGTATATACAAACATAATGAGTGAGATGTGCAACGTTTGGGGGATGGTCACGCTTGAAGCTCTGACTTGAGCGGGGAGGGAGGCATGGGCAATATACGTAACCTTAATATTTGTACCCCCATAATATGCTGAAATAAAGAGTATGCTTAATGGGAAAAGAAGTTACATAAGGGTGGTATTTGGGTATAAGAGAGGAAAAGTCTTCAGCAAGGTGGAGCTCTAGTTGTCTACAGCAGTGACCCACATCAGGTACCCTGTGAGCCCTTTTTCTCTTTCTCTACTTCTCTTTGTCTCTTCTCCAATTCATCACTGTGCTTCCTGGGATAACTTTCCAAATCAACTACTTGTACCTTGTCTTAGGGCCTGCTTTTGAGGGAACTCACACAGACAACAGCTAAGCTGGAACTTAATCCAGGATTTTGGTTTCTGATCCAAAGTTCTTTTTACTGAATTGATTCCTGCTGAATAGAGCTATCTAGGTCAGTGAGTGGACTATAAGGGGGGCTTCTGTGATGGAAACTTGGGGATTGTTTCACTTCTTTATTGCTGTATAAGAAACCACTCCAAAATTTAGTGGCTTAAATCATCAACAACTATTTGCTCATGATTCTGCAGTTTGGGTAAGGCTCAGGGGGATAGCTCATCTCTTGTCCTTATGGTGTTGGCTGGGGCAGCTCATCTGGGGCTGGAGGATTCAAGTTGGCTCCACTCACCTGTTTGGTACTTTATCTGGGATGACTGGATGGCTGGGATGGCCAGCCTCTCTCTCTACCTCTCTGCAGTTTCCCATTATCTAGCTATTCTCCATCTCTCCATGTTACCTTTCTCTCCAGGAGGGTAAATGGCTTTTTTTTTTTTTTTTTTT
>VBSM01001483.1:11217807-11228187 GCA_008086735.1 Cheirogaleus medius
TATATTTTTAGTTGTCCAGCTAATTTCTTTCTATTTTAGTAGAGACGGGGTCTCACTCTTGCTCAAGCTGGGTATTGAACTCCTCACCTCAAGCGATCCTCCCACCTTGGCCTCCCAGAGTGCCAGGATTACAGGCATGAGCCACCGCGCCCGGCCATACATGGACTTCTTTGCATGCCACTGGCTTCTCAGTGAATGAAAGCCAACACTGCCAGGACACTTAAGGCATAGGCCCAGAGGTGTCACAGCATCTTCTGTCACATTCTATTAGGTAAAGCAAATCAAAGGCAGGTCCAGATTTGGGGTGATGGTGGTAGTAGATAGACTCCCACCTCTTAATGAGAGAAGTGTTATGCATGTGCAAGGTAGGGGGAATTGTTGGTGGCCAACTTTGCAGGCAGTCCACTACAGGGTTCGTTTGGGAGGGCATATTAAAAATAGGAGTTTAATTTTCCAGGATGTTTGCTGGGTACATTTTGATTAAATGCTGGACCTCAGTTTAGCTAGCCAAGTGTATTAGCCTGTTTAGCTACAGAATGTGGCATTCCCAGATTCATTGAAAATCAATAGAACTGAGTAAATCTACAGCCCTTGGGAATATCCAACGTTCATTTCCCAATGCTTACTGGTACTAGCATCACCTCCCTCCCCCACTCCCCCTGAGTTCTCTCTCTTCCTTTCATCAAAGGCAAAGAGTTTATTAAACAAAAATTAACTCAAAATAGATCGTAGACCCAAATATAAAGTCTATAATTATAAAATTTCTTGATAATAACAGAAGAAAATCTTTCTGAGCTTGAATTAGGTAAAGATTTCTTACATATGACACCAAAAGTATGGCCTATAAAAGGTATAACGGCTAAATTGTACTTCATCCAAATTAAAAATTTCTGCTCTTCCAATGACATTATTAAGTGAATAAAAAGACGAATATATAAAGAATTCTCTAAACTCACTAACAAGAAAGCAAGCAACTCAACTTTTAAAATGGGCAACATATTTGAACAGACACTTAAAGCAAAGAAGATATATGAAAAGAGGCTCAATATCATTATCCATCTGCTAACTGGATGAACTCAGCCAACTTAACTTCTGCTTTCATCTGCCAAATGTGAACAAAGCCACCTGCTCTCCTAGGGAAGTGATTTGTAATGTACAGTGCAAATATAAGGTATGGTTATACTACCTCCCACAAAACAACTTGCACACATTTCTACTCCTTGTAGAGGGCTGACTAGCCATTTTCTCTGTGTCTCTCACTGGACTTTATGTGACAGACACCCACAAATTGCTAGCCATGACTTAAATAACCACTGGCCACTAGCAATTTGAGGCAGATCATTTACTGTAAGCTCAAGTGGACGTGGGTGTCTCCCACCATGCTTTTCCAAGCCAGTCTGGTTTTTAGGGCTCCCTAAAAAAATTTCCCACTGCCTTCTTGTTCTGCCCTCAAGTTGTGTGACATCCTTTCATTTCAAGGAACTTGCATCATTTGGGTCCCCGTAACAAAGGGCTTTAGTGTTTCATGGTACCATTGGTATGTAAGAGATTTACTTTGACCTTCAGTTTTTCTTTGAATCCATTTGTAATCAATGGTAAAGTTTGAAATGTATTATTTTATATTATCATATATTATTTTTTTAAATCCAGGATGTAATATTAAATTCAATGCTGAGTGCTTAATAAGGATACTGATTATGTGAGAAGGAAGTAACAGAACACTTTTCATCTAGTTTCTAAATTTGGAAAAAAGAAGCTTGGATGAACAGCTGCAGTGTCCCAAATAATTTTACATTTTTGTGAATCTCAAAGTCCCCTCTTCATACATTTTACATTCCTGAAATTCCTGGAATAAAAAAAAAAACTGTGAGAAGAACACACACAGTTTTAAAAAATAGCCTTATACTTTAGGTATATTTGCCACATAATAAACTCTACTGAGTTGTTTTTGTATCCTTTTGAAAAATTAGTTGGCAACTTTTATGCAGATCTGTTTCTGGGTTATTTATTCTGATCCATTGATCTATGTGCTTATCCCTTCACCAATATCAATACTGTCTTGATTACTGTAGCTTTCAAATATGTCTTAAAATTGAGTAGTGTGGTTTCTCCAACTTAATTCTTTTTTTTCCAAAATTGTTTAGGCTATAAATTTCATATAAATTTTAAAACGAGCTTCTATGTATCTACAAAAAATCTTGCTCACATTCTGATTGGAATTATGTTAAATCTATTGATCAATCTGGGGAGACCTGACATCTTTAATATTTGAATCTTCCAATCCATGACAGAGTATATCCTCCATTTATTTAGGTCTTATTTGATTTCTTTCATGACCATTTTGTAATTTTCAGCATACAGATCCAGTATATGTTTTGTTAGATTTATAACTAAATATTTCTTTTCTGGAGCTACCAGAAATATATTTTTCCTTGATTTCACTCTCTAATGGTTCATGGCTATCATATAGAAATACAATTGATTTTGGTGTTTTGACTTTGTATCTTGTGATCTTGCTAACCTCAGGTGTTATTTTGTAGATTCTTTGGGATTTTCTATTAAAACATAGACAATCATGTCATCTTTGAATAGGGACAGGTTTATTTCTTCCTTTCTGATCTTCATATCTTTTATTTCTTTCTTGTCTTATCACACTGGCTATGACTACCAGTATAATACTGAATAAGAGTATGAGAATGGACATCATTGTGTTGTTCCCAATCTTAGGGGGGAAGCACCTCAGTCTTTCACCATGAAGTATGATGTTAATTGTAGGCTTTCTGTAGATCTCTTTATCAGGTTGAGGAAGTTCTTTTCTCTTTCTAGTGTGCTGTAAGTTTTTATCATGAATGGATGTTAAATTTTGTTAAATGTTTTTTCCATATCAATTGATATGGTCATGTGGATTTTCTTCATTAGTCTGTTAATGTTGTGGGTTACACTGATTTATTGACTTTTGAAAATTAAGCCAGATTCACATCCTCAGGATATATACCATTTGGTGTTGATATATTATTCTTTTTATGTATTGCTGGGTAATATTTTGTTGAGTATTTTTGCATCTGTGTTCATGATAGATATTGTCTTGTAGTTTTATTTTTATGTAATGTTTTGTCTGGTTTTGGCATCAGTGTAATGCTGGCCTTGTAAAATGTGTTGGGACATGTTCCTTCCACTTCAATTTTGTGGAAACTATTCTGTAGAATTGGTATTATTTATTCTTTAAATATTTGGTAGAATTCACCAGTGTAATCATCTGGGCCTGGAGATTTCTTTTTAGTAAGATTATCTATTTCATCTTGGGTGAGTTTTGGTAGTTTCTCCATTCTCCCTAAAGCATTAGAAGTCCCCTTTCCCACTCTTAGAGTGAGGGCTGGAGGGCTTCTGCTTGAATTATTTCTGCACCCAGTGTCTACTTCTGTGTTTATTCTGACTTGAGTCTAGTCCAGAGGATACTGGAGGAAAAATGGGAAGGTCACTAGCAATTCAGTGGTACTTCAAATTCTGTCTTCTTCTCCAGTTTGCCTGCTAATGTTTGTTTACTTTTCAGAGTCATCAAATAGCTGTTCAATGTATTTTGCTCAGGGTTTTCAACTGCATTCAGTAGGAAAAACAAGGTGGAGTGTGATTACTCCCTTTTACCCCAAACTGGAATCTTGTGACTTGTTTTTTAATGTTACATTATCCTTTTCATGGGAGCCAAATAGGTGATTTCCTTTCTCCCTTTCTTCTTGCTTTCACTCATTTGTTCCTTCCTTTCTTTCTTTACTACTTTTTCTGAATTGTGGTGCCAAGATTATTGTTAGACCTTGATAAATATCTCTTGAATTTATTGCAGATGGTAAAAAGTCTTTTGCGCAAGGTTTTATAAATATTACAGTTTAGAGAAATGATTGGAATCTTTATCATTGGAAAGGTTTCCAAATCTTCTGCTTTACAAAAAATATATTTACTAGAGAAGAAAAAAATCACAATCTAAAAAGTGGAAAATAGTGGTCTTATAGAGTCACCTTGAAAGTTCGAAAGGGTACTATATCTGTACCTAGCACAGATATGTTTGTTCCTTTAAGTAAACTCAGTCCCATTCAAAGCTTTTTTTCATGAGGTAGTGCCAATAATTATATATTAATAATGAAAGGAATGTAACCATGCAGAATGATCATGCATCAAATGCTATATGTCTGCTATGGTTTGGATGTCCCCTCTGAAACTCACCTTGAGATTTAATTGCCATTATAACAGTATTAAGAGGTAGGCATTTAAGAGGTGATTAGATCATGAGGGCTTTGCTCTCATGATTAGATTAATGATTTTACCACATAAATTGCTTCCTGATAAAAGAAGGGAGTTCGGCCCCCATTCTCTCTGTCTTATGGACGCACTTCCGCCTTCTGCCTTTCCACCATGGGATGATGCAGCACTAAGTCCTCACCAGATGCCAGTGCCATGCCCTTGGACTTCCTAGCCTTCAGAACTGTGAGCCAAATAAATTTCTTTTCTTTATAAATTACCCAGTCTGTAGTATTCTTTTATAGTAACAGAAAATGGACTAAGACAATATTCTTCTTCTGCTTTATTAGATAGCTCATTTGAGGAGTGAATGAGAAATCAAACCTGTACCGCGGAAATGGAAATCATGGAATTGGGAGAGATTCAGTAAAAGATGACCTTTTATGTAGATGAGGCTTTTGTTAAACTTTTCAACTAATTGCTTTTATTTTGGCCCTTATATTATTATCACTAAACATTAAATAGCTTTAAAACATAAGTGAAATTATATCCACTCATCTATACAAGAATTAACTGTGAGGAACTGCATGGTTTATTTCCCAGTGTAGTCAGACCTATGAGCCACTTTGAGCAGTAAACCCATGAGCCACGTAAGTCATGGGATAGGTGGCCCTGGCTCAGGTGTTTGGCTCAGCTTCCTACTCCATCCAAGCTATTTCTAATCACAAGTGAACCAGCCACACATTCTTATTTTGAGCAGACATCTGAAATTAGAACTGAATAGTTCCAGCAAGGGCTGAGGTTTGGAAAACAACATTTGTGTTAATATCCATGTTCTGTTCAAAATATCAACAAACACCAAATCCTCCAATTTAATGGGCTCTTTTGAAGTCTTCTCTTTTGAACCAATCATGACTGAAGTCTAAAATGGGGTCATACTGCTTTCCACTCGAGCAGTATGGCATCTGAAACCTTCTCTCCTTTTCTCCAGCTACTCTGTCATTTCATCAATCTTTTATCCCTCCTCATCTATATCCTTCTTACAATCTTGAAATCAAGTCTTTCCCTCTGATACAGTGCCTACATCTTAACTTTAAAAATCTTCAATATAATACATCAATTTCATGTTTAAACAGAAAGAAACAAAGGCAACTGAGTGATGGTGGGGCTGGCCAAAGTCACATGGCTACCTAGTAGCAGAGCTAGATGAGGATTCTTAGCATCCCACTCCATTGATTCAACGATTCACTGCTAGTCTTCTATAAAGACTCTATGCTATTCCCAGAATTTCACTTCTGAAGGTAACACACAGAGTTTTTAATCCACTCACAACTTTCTTTCAATACCTTATATGAAAGAAAACCAACTTGTGATGTTAGAAGTCAGGATAGGGGCAGGATTCTGGTTGTGTTCCATTTCTTGATCTGACTACTGTTTACATGGGTGTGTCAGTTTGAGATAATTCATTGAATTGTGTACTTTTTAAAAAATAAAACGTATATAAAAAGTATACAAAAGAAAGATAACTCTAATGGGGGGCATGTTGGGAAAAGTGTGTAAGAGGGGACAAGTGGCTTATAGCATGATCCCTGATTTTTACTTGGGCCCCAGAACTTAATATTCCACTAATGTCCTTTATTATTTGATAAGTCACCTCTTTCATACATCTTTAAAATTCATTTTCCTCTTAAAGTCCTTTTATTCTGCTCTCCACAGTACCTTTGCTTCCTGGAACTTGCCTTACGTTTGTACCATCAGTGTTGCAGAATCCTACTTAAAAAGAGGCATTTACCACAGCCCACAATCACAGCAATAATCATGCAGTGATCTTGGCCCCCACCCCAGGGTGTTTACTTGTTTAATATTCGCTGTGAATGCTTTTAACAAGCCAGGGCACATCTAGACTCATAGCTTCCCTGCATGTCTGTGCTCTGAGGCTCCAACAATATGTGTGATAAAGAGTCTGGAGCTTATTTTCTAAATGATAGCACTGACACCTTTTGTTTCTCTCTTTGAATTGAATCTGAGACACAGGAAATTAGTATTGTCTAAGGCTTCTCTCTTCCATCTCCCACCTTTCTTTTACAGCAGAGGAAGAATCAGGAGCCCGAGTTTGTGACCATCAGTGGATTGAAAGCCATAGATCCTTCCTTCTTTCCCAGGGCTGAGGAAATGATTTTTTCTGGGCATTCATCACTCTGCCTTTTTATTATTTCTCTCTCTAACTTTTAGAGTTTTGTTTCACCTCTTCCTCCATGTTTCTGTCCACCACTCTCTCTGCAAAGATTGCCTTTCCATGACATAAAAGTTGATCTGGAGTCTGTGTGTGAGACATTATTTGGTATTACAATTTCACAGAACCACGGAAGCTTAACCTTGGAAAGGGCCTTAGAACTCCACCCTAATCCCCAGTGCAGGACTCCCCCATCTCACCCGCCTTGCCAGCATCCTTCAGCCTCATGGGAACACTTTCAGCTTCAGTAAGCTTTGATGGTGTCTCAAGATTTTCTTGAAGCCTTAGAAAATCCTGCCTCAAATAGGTTGAAACCAACTCTGCTTAACTTCAAGTCAGTGTCCTCATTTCTAACTTTTGCAACTGCACAGGGTAAGTCTCTCTTTCTCTATTTTTATCCACGTGACAGCCATTGAGAAATCAGAGCACAGGGATTCTATTTATTTTAGTCTAATTTTTTTCATGAGACAAATCTAAAGGTTCTTTCCCATTAAACAAACTTTTTATTTATTTGTTTACTTATTTGTTTGTTATAAAAGCTAGCCCATATTGGTCACTTTCTGGTTTTTCTTTCTAGCATCTTCCAGTATATCTGTCCTTTTCAAAATGTGGCCCCAAGTGATAAATATTAGAGGTGATGGATATGCTAATTACCCTGATTTGATCATTACACATTGTATACACATATCAAAATATCACTCTGTATCTCATAAATATGTACAATTATTTTGTGTCAACTAAAAATAAAAGGGAAAAAAGAAATTGATCTAAATGGCCTGATACTCTAGTGTGGTTGGTTCAGTCCAGAATAAGCCACACTTCTGTGGTTTAGCCTCTTACAGGCCTCTTATAGGCCACTGTTGCTCTCCCTTTTTTATTAAGAAGAAGCTTATTTTATAGAAGCTGCTTCACCTGCTGGCTCACAATGTGGGCAACAGCTGGTCACTCTTTTCCAAGCCTGTCAGGTCTTCCCCATGCTGGGTGTACAGCTTAGTGTGGAAAAGGAAATACAAGACTTCATGTTTATAACCTCTATTAAATTCCTCCTTGTAGGTTTCAAACCAGCCACTGCCTACAATGATTTCTTCACCTGCTGTTTTTGCCCATCTGTAGTCAATGCTGTTCATGCCCTGTGCCATCTCCCCTCAGCCCACCTCTGCGTTCACCTCAACTGAAGTGGACAGTTCCTGTACACGTGACAGCTTCTTGCCTTAGATGTCTGTTTGTCTCAGAGGCTTTGCCTTTAGGCTTTCTCCAATGCTGTGGGAGTTCGTTCAGCCATAAGTTCTGTAAGAGTAGGAGATTTAACACCCCTGAGTCCAGCCCTCAGCCAAGAAAGAGGAGGAGTCAGTAGATAAATACCCTAGTTTCCATGTCTCTGGGGTGCATTTTCCCGGAGGCTCACCAGTGAGAATGAGTCAAGGTGCCCCCAGAAGTAACCTGCTTATCAGTACATTATTATTGTCTTTTCCCTTTCTCATTTCCCCTACTTTCTCAATGTGTTTCCAGGATCACCTCCCAAATAAACTACCTGCACCCAAGTCCTTTTCTCAGGGTCCCCTTTGGGAGGAACAAAATTAAGATTCTGTCCTGTCCATCTTTGTTATGTTCTACATATTTATTCTTAATTCTTCTTTCACTTGTAGAACTATACAAAGTCCTACAGCACACCTTCTCAGAGGATGTTACCAATTAGTGGGTCATGACCAGCACTGTGTCAAAACTAAAATGGGATAGAATAGCAAATATAGGAGGGCATCACACCTAACGTATTGTTTTGGAAAACTTATTTTTCAGTCATATATATGTCTGTGTATGCTGAGTCACAAGATAAAACTAATTTCTTACTGTGGGCTGTGGTCAAAAAGGTTGAAAAGTTACTGCTTTCTGTGAATACAATTCATAAATCAGTATTTCTTTAAATAGGTCTTTATGTAAACTAGGTGTACCAGAGGAGACATTCTCTTGAGTAAACCAAAGAAATGAAATTACTCTGGCTCGATTTGCTCTTTTTGAACCATTGCTGATTGTAAATTATCACCATTCTAAAAAATTCTTCCTGTTTTTCTGGTTAATAATATGTTCTAAAATAAAGCTTAGGATAGAATGAATATTTTTCATATCTATAGTTTCCACACTCCATGTTTTGCCTGGTTTGAAAGTTGCCCATCTTTAGTCTTTGACACTTCTTGGTTTCCCTTAATTTTTCAGTGATTATGAAGAACAATTCCACTGTCACCCTCAATACTCTTTCAGGCCCTGGGATGTAGTTTTCCTGGATGTGGAAATTTGAGCTCAGGTAAAACAGCTAGCTGGGGTCTCATTGCTTTGGAGTTTCAAGCCCCTCTTCCTAAGCTGTGGCTTTTTCCAGTATAGAATATTAGAGCAAGAATGATTTTAGGCGAACTTTAAGGAATAAGTTTTGACTGTCCTAAAGGTAAAATATTGAGAGTAGGCTAGGATGGCTATGTCTCCAAACTTTGAGTTTCCATTGGGACACTCTCAGTCCTTGAGGCTGGTGCTTGCATCAGATTATTTTCTAAGAGCATTTCCAGATCTAAGACTCTAATTTTATTTGGCAAAGCATGCCTTTTAGTTGGAGGCTCAAACAGTCCTTCTTAAGAACTTCTGAGATAAATAAGTTCTTACAATTGCAAACAAATGAGAAACAAATCTAACAAACAGACTCTGCATCAAAGACACTTTAATTGCTCTGGTTTAAAACATTTTTTAAAATTAAACATTGAGTAGAACAAAAGAATATTTATATAATATGGAGTAGGTAAAAAAAAATAGAACACACACCTCAACTTAGCAGCCAGTTTAATAGGAACATTGCCTTGAAAAAAAAAGAACATAAATGTTATCTTGTAGTCCTTGCTACTACTCTTGCCCAGAGATTCTATCCCTTTCTCTGTCGACAGAGGTAACCAATATTATAAATTTTGTGTTTACTATTGCTATGATTTTCTTTATAGTATTTCTGAATATGTTTGTATCTCTAACAACATATTATTTACTTTTACATGCTTTTGACCTTTGCATAAATGGATTCATACTGAATATATTCTACAGCTTGCTTCTTTTCTTTTCTTCTTTTCCCCCCTCAGGGAGAACAAACTGATTTCACAAGTTTATTAGGCTTACTTTTAAAAAAAAATAAATGAATACCATTGTCTTTATCATGGAGAATATAAATTCTCTTCAAACTGATGTTTGATTGAAAAAGAACAAACTAATTTATTTCCATTGTGTTGTTACCGCAAAAAAAAAAAAAAAAAAAAAAAAAAAAAAGAAGAAGAACTCGGAGCTTGCTTTTTTGCTTTTTTTCACTCAACCTTAGATTTTGAGATTTGTTCCTGTTGCATGTGGGCGTGGTTTGTTCATTCACATTACCATATAAGAAAGATCCCTTTGTATGAATATGCTATAGTTTATCTGTGTTACTTTTGATGTACATTTGGGTTGTTGCTAGTTTTATGTTCTTACAAACAATGCTGTTAGGAAGGTTCTCGTCTATTTCCCTGGAACACTGTGCAAGAATTTCTCTATAATAAATACCTAGGAGTGGAATTGCTGGATCATAAGCATGCATATCTTTGACTTTGTTCAATAATGCCAAATTGTTTACTAAACAATTTATATCAATTTAAACTTCTGCCATCCCGCCCTGGGGACCCCTGCGCCCAGGTAAAGCCCCGCGTGGGACGCCCTCCGCCTGCGTACGTCCCTCCGCCTCCCCGAGGCCCGGGGCTTCCTCCACTGGCCGCGCCGGGCTGCCCCGCACTGCGCATGAGCGGGAGCCCGGCAATCCCGTGAGAGGAGCCGCCGTCGCCGCGTGAGCGGGAGCCCGGGAAGCCAGTGAGAGGAGCCGCCGCCGCAGTTCATTCGCTGAGGAGCCGGAGGAGGAGGGGAAA
>VBSM01001483.1:11228287-11242505 GCA_008086735.1 Cheirogaleus medius
GATCTAGAAATGGCCATTGCCTACTGGAATTTAGTGCTTAATGGAAGATTTAAATTCTTAGACCTATGGAATACATTTTTGTTGAAACATCATCAACGATCAATACCGAAAGATATCTGGAATCTTCTTTTAGACTTCAGTATAATGATTGCAGATGACATGTCTAATTATGATGAAGAAGGAGCATGGCCTGTTCTTATTGATGACTTTGTGGAATTTGCACGCCCTCAAATTGCTGGGACAAAAAGTACACTAAAGGAACTTTCTAGAATATAAATAGTCTGTACAATAAATACAATAGAAAATTGTACAGTCAATGTCTGCTGGCTAGACTGAACTGAAGATCAAGCCTCACAATTCGGACTGAGGGTTGAGACAAAACTTTAAGGATACATCTTGGACTATATCTTATTTCATTCTTCTAATGGTGGTTTGGGCTTGTCTTCTAGTCTGGGCTGCTCTAAACATGTATAATTCCAACATTGTAGATTTCATCTTATATCTGTGGACCATCCTAGTTTATTTTCCCATAAGTCTTAGAAGCTTTATGTTGATTATTTTGAGGTTTCCATTCTTGCATAAAACACAATGCTGTCTTCATTAGAAAACAGTTGGCATAAGAATTAAACATGTGAACATCACAAACAATTTATAAAAACTTCTTAAATATATGCTTTGGGCTAGTTGCATAGACTATGCTGATAGCACTTCCAACAAGAGTGATATGTTTAAGTGTACTGGATCTAGACTGGTGTTTTGGTTTGGCGGGATTTTTTTTCTTGGCAAATCACATGTATTGTTGATGTGAGTAGAATATCTGATTTAAAAAATGTAAAAATAACCAACATGAAAAAATTTTAGGGTAACTTGGTGCCTACCTGAAAAATGTGTTTCAGACTTTCAATTTCAAAAAGGTTCCACAGAACTAGTCTGTAATTACCCATGTTTGTATATAGCTGTCTTACAGGGAGCCTTTATTTAGAAAATATCTACATAATGTTAAATTCCACTCTACATTATGCACTGCATAATTGGATTTCATTATGCTTTGGAAATGCTTTTTGCCTGTTGAATAAGTTAAAACTGTTTTATTTGTTTTGAATGTTTTGCTACACAATACAATAAACATTCTAAATTCAGCCATGAGGGTTTATTTTTTGTTTTTTTTATCATACTATGGAAAACAATGAAATTCTCTTAATTTATAAGAAAATAGTCGGAATTAAATTTTGAAAATGGTTGCGATGGAGCCATGAAATTCAATCTTTATAATATAGGTACTGCTCTTTCAGACAAATAGTCCATTTTTGATGACTTCTTATTTTGTTGAAATTAATTTAATTGCTAATCACTGGTTGCCAAGAACTTTTCTTTGTAGTCCTCATACATGGGGTGGATCTGTTTTTAGTTCACTCTTTACACTGAGAGTATAGGCTGTTGGTGTATCAGCTTTATGGGGGGAATAAAGGGAGGTGAGTGGTCTTCTCTAAAACTGCTGACCTTGAGTGTTCCCTAAAGTTTGTCTTCTGTAGCCCAGGCCTCACCTGTCCATAGAAATCAAAGCTTGGCTTTGGCAGTTGTCCTCAGAATGAGGTGAGCCTTAATATCTGCTTATCTGACCAGAATGCAACTGGTACAGAGGTTTTGGCCTCTGAATATTTCTCACTCAAATATATGCATGCTCAAAGTAAATTTTGAAATATTTAAAAAATTTTTCATCCAGAATTTTTAGTTAATTTTCATGTGATCACAGTTAGGCTACATGGCTCACATACTGCCTGAAATAGGATCCTAATGGCTTGACTTTGAAATTGATTCCCTTTTCAGCCTGTAGTTACTTTTAAATGTATTTCATGGGATCGGGCCAGAAATGTGTAATTTGAGCAGTTGAAGGTCATAGGTATCTCTTCAAACGGCCCTCCTCAGATTCAAAACTAGAAAATTCTCAGTGGTGATGGCTACCCAATCCCTTGTTCAAGATTTTTAGTAAAACAACAAGTTGTCTTTTGCTAACATTTGAGAAATTTTTGTATGTGTTCACCAAGGGAGGAGAAGAAAAGCCTACCTAGGATGTTTCCCATTTACTGTTCCATCCTCAGCATTTCATTGTAGAGGGTTAGTCCTAGGAGACATCGGCATTCATGCTCTAAAAATGACCATGTCTTGACTTTCCCAATGCATCCTTAAGAATGAAGAAAATCCCGTACCCATTTTGATTGTGCCCTGTAAAATTTGAACATGACATGACTACTATATACCTAGAAAAACATTCAAAGAACCATACCAGCAAAAACAATTTCTCACAGGTTTTATGAGGGCTGCAAAATAGTATGTTTGCATTTTTTCCCTTCTTTTTGGATAGGTTTCATGTGAATACATTGATTAAATTAAATAATCTATGTAAATTACCCAGGGCAGTGCCTGGGGTAGTGTCTATTCACTAAATAGTCCTTCTCCCTCATAAGCCACAACACCTGCCTTAGGATTCACTGGTGTCTACCTTAGCTACTGAGGCTGGATAAGGTGGGGCTGCACACAGCTGCTCCTGTGTGGTGAAAAGCTGGAGAAATAGCTGCCACTTCACTGCGTGTACCTTTTACTTGGCCATTTCATTTTTTTTTACTGTGGACTTGTGTCTGCTCACCAGGATGGTGGAAAATTTCTCAGAAAGACTCAGTTTTGGCAAAGTTTCCTTAAAGGCATATACTTCCTTTTTCACTGGTCCACGATTTCTGAGAATTGGCCTTATCCTTACAAATGGGGGCTTCACCAGCCCCACCAGTCTTCTCCCTGCAGACAGTCTTGCCTTGGCCCTGTGGTTTACTGACGACTTGAGGTACTAGAGGAAGGACTAATGGAGCTTGTCACTGCAGGCCCTTCTCCAGCAAGGGGCTGGGAAAGAGCCAACGTGCCTTCAGGCTCCTGTATTGACAAGTTGCAGCATCCTTGAGAGCAGCCAAGAAATAAAAATGGTAATTTGTGTTTGCATCTGGAATCTCTGAGCTTCAGAATCTTGGATCACAGCACTCTCAATAAGAGAAACCAGGACACACATATAAATATCCATATTCATATTAGCTTCTTTGTTAGACTGTTTATAGGATAGCAAATCAAGACTGAAAACTAGCAAATCAAGATTGTATTGGAAATAGAATGAACCTGAATGATGTGTTTCAGGGCAGGAGGCAGCAGGCATGGAAGGGAGAAAAATGTCCTTCCCATTTAGTGGGCACTCAGTCGTCTCCAGGCACATCCAGAATTTGACTACATTATGGTTTAAAACAGCTCTTATAAACTCTCCAGGGTACCTGATTACTACCTGATGATATGGTTTCCAAGGGAATGCTAAGTTCAAGATTTACAAATACACTTTGGGGAAACTGCCATCTGTAGTTGGGAGGCTGCCTGATTCCCCTGTCGTTTGTGCCCTGATATCCTGACAGGGTTACAAGCCACCACGTGTCCCTCTTTGGACTTGTGGACCTCTCTTTGGCTGGGCAGGGGTGGTATTTGTTGTGTGTTGTGTGTGGTATTTGTTGAATAACACCAGAAGCCTATCCAATATATTATCCCCACTTTCCCGTTCTGCTGCCTGAGGTTTCCCATGAGAATCAGGAGATTTCTGCAATGAGAAGGAAACCATTTTGGGGAGCTCATGTATAACTAGTTGTGTTAAGGCATTATGTATATATGACAGTGGATACATGCCTTAGTTGATATGTCTAGCAAAGACTACTCTGAATATGGACTTGATTATCAACATAGACAAGTTGCATAATACAGTTGTTTTCAAACTCTTTTGATTGCCACATGCAGTAAAAAATATATTTTACATCATAGTCTAGAACACAAACATACATGTACACAGTATGTCATCAAATCTAAGACTCCATCAATTATCAGAGTCACCATTATTTTAGGTCTCATTAAAAAAGAAAAAGTGTTGCCAATTAAACTCTGCCATTTCATTGACTATAGAGCTCATCCTGAATTCAGAGAAATTAAAATGTAAAAACAGTGCATTTTGGAGTCAATGAAATATGGATTACTGAAGCAAAAGTTTTATGAAGCAATGCTCACCTTGACTATGTATGATGTGTTATGAGTATTTACTGTTTTTTTTCCTATTCAAATCTAATGTATTTTATTACAAATAAAGCTGGTCCCACTAAATTTATGGAACAGCTCACTAATGTGTTTTATATCTGAGCCTACAGTATTGTTTTGAAATAGGGAATTGGAAGTGATACACAGACTGATTTCTTATCCCAAACCAGATGTCATGCTGTATGTTTTAGTCATTTGTTTCATTCACGTGTGAATTGACGGTCTACTGTTTAGGTCTTTATGACACATGACAGAAATAGATCTTGAACTAGCTTTGGGAAAAGCAGGGGAAGGTCTTATTGTTTTATGTAAGGGCAAGGGTATACTGGTGGGGCCAAGGCATACTGGAACCAAGGGCTCAAATACTGTGGGATCTCTTAATTTTTCTGTTTTGTCTCTGCTTTTCTCTGATGCTTTCATTCTATTGGATTAGAATCCTCTGTAAGACTTAACCTTTGTCATTGGCAGCTTCAGGGCTCATGTCTTCTTTATTTTACCATCAGAGAAAAATCCTCTGGAGGATCTGATTGTCCCAGCTTGGTTCATGTGATCATTCCTGTGGTCAAGGGATAGGATCAACTCATCTCTACTAGAACCACATGGGTGGCAGGAGGAATAATGCAGTTTTCCAAAAGGAGGTTTCCTGTTTCCCTGGGAAGAGCATAATAGATGTCTATCATACCTAGAAAGTGGTAGCACCAGGCATTATGTGCTGGGGTTTAGCCTCTTACAACAGGTATTGCACAAGGCCTTCAGATGATCATTTTGAAAATCAGAATTGTCATCAGTTTAGTTCCACTTTCTTTTTCTCTCCCAGAGCTTGAGTCTTTCA
The DNA here is from genome assembly GCA_008086735.1 of Cheirogaleus medius. Lineage (NCBI taxonomy): Eukaryota > Metazoa > Chordata > Mammalia > Primates > Cheirogaleidae > Cheirogaleus > Cheirogaleus medius. Next base: position 11,233,227 of record VBSM01001483.1, read on the forward strand.
GTGAAGATAATAATAACTGACAACAGCCAGTGTGTGACTGTCAGTTCAAGGGCACTGAATGGAAAATGAAAGCTTTCTAAAGACAGAAGCACCCAGAAAAGAAACCATTCTGCCTCCTACCACAGACAGAACTGGCTAAAAAAGTCATCTGTGAAAGACTTCAAGTCAAGTCTAAGTTTTCGTCTTTGGGTGCGGGTTTCTATTCTCTGTTGGGGAACCAGAGAATGTTCCAGAAGGAAGAAGCCTTAGGTTTCAGCTGAGCAGGCTGCAGCCTGTCACTTACAGACATCCTTATGATGCTCATTTCAGGGCTGTTTTCTGGAATTATTTTTCCTCACACCCTCTTCTCTCTTTGCCATTTAATCTACTGTATTAAAATATCATTCTACAGCTGGCAATTAGAGCCTTGCTGTCTCCAATTCTCAGTACACACTGTGGTGATTCTCTTTTATTTTATCAGTGTCTCTCTTTCCTAAATCCAGTTATTCTCAGTTTTGTCACGATGTGCCAGGATTTTGTAAATTATACCACTTATTTCCTTGCCAGGAACGATGTACTAGTCACTGGTTTATTTGGGCAGCTTTTTGAACCTTAAATACAGTATCTGTTTTTGTAAGTACAGCCTTCACTGAGGGAAATGGATGTCTCATTTTGATATTGGTGCAACAGCTTGAGCAGATCAGTAGACTAATGTATCAAGGGCTAGAACCCTTTTGAGGGCCTCTAGGCAAGAGGGGCACTTTCTTAGCTTCACTGGGGCAAGAAGAGGAAAGAAACCCCGACAGTATTCCCTGAAGAGTTTGAGGTCTATCTGGGAAGACAACCTGCACATATCTGAAATGACTTCTGAAAATCCAAAGCAACATAAGATTAGTGCTAATTAAAAAATATGAACAGAACACATCGATGAGAATGGAATTTAAAGTTACCAAGTAGAAAAGACAAACTGGAGAAGCTAGGTTTAGAAATAGCTTTTAATATGGGAAAGGGACAGAGAGGAGGGGAATGCCTTTCATGTGGGTCATGTAAAGGCATGAAAATAGAAACAATTAGCTGTGAAATTACATGAGATTTAGGGTCAGAAAAGTTCAACCCTTCTTTCTTCTGTAATCAATATTTATTTCATTTTCTGAGCTGAGAATACAGTCATGAGCAAGGTGGCAAAGAGTCGCTGCCCTCGCCAGGTTTACATTCTAGTTACTGAATGATACCTACCTCATGGGGTTGCACTGAGGATTTAACTAGGCAATAGGAGTGAAAGAACTTGGCAAATTTTAAAGTGATGCACCATGATAATTGTTTATTGCTAGTCAGAGAAGGAGGTGGGCAAGTTGACTTGCTTGACTATAATTATTCCTACTAGAGGTTTAAGATGGGATTGCTCTGGGGGAACATAATTTGAAAACATGTACTGTACCCTTCTACCCATTACTGCCACCCCATCATACAGATGAGCAAACTGAGGTTCAGGAAAGAAAAGTGGCTTCACTAGACAGGATCATACAGTTAGTAGTGGAGCTGGAACTTAATCCCAGGGCTCTTTCAATTGCATCGTACCAGAGAGGATGGCCATGTGCAGTTGAGGAAACTCAGTACCTGTTTGGCATTTCATGGGCCATAACATCTATGTCCTGAACAAATCAGGCCACCACTGGCCCCCTGAAGACTTTCTCAGATTCTCAGATTCCTCCATTCCTCATTCTAAGAAAGAAAGAGTTAGCTAGACAAATCCATAGGTTTTTGGAGTGTTCTAAATCACTGTTTTTCTAATTCTTTTGACCAAGACACACAGGATAAAATATATTCTACTATGACCTCTTATTAGGGTGGTTATATTATTTATTGTCCAAATCAGGAAAGTTGTGAGTGTGAAATGGAATTCTATTAATAACCATGTTGGATGGTAATCATGTGAGGTGATGAGTGTGTTAATTAGGTTGATTATAGTGATTTCAATTTCACAATGTATACATATATCAAAACATTACATCGTACACCTTAAATATATACAATTTTTGTTGATTATACCTCAGCAAAGCTGAAAAAAGTAATAATCCTGAGACAATAAGCATAAGATGGAATTGTGCCATGAAAACTGAGGACTCCCTACCACACATATACCTATATAATTGAAACAAAAGTTGCACAAAGTAGTGTTTATCCTTACTGCATGCAATAGACCCTGACATTTTCGATGTCTATTCTGTTTCACTACAAAAATACTAGTCATGACCCACTAAATTGGGTCAACAGTTTGAAACATACTACTCTAGTTAATTGTTGGTACATGTGAGGGGTTTAGTTAGGATGGTAGCAGATAAAAGAGGGTGATATGGGAGGTGAATGTCCTATAAATTTGTCTCATCTGAACATTCTTGTGAATCTTCTCCCCTGAGAAAAACACTTGTAATAAGCATTTTCTTCAATCTATTCCCTATGATTAGCAAAAGGTTTAGATCATTTTTTCTGGATCCCGTTGTTCCACTTGGAACAGTGATCTTCCTCTATGTACTTCCCCCCTTTTTCTTGCCCTTGGGTTTTTATATCTTAGTCAGCCACTTATTTAGAGAAGTAAGGCATCCAAGGAAGAGTGTCTCATTTGTAGTTTCTGGGTCTCTGCATACTTGCTGTACGCCTGTGTCTTGGTGTTGAAGCTGATGCTCTGAAAAGCTAAATTTTCTTCTCTGCTCCACTGCTTCAAACACACACACCTTTACACACAATTCCTAGACATTTCTCTTCCATGTTAAAACTTTGCCAAGACATAGTAGAGCAGGCCTTACCTGCTAGTCAGACTCCTGGGGTTCTTTGAAGGCCCCCATATATTAGGACTTTCCAGCTAAGAAGCTCCTGCAGATTTACCCATGGAGGAGAGAAGGGTTACCACTCTATCCTCTGTCCACACTCTGTCCTTTTTGGGGGTTCACCAGAAATGTTTGTACACTCACGTGTGTTAGTAAGAGCTGCGAGAATACAAGAGACTTAGCAGTAATATCTTTCAGCAATAAAATAGCTTTTGGTGGGCCCCCATTTTGTAAATGTTTTTAGGTCATGAAGACATAGGGGAAACACAGAGTTTTTCCTGTCTCAAAGTATAAACTATGGTAATATCTTGAGACTGAAAGTCATTTTTCCTAAGGCAAATTTTATCATCTGATCATCTAAATTCATAGAGTAAACTTGACAACACTTTATTTTACTGTAGAAGATAGACTATGTGGCTTTTCCTGGTGGTTATTAAGTTGAATATATACATACAGATATAGATAGATTTTTTAAATCATAAGTCAAACAAGAGGGTTTAGACAGAGAAAAAACACATAGAAAACTGGTAGCACTGAGATTCTTGACTGTGTTTAATGCTTTAAAAATTCTTTATAAACATATACCAGATATAAGTTTGTCATACTTTTATATTTTTACCAGAAGTTCATTTACATGCATAGTAGCTCAAGGTGGTGGAGGTCTTCAACATAGACATACTGAGTTAAATAGAAAATGTGATTAAGAACCATCAAATTATAAGCTTGTAAAACAAACCAAGGATAGTAGTAATTATTTTATCTTAATATAGTATATTTTTTACCAGATAGTCAGTGGTATTTTATTTTTATTTATTTATTTATTTATTTATTTTCTTTTATTTCATTATTTTATGGGGGTACATAAATTGTTAGGGTTACATATATTTCCCCTGCCAACCCTCCCCCCCGCCGTGCCAGAGCTTCAAGCGTGTCTAACCCTCAGGTGGTGCGCACCTCACCCATTGTGTCCATATGCACCTTTCCCCTCCTCCCCCCCCACCAGTCCACGACCCGATAAAAGTTTGTTGTGTGTGTGGGGGGGGTTTTGACATTTTGGTTACATTGTATATCTTTGCCTCTCCCTAAGAAGGGTTAGAGGTATTCCCTTCCCCCCCACAATGCTCGCATTATGCCATTTAATTTGTGGCAACCCTATGAGACATGTCTAATTGGGGTATTTGAGGATAAGGGAGAGTCTTGGTTCTTAGCTTGATTTCCTAGAAGCAGAGCCTATGATGTGTTGAGGGAATGCTCTCTGGAAAAACCTATAAGCAAGGAAGGGAAGCAAGAAGGACCCAAGCGAGGGTAGATTCTCGGATAAAGTCTAGTACCTCAGAGTGCTCAGAAACAAATCTTGCAGGGTTGTACTCTCACCCTACCCTTGGAGGCACGTTGTCTGTTCTTATGTCCCTCCATATCAAGCAAACATTGGCTGCCTTCAGGAAAGGGGTGGGAAGAGTGAAGTGACTCTTAATAACTCTGGATAATTCTCTCTAGAAGGGGGAAGTTGTCAGTCATTAGCAATCAAAGGCTCCCAGTGGCTGGGAGATGGGCACACCAGTCTGGGTAAAGAGGATCTGGGTTAGGCATAAGCAGTATTTACTGCAATGACCTAAGAGAAAGCTATTAAACCAAAGCTGAGAAATACATCAGAATCTTCTGACTTTAGGCCAAATGCTCTTTCTTCTTCCCTTCCTCCTACACCTCTCTCTCCTTTTGTTTTAAAAACAAACACCATTTATTATATCAGAATCTTTATAAGTCAGGATCTAGGCATAATTTAGCTGGCTCAAGGTCTTTCATGAGGTTGCAATCAATTTGTTGGCTTGGCCTGCAGTTTCATCTGAAGGCTCAACTTGTGGGTGTTATGTGTGTGTATTGGGGGTATCTTCTTCCAACCTTACTCATATGATTATTGGCAGGCTTTGGTTTTCTCAAAACATGAGCCTCTCCACAGGGCTCCCTCAAGACTTGGCAGCTGGATTGACCCAAGATGAGTGATCCAAGAGAGAGAATGAGAGAGAGTATCCAAGATGGAAACTACAGTCTTTTTACAACTTACCCTCAGAAGAGATATGGTATCCCTTCTGCCATATTTTATTCATCAGAAGCAAGTTAATAAGTCCCTCCACACTCAAGGAGGGGAGTTCCACAAGGATATGAATGCTAGGCGACAGGGATAACTGGCTGCATATCACAGTCCACCCTCTAGTACCCAATGATTCATCTCCCTCCCACATGCAAAATACACTTACCCCCTACCAACATCCCTAAAAATCTCATCTTATTATAGCATCAGCTAAAAATCCAGATTCTCATCTAAATCAAGTCCAGGTGGGGATGAAGCTCCTCAGATGTAGTTCCTTAACTGTAACTCCTCGAACCCAGTTCTGCTCTAACTTCAGAACTGTAAAACTAAAGAGACAAGTTATCTGCTCCACATACCCCATCCTACAGTGGTGGGATGGGATGATAATATAACTGTTATAGAGATTCATGTTAAAAAGGAATTTAATGAGAGACACTAAAGAGTTATTGGTCCATAGAAATTCTGAAATCCAGCTGGCCACATTTTAGTAGTTCTTTGTTCAAGTCCCATAATCTGGAAAGAATTCTCTATGGCTGTCTACTCTGCCCTCTGGGATCTTGATTCCACCCTCTGAATAGTCTTTCATTTTGTGAAAGGTAGCACGTATTCAAAGCTAAGCATCTCTGTGAGCTTGTTTTCTGACAGTAGAATTCTGGGGTTTCAAAGGCCTCTCCTCATTCTGTAATGTCTCTGTACTCTTCAGTCAAGCTGGTGATATTTCTGCATATATAACTCTTAAGAACCTTGTGAGTTTCCTGTGAATCTTCTTAGAGTTCACTCTATTAGACAAAAGCCACACCCATAAATGTCATAAACTCTTCTCTGTTGTTTGAGAGTATCTTGAGTCACATCCTCCATCTCCTTAAAGGGCCTATAATATGACTGAAAGTACTCTGAGTCATCACCTTGATTAAACAAAGGATTCAGCCATATCCTGGGCCTCGTCTTTAGATCATGTTTTCCTGGCAGTGCCCTGGATTTGATCTTTGTTCAGAAACCATTCAAATGTCCTTTTCACTTTACTAAAGCTGCTGTGTAACACCTTGGCAAATCATTTGTTAGCATTAAACCATCTGGCTCCCACAAATAAACATCCTATGGCTTCCAATAGTACAAACTACCTTTCTCTAAACATCCAAATCTCTGCAGTATTGTCATAGTTCAAATGGATATACTGACGCTGGACGGATTAGGATAAAATCATTCCACGCATAGGAGCATAAGGACACATAATTCATGTATCACAAGAAACTTAAGGCAATTATTTTACTTTTGTTTTTCCAGCATTTGTTGACTACCAATTCTGAATCATACACTGGGTATGGTATACAAGGTAAATTAGACACTATTCACACCACTGAGCAATTTATAGACATGATTTATCTCCATAGAATATTTTTTAAAAGTTAGATCTAGACCCATGTTGTCCATTATGGTAGCAAGTAACACTCATGGCTATTTAAATGTAAACTTAAATCAATTAAGATTAAATGAAATAAAAACATTCACTTCCCCAGTTGTACTAGCCACATTTCAAGTGCTTAATAACCACATGTGGCTAGTGGCTACTCTATTGGACAGTACAGATATAGAACATTTCTATCATTGCAGAAAGTTCCATGGGATAGCACCAATCTAGAAAAAAACAACATGATGACCCTTTATCCTTGTTTGAACATATTTGTTTCTATTCTTCTATACTAAAAGAGTCACATATCAAGGAGATACTACATACTTGTTCATTAAATATTCTAACATGCTTCATAATAAAGACTGTTGTAAAATCATGGCTCTTATTAAATTTTTTCAGATCACAGACACTTATTAAAATCTACTGATGGCTTGCAACATTTTCTCCAGGAAAGTATATTCATGTACCAAAGTCATGTCCAATTACAAGGGGTTCATGGACCCTCCAAAGTCCTTCCATTGATTTTGTAGTAGGCCATGGTACTCAGGTTAAGAATCCGTGCTGTTAAGTGAATTTTATTTTCCCATTGACTTTCAGTATAAAATTGATATGCAATTTACTATTAAATATGTTCTAATAATATTAAAATTATGGAATAATGATGATGGGGAAGAAACAAAACTTTCTGACAAAATATTAAGAATGCAGAACTGTTGGGTTTTAGCTCAAACTGAGTCGTTTGAGCTAAAAATATAACACAGGACCAGCAAATCTGCCAATTTGGGTCATGTATCATAATCGATAAAGAAATATGTAGTTTTAGCAAATTTGCTAAGTTTTCCATTAGTCTCAAATATTTTTCCCCTCCCTACCTTACACTGAGAAAACTTATGGGGTGATGGAAGGAATACTGTAGTAGCCTTCCAAAATCTAGACTCCTGATGTAATTTGAATATATATAATAGATATTATTTAAGAATGACTTTGGTGCCTCAATGATCTTATTTACATAGACATTCAGAGTGAAAGGATGGGATTCAGTAGGCCAGCAAGACCTTTTGGACTTTGGGGGAAAAAAAAGAGTGGCCAATTCTATGAAAATTTGTTGAATTAAAGGAAATTTTTGCAAAGAGAGCAGAATTATAAATGCAATTGGCTCTAGGTATGGCTGAGGGATAGAATCCTACATGGCTCTGAGTCTCTGATTTCTGAGCCAAGGTAGAATTTGTATTTGTGTGGAAGAAGCACTGAAGCATTCTTTCCAGAGTGGTAATCCAAACCATATGTGGACTGATTAATGGTTATGTCATAATAAAACCTCAATTAGCAGAATTCTAGAGGGATGGCCTTTTGTAAATAAAGAAGAGTTTACTAGGAAACCTTCCATCCTGCTATCTCTTTCTCTATTTTTCTTCCTTTCTTTTTCCTTTTTTTCTGTTTTAACCCTGGGTAAAATCTTTTCCCAATATATATGAATCCCTTTGCTGCTTTAGTAAGTATTATACAATCTACTGAACATAAGTGAGTTTGTTTTTGATCTTATCGTATCCACCAGGATGTCCATTTTGTAGACTGGTCATCACATTTTTATAGAAGTTGATATATGAGTTCAGGATGAAAATAAACTGGAAATTTTGAGAGAGTGGCAGCTAATACCCATTTATTTTCTTTTCACTTTTTTCCCCTCCTGTCAATAATCGGCAGGAAAATTTTCATTCACTTATGTATTGGTTTGGATGCATTCAGTTGCAAGTAACAAACAATCCTTCTCACAGTGGCTTAAACCAAAAGGACATTTATTGTTGACCTAACAAGAAGTATGGAAATTAGATGTCTAAGGTTGATTTAGTAGCTCAGTGAGGTCATCAACGACTCCAGGTTATTTTTATCGATCCATTCTACCGTCCTCAGCTGAAAACCTTTAGTCCTGCAACATCTTATGTCATGGTTACAAAATGACTGCTGGAGCTTTAGGCATTTATCTTCACACAATACTCTCCAAAGCAGGAAGGGAGAAAAGTGGGGAAGAAGTTTTTTCCTCATGCAGTTTTCTCTTTTACCAGGGAGAAAATCTTTCCCATAAGCAATGCCCTTCCCCCAACAAAAGCAGACATTTTTTTTACTTGTCATTGTCTAGTATTGGATTACATGCCTATCCCTGGAGCAATTATTGGAAAAGGGGAGTTAATTCTTGACTTAGAGTCATCATGGTTCATCTCTTGGGGAGGGATACATTGCTACTGAACATAATCTGTGATCTTTTACTGAGAAGAAAGGGGAGAACAGCTGTTGAACATTCTCCCCTTTCTTAGTAAGAAGAATCAGAGACTCAGAGCCATGTAGGATTCTGTCCCTCAGCCATACCTGGAGCCAATTGCATTTATAATTCTGCTCTCCTTGCAAAAATTTCTCCCCCTTGTGATCAGCAGCTTCTGCCACACAAAGATTTCTCATTTTCCTTCTGCAGGACCCACTCTTCCTTGTCATACTTGTTAGATTGCACGACCAAAGAGGCTATTTGCTGTTTGCCTATCAGTGATTCCAAAGCCTGCTGTCTCATTTGAAATTGCAGGAGCAGAAGGCAGCAAGGCCTAATGGAAAGAGCATGATAGATTTACAGGTTAGGCAGACTGGACTTGAATTCCTGATTTACCACTTACTAGCTATATAACCTTGGACAAGTAGCTCAAGACCTTTGACGGCCGGGTGTGGTGGCTCATGCCTATAATCTTTTTTTTAAATTTCAGCATATTATGGGGGTACAAACGTTAAGGTTACATACATTGCCCTTGTTTCCCCTCCCCCCTCGAGTTAGAGATTCAAGTGTGTCCATCCCCCAGACGGTGCGCATCGCACTCGCTATGTATGTATATACCCATTCCCTCCTCCCCGCTCCCACCTGCCCCACACCCGATAAATGATTTTTTTTTAACATTTTGGTTACATTTTGTATCTTTGCCTCTCCCTAGCAAGGG
>VBSM01001483.1:11242605-11281666 GCA_008086735.1 Cheirogaleus medius
CAAATATCGATGCTTCTGTTCTTGTGCCAGTCCCAGGCTGATTTAATTATTATTCCTTTACAGTACAGCTTGAAGTCAGGAAGACTGGTGCCTCCCAGTTTGTTCTTTTTACTTAAGATTGCTTTGGCTATACGAGGTTTTTTCTGGTTCCATACAAAGTGAAGAATTATTTTTTCTAGATCTGTAAAGAATGATGGTGGTACTTTGATGGGGATTGCATTAATTCTGTAGATGACTTTAGGTAATATTGACATTTTAATGATATTGACTATAATCTTAGCACTCTGAGAGGCTGAGGTGGGAGGATTGCTTGAAGTCAGGAGTTTGAGACCAGCCTGAGCAAGAGTGAGACCCTATCTCTACTAAAAATAGAAAAAATTAGCTGGGTGTGGTGGCACATGCCTATAGTCCCAGCTACTTGGGAGGCTGAGGCAGGAGGATCGCTTGAGCCCAGGAGTTTGAGGTTGCTGTGAGCTAGGCTGACACCATGGCACTTTAGCCCAGGCAACAGAACAAGACTCTCTCTCAAGGAAAAAAAAAGACCTTTGAGACTTAGTTTCCCTACTTGTAAATCTAAGATAATACCAAATTGCCAAGGTTACTGTATAAATTTAATGAGATAATATATAGAAATTGCCTAGCCTAGTACATATCATAGGTACCCAATATGTGTTATTTCACTTCCCATGTGGATTCAGTTGCTCAGAAATCAGCTTGCATTTAACTAAGGAGATAGACCAATTAGGAAAAAGAATAAAATGTTTGACTCTAGCAAGTGTTTTTTCCTTACTCATCCATATTCACATAAAAGCCCCCTCTTCCATTTTTTAAATTATTTTTAAATTTTTTATTATTTTTCTTTTTTCCTTTGCCTTGGTTGGTCAGTGCACCCCTTTCTCATCTTTAAAAGACTGTGGGTAGGAAGCAGTGTGTCCTGTGTTAAGGTAGTATCCAGTTACTTAGAGAAAGCTGCTAAAACCATACACTCATTTCTTAACTGGTTTGCTTAAATATCTGTTAAAGTTTAACATAGGAACCAGAATCCTCTCTAGAAATTTTAGGCACAAAGGGATTTAATGCAGGAAATAAGGTACTCACAAAATCAGAAGGGCTGGAGCAATGGAAAGCAGAAAGTCTGCATTAAAGGTCAAGAGGCACCACAAGTTCAACCCAAATGCCAGATACTCCTCCTATCACTCAGAGGTTAGGAAACTGTTGCTGCCATGGCCATCACCACTACCAACATTACATCCTCTCTACCCCTCAAAGCTGATGAGGGGACAGTGGGCACAATGTCCCACCAACGCCAACACTCACATCCGCTAAAGCCCATTTCCTGCATACACAACTGCAGAAAAGAATTCCTTTGCTTTCATCTTCTAAATCTCTAAAATGTAGACCCATCTACAACCTAGGGATAAGGGGATCTAGGAACTGTACATTTCCACCTTCCATCCTATGAAATACAGAGAAGTAGGGATACAGAAGATGCTAAAATTGGGTACCAAAAGATAATCTTTAGCATAACTCATTTATTCATACATATTTACATATATGATAGCTTATTCTGCAAAGGATCTGCGGTAGAAAGTTACCCTGCAGTAGAAAGCTACCCTCTATATTTGAAATACCTCTTTGTGGTTTCATATTCTAAGCTTTGAACAACTGGTCATATTATTTGAATGCCTACAAAAATATACATGACAAAATTTCTTCCCTCAAAAATGTGAAAATCTAGTCCAGCTAGGAGATTGTACATAGGCACTATTGACAGTGAACAGTCAATATTATGTGTTTGTCAACAGTGATGCTTTTGCCCTTAGGGGAAGACGAAGTTGCCGGGGGACTGGAACTGCCTTGCTCAGCATTCATAGGCAGGCTGAGTATTGAGAATCTTGGCTTGTTGGTCACTTTGTTTCAGTGTAGGAAAGTTCAATTCTGTATGCTCTCTTTGACCATGAGACATACACTTCCAAGGTTGCCTAAGGTAGCTGCCACTTCTGTGCTGGGCATCCTTCCTCAGAATATGTGCAAATGGATGTCTTCTTCCAACCTGGCTTAGGACCTTAACTGTGGGGAACAATTACAGGCTCCTAAGGGGAGGAATAGCTCATTCTAAGTACCTTGGAATTTATGCTTTCTTTCATTGCTATTTACTCCAAGTATGTTCCCATTCTCATTGTGCCTCAGAGCCCCTTGAAACATATTACATTTATATTATAATTACTTTTGAAATAGATGACAATTCAAAGAATTAACACATGTTTTTATACCAACCCTTATATTTGTCAGAGGTTTCCTGCCTATCAGCTCTAATTAATGACAACGACTATTTATCACCTTAGAAGCATGGTGCTAGAGGTTGTATGAGTGTAACCTAAGTCTAATTTTACTAAGTGCCAATTTAGTGAAACTGAGTTCTATAGAAGTTCAGAGGAGGGATGGGTTCTAGGCTTTTAAGACTTTCTACTCTCCATTTCTGGGGAATTTAGTGTATAGGGGTTTTTTAAAAATAAACTTTTATTTTTGAATAGTTTTAGTTTTATAGAAAAGTTGAGAAGTTAGTACAGAGAGTTCCCATACATCACACACTTAGTTTTCTCTATTATTAATATCTTACATTAGCATGGCACATTTGACACAATTAATGTACCAATATTAATGCATTATTATTAACTAGAGTCCATCCTTTATTAAGATTGCCTTTTTCTGTTGCAGGATTCGATCCAGGATACCACATGACATTTAATGATCATGTCTCCTTATGCTCCTCTTGGCTGTGATAGTTTCCCAAACTTCCCTTGTTTTTAATGATCTTGACAGTGTTGAGGAGTACTTGTCATGTAATTTATAGAATGTCCCTCAGTCAGGATTTGTCTGATGTTTTTCTCATGATTAGACTGGGGTTTGTGTGTATTTGGAAGGAAGACCACAGAGGTGAAGTGCCATTTTTATCACATCACATCAAGGGTACATACTGTCAACACGACTGATCACTGTTGATGTTGTCTTTGATCACCTGGCTAAGGTCATGTTTGTCAGGTTTCTCTACTGTAAAGTTACTCTTTCCTCCTCCCCTTTTCCATATTGTACTCTTTGGAAAGAAGTCACTATACACAAGCCACACTTAAGGAGTGGGGAGTTTTGCTCTACCTCCTTGATGGCAAAAAACCTACATAAATTATTTGGAATTCATTTATACCAGAGATTTGTCTATTCTCCTCTATTTATTTATTTACTTATTTATTCAATCATTTGTTTACACAAGTATGGATTCATGGACATTTATTTTATATTTTGGATTATAATCTGATACTATTTAATTTATTTTTTTGTTAAAATTATTTCAGTTTTTGCCACTGGGAGCTCTTTCAGTTGGCTTCTGTGTCCCTTTGACATAGCCCCATCATTGTGTGTGTATGTATGTGTGTTTAGTACTTCTTTATTTTCTGGCAATACAAAATGATCCAGGTTCATCTTATATAATTTCTGCCCCAGTCCTAGAATCAGCCATTGCCTCAAAGAACCCTGGTTCCTTTTTGTAGAGAATGGTGTTTAGAAGCCAAGATCTGAGTGCCACTAGGACTCATCGCTATGAGGTGTTGCTTCTCCCAGATCCTCAGTGAATAAGTATATTTATACACATACATTTCTATCCACATCTATTTGTATATTTATCTCCTTATATGTATTGAAAATCATGAGTTCATACTGATACATCCAATTCTGATCCAATACTACAGAATTTATTCTAGGTTTCTTTCTTTTTGTATTTGTATATCCTTTCTCCAATAGTGAGAAAACTGGCTCCCATTATTCTTAATTTATTTACCTATTTGGTTTTTGCCTCTGTATGTAACCAATCCTTTATCACCTCTGCTAGTTCCTCCACCATGTGGATGTTCTTGTCACCCCTACTCAACCTCTGATACCCCATGCCAGGTTTCCTCCTTACCTACATGGAAGCCCGCCTTACCTTACTTGTCTGACTCCCCTGCCAGGTTATTCTCCAGTGTGTGTTCCCTCTTTGCTCCTGTGCCCTGCTTGGGCTCTGACATCCTGCTAAGGCCTACTATGCCTCCCTGCCCTTTCTGGCACTGATGTCTACCTTGTTCTGTCTTGCCTGAAGGCCTTAGAATTGAAATGTTCAAGAGGAGAAGGTTAGGAAAGGATAAAAGGATCTCTTTGCTTTCTTAAAAATTACATTTCATATATTTGTATGTTCAAACAATTTATTGTTTAGTGTTAGAAGTTTTGAACTTTATAAAAAGGAGGAGATATATATATATATATATATATATCATATAGCCCTTTGGGACTTGCTTGGCTTACAGTATTATTTTAGTTCAATTCATCCATATTGTTGCTCTTGCAAATTAACTTTGCCATATTTTAAAATCTTTTTAAATCCATTTTTGCATTTTTTGATTATGTCTAGTTTTTTCTCATTCATCATTCTATAATAGTCATTTTCCCATGTCAATGAAACTCTTCAAAATGAACATTATTATATTATATGAATGAATAACATGATTAACCATTTCCTATTGTTGGATATTTAAGGTCATTCCTATCTATTGCAATTACAAACTATTCTGTATTCAACTTCTATGCGTGTAAATCTTGCCTGTGTTTTAAGTTCTTTTTCAGGCTAGAAATTTGAGGGAATGAATGGGTTGGAGATCTGCACATTTTAAGATTTTTTGGTATATGACTGTAAGTTGTTTTCTAGAAAGGGTCTGTTAATTCATATTCCCTTGAATGATACCTAAGAGTGCTTATTTTACTACCATTTGAACACCAGCAGTATTCTAATTTTATTTTTTAATTTGATAACATGATAGGTTTATAAAACCATGTTTCAATGTTTTGAATTTACTTTTTCTTGTTTTTGGGTTTGAACATTTTTTCATTGTTTTATTCCATTTTTGCCTTGATCGCCTTTCTCATTTGTCTGTTGGGATATTTTTTCTTTTAAATTTGAATAAACTTTCCCTGGTTGGGGACCAGGGAAAGGGTCATGGGAATGACACTTGAGAAAAGGATTTTGACAAGTAGAGGTGAAAGGAAAGGGAATTCTGAAGGAAAAGAATGGTGCAATGGCTGAGAAACTTCTAAGTCATGAAGTATTTGGAGTGCAAGTCTGGCTGGATTGGGGCCAGATTGAATGTGGCTTAAATGTTATATCAAGGCCTTTGGATTTAATTTTGTATGGAGAAACATGCAATGTGTTTGCACAGGCTAATGATGTGATTTTTGTTTTAAAAACTAACTCCCAAGGTAATTTTTAAGGTTACCTTGTTTGAGGGAGGTTATTGGGTGTGTGAACAGAGACTAGTCGTGAAAGACTGGGTAGGAGGCTATTGCAAAGGTCTTATCAAGACTATTGACCTCAACTAGGACAATGGCAGTTGAAATGGAGAATTGGGGATGAATTTGAGAACTATTTTTGGGGTAGACTTGTAAGGTTTTGGATATACGTAGAATGTGGTATATGAGGAAGATAGAAGAATAAAAGGCTGGCTGGGCACGGTGGTTCACGCCTGTAATCCTAGCACTCTGGGAGGCTGAGGTGGGAGGATCGCTTGAGGTCAAGAGTTCAAGACCAGCCTGAGCAAGAATGAGACCCCATCTCTACTAAAAATAGAAAAAAATTAGCCAGGCATGGTGGCGCATGCCTGTAGTCCAGCTACTCAGGAAGCTGAGGCAGGAGGATTGCTTGAGCTCAGGAGTTTGAGGTTGCTGTCAGCTAAGCTGATGCCATGGCACCCTAGCCCAGGCAACAGAGCGAGACTCTGTCTCCAAAAATAAAAAAAATAGAACAAAAGGCTGAGATTTTCTATGTAGCAGACTAGCTGAATGGTTGATGTTACCTGCTGAAATGGGAAACATTGGGGGATGCAAGATTTGGTGGTGAGAAAAGTAATCTGATTTTGAACAGGATGTGTGTGAGTATGGAGCTATCTAGAAAACTGTTGAAAATTCTAGCCTGGTTTTTAGGAGAAAGTTCAAAGCTAGAAACAATAGGCTTGTTATCAGCACATGGGGGACACTTTGAGTCAAGTATGTGAGTGAGATAGCCCATGGAATATGTAAGAGTCCAGTGATATTTAGAAGACCAATAGTGGACTTCTGAGAAATACTTATGTCCAAATGGCAGGCTGATGAAAAAGCACTATACAGAGAGTCTGTTCAGGAAAGAAGAAGAGAATCAGGGAGGAGTTGTCATTCGGAAGCCAGTGCAGAAGAGAGCTTCATGGAATGTATGGATGTTCATTCATACTAAATGCTGTAAATTCCATACACAGACAAGTTAAACAGCATTACGACTAAAGGGAAAATGTGTGCGTGTGTGTATGCATGTATGTGTGTGTGTGTAGAAAGAGATAGAGTGTTTGCTGGTCATGTGTCTGGTGGTGGTTGTTTTTTTCTAAAAAAAATTCAGATGAAATTCACATGCAGTTCTATCATTTCCTTGGAATAGATTTCCAGAAGTAGAATAACTGAATCAAAAGGTTTGAGCATGGGCTTACCTGGTTTTCATGTTCACTTTTTGATATGAAATAGTGAATATTTTGCAATTTTGTACAGGTCTGGGTGCCAGAGACAAGGTGTGGAAATCTGCAACAAAGCAGAACACAGAACTGGGCTTTTCTAGTTGGGGGGTCTTTTCCGAATGGACGTGGTCCAGCCATCATCACCTCCTCCCCACTTTCAATTTCTGTATGCTACGTCTCTCATCCAGAATACAAGTGGGACAGGGACCATTACTCATTAACTCATCCTGCTTGGGGCTTTGAATAACTTTACAGTAGAGTGTCCTTGTCTGTTATGGTTGAAGATCACTGTAGGCAAATATGTGGCCTACACATTTAACTCAATGGTCAGTGACTAGACTATGGAGTCTGGAGGGAAATTCTCTGAATTTAAGACTACTGTTTTGAAGTTTGGGACCCACTATCACTTCAAGGATTAAGAATTTACCACTCACTGGAATTAAATATTTAATATTCTAAAAACAATGTGGCTCCAAATTCCAAATGAGTTACATTAAAATAATATACAGACTTTCTCTCTGAAGCTGTGGCTCATTAAGAAATTTTACTTTACCCATGCCTTGGTGAGAGGTTCTGAATAAACATCCAGATCATCTATTTCAGCTCTCATTTCCTACAAATACTGTACACCAAAACAGTTTGCATTTCTTTTGTCACTAAGATAAGACATTTGATTTACCTCCTTATTCTCCACCAAACTTCATTTCCCAAGATGGACAGGTTTTCAGGTACCATAAACACCCAGTTCTACTGGGTTTTCTTTGACTGCTGGAGAAACTGTAGGCTGTGTCTGATGCACACATTTTATTGCGTCTCCCCTGGCATGAGATTCATATACATTGGCATCTTCTCAGAGTGAAGTTGACTTTCTTTCCCTATTCTAGAATTTTAGTTGGCATGTGGTGATTCCAAAACAGTTGGAGGCTCATTTTGATTGACTCTGGCAATTTCAGCCCAGCCAAGTTCACTCTGAGAGGTCCCCTGTTCCTTCATGAATGGCCACAGAAGCTTTTGCTCTTGGCTCTGCGTTCTAATAGCACCTCTTGCATGGACTATGCCAAAGCAACGCTTTGAAATATGCGTCCATACCATGTGGCTTTCCTTGCTGCAGTTTCTGTTCTTTTTTTATTGTAGGATCGGGAGACTCACCGCTAGAAGATGATGAAGTCTGGTATTCACACCCTAGATATAAAGGTGAATGCTTTGCTTATGTGCTAATGAGGACCTGCTGATGCCAGGAGAACTTTCCTTTTTGCCCTGCGGAACAGACTGTAATAAAGTGACCAGATAATGCATTTAAGTTCTAATTACTTGTCCAAAAAATATATTTAAAAATGAATACACATATACTCCCATTTAAAAAAAAGAAAACAAAAAGCATTTGGAAATCCCTGAAATGCTGTCCTTCAGCATCCCAATGGTCATTTTATTCTCATAAGTTTCTTTACTGTCCTCCCTTCTGCAAAGGCAAGCTCTAGCTGATGAAAGTGAAAATCAAGCTGTGAGTTCTGCCGGATTCATACATTACAGCCAGAATTGTCCAGAGTAAACCACCCCAGGTCAAATCTGGACCCCGTGCTGCTAATGTACTGAGATGAATGGGGAATGAGAAAACTTGATTTTCATAAGCTCATTTCATCGTGCTCTTTCTGAGCCCAGCATGGCTCCCAAAACGATAAGTTAAAATGTGTTGCTCAAATGAAACTTAATGATAAAGAACCCCTTCTCTACACATTTACAGCAATCCACTCCTCAGCAGGTATAAAAAGCATAATCAAGAACCTTCTATGTAGGCTCAGGTAAGTATGTCTACAAATATTTCTACTGGTGAAGCATTTCTCTGAAGTTTAGGGAGCCCTGGGAAAAATGAAGATAAAATTAGATGCCTTTTCTCTGAATCTGGTTCCTCTTACAGTGAAGAATGATTTGAAGAAAATTGGTTAACAATGTTCTGTTGTGGCATTTTACCCAGGAAGTTTGTCCACATTTGGGCAAGAGGACACTGCCCTGCTCTGTTGTGATGTGTCTTAGCTGTAGGAGATTCAGGGTAGTACTGCTCAGCTTTTGACTAGAGACTGTCCTTCAGTTGTTTTCCATGTAAGTGAATAATCTTTCTAATATAGTGACCTGTGCCTGGTGCCTATGTCCAGGTGTGTTTCCCACCATATACCGAATTTGTTTGTGACCTCTGAATGCAAATACTCATTCCTACCTATAGTTTTTATCTTCATAGCCTCAGGAATTAACCAGTCAAGCAAAGCACAAACATGTTAATCAGATGCATGGGGTAAGGAGGTGTTCTGATTCATAAAACTTTATAACTAATTGAGGATTTTAAAATGTCTCTCTTTTTTCTTTGAGTCCCTTGTTGAAAAATCTTCCTAAAACACATGCATGCTCAGGTGACCTTTCATATCTACAGTAAGGGCTGCTTAGTGCCCCCAGGTCACTCTTCCCAGTGTCTATCCTTACTTCACAGCATTGCAAGTGTGGCAGGTAGACCAGATGGCCAAAATAGGTGCCTCCTTTAGCATTTATGAATAAATCTTTCTTAGGAAATTGTTTTTACTGTCACTTAAATTGCTTACCTGGAGTGATCATTTCACTATGTATATGTATATCAAAACATAATGTTGTATACCTTACATTTATATAAAATTTTTTAAAAGTGTTTTTAGTTTTAAAAGTTACAGACAAACCATTATTTACTGAGAGTTTAGCTCTAGATCCTCAGGCCCCTGCACAGTGCCCAGCACAGAGAATATACTCAGTAAGTGTTTTTGAATTAAACTTAAGTAAAAGAAGAGAGTGAAATTTAACCAACATTTATGGTGTTCCAAATATGTGGCCAGTGTTGCTTTTGATCCTTTTACTTGGAATACCATCATATATTCATACTAGTCGAGGGAAGGGGTAAAGGTATGGAGAGATATATAAGTATTGTCCCTGTTTACAGATGAAGGAACCAAGAATTATAGAGGTTAGATGACTTGCCCAGAGTCACACAGCTATCACATGTTACATTTGGGCCTGAACAGGTGTTTTGGCTCATAACCAGAGCTTGCTACTGGCTTCTCATTAGTCTGCTATACGACACTGCCTACCCCAGGAACTCCAGTTAACTGGAATGCTTGCCATGGTGGCCAGGAGGGATGAAAAAATCTTCCCTGAATAATTGATTTAGATTTGTCCTTAGTAAACCCTGTCTTAACTGAAGCAGCATAAGAGCTTCCTTTTTCGAAACCTCTGTGTTAAATGTTTTAATTCACTTTAACTCATGGTGCTCGCGTGCACTTTAAATTCAAGTCACTCACTGACATTTCAATTACCGTCACTGTAGAGCTGTTAAACTGTGAAAATATCATCCAAAGATTTGTTTTGTAAAGTAATCCAATAGAAATTCCTTTTGCAAATAAATGAAAACAAGATTTTTTGCACATGTTGACAACAGCACAACTTTTGGATGTGTGGCCAGCATAGCTAGGAGAATTCGAAGACTCAGAATATGGGGCAAAATCTTTTAATTGCATGTTGCATTGAAATATGTGAATTTGTGATATATGTATATCCAGGTCATATATACTACAGTAGTCCCCTCTTATCTGAGGTTTCACTTTCTGTGGTTTCAGTTACCTGCAGTGAACCACGGTCTGAAAATAGTACGATATTTTGAGAGAGATGTGGGAGGAGGGCAGAGAGAGAGAGAAACATTCACATAACTTTTATTACAGTTTATTGTTATAATTTTCTGTTTTATTATTAATCTTAATCTCTTATCATGCCTAATTTAGAAATTAAACTTCATCATAGGTATGTTTGTATAGGAAAAAACATAGTATATATAGGGTACAGTACTATCCACTGTTCCAGTCATACACTGGGGGTCTTGGAACGTATCCCTCAGATAAGGGGGGACTACTATATATTATGAATATGTGTAGTCTATACAGACTATATATATAAACCCTTAGAGGAAGGAGATTTTTGTCCAAGGAAGATCTGTAGGCCTGTTGTGTGCTCCTGCAGATTCATATGCACGTGGCTAAATTTAATCAGCTCCAGATTAAACCCTCAGGACACCACTTTTATCTAGAAAGTCCAGGGAATATTACCTGAGTTCTGAGTTTAGGATCCACGTGTAGCTGTCTTCAAAACGTTTTATGATGAAAGTATTAGCCAAAGGGAATGAGAAAGCACAAAAGTAAAACAGCAGTCTATGTGCAAGACCTGGACAGGAATGTTGATTCTCATGGCTGTGAAGTAGTCAGCAGCATATCCTCAGAAAAATCCTGGTAAACTAAAACAGGGTGTGTCCTCCTTCCTGGCCACATGATGGTGCACTTTTCCCACTCACTGACGCCTCAGGTGCTGGGGCGGAGTGATGAGCCAGGCAGCTGCAGGGGAAGTGGTTTCTGTTCACAACACTGAGAGCCCGGCAGGTTTGAGGGAGCTTGTCATTGGTCCCCATAGATTGTGGGAAACTGATGCAGTGGCCACTGTGGGAACTTCCCCACCGAGAGGCTTTTGTTGCCCTTATATTTTATGGATCTCAAAGAGCACTTTCCAAAGGCTCAGGGGGGAGGTTCTGATTTATTAGTGTCATCCTAGCTGTGCCCTGGGCAACTACCGTGTTTCCTCGAAAATAAGACCTACCCATAAAATAGCTGTCTTCAAAGCAGGATTTCTAAGCATTTGCGCAATATAAGCCCTACCCCGAAAATAAGACCCAGTGAGGAGCATGGCTACGCACAACCCATGCATTTCGTCGCGGAGCGGTAAAGAAGATGAGCAGCCCTTCTCATCTGCCCCATCGTGACAACTACTATCCCAGGGTGACCGGAAAAGTGTGGGCAGCCCCACCAACAAGGTCAGCTCCCCCTGTCAGGTCCCGGCCATCCTGTGAGTGCTGCAAGCTGAGGCTTTGAGGGGAAAATAACACATCCCTTGAAAATAAGCCCTAGGGTGTCTTCTTGAGGAAAAATAAAAATAAGACCCTGTCTTATTTTTGGGGAAACATGGTATCAGACCAAAATCAAAACACCCTGCAACTTTGCCATCGGGGGAGGATGTCAGGTGTCACTCTGTTACTTAAATGGGATATAATTGGGGACATCTGAAAGGGAGAGGCTGCTTCCCTATGGGGAGCAATTGTTCTGTGACTTTAAGCCGAAATTATATCCTATTGCCAAAACCTGGAAATTGTAGCTTCATTCTAATTAATTAACAGCAGTACTATTAATGTTTTACAGAGAATATGCACACAGCTCAGGAGAAATCCAAATTAACCAATTATTGACCACCCCACCACTATTTATAGATGGCTGATGGCTAGGGTTAGGATTCACAATGATATCGGTTGTCCTCAAAAAATTTGTATATCTAGTTAAGGAAAATACTAAAATGAACAAGCATTTATTGAACATATACTGCGTGCTAGGCACTGTGCTAGGTGTTCGATATGCATTTTTTTATTTAGTCCTTATAACAGCCCTATGGCATAGGTTTAGGTATTGACTCAGAGAGGTTAGGTAACTTGTCCAAGATCACTCAGCTAGTTATGGAGGAACTCAGATTCATATTCAGAATGTGTGATACTTGGTCTCATGTTCATAAGCTACCTACCCAGAGACACCTAAGAAAACATGGGGCCCTATTTGGAGGGCCAAAATTTGAAATGCAGCCAGCCTGGGACTGTGAGAGTGAGGAGATGGGTTTTCTGAAGATACCACTTCCTGTTTCTCTCCTCTTTTGTTTCTGCTACCTGTAGATACCCCATGGTGCTCCCCCATCAAGGTGAAGTACGGGGATGTGTATTGCAGGGCACCTCAAGGAGGATACTACAAAACAGCCCTGGGAACCAGGTGTGACATTCGCTGCCGAAAGGGCTATGAGCTACATGGCTCTTCCCAGCTGATCTGCCAGTCAAACAAACGGTGGTCTGACAAGGTCATATGTAAACGTAAGTAGCCCAGCCCTTTGTTGGGTCCTCAGGGACAATCAGGACCAAAGTTCTTTTGCTCTGAGATTGGGGCTTTTCACTGACCATAGAAGAGAAAACTTGTGAGCAGAGACCAGTGGGTTTCTAAGAAATGATATGGCTCCTTTCAGGGAGAAGGGCATGATCAGCTGTTTGGGAAAAGGGGAGAGAAGAAAATTGTTCAGTAAATGGGTTCAGTAAATGCTAGGTCCTGAAGAGGTACTGGAGATTTAGAATCAAATAAGACACACACAGTTTCTGCCGTGAAGGGTCTCGCACAATAGCACCAGAGAGAGCAGGGCAGAGGTGCAAACCCAGTGAACGGTACCAAGTCAGGGATTTATGGTAGCAGATTAAAGAAGTGTTCTCGCCTAGGAATAGGGAATAGAGAAGCAGAAAAGAGTTGCTGAAGAAGTCATGCTTGTTCATGAAAGGGAGTGTGCCTCAGAGGAGAAGATTAGACATTTAGGGGCTGACTTTTAGCTTCACGACAAGTCATATCTCATTTAGAAAACTGCAAGTGCTACAGTATTGTTGAAGTACATTTTAGATGCTTTCGTTGTTCAAAACAGCCACTACTTCTTGAGTGCCTATTGTTTGCTGAGCATTGCACATACATTCCAGTTTGCAACACCACTATCAATATGGGTGCCATTATTTTAACTTTCATGTTGGGGAAACTGAGGCATCGGGGCTGCAGCCATGGGATCCAGACTGTGCAGACTATGCCACTGGGTAACTGTAATGGACACTCGTCAGTGCTTCACCCAGATCTCCCAGGTGCCCTTTTACTGGTTCCACATATCTGCCCCCTCCAGCTTCTGAACGTTTTGCTCTTAAAGCCTTGCACTTTCAGCCTTCCTTGGAGAGAGAAGAAACTTTGCTGCTTCAGAAAACTGCTCTCTCTCTCTCTCTCTCTCTCTCTCTCTCTCTCAAGCATCTCCCATGGGTAGCCTGTAGCTGCCCAATGACTGACTGGTAAATGATTATGAAAGCCCACGGTCCTTGCCTGGGGGCAGGGCAGACTGAGCTGTCACTCCAGAGCTCCTTTGGGGCATCAGCCTGAGGCTGACTTTGCCTGAGATCTCACCTTGCTTGGCTTCCTCCCTTCCCTGTCCTGCTTCCCCTACCCCCTCACTGGCCTCCCCTGGGAGCGCTTTCTTACTAAACCACTTGCATACAAATCTGTATCAAAGTGTCTTCTTCTGGGGAACCCAACCTAAGATAGTGGCTTAGCTGGGATGTCAACACAAGCCCATCTGACATGAAACTCAGTGTCTATTCTGTGTGACATACAGCCACGTATTGTTTCTCTAATTCCATTTGTTGTATTTACATAAACTTTTCACTGTATGCTTTCAGAGGTTCTGGGCTCTGAAACTCTATGGACATAAGCTAAGAAATACTGAGTATCTGATTTTTTCTTTTTCAGAAAAGCGATGTCCTACACTTTCCATGCCAGCAAATGGAGGGTTTAAGTGTGTAGATGGCGCCTACTTTAACTCCCGGTGTGAGTATTATTGTTCTCCAGGGTACACATTGAAAGGGGAGCGGACAGTCACGTGTATGGACAACAAAGCCTGGAGCGGCAGACCAGCCTCCTGTGTGGGTAAGAAAATGTCACCACCCTCAGGAGACACATGCTTTGGGAGGAGCACGATTAGTGGATTTTAAAGGGAGCATTAATATTCTGTGTGTGAAACACCAGCTTTGCTTTCAGTAGCTGTCTTCATCACTGGTTCTCTGGCTCAGCCCTAGACCTAAGCTCAGTCTTTATCCTAGAGCAGACTTCTTGGGTTAATGACTTCCATCTGACTTTTGTCTCTTTCTTGGTTTGCTATTGAGGCAGCTACAGGCTGGGAGAGGTGTGGCACACTCCTGTTGATTTAATTCAGGGGTCTGTCCTGTAATATTGAGCAGAGTTATTGACACTTGCAGGGACAGTCCTGCAGAGAGCATCTATGTGTCTTCCAGTGGGAAGACAGAAATAGGTCCTTTGTCACCAACTGTAGTGGCCAGCAAGCACTCAGTTTGCTTAGCTGGAAAAGATTTGGATATTTCACCTTACTTTGGGTTTGTTGAGCAGGAAGTGGTTCTCATGGTGTAGTCTTGGGAAAAGCAGGAGCAGCAGCATCCCCTGGGAATTGCTTAGAAATGCAAATTCTCATCCCTCCTCCATACCTGCTGAGTCAGCAACTCTAGGGGTGGAGCCCTGGTATTTATGCTTTAATGAGCCCTCCAGGGATTCTGAAGTGCTCAAATAGAGAGCCACTGACCTAAGGCCTGCTTCTCCAACTTTACTGTGCATAGGAATCCTATGGGAACCTTGGTAAAAATGCAGATTCTAATTTAGCAGGTCTGGGGTGGGACCTGGGATTCTGCTAGACCATGCTCTAGGGCAAGGTTTTTGACCTGGGCACCTCGGGGGCCAGATAATTGTTGTGGCATTCTGTCCTTTGCCCTGTACAACATACTCAGCTTTTACCCCCTGGGCACCAGTAACACTGCACCCCACCCCAAGTTGTGACAACCAAAAATGTCCCCAGGTATTATCAAATGACTCAGGATGGGGGAGAGGAGAAAAATCATCCTCCCCTCATTGAGAGTCACTGGTCTGGGGCAGTGGATTCTCACCCTGGCTGCTGATTAGAATCAACTGGGTAACTTTTAGAGCCTACCCATGCCTGGGCCCTACTTAGAGATTCTGAATCAGTTAGCCTGAGGGCTGGGATGCTATAAAAGCTTTCCAGATGGTTTTCATATGCACTTAAGCTCCAGGACCATTGTCTGAGATCAACATCACCTGAGAACTTGTTAGAAATGGAAATTCCCAGCCCACCCCCCAATCCCCAGACCTGCAGGATTAGAAATTCTGGGGTAGGGTTTAGCAATCTGTATTTTTAGAAACCCTCCAGGGTATTCTGATGCATGCTAAAGTTTGAGAATCTGCTTTAGAAAGCAAAATTTGGAAAGTACCTTTATACTCAAAATATTGCCCTTGAACCAGCAGCATCAGCATCAGGAAGGAGCTTGTTAGAAATGTAGAATCCTGAGACCCATTCCAGATCTGGCAAATCAAAGTCCACATTTTGATAAGATCTCCAGGGGATTGGTATGCCCTTTAAATGTTGCGGCATACTGCTCTAGGGTGGTGGTTTTCAACACTGGTGATCTGGAATCTGAATCTCCTGGGCACTGGTGTTTTTCGAAGCTCCTCTGAGTGGTTGAGAACTACTGTCCCAGGGGATCATTTACTGATAAACTATTAGAGCTGCCAGGACCTGCCTTTGGAGAATATTCTTGTCCAATTCTCCCATTTTCCAGATGAGGCCTGAGAGGTCACTTGACTTGCTCCAGGTTGCGTAGAGATAAGCCTGCGACTACAACTCCAGGTTCTCAGGCCTAACATCCTGAATCCAGGGATAGCTCTGGTACTAAGGTGCTAGGGTGGCTGGCCATAGGAGCCTGGCTCCTGCCCTGCTTTGATCTACCCATCTCCAGATAACCATTTAGCTCAGTCTGCTAATGTGTCTTACCTCAAGGACTCCTTTCTGAACACTCAGTATCTGGGTCAGTTACTTCAGGAGTGAGACTGAAATCTGATGCTATCTGGTGGGGGCCAACATAAGACAACTCGCCTGGGCTCCATTCCAGGTGTATCTTCATGATGGCACCTTTGTCTACTGTCTTTCCTGGTAGCATCAGCCATTCTCACCCTGAAGTTATGTGGTAAATGAACTATAGCAAAGGGACCAGGCTGAAGATATGATCAAACTTCTTCTATATCAGAGTCATGGCCTGGACCATACCTTGTATCTGTTTAACAAGAATAATAGTTCCAGATAAATACTCAGTTAACTGACTCAGATTTATTCTGGGATTCTCTTCTTCTAGTATTTATGTCAGCATTTGTATTGGTCAGTGATCAGGAAAACAGAAACCACTCTAAGTATTTCAGACAGAGGGGGATTTAATATAGGGAATTGGTCACAAAAGTATAGGAAGAGCTGGAGGAGGCAAAGAGGAAAAATGCTGTTCCCACAGGTTAGTTACAACAGGAAGCCACTATGAACCAAGGCTGGAGGAGCTAAAGTGGTCTGGTAGTGTTACCCAAAAGTCCACAAGCTCACACTGATGCTGAAATTTCTATAATTGACACTGTGAGAAGGAAGTCAGGAGGTGAGAAAACTCTCACTGAAGCTGCTACCAGAAGCACAATGGCTTCTACCTCCTTCCTGCCTTGTAATTTCATAAAAGTACCTCCCATTGGCAAACCTATCTGGCCACCCAGCTGGCAAAGGAATCGGTGGAAATGTAATTCTGAGACTTCAGTCCTGGCTGTAAAGGGGAGATTATAGAAAACTAACTACCAATAGAATATTTGGTACCTGTTTCTGAGGTTTTTGACTTCTCCTCCTGAATCTTGTAGTGCTCATTGAAAAGAAGACTGCAGAGCAGTCCTGGTCAACTGGTACAGGCAGAATGCTGCTGAGAGTGTAAACTCTGGACATGCTCCTTTTGAATGACATGGCCTAAAGCCAGATGTTCAGGTTAGAAGGGCACCTCATATATGTTGCTTTCAGTATCTCCCCTGTGATTTGGTATGTGCAAGCTAGATCTTCAAAACAAACCAAAAAAAAAAAAATTGAATCTCTACTCCTTCATATTGGAAGGGGCAGAGGTGATGGTGGGAGGAGAGGAAAAACTCAAAAATCTTTCTGCTAATCAAGCTTTGGCAGAGTCCTCTAGGGATCATACTGTTCAGATTTCTAGATTATGTAAAACAATGGAAAGAAAATGCTGATTGTTCTCAAAAAACAAGCATGTCCTAAGCCAGACCAGATGGGCCTGGAACCTTCCCAGAGAGAGAGAGAGAGAATGAACCCCAATTTCAGGGGATTTATCTTACAATTTGCCAGGACGAGGTTCAGGTGTATTTGGGGAAAGGGATAATGTACATGCAATTAGGTGGGAGTGACAAAAAGGGGTACAGTGATCATGAGAGTTTAGAGCTTCCAGAAAAAAGAGAGAAGTACACAAAGCAAGCAGGCAATTCTTTCTTTGATTTTAGTGACAGACAAGCTGGAGTTTGTCCATAGTGAATTTTACTCCTAGAATATCATTTACTCTTTTGGCTTTAAATGTATTAAGTCAGTTTAATAAATTTGTTTTTGTGTTGGCAGGGCTGGGGGTCCTTTCTCTGTTTTAGGGCCTCGGCCTATTTTAGGAGCTGACACATAGCGGCTGAGTAGTTCCCAGATTTCCACACAACCTTGAACAGTGCGTCTGGCCAGAGCTGTGATGAGTGCTGACAAAGTTGCCCCAGTTCTCTTCCAGACAAGAAGGGAAGAGAGAAGACTGGGCTTACTTTTGACTCTGAGGTGGTTAGTTCTGTGGTTTGGCTAATTTGAAAGTACCATGAGTTAAAATTAATTCTCTTATGTAGGCCATACTCTGGCAGTGGACTCAAATTCATGGTTATTTCAGAAACGGATATAGATAAAAATAAGTCAATGTAGGAGAAAAAACATACTGCAAATTGCAGGAGGGTAAAGTATTTAAAGAGTCACAACTTCCATTGATATAAAAAAAACACAATGTAACCACTATTGTTTTGGGGGAATATTTTTTCTTTATTTCCATTTTTAGTTATTTTTTGTTACATTGGCATTTAGATAGAACAATGGGAAGTTGGAATTACAACAAGTCCTCATTTAGAGACCAGATTTTGAGTAGACACATGATCTCTCCGTTAGACCAACACTTCTTCCTAGGCCAAAGCAGGAAGAAAAAAAATTAAAGATAATTTTAAAACAATGGACAATAAAAACCCAGCAAATATCTCTTGACATGCAGAGAGTACCCATTTAATTGCCTTAACAAAGGACAATGTACAAACCAACTTGGTTTTTGGAATTGCTCTCTTCTTATTTTATATTTTCTACAGAGTAGAATAAATGGAGATTTATTAACAGAGATTAATTTCTAGAATAAAAAAATTTCTGAGACCTAAGATATGCAAATTGATGGCATACTTTTCTTGCTTCCCAACTGTCTAACAGCTAGTTTACCCAATGGCCCATAAGAATGTTTGCTGGGCTGTGTTGCATTATTCAGTTGATGATACAAATGTTAGTGGGGCTAAGAACAAATGTATCAGTTCATTGTTTCAGATTATCTTAAATTCTGCAAACTTTTTCCTGGGTTGACAAATATATATTCCTTTGCAAACTTTCAGGAAGCTAGTTTGAGCTTTAAAATAACTTGATTGAGATACTGATCTACTTTTTACCTTCTGTGATTTGTTAGTACAAACTGAACAGGTAAATTTTTAGTGGTCCTCTCTGATATAAATGTATCACCAATGAATTTTTAGTCGAGCTTCTTTTTGGTGAAGACAGTGGTGACTTTTGGAGACAAGGTCTCAGTATGTTGCCCAAGCTGGTCTCGAACTCCTGGGTTCAAGCGATCCCCCCACCTCAGCCTCCCAACTGGCTGAGACTATAGGCTCGCGCCACTATGCCTGGCTAAGATGATGACTTTTAATTGTGGATTTCATTGCTTCCCTTCTTGCCTCTTTTGTCCTTTTTGGAAAATACTCTGAAATTTTATATGCTGTCAAAGAAACAGAGCCCCTTCTAGAGCCATCCACAGGGATTATACTCTGGCTGGGGAAACAAACAATTGGGCAAGTTTTCAATGGCCAGGTTTGCTCTGCCTTTGGCAGTCACTCACTTCCTATGCCCCCATGAAACAGACTTTTCCTTCCTTCAGCACCAACCTCAAACTATTTTATATTTGTATCAGTGATTTATTACTATTGCTGTGCAACAGACCACTCAAAACTTAGTGGTTTCAAACAACAATGTTATTCCTTTTGGTTGGAAATTTGGGCAAGACTCCATGGGGACAGCTTGCCTCTGCTGTACATAGTAATGGATGAGGTGACTGACTGGGGCTTGAGGATCCAATATGGCTTCACTCATATGTCTGGTACCTCAGTAGGGGAAGCTGTACTGGCTTGGGGTCTGGCTAAGTCTCTCTCTCTCTCTCTCTCTTTATAATTTATCTTCCTCACTATGTGACCTCTCCAGTCACTTGAACTTCTTTAAATGGCAGCTTTCTTCCAAGATAGTGAAAGCAGAATGTACCAGACTCTTTAAGGGACTAGGTCTTGAATTAGCATAAGGTCACTTCCCTTGCATTTTGTTGTTACTTGTCAGCTAAGACATTGTCCTTTTGAACCTCTTCCTTATTTCCACCACCTACCTGGTTAGATGTGTCAAGGATTCCCAGGAAAATAGTTCTGCTTCTCAAATAAATAGTAGCTGATACAATGCAATATATTTTTCATATTTTGTATGCAGAGAGGAAACTGGAACACAGAGAAGTGAGACAGTTTGTCAGATGTCTCCAATGAATGGGGCAGAGAGGAGAGGCCAGGATTTTCACTGAGGGCTTCAGGGTTTCCACACAATAACTGGCTCTGCAGGCATCCTGACTCAACATGGAATAGTAATTATGTTTCTATAGTAACTTTATTCCTTTCATTCATGGAAATGTACAATAACTTATAAAAACATATGGTGGCCGTGACTAGGTAATAACAGGCTTAGATCTTTGGAGCATCGGCTGAAGGGCAGGCCAGCTGATCTCATCAGCTGAGAGAGAGAATACAGCTGCTTGAGGGTGCATCAGAATCGAGTCCTGCTGCTGCCGTTCAAGGACTGTTGAGGACACTGTGCAGGCAATCACAAAAGAAATGTGTGCAAAGGTTGGAGGAAAATGCTAGTCAGCAGCAGGCGGACACACAGAAGCATTTGGTTTATTAAAATAATTTAAAAATATGTGATGGTGTCCTAAAATCCCAGAGCACAAATAAATTTCAAAAGAGAAGAAATGCTTCTCAGTCTATAAACGTGGGAAGGGGGTGGCTAAGAACATTGCTTAGTCTAATGCGTGGTTGTGCGAATTCAATGACATAATGCAGGGATAGTACTTAGTATGAGTTGGGCAGGTAGGAAGGGTCCAGTAAGTATTAACTATTATTTATAGTGATTTATTTCCTCTTGTTTTTGTTGTTGTTGTTGTTCAGAAGAGTGCTGCTTCTGACAAGCTAGGCTAGTTTCAACTGATTATTGTTAGCCAAGCATAAGCTAGCTTTGGGAAGCTCTGAGACTCTTCATCTAGATAACCTACTTTGGAGTGTGTTTGCTCACACTGTCAGTATATCTAGTTGATTCAGAAAAAAACCCAGTGTATCATCCAAATGTTTAGTTTACCTGATGCAGAGACTAAGAATCTCTCTTCACTCTAACAATGTTGCTCCAAGAAAATATGATGACCCAATGTAATTTTACATTGAAATTTATATCCTTTCCTCAGCCCCTCTCCTTTTGCTTTAATTTTTTAAAATAAATATTCATTCTATAATGCAGTTGCCAGCTATATTTTACCAGCAGGGGGCAGGCATTGAGTAATTGTCTTTCTGGTTCACTCAAAGCTGTAAAATGTTCATCTGAATTATAAAAGTATAACTTCTATCACCTATCATAGTTTACAAAATGGATTGTTTTAAAAAGCTTAACACAAATGAAAATAAACACCTTTAATGCATTCAAAGTATTTTCCATTTCATCATAATATTTATATACCTTATCAATTCTGAGAAGCATATTTTTTCACATTTTAATATCCTTGAAATAGGGATGTATGTCACAATCAATAGTTACTTAGATTCAATAAAATATGGTAGTTATTCAATTTAGGATTAGTGTATTAAGGCTGTAAGTTCACACTCCATTGAAGCATGACATAGAACGAAAATGAATTTGGATAGCTGGAGGCAAAATTGTTTAACAAGTTATTCATAATTTCTTACCCTAAATAAAGTGAGAAATTATTAGACAAGACACAGGAGAAAGTATATGAAGAATTTTCCTTGGTGCGTTTAGTCTCTCAAGGACGTTTGTGATTCAGAATCAAAAAGACATTAATTTTCATTAATGCTGTAATAGCATTTAAATACTTATCAGTTGATATGTATAGCAATGTAAAGCTGCATGTCGTTAATTTGCTGTGCCCTCTATAAATATATTCACTACCTGCTCTGAATCATAAGGTAGGATTTGCAAAAGTTTGGATTTCCTCTTGTGATTTCACTTCAGCTACAATAAGATGAAATACAACGCAGTGTAGAATCGACATCTCATTTATTTCTAGTCCTCATTATTCCCCCATCCTTGATAATGAGGCAGCAGAACTCCTATTACCAGGTGGAGAAACTACTTGAGGAAATTTAGGAGGCTTTTGGAGGGCCAGAGCTACAGTAAAACTGCTGTTCTAGAAACACAGAACTGTAGTGTGGTCCAGTGGAAGTTGGAAGGGAAAGTGGACCCGGACAGACCATTACCTATTTTAAGATATCGGGCAATATGTTGGGAATAGACAGCAGGAAGAGAGAGAGCTTGTTCCAGTGGTAAGTCCTCTGATGGGTTATAATTCACACTGCCACTATCTATATGTGTGGTCTTAAATAAATCACTTAAGTCTCTGAGCCTCAGTTTGCATATCTGTAAAATTAGAGAGTTGAGTGGCTCCTTTACACCTCCATAGCACTCACTTTTACCTTGCCTGGGGCATTACCACTTTCTACCTCCAATGTTATATTTTCATGTGTGGTGACATAATGCCCCCAATAGACTATAAACTCTTTGAAAAGTTGAGATCACATAATTCTCTTGCCTTTGTGCACCCACAACCCCAGCAGTTGGAATGAAGCGTTGGCTAAGGTTGGCACTTATGAAAGATTTGCTGCCTTGAATTGAATCAGAGTAGATGATAACTAGGGTACCTTTCTCTAATATTCTATGATGCTGTCTCTAAAGCAGGGGGAATCATTGAAGCTGAATGACTTCTAGCTTTGGCTGGGTAAATGCCATGTTGCCAAGTCAGTAAGCAGAGTTTGGAAGCCTGGGGAGGAAGGAGCTGTAGCTATTATAATAAATTACCCCACAGGACACCTAGCAAGGCCAGATGATTGTAGGTTTATCCCTGTGTATATAAGTCTTCAAATAATCTTCAAAACTCTGTAGGAGAGAAAAAGCAAGATAAAGAGAGGGAAGAGAAATACAGAGGGTGAACAAACTCTTAAAAAATGGGGAGTGCCTAAGAGGTATGTCAAACTTTGGGTGTTGAAACCTAATGTGACAAGATTTTTCTTTATGATGGGGATAATGTTTTGGTGATATTTTCAGATATGGAACCTCCTAGAATCAAGTGCCCAAGTGTGAAGGAACGCATTGCGGAACCCAATAAGCTGACAGTCCGGGTGTCCTGGGAGACCCCTGAAGGAAGAGACACTGCAGATGGCATTCTTACTGAGTAAGTGAAACTTGGCAGCTGAAATGATGTTGTCTCTTTTAAGTGAGGCATTTACTCCTAGAGTGGGGAGTGTGTCTATGCTGGTCTATTTATGCTTTCAGATGTGGTTGCCTGATAATAGGTATTTCACCTGTGCATTTGTTTATTGCCTGTCTCCACTATAGTATGTTCACTTCCATATCCCTAATGCCCAGAACTATGCCTGGCACATCCTTAGCACTCAGTAAATCTTTATTGAAGGAAAGAAGGGAAATAAGAAGGGATGGTGAGAAGAAGGGGAGAGGAGGTACAGAAGGGGAAAGAGGAACTCAGCTGGTTAATTCAGGGATAGAGTCACCCCTATTGCCTGCCCAGGGGTCTGCTACTCATGCCCCAGGTCTTATTAAGCCCTCACCTCCATTGGGAAGCCTTCTGTGTCTCCCAGGCAGAGCCAGGGGCTGCCCACCTTGTGCTTTGACTATGGTTTAGTACAGAAATTTTCCACCTCTGTTTTTTAGCTGCACCTGTTTCTTTCAAAATTTTTTATTTTGATTTTTAAAACTTTTGACCACATCAAACACTTAACCACTTCGGTACCAACGTCGACTATAGTCGATAGCCACAGATGAACGCGCACAGCGACTTTAGCTGACAGCCATGACATGAAGGCGCACAGCCGAGCGTTGACTTTAGCCGACAGCCGTGATATGACTTTTCTAATTTTTCATTTATCAAAATAAAATTGTGAACATTTAAAAATAACATAATGAAAACATATATGTATATGTTACCTATTCTGATTTACATTACAAGTAAAGCTGCCTGTAAAGTAAAACAAGCTTTCGGTGCTTTAAAGCTTTCCTCATCACACAAGAGCAAAACGGATTCGTCATCAATGCACAGCACAAACTATCATGGGGACTATGAGTGCCGGCTGTGGGCAAGGTTTCGTGGCTGGTGAGTGCGGTCCCGAAGTGGTTAAAGAAGCTTGTACAAAGAAAAAAGAGAGAGAGAAAGAGAGAATGTGTCTTCTGCCTTCTTCTCCACCTTAACCCCATTCTCTAGGACCAATTACATTCATAGTTTGACGTACATCTGAGATGCTTTTAAAAATGGGTGGTTCCCTTTGCTGTGGTTCAGTTACATGTTCTAATCTAGCATTTGGGCCTGTACACTTGCAGCTGTTTGATTGGCCCGCATGTTCCCTGGAGGCCACTGTTTCATGTCAGCATGTTCGCATCTGTGCCTTAAAGTTCATGGGCTCATTAGACCTCCCCACTGAGTTTCCATCTGTGGACAAAAGGATATTCTGACTTATCCCCTGGTGAGCCATACAGCAGGGAAAGACTTTCTAGAATTCTATGAACCCAGGCTGTGCAAGACAAAACATTTTTATAATTTTTTTCCTTTTTTTAATTTCAGTATATTATGGGAGTGCAAATGTTTAGGTTATGTATATTGCCCTTGCTCCACCCGAGTCAAATTATTAGCAATAACAGAACATCTTCTAGTAAGAAGAGGTTGAGTCAGTCTCTCACTCCTAGCAGGACATTTTGCTCCTATATCCTCATAGTCTTCCCCCAGTGCATCATCTAGATTAAATAATATCACTAGTTGTGTCCCCCTTTGTAACTTTTCAAAGATAAAGTTTGACCATTAAAAAAATTCCTTGCTATCACATACATATGTCACAAACCCCTAGGAGAAACTTTAGACAATTAGAATTAAAAAGTAAGTTTCAACAGTTGACATAATTGGGGATTGGGTTTTGTTTTTCTTTGACTCTTTGACATCTAGCACAATGCCCAGCCCAGCCCCTAGCGCAGAGTAGGTTTTTAGATTTTTGCAACTCTGATTGCTGTTGAACTCCTGTATAATAAACACAAAATTATCAAATCACTAGATGACTCTATTTGTCTAAAAGCTTTGTGGGAATATTCACCTTGGTATTTTGTGGGTAACTTGTGTAATATGGTTAGAAATGCAACATTTAAAAAGAGCATCTCACTAGCCCCTGCCCCTCCATTCAGGGCATCTATCTGCTTCCAGAGTTCTACAGCTCAGAGCCCACAAAGGCTTTGAGCAGAATGCTATGGGGAATGCGCTCCAGCAGCATGAAGAGTTCAGATAAAGCTGCCTTGGCCCCTTTTCAGCTCTCTCTTGGGATTCTTGCTTCCCTGGCTTTTCTCCTGTGACCCTTTCCTCCATGTCTTAGCCAAGCCTCTGTTATATAGCCCCCTTCTAAGGTGGGGGCAGTGCTAATGTCGAGCTCTGAGACAAGCTCCTATAAGTTCCCATATTTACTTCTTCTGACTGTTATTTGCACATCAGAGATGAAATGGAGTCTCAGAGAGGTTGCAGCCACT
The DNA here is from genome assembly GCA_008086735.1 of Cheirogaleus medius. Lineage (NCBI taxonomy): Eukaryota > Metazoa > Chordata > Mammalia > Primates > Cheirogaleidae > Cheirogaleus > Cheirogaleus medius. The sequence continues at coordinate 11,267,868 of VBSM01001483.1, forward strand.
TATATTTGAAGTATCACTCCTCTCAGGTTTATCTGAGTTTAAATTGTGCTTCCTAAGGACCTTAAAGCTGCGGTCCCCAACCCCCAGGCCATGGGCCAGTATTGGTCCGTGGCCTGTTAGGAACTGGGCCACATAGCAGGAGGTGAGCGGCGGGTGAGTGAAGCTACATCTGTATTTGTGGCCGCTCCCCATCACTCGCATCACCACATAAGCTCCGCCTCCTGTTAGATCAGCAGAAGCATTAGATTCTCATAGGAGCGAGAACCCTACTGTAAACTGTGCATGTGAGGGATCTAGGCTGTGCGCTCCTTATGAGAATCTAATGCCTGATGATCTGAGGTGGAGCTGAGGTGGTGATGCTGGCGCTGAGGAGCAGCTGCAAATACAGATTATCACTAGCAGAGAGATTTTGCCGCACAATAAAATGAATCATTCCAAAACCATCCCACCATCCCAGTCCGTGGAAAAATTGTCTTCCATAAAACCAGTCCCTGGTGTGAAAAAGATTGGGAACTGCTGCCTTAAAGCATCTAAAGCCAAAAGTGGCATGTCTCTAAATGGTGGAATTTCTGATTTCTGACTCTTTCCCAAGACCCCTGACTTTATACCTTGTAAACAGCCACCTTGCTTACCTACATGTAAGCCTTTCCTCAGTGATGACATGATAATTCCACATGTCCATTACTAGCAAATATTCTTATCATTTTTAAGAACTGTAGAGAGAAGGGGAATTATCTGTATATTGAAAAACAAACAAACCAACCCTGGCATTTGATCATATTGTTGTTCTTATCAGACAGCCAAGAAAAAAGATGCTAGACTCACCCAAGCTGTGTGATGTTGGGCAAGTTCTTTGACCTTTTGGTGCCTCAGTTTCCTCATCCATGAGATAGAGATAATATTACCCACCTAACAGGGTTGTTATGAGGATTAAAAAAAACTAATATATGTAAAAAGCCTAGAACCGTGTCTGACATATGCAAGATTTATGTAAGTGCAATGAACAATTATTGTGATTATTATATTATTAGGATAACCAAGGAATCACAGAGAACTTGCCTTTTGCTCAGGGAAGGTCTCCACTGGCCCAGATAGAAAAAGCAGAGAAAGTTCTAGCACCCTCTTTAGGCCCAAATTGCCAATGACTGCTTGAATTATACTATAGATTGATTGTCCTTACAGAAAATTCCCTTGTCCTCCAACAGTGAGGCAATTCAGTCCCTGGAACAAGGTTGGGATTAGAGGAAGACTTGGGCCCTGGCTTTCCAGCTTCCTCTCCACCCCTGTCTACCATCCAGCAAGAAAAAATGTCTAAACTCCCCACTACTTAAGGTTTTCCATTTTCTGGTCCAAACTGCCCTTCTAAAACAAAGCAAAACTCAGGAGATTCTATTCTCCAAGAAATCTTTGTTCTAGTCAAACTGGCCTAATGGCTGCCCCTCAGTGTCCCCAAATCCTGTGCAAAGTAGGGGCTCAACAACTGCTTGTTAGGTCCATAATGATCATCCTTGCTGTTTCCGTTTTTTTTTTTCCCTCTCTCTCTAAGTGTTATTCTGAAAGGCCTCCCCCCAGGCTCGAATTTTCCAGAAGGAGACCACAAGATCCAGTACACAGTCTATGATAGAGCTGAGAACAAGGGAACTTGCAAATTTCGAGTTAAAGTAAGAGGTAAGAGTACTGCTTATTGTATTTTTTCTTTCTTTAAAAGAGCAAGGGGAAGCAGGCCCTCAATCCAGAGCTCTCCGAGTGCCCACTGTGGTAGAGAGACTTTCCAATTTTGGATTAGTCTCTGATGAAGCTGGGAGAAATGTCTCATGCTAATGCCTGAATTTCATAGTACAAATCTAGATGGGGTCAGTGCTGGCAGATTATTTAAGAAGTTCCACAGGACTCGTCTCACATATTAGCCCCCAGCTGGCTGTCACAGCAGAATATTATTCCATAATTTTTCCATCCCTGAGCTTAGGTAACCAGCTAAAGCCCACATATCCTTAAATAATGAGGGTGGTTCAGAGCCCCCCTACTTTGGTTCACCAGGAGACTATATTCTTGGTGTTCCAAAACCTTTGGTCTACTTGAAAAATCTGTTTTTAAGGATTATTTTATGCCTCATGGTTTGGGCAGCTAATTACTAACCATCTTTACTCTTTACTCTTCTGGGCTCAACCTTTTCATCTATAACACAAGGGCCCAAAACTGGTTGATGTCAGTGGTCTCATTGGTATGGACGGTGACCATTCCAAGGCTCACCCACTTACCAAATAGTCATCCATGCCCCTTACTCATTTCACAAGCCACTATAGAAGTCTGGTTGCAAAGGTGGTGCTTCTGAGCCCTCACTTTCCCTGGTTACTCTGTGGAAGGGGGCTCAGCACCAAGACCCCTGTGGGCTTGTGTCCCTACAGTCAGACGCTGCGGCAAACTCAATGCCCCGGAGAATGGTTACATGAAGTGCTCCAGTGACGGCGATAATTACGGAGCCACCTGTGAGTTCTCCTGCATCGGTGGCTATGAGCTCCAGGGTAGTCCTGCCCGAGTATGTCAATCCAACCTAGCTTGGTCTGGCACGGAGCCCACATGTGCAGGTATGTGTGCAGCCTTCTCTCTAGCCAGCATCAGAAACTGAAGACCTATTGATTCTTGATTCCAGCATAGGAGAGAAAGTTTCATATAGTTTGTAAAGTTCATTGCCATCTCTCTTCATCTGAGTGGGTGAACACAGTCCCTAGATCCCTGCTGCAGCTGATCTCACCTGCCCTCTTCCTTTGCCTCTGCCTATCCTCTGATTTCCCTTTCATGTCCTCTAAGGAAGAAGCTCAAGGTGGGAATCCAGGGCCAGCTGCTGGTGACAGTATGAATCAGCAAAGTCTGCTCTAGTGACCCTTGTCCTTCCTTTCTGCAAATGTAAGGATTTTGTTTACAAAGCCAGTACACTGCCATGTATAGACAGTATAATGCCTGCTTTGCAGCACTGGCTTGAAAGTCACACAGACCTTGGGCATTTGGAATCTTTCTTCCTGTATAAAATGAGGAAACTAATATCTCACCTACTTCTTGAGTTGTTGTAAGGAAGAAATGAGGTCATCCATCGAACAGTGGAATAGAGCAGTGTCTGGTACAGGCCAAGGCTTCAATACATGCCAGCTCTTAATCCTTATGAACAAAAATTGGGCTGGGTAGTGATAATAGTATGAAATTTGGACTAGCCAGAAAATTCCGGACATATCTCTTATTTACAGACTTCTCTTTTTTCCCTCATTTCCTGGTACATTTCATCTATATCCTTTTCCTTTAATCCCAGCCATTCAGAGTTAGGTGAGAGATATACATATACGCCATCAGCTAAACACCTGAGGTTCTTCAATTTCATATATTATAGTAGAAAGAACATCCCTGTCCCAGACTCCCCATCTAAGGACTATGCCTGCCATGCTGGCATTGAGGCCTGAGGTGTAGTGTCTAAGAAGCTCCTAAGCCTGTGTGGTCCAATATGGTAGCCACTAACCATTTGTTGCTATTGAGTGCTTGAAATGAGGCTAGTCTTGAATGGAGATGTGCTGTAAGTATAAAGCATACACCAATTTTAAAATCTTAGTACAAAAAAAGTATCTCAATTTTTCATACTGATTACATATTGAAATGGAATATTTTGGATATATTTGGTTAAATAAAATATTATAAAGTCATTTTCACCTATTTCTTTGTACTTATTAAAATAAGGCTACTAGAAAATTTAAACATACCTAGTGGCTTCTATTATATTTCTATTGACCAGGGCTGTTCTAGACTTTAAGCCTCTTGAGCAAAGAAGGGGGCAGGAACTCAGTATCACTCAGTACAACATCCCAGTGTCTGTCATGGAGCTTGGCACATAGCAGCCACTCAATGTATATTGGCTGAATGAATGAATGTGTGAATGAACAAATACTTAAATGCAAATCTAAAGCTTGAAATATGAACACCAAGATTATAAACTATATATGGAATTTCCTAGTTTTCCTCATATTATTTCTTCTCCAGGGCCAGGCCTGTTTGCTTACCTATCTATTGAATGTCCTTCATTGACCTTGAATAGCTGGAATTGGTTGCCATTTGTTTGCTTAAAACTGCCTTGTCCCATGTCCTCCATGGCTGCATTGCTCTGTGCCCTGCATTGCTCTGTACTTCCCACTTCAAGAAGGCAGATTTCAGAGATTCTGAGCCATTCCAAAGCCAGCCTGTCCATTGACCATTCTTTCACCCTTCTGCTTCCCTGCACCCCCTTCCCCAGCAGATACTGTGGTGCTTGACTCATATACCTTTGACATCCCCATCTATGTTCAGAAGGCTAATTGTTGCAATTATCTGGGTCTTTCTGAGAGCTTTTTTTTCCCCTTGGCTATGAAAGTATTATCGGCCCATGCACAGGGCTGGCTGGAAATGATGGAGAGTTAGTGCCCCAGAAGCAGCCATCAACCAATGATGGAGCAGTTGGTATATGAGGTCTGTCCAGAACGTATCCAGCCATTGTTAATATTATATAACAAGAACAGTTTGCACAACATCGATGTCACCTGGCAGCCAAGGAGAGTGGACTGGAAGGCACATGCATAAACAGTGATGCCGTCATTGTACTAGTCATTGGGATGCTAGGTGCCGTTGAGTGAGCATGTGTACTGGCTGTTGCATTCAAAATGACTGAGCGAGTAGAGCAAAGAATCTGCATCAGATTTTGCGTTAAGCATGAACATTCCTCAGCAGAAACTATTCGGATGATTCAGAAGGCTCTTGAGGATGATGCAATGCAAGTATTGCAAATAAAATGTGGCACAAATGCTTCAAAGATGGTTGAGAATCTGTTGAAAGCGATCTATGTTCTAGAAGACCTGCAATAAGCAGAACACCTAAGAATGTTGAATGTGTATGGGTTAGGTTAAGAGATGCTGGGAGAACTGTGTGAGGTCCTAAGGTGCCTACTTTGAAGGGGACTGAGGCATCATTGTCCTATGTACAATGTTTCTTATATCTTGTATCATCTTCAATAAATGTCTCTATTTTTCATATTACATGGCTGGATACTTTTCAGACAGACCTCGTATATACTGCAGTTCCCTCCAGTGTAATGACTCTGAGGTATGTTGTATACTATCTCCCAGAATTTCCTAGTGGGATTAAGCTCCAGATGTCAATAAATTGCTTGACAACCCACTCTGTATTGCTTTCTTTCCTTTCCTATCTCACTTCCTGAGGTTGGCAGGATAATGGTCCCGCAAAGATGTCCATATCCTAATCCCCAGAATCTGTGACTATATTACCTTACATGGCAAAAGGGACTTAGCAGATGTAATTAAGTTAAAGACTTTGAGATGAGGAGAGTATACTGGATTATCAGATGGGCCCAACATAATCACAAAGGTCCAGATATAAGGGAGGCAGAACTGCTGTCAGAGTCAGAGAAAGAGATAATGGAAAGAAAGGTCAGAGAGAAGAGAGATTTGAAGATGCTACACTGCTCTTCTGAAGATGGAGGAAGGGGCCACTAGCCAAGGAATGAAGGTGGTCTCTAGATAGTGAAAAAGACAAGAAAACAGATTCTCCCCTAGAATCTCTGCAGGGAACACAGCCCTGCCAACACCTTGATTTTAGCTCAGTGAAATCCACTTTTGACTTCTGATGTATAGGACTGAAAAGAATAAATTTGTATTATGTTAACTTTATGGTGATTTGTTACAGTATCAACAGGAAACTAATACATGTCCCCACTTGTCTACCAATGCTACTTGGGACCACCTCCCAAATAAACTACTTACACTTGAATCCTTATATGAGGGTCTACTTCCTACACATAAAGTTCATGTGTCATCACAGGCTATGTTGAGCCAGAACAAATAGAAGGTTCCTGACCCATGTGGCCATTCTGCTTACAGCCATGAACGTCAATGTGGGTGTCAGAACAGCAGCTGCACTTTTGGATCAGTTTTATGAGAAAAGGAGACTCCTCATTGTGTCCACACCCACAGCCCGAAACCTCCTCTACCGGCTGCAGTTGGGAATGCTGCAGGTGAGTCCTAGAGGTGTGGCCAAGGTGGGAGGGAGACTTCTAACAGAAAGGGCTCAGCCATTGCACTAAAAGCAAAGGCTTGATTCAGTGCCTAATCTATTTACTTTGAGTTTCAGGAACTGGCACTTTAGGGCTACCACCATTCATTTCTGGTTCTGGGGGCATAACCTGATTAACATTGACTCCCCAGATCTAACCCAATCATTTTCCAACTAATGAGGTTTGTCTGTCTTCACTAATAAGTCTAATTGACATGCTGTCCAGGCTCAGCCACAGAACAATTGTCTTTGCCGAACCAGTCCAGGATATGCCTGGGCTGGAGGTGATCAGTCAGTTGTCAGCCCAAAAGTCTGGCCTAGAGGATTAGGGGAGTCCAGGAATGTTCAGGCCCCCAATCTTTCCCCAAAGATTTTCTCCGGCTCTCAGAGAGTGACAGCCATTTTGTAGAAACAGTGGTTCTGAAAGTGTCATCTGAGGACCAACAGCATCAGCATCACCCGGGAGCTTGATAGAAATGCAAATTATCAACCTCCTCCCAGACCTACTGTATCAGAATCTTCATTTTAACAAGATTTCCAAGTGATTCCTAAGCACTCTAAAGTTTGAGGAGCACTTTTCTAGGAAATGTGCCCTTTAAAGCTGTGTAAATTTTGTAGCTACTGAATGAGGCAACCAGCATCTTGTGGGGTGGAACAGCTAGAAACTGTAAAGATCAAACCAAAAGTTGCTTGATTTTGTTCTGAAGCTGGTTTGTAATAAGAGTGGCTAATCTGACTGAATGCTAAAGAGGCAGGATATATGCTGTGTCATGGACACAGTACTGCACATATTTATTGAGAATATTTCATTCATTTATTACAGTGAATAGAACTATGTGCTCAGAGCAATCTTGGTTTATTCAAAGGCTACAATTTACTTCTCATGTCAGCATGAATACCAGGAATAACAATAAGTCTTTCTTCACTCTTCCCATGTACTTGAAAGACTGCCCATGAACTCTGAAGAGCCATATACAATTTTTGTGAGCTCTCTTGATAGAAAACAAATTCATTGCATCTTTACCCCCAGTCCCTGCCACCTGACCTCCCCTTGTATCCCCGTGTCTCAGCTAGGGGCTTGCTCTTCAGAAAATGCAAGCTTACTCCTCTCCATTTTGTGGGGAATTGATGTTGCAGGCTATAATCTATGATCATGCATTTCCTCATGTCTTCTTATTCCATGGAAAAATGAATAAGCCAAACAAGTTGCTTTTCCTCTCTGTCAGCAAACTCTGGCCTGTGGGCCAAATTTGGCCCATGGCTGGTTTAACTTAACTTTTATTGGGCACAGCCACACTCATTCCTCTGTACGTTTTGTCTACAGCTGCTTTTGCACTGCAATGGTGGGGTCCGGTGGTTAGGACAGAGGCCATCTAGCCTTGCAAAGTCTAAAATACTTACTATCTGGCTCTTCACAGAGAAAGTTTGCTGTCCCTGCTCTAGTTTAGCCCATCCCTTCAGGTACTTGCTAACTTACTAATCAACTTGTTGGATAAGATATTTTGTATAAAGATATTTATATGTGACCTCCCCCCCTAACATACTAACATTTGCATTTTAATCAGAACCTTCAAGGAAAGGTTTGAGTGACTTAGGTGTTTCAGTTTGAGTAATAGAAAAGTCTATTTCTACCTCTTTGAACTTTTCTACCAGTTCTGTCATGCCCGATTAGGGATATTTCGGTAGAAATTTTGGTAAAAAATATTTGGTGGTCTCACAATTCAGGAGTTCAAAATTTCTTTTCCTATTCAGTCAGTTTAATCTTATTTGTCTTATGTTAATTTTCTGTTCCCTTATTGCCACTGCCGCTGCTGATGAGCCCTCCTGGCACACGGTTGATTGGGCCACATTCCTGAGGCTCTTGCCAAGGGCCAGCCTAGAGGGCCGGAGCATTTTATTCTTGTTTCCCCTGGGTTTGGGTGTGGGGGCATAGGGCTGGGGGATGTGGAGAGTGGAAACAGGGCAGAGAAGGGGACTCTGGCAATACTGTATTCTTGTCTCCTTGCAAAGACAAAGTTAGAATCCTCTGGGGTGGTCTTGGACACTTTTTAGGAAATTTGACTCACTCAAGGTCTCACCCTGTCTGGAAATACATAGACTGCCATTTTGCTTAGACTTTCAAAATCCCACTGCCAAGCCATTTCTGAATGATTCCTCTAGGAAGATATTTAGGTTTTATAGCCACCAGTTTAACCCCAGTTTCTCAACTGTTTTCAGGACAATTCGGAGTGGGCAAATAAACTTCCACAAACAGACCAGTGTTGCTTCTGGCAGTTTGTAGTTTGACATGGATGTCTCTTTCTTCAGCCATGCTCACACCTCCCCTGTTGGATTTTCTTTTTCCCAGCAAGCACAGTGTGGCCTGGATCTTCGACACATCACCGTGGTGGAGCTGGTGGGTGTGTTCCCGACTCTCATCGGCAGGATAGGAACAAAGATTATGCCTCCAGCCCTAGCTCTGCAGCTCAGGTAGGGGGAAGTTCTGCTCTTAACTCTCATCCCTTATGAATGCACTTTTATCTGATAAGATTCCCTGATTTCTTTCTATTCAGTATTGAGTTCAGGCAACCTTCAATGTTTAATTGCTTTTATACTGGGAGTATTATAACCATGCTAATTGGCATATTGCTGTTTGTCCAAACAAATCATGTATTGCATAATTACCAGTGTTTTCTTTTTTCCCCCTCCAACCAAGTGTTTTTGCTTTGTCTGTGTTTGTGTTTGTGTTTGTGTGTGTGTGTGTGTGTTTGGTTGGTGAGAGAAAGATGGGTAGGGGAGGAGAACTTGAAAAAAGGACCTAAGCACTCCTTTGCCTTATTAGGAGGACCAGCATCCAATTATTCTTTCCAAGCTTGGCCTCTTTTTCCTCCCGGCTTCCAGGGCACTTGTCCTTACCCTTATGCTAACAATTATATTTTATTTTGGTTAACACTTATAAAGCTAGAGGCCTGGAGTTCAGACTCTTGAGTAATGAAAGGAGCAGACTTCAACAGCTGAGAGGTAATTTGAGAATAACCCAAAGTTTTACTTGCATCTCTTGACTGCTGTGAAATGGATAATTAGGCTAAAGCAAAACTCCTCAAAAATCTTCCTTTCTTGCCCAGCTTTTTCTCTCATGCATTGCAGGGCAGGGTGCAGATCTCTGTTTTCAGGGTCCCAGGTGGCCACACCATCTTGTACATCAACATCCCGAACATGTGGCATCTAGGTTTCTGCAAAAGGAGAAGAAAGAGAGTAAAATCAACCCACATACACTCTTTTATGCTTCACTTTGGAAGTGACACATATTGCTCACTCTCCCAGTCCATTAGTCAAAACTAGCACATGATTGCAATTGAACTTCAAGGAAGGTTGGGAAATGCAGTCCTTCTGTATTCCCAAGAAGAAGAAAATGAAATGGGACTTGGTGATCCCTAACCCAGGTATTCAGAGAGATTCACAGAAATTCATTAAGAGGTTATATGACAGAAACATATCCTTAGCAAATGATGCTATATAGATTGACACAATAGCTTCTTTCTCCAATTTTCTTATTTTCTAGCTGCCTTTGACTCATCCCATGTTTGATTATACCTTTCTCCACCCAGAAAAGAGTCTGCCTTATCCCTACCAAGGTCAAAAACTCAGAGGGCTTGGGATGGAAAAAAAAAAAGAGGATTGTGAATTCTCTTTAGTTGGCCGATGGAGGGAGAAGGCTGGGTATACTTATATGTTTTGTATTTTTTATCCTACTGAATTTGCATCTAGCACCTCCCCAGAGTATAACACTTTTGAGGTCAGTAACAGATCTTTCCAATATTTACCACTCAGTACCTAACACAGTGCCTGGCACCATCTTTGGAGCTATGTAAGTGGAATAAATAACTCTAAATTTCACTGAAGCAGCTTTACGATTTTTAGGAGCAATAGTAAGTAGCCTTTAAGAATATATTTACAATTACTGTACTAATATCTCAAGTTGAAGTATGGAAAACTGAAGACAGGATTATATTGATATCTAAAAATTTATAATGAACATTTTCAAATTAGGTTTCATGAAACTGTTGCTTATTTAGAACTATCTGCTCATACCCTTTGTCAACGAATTTTTTAAAAAAAAATTTTGTAGAATTTGCTAGTCTATAGATTGAATATATATGTTCTCTATATATTTAATCTAGATATAGTCAATATATTGCTCATAAAATCTTGATGTGGTTTTAAACTGTTTAGACTACTTGAGGAATAAAAAAATATTATTTAAGAAATAAACTTCTGTCATTCAAGTTGAATATGTTGGGGTTATTACAGACCTCTGTAGGCTGAAGATGACTTAAGCAACAAATAAATTGCTTGAATGAATTATGAAGTGGTTCTCAAACTTTAGCCTCCGTCAGAATCCCCTAGAGGGCTTGTTAAAATACATATTCCTGGGCTCTATCCCCACATTTTCTGATTCAGTAGGTCTAGGGTGGCTTGAGAATTTGCATTTTTCACAAGCTCCCAGAGGCTCACACTGTGAGAACCACTGACCTAGTGTTTTACCAAAGGCTTTACAGTTTTGAAACAGATATTTTGCCCATCAGCGTTTAAAAAGAGGGTTGATCTTTACTGTGCAGCCAGAAGATAGTCCAGGTAAATGTCACGCAGAGATGATCACTCAGATACATTACCTAATGGATTTGGTGTCAGGCCAGCATGCCCCTGGTATCAGAACTATCAGTGAGGAAAAAAGAACTTGGCAGATGGATGTTGTGCTCTTTTTCCCTTTGAATTCCACCTCAAACTGCAGCACAGGGAAAAAGAGATGAATTAGACAAAGAATGGGAAGCGGGAAAGAAGAGGAGCAGAAGCAGAATGCCTGGATAATCTAAACATTCTCTCATCTGGCTAGAACATTGTTTTCAAATAGCATTGAGGCCATGATAAAACTATTGAAGGGAGTCAGCAGAAAGGGGAGAGTGAGTGGTGTTGCAAGATCACGACCTGCTTTCTTTCTTGCTCTCATTTCTTTTAAATCTGGTTGTGTGGGCTAATTAATACTCCCTAGAGTAATTTTCCAGCAATCTCAAGGATGACAGGGACCAAAGAAGCCATCATTTTTATATTCACATTATTCTTTGAGTCTAGAGTTCCCTGGAAGATTCTCCAAGAAGAACCGTTCCCAGTCTGATGACAGACATTTGTATAACTCATCCTGTCAGCACCACTGCCGATTCCACGTTCGGTGGCGTGTCCCATGATCCATCCCCAAGATTTCTGTGGTCTCTCGGCCCCAGTGGGATGCATTCCTGTGGCTGTTGCTAGCTTGTTGATACAACCACTCAGCTCTTCCCGTGGCAGTTTTCTCTCTTTGTATTCTGTGTCAATCAAGGTCCAAGGCTCACACTGCAATGTGTGTGGTAGCAGATGGTGGCATCATAGGAGGTGTCCATCCTAGCCTCATAAGAACTATAAAATTGAATGCTCCAATTTCTCATTGGTCACTCTCTCCCACAGCCTCCAGCCACCACATTTTCTACTCCTTTGTTTCCTGGGACCTTATGTTAAAACTTGCCACAGAAACTCAATACTCTCCCTCTTAAAGATGCAGAGCAGTTTAGCTGTCCTTTCTTACCTTGTCTCATGGCCTAGCCTACATTCACATGTTTAAAGACTCATTAATGCATTTTGCTAAGTCATCTACTCCTGAGCTTCTGTATTAGCACTGCAGGAAACCTGGTGGAACCATTGTCATGTCCTCTTTCTTTTATTTCTAGTCACTAGAAGTATATTAGCGATTTAGCTTCCCACTGGGATAAAATATAAATTATTCCATTCTTCCCTTGAAACTCTCTCTTAAAAGGCAGAGAAAAGTGCAATTTGTGTATTATGTAATTTTTTTTAACCTTGATCTGTTTGTATGAGGGAAAAATATTTCTCTTTAAATCCAGATGGTAGTGTATATTCTGCCTCATACACAATTTCAAAATATCTAAAGTGAAAAGAATTCTGAAGAAGAAACTGAACAGGCTCATTTGTTTATTGGACTTAGCTTATCTCTTTGTTTGCTTTCTCTGGATTTTCCCATCTAAACATTCTTGTATTGGTATAAAAATCATATTTTTACACAGTTTAAATTCTAGTGGGGTAGAGTAGAAAGAACATCAGACACTTGAAACCACTTTGAATTTTTTTTTGGAATTATTTGAGGTACAAATTATAATTAATCAAGTCAAAATATCTGGAGTGTAGACCAAACTCAACGCCTTCTAACTATGCAGTCCCATGGCAACTGAATAGGCCATAACTATAATGTTTGGAAAGTTATTTCGATCAGCTTTGCCTAGCTCGGGTTTTCTCCACCTTGGCACTATTGACATGTGGGGCTGGATAATTCTTTGTTTGGTGGTGAGGGTTTCCTGTGCATTGCAGGATGTTTAACAGCATCCCTGGTCTCTAGGCACTAGATGTCGGTAGCATATCTACTCCCCATTGTGACAACCAAAAATATCTGCAGACATGACCAAATGTCCCCTGCAGGGGGTAGGGGGAATCACCCCTGTTGATAAACACTGACCAAGTTTTAGTGTGTATGTGGTTATGTAAAACTAGTCAGCAAACTAGGGTTTACTCCAGTTTTAATGCAGAAAAATCTGTTAGTCTTGTACATGCCTTATGGTTGCTGTTGGTGCATGGCATCATTGCAGGCCTGAAGTCTTCCTGACCATAATCTAAAGCAGTGCTTCTCAACCTCTCATGTGCATACCAGTCATCTGGGGACCTTGATAATAATGCAAATTCTAATTCAGTAGGTTTGGGGTGGAATGTGAGAGTCTCCATTTCTAACAAGTTCCCATGTGTGGCTGGTGGTCCAAGGACCACACTTTGAGTAGCAAGAGTCTAAAGGATGACTCAGTCCTCTATGGTATCAAGCATCAAGCCATTCTCTGCACACAGTGTCACTTTAGGGTTTTGGTTGGTCCACCAGAACCCTTTGGAGTTGGCATTTGACTTAGTCTTCTCTTTTCTTTGTCTGCCCCAGGCTGTTGCTGCGAATCCCACTCTACTCCTTCAGTATGGTGCTAGTGGATAAGCATGGCATGGACAAGGAGCGCTACGTCTCCCTGGTGATGCCTGTGGCCCTCTTCAATCTAGTTGACACTTTCCCCGTGAGAAAAGAGGAGATGGTCTTGCAAGCCGAAATGGGCCAGACCTGTAACACCTGATGTGATGGTTCCTCTCTTGACAGTTCTTCTTTTCCTACATAGTGCCTTGCACATGGGAAGGCCTTAAAAATATCCTTGATGTACAGATTTTTATTTGTAATTTTTAAAGTCTATTTTATTACGAGCTTTCTTTGCACTTGAAAATTAGCATGGTGCTTTTTGTACTTTGAAGTGTTTCAAAACATTATATGAACATATTTACTCTTTCTAACACTCTTTACTCCATCATGGCTGGTTAATTTTGTAGAGAAATTAGAAACTACAACCATACACATGCTTTCAACATGTTATTCAGTGTGACACATAACTCTCTTCTATTTTGTTGTTTATGTGAGACTTTTATTAATAAAATATTTTGGAGCAAATTTATTAAAACTCACTTTATTAAGCACTGGCCGTACTTCCTCAGTGTACTCAATTGTCTTAGGACTGTGATTCTTAGTGGTGGAAAAATGTGATTAATCTTGTCAGGGAACTCCGCTGAGCTGTCAGGTGCCCAGGTAGCCAATTAAAAAAACAAGCCAAGAAAAAAAA
>VBSM01001483.1:11289299-11321210 GCA_008086735.1 Cheirogaleus medius
AAAAAAAAAAGAAATGTATCCACATTAAAAAAAAAAAGAAGATAGTTTTGACTTTGCTGACCCCTTGTAAGGGTCTTAGGACACCCAGGGGTCTGAAGACCAAATATTGTGCTGCCTTAAACTGAAGAGCATTGATTGTTAATATAATTCTGGAATGGTGATGGAACCTTTAGTAGAAAAGAGTGGAAGAAAAAAATTTGGCTTCTTTCTCAGCACTGGCAGGACTCATGGAGGTTGTCTCTAGTAGCAGTGTGTCTTCTAGAGACACCACGTGCAAGGGGAAACTTGAAATTTGCTGCATCTGTTCCCATTCTCTGCAGTTATCTTTCTTTTGTTAAGTTCTATTTCCTTAGCTAAATTAATCAGAAATGAATAGCAGGGGTGAGTGGACTCTTTGGCCCATCAAGAATCCAAACTGTAACACTGCACTCACATTATCTCATTTAATCTTCACAAGCAGTTACAAATATTTCATCTCCTCCCATCTTTACTTGCTTTTTAAAAGCAAGTCAAGACTTAAAGTAACAGAAGAAGGGACACTGAGTGTTTCTTGTGTGGCTGTGCCCTAAGGGTTGCCACAGTAGGGAGGGTGTCTGTGCCAGCAAGACCTGCAACCACCACACCCTTGGCCCACCAGTCCTCTTAATACCCTTTGTTTCCCTTTATGTCTTAACCTTGGATGTGCATTGGAATTACTTGGGAAGCTTTAAAAAATACTAATGCCTTGGTGTTACCCATCCCCAACCCCCAGAGATTATGATATAATTGGTTCAGGTGCAAACAGGATTTGGGGGATTTTTAACACTTCAAGGGGATTCTCATGTGCAGCCAAGGGTGACATCAACTGTTACGGGTGAAGTGAGAAGAATGATGGGTATAACCAATGATAGGAACACTCTCTCCTCCTTTGGAGAAACACCAGTCATTGCTTCTCTGCCTTTGGCCAATGTTTAGTGTTTGTATCACAAGGTTAGAATTATGCTCTACTCACTTAAAATTGGCACATGTTACTTCTTAGGAAAAAGGCACAGGAATAATGCAAAGTACCTAGCTTTGTTAATCAGAATCAATTTTACTGGTGAATGTGCAGTGTGCAGGTACATTTCCATTGCTATGGTGTCATTTCTGAAGATGCTTAACAGTTTAAGGGTCTGTTTTCCTGTTTGCTCTATGGCTGCGTTGGAGCTTAAAGGAAATTTAATTTCTGTGCACAGCATTAGAAATTTTGTGTTTCTCTCTCTCTCTCTCTCTCTCTCTATATATATATATATATATATATATATATATATCAGAAATGACAAGTTTCCATGAAAAATGGTGTTGTGTTTAGGCAGCAGTGCTCTGAGACTAACAAATTGATTTCAAAAGGAACTGAAGTGCTATCATCTGTCTGGTCACAGATCAAATCTGAATCCTCTCTCTCTCTCTCTTGAGTATCTTCCAGTGTGTCTCTTTGTTTCATGAAATTCCATCTGACTCTTGGGTAGGCTGTTAAGTGGATTTCTGATGCCCTCTGAGACTAAACATGGAGAGAGGGATTCCCTTTCTCTTGGAAAACCAGAAAGGGAAGAAATGCTCCTATTTCTCAACAAGTGGCAGCAATTTAGAAGGTAGACTTGTGAAGAGATTGAGCTCCAAGACCCTCACAGGGGTCCTCAAACTTTTTAAACAGGGGGTCAGTTCACTGTCCCTCAGACCGTTGGAGGGCCAGACTATAGTTAAAAAAAAACACTATGAACAAATTCCTATGCACACTGCACGTATCATATTTTGAAGAAAAAACCAAAACGGGCAAAAACACCCGGCGGGCCGGATAAATGTCCTTGGCGGGCCGCATGTGGCCAGCGGGCCATAGTTTGAGGACCCCTGCTAGAGCCATGCTCCTCAGAGTCTGGTCCTCTTACTGGTTGCTAGTCCCTGGGCAATTTGTTACTGTTTCACAAAGAGATAAGGAGCTCACCCAAGAATGTAAATCAACAATGTCAATAAACTCATTTAGTTCAGCTGATGTTTTTGGATAGCAAAACTTTCTCAGTGAATGAAGCAGCACATTGATTTACATTCTGATGACAACTCTATCTTCTCATGGGTCAGCCCCCTGAGTAGCATTTTCCCTAGAGGAGTGCTAGAAGTGAGACACTTGTTTCTTTGTCTCTATGGGGACAATTAGGATATTAGGAATTAATAAAGAAATTGCAATAGACTTTTTAAAAGGCACAGTTGCTCTTGTTGTAGACTGAGAAGCCTCAGTCATTACAGTTTTTTTGGTAATAAGACAACCTGTGCAGTTTTGATTGGTAGTTTTGCTAAAGGGTTGGTAAGTTCTAGACAGGCAGCCTAGATTAAGTAATGTCTTAGAAATAAAAGCAGTAAGGAAGACCCATGTCTGTGAAAATTCTGGCTTGGCCAGAATATCTTTCAGTTGTCTCACAGGGCAGTGAATGTGGGTTAACTGTAATCCCTGAGGTTATCTGATGTGTTCCCAAACTAGTGGACCATTCTCTTCCTGCAGAAAGTTCTGAACTTAGTTCATGAAGAGTCAAAAACAACAATGAACTTGTACTGCTTCACAAAAGCAAAATTGTATCCGTGTTGGTAGCATTTGCTTTGGAATCATCTTATTTTATGAGAAATGGTATGACTAAACAACATTTTAATTCTTTGGGCCTGGTATAACAACTAGGAGTCCTGGGAAAGGCCATGACTTTCTCATTAGTCACCAGAATTAAGTTTGAGAAAGAGCATAGAAGTACTTAGGAAGAAGCAGTATTGATTCTGATTTTTGAAGTTCATTCTGAACAACACTTAATCCATCGCACCACAGCACTGCGTCGGTCTTTGAGATGAGCTGCACTGTGAATGCTAGTCTCTCATTCATTCATTCATTCATTCATCAGGAATATATTGCCAACTAGCATGGTTCATTGATCCTAAGGGGCATTTTTTTCACATTTTAATATCTTAGAAGTGAGGAGTGTCTTACAATTAGTGACATCCTTCTCCGTCAAGGCCCTGATGAAAATCATGACAGAATTAAATGGAAATTGAGGAAGGCATAATGAAATGATTATTTATAATGGTGTGGGCATGGTAAAAATAACTCGATAAGTGGTGTTGAAACACTTCAAAGCTAGCAACATCACAGGATATTTTCCACCCTAGGCCTGAAGGGCAAGGGGAGGGAGTGATTACTAGAACCCAGAGAGAACCATAGGTATAGTTTTAGGAGAGACCACCTGAGAGGAGCTGTGGCAGGGGAAAACAGTCTTTAACAACCTTCCACCCAGCAGGGAGGGAGCATGGGAAATAAATATCCTGACCTTTCTCTCCTGCTGTCCTCTGATCCCCTGCTATTCCTTGAAATTGGTCAAACTCGAGTGAAAATCAGAGGGCAAAGGAACAAAACACAGAGCAGCTTGGAAAACTGTAGAGAGTAGGTCTGGTTGGGCAAACAGGGAATATCCATCATGGTTTATCTGTTTTGCTCTTAGCATCTACTCTTTTCTTTTGTCTGAATAAAAATCTCGTGACCCCAGTACAGGGAACACAGAATTTCCCCATCATCTGCTTCAGAAGTCAGCAAACTACAGCCCACAAGCTGGCCATCTGTTTTTGCAAGTAAAGTTTTCATTGGAACACAGCCATACACATTCTTTCATTCATTGTTTATGACTGCTTTTGTGCTACAACAGCAGAGATGAGTAGCTGTGACAAAGACCACATGGCCCATAAAGCCTGAACTATTTATTATCTAACCCTTGAAGAAAATTTTCTGAGCTGTGACTATTGTATCATTGCCAGGTAATATTAGTTCAGTTATACTCCCCCATGAAACCTAAAACTTTAGCTACCACCAGTTCTCTTCACATACGATAGCTGGGGAAGAAAGAGGTTGGAAGAATCAGTAAATCAACATAAAACAGAGATGTTTCAGTCCCACTTCTGTGGCTGGGATCCAAGCTGATAATCATTTCATATTCTTCTTTACTCCTTCAGTTGGATTTCTTTACTTGGGGGATTGACCTAAATCTTCATTCCTGTAGGACATGATTCCTTAATGGCCTTGGTTTTTTATTTTTTACTTCCAGAGTCTTTTGTTGATCATCTATAGTTCAATATCAGATACATACAGCATTAGCAAAAAACAAAGATCTGTGTTTGGAGTTCAGTTTGCACCTAAAATAACCTGTTGTCTTTTTGCCTGTCTCTTCCCATAGCGATTCTCTGCCTACTCAATAGCTCCATAATCATAGGTGAGGACAGCTTTATTCTTAACCCAGATCTTTTTTTTTTTTTTAAATTTTTTTTTTAATTTTTTTTTTTAACCCAGATCTTAAAGCACAGCCCTAGAAACATGCTGGTCTCTCCAGTATCAGATATTGCCAGGAAACTTGGGGATAATCCAGGTGTCCTCAGATTGTTCTGTTTCATCACTGTCATGACCCCTGGCATCCTCCCTCCCCCTGAAAATCAACTTCAGTCATCTTGGAATCTTCATCTGGCACAGCTGAGAAATGGCAGGTGCAATGAAACTGTATTTTCCCGAAATGTTGCAGATCAGTTACAGCAAACAGAATGGCAACCCTCAAGGAAGACTGTCACTCTGGGCTCCTTTTTGACCATAGCAGCTACGTGGAAGCAGCTGCAGCTTTGATAAGGGTAATGGCCCTGTTTTTAATGGTTGCTGCAGTTTCCCACTGGCCAGGATTATTGATCAAAGGAGTGGTAGAGATACCTCAGTAAATATCCTGACCTTTAGACATAGTTCTCTTTGTAACCATTGTGTATGAGCAACTCGATTTCCTCTTGATAATCACTCCAGCAAATACAGGTAACTATTTCTCAACCTGTAGGTTCAGTGGCCTAAAGAACCCAAAATGTTTAAGAGGCATTATCAGATTCTAATGAAATAGAGCCGTGACTGTTTCCTGTGTAAGCTTTCCTTCCTTGGGCATTGGAACACTTAGACATATTGAACCCAAGCTTATGGAGATATGTAGGACAAATTTCTTAAGTAGGCTATTAGGTATAATTATAAGCGGGATCATCTCCAGCTCTATATCTTGGTCCCTGAACCCATGCTTTTTGGCAATGAGGGAGACAGCACTATATATTGGCTGCTGGTTTAAAGCAAATACTACATCACATAAGTTATTACCCCAGCCTCACTAAGTATTGTCTATCAGCTGATTCTGTAACTGAGCTTTGAGCAAGCCATTCCATTTTTCCATCAAACTAGCTATTTTGGGGTCATGAGGTATGCAGTAAGACCAATGAATTCCATAGCATGAGCACAAAGATGTGCTTTCTACACTGTAAAATGAGTTTCTTGGTCAGAGGCAGTATTGTGTAAGATATTCTTTGAGTCTAAGTATGCTGATGAATTCACATGACAGGGAAAACAGTATACCTTCTTTCTTATCTAAAGACCTATCATCTTTCTTGCCCTTTGTTATAATGTACTCCAGAGGGAACTTGATTATCTTTATATAGAGAATGGTATGCTGATCTGTCATGTTGACAACACTTTGAAGTTCTAGATGTGGTATCTTTACTAGAGCAAAGCCATAAAGTCCCTAGTACATGGTGTTCATCTACTGACTGGGAAAATGCTTTCTTTTTAATTCCCATCGGCAAAGATAATCAGAATCAGGATATCTGCTTTAGAGAGCACAGAAATCTTTTTGAGGGAACATATATATTTAAATGATAATCTGCACATTCTAGGAAACCTACAAAGAACATCTCTCTTCATTTTTGGCTACCTGATAATTCTTCCGGTGAACAGAGGCATGAAGATTGGAGGGTTTTTGTTTGTTTTTCATTCAGACAAACTAACATTTACTAAGCGCCTATTACTGTGCCAAGTGCTGAGAATGCTTCTCAAATATGTAGCAATACAATCCTAAAATTATATTTTGAGAGCCTGCTTCCTAGGAATACTTCTGATACAAATTACTGTATCAATTAGGGTTCCAACAGGAAAAAAAAATGGAACACTTACTGTGGCTGTGACATTGAGGAAAGATTAACAGAAGGACTATTTATAAAGATGTGGTCAGAGTTAAGGGAGAGTAATAAGGGATGGTGAAGTTAGCAACAGCTGGTAGTCTTTTACTACTAGCAGTCCTGAGGGGGTGAAGAGGAGTGATTACTGTAGCTCTAGCTATAGGAGAAGGCCACCTGTTAAGCATTATAGTCCTGGTAGAGGAATGTAGCCACTGTCGCTGTGTGACCCAGCAGGAGCAAGCCAGGGGAATAACTATATCAATCTCACTTTGGTCCCACCATTCAATCTCCTGCTGATACCTTCCTTTGTCTAAACCCAACCAAAGTCCAGAGAGTAGGAGAGCCCCACTGAAAAGGCTCACCTCTTGAGGGATAGAACTATATGAAGAAGAGCAAAGAGAAAATATGCAGGGAAGTATGTAGACTATCCTGAACAACATGTTACAATTACAATTGGTAGCATTTGTTTCTTTATTAGTAGTATGTAAAATAAGACTACATCTTACAATCATCAATGATATTTAAGACTAAATTAATTCCAGCACATGCTAGAATGTTAGAGCTTATAGGGAACTTGGATATCATCCAGTTCAAGTTCTCCACTTTATAGATGAGAAAACTGAGGCTCAGAGAGAGGGAAATGTCTTGCTCAAAATCCACAGCAAGTAGCAGAGCTGGGAGAAGGAGCTAGGTCTCTTAAATATCAACCCAGTGTTTTGTTTTGTTTTGTTTTTTGTAATACATTACCTTCTTTCAAGGCTGGGTTAACAAAAATGTAGTCCTGAGTCAGGCCTCACATTTTGCACTGGCCTAAGCCAAATTGGTATCCAAATGCTTTGCTCTATGACTGGTCATCAGCAGCAATGCAAATGCTGAATCTTAACTGAAAATAGAAGACACAAGCTAGGAGATGTTTTATTAGTATTATGGAATAAAGCTTTCATAATAAAGACTAGTATTATGGAATAAAGGCTCTATTTCCTCAGGTTTAGAGGAGATTGTATGCAGATTCAGTTGGTCCTCATTGTATTAGGCAAGTTGGCACAATCATTTAGAATAAAAAATATCCAGGTCTTTCATTCCAAGAACTCTGAAACAAGGTCAGACTATATGCCTGGGGAATGTCTTCAGGATAGTCACAGGAGAACACACACACACACACACACACACACACATACACACAAAGGACATTAGTAATCAAGCATGTGTATGTGGGGAGAAATCAAAACTGAGCAATAAAAAAGCCTCAAAGACTGGCAAATGGGGTGTCTTGGGCCAATGTTCACATCGACTAAAACTAACAGGCAATACTCTTAAGGATCAAGATCAATTTTGCCATTTTCTCTACACCAATGCTTTGAAGACTTAATTTTTCCTGAGAATCAACTAAAGATCTTATCATAATGAGGATTCAATTCAGTGGGTATGGGCTGGGGCCCCACATTCTGCATTTCCCAGCATGTATTAGTTTCTAGGTGATGCCAATGCTGTTGGTTCATGACTCACACTTTTAGAAGCAAGTCTCCAGATCATGACAGGCACAAAATATCTGTCTGGGTTGCAGTTTGGTGAAATGCAGAGAACAGACTTAGGGATCTGAACTAGGAAGCTCCACATGGAGTGAGGCTCTATTAAATACTATCTTTGTAACTGTGGTGAGTAACAACCTCTCTGAGCCTCTCAGGTCTTTTTTAATCTTTTGTGTTTTAAAATACAGCTTTAAATTAGGTAACAGTTTGTAAAGCACTTGACACATAGTAGGTGCTTAATAAATGTCACTTCTGATCCCTTCCCTTGTCACTACCTATGACTTATTGAAGGGAGGGCAAAGGGAGTGATAGTGTCAGAGTTCAGGCTTATGAGAAGATAAGTGAGCAGAAACCAAAATGAGGGACAGATTCCATAGCTGAGCACCAAGAAGAGTTGTTCAATATTATTCTAGCCTTAAAACCAGAAATCAGACAGTTATCCAATCTGTGTGTCAATTCAGCAAAGACAAGTATAAAAGCAGGAGGAACAAGTGACATATAAGGACATAGAATCCATCTTTAACATGTTGACTGCCACACTAGAAAAAAAAATTTTTTTCCCCTTGGGTCCACCATGCTTTATTACAAAAATAGAATAAGAACTTCGAAAACAAAATGGTCTTTTCTAATTTAATGAAAAATTTGTTATTTTTTATTGTTTTGTGTGCATGAGTTATATGCAACTTGAAAAATATTTCATGTGGCTCCCAAGGTGAAGAGACATGTGAGTTACATATGCTTCATGAGGTCCCAGGCTCAAAACTAGCATGAGTTAAATACAATTCACATAGCAGTTAATGTGTTAAGAACTCAGGAATAATTCATATTAAAACATGTTAGAGATATTATGAAAGTGAATTTAATGCAAAAGACATTATAATTTGCAGCAAATACAGGGTGGCACAAAGCTTTGGTCAGGGATACATACTCTATACTGAAGCTTAGCAGTAGGCATGTTAAACATTTTAAGTATTGCTATTAATTTTGGACTAAACATGGTAAGACAAGCAAATAGGAACAGTTGTTTGTAGCCAGCAATAACAAAAAACCACTAGCAAAATGAATGCAGATCTTCTATCATCTCTTGTGATTAAAAAAATTGCTATTTTTTCCTCAGAGTTCTTCCATCCTTTCTTCTCTCTTCTTAAAAACAAACAAAAATACTATATTGTACACTTAAAAATTTGTTAAGAAAGTAGATCTCATATGAAGTGTTCTTACCACAGTAAAAGAACAAATTAGCTATCAAGCCACAAAAAGACGTAGAGAAACCTTAAATACATATTGATAAGTGAAAACAGCAAGTCTGAAAAGCCTACATGTCATATAATTCTGACTATATAACTTTCTGCAAAAAGGCAAAACTAAGGGGAGAGTAAAAAGACCAGTGGTTGCCAGGGTTTAAAGCACAGGGGATTTTTAGGGTCATGAAACTATTCTGCATGATAATGTAATTGTGTATATATGATAGTATGAATTTGTCAAAACCTACAGAACTGTAAAACACAAAAAATGAACCCTAATGTAAACTATGGTCTTTAATTAATAATGTTTCAATATTGGAACATCAATTGTAACAAATGTACCAATGCAAGGCGTTAATCACAGGAGAAACTTGTGGGGGGGTGATATATGAGCACTATTTGTATTTTCTGCTCAATTTTTTTCTGTAAACCTAATACTGCTCTAAGAAATAAACCCTATTAACTAAAAACAAACAAATAAAAGTTAACAATTTCCTATAGGAGCAAATAAGAGCAAAGAGTTTAGGAGAGTAAATTGGCAGCTGAAGCAGGTGGCTGTTGGGAGATAGCAGAAACGAACAAACATACTCATGTGTAGGTGACCCAGTCTATGCCAGAATTTGGAAAATTACCACTCTCATTGCTTCCAAAGGAGAGCCCCCATTCCAGTGTCCCAGTGAGCCACTGATTCTGAGATGTTCTTAGTTATTGAAAGTGTGTCTTCCTTCTCCAGCCCACTAAAACCCTTGGACTCATCTTTAGGGCCCAGAGAAAACCCAGTGTGCTCATGACTACTCTGCTCAATCCAGGAATGGAGACCTAGTAGATTCACAGAGCTGGGCCAATACTTGGGCTGATGATGTGGTGCACTTCTCAGATGCTCTTTAGGTATTTGCACAACATTTATTTTGAGGTGCACCTATCTAGTGGAAGGGATTCAAAGGAAGTCCCCAGTAAAGGCAAATGGACCTTTTTCCTATGTCTTTAGCAATTCATGTCTGGCCCAAACTTGCATGCCTCATTGAGCAAAACAAAAGTCCCACCTCCAACCAGACCTGTTCTTAGAAGGCAATTTAACAACCATCAATTGCTCTTCAGGTATGGGGTTCCCACCTCATTTATCTACACAAACACATATTATTTCTTCTGCTAATACCATATGCTCCTGAGAGTTCTCCACCTCATTACATTTCCAGAGATGTTTAGTCCCCTTATAATTTGGCACCCTGGGAAGCTGCCAGGGCAGTCCACCCCTCAACCTGGCTCTGCACATTTAGATGCTTTGCAAGCAAACAACTCTAACAGAGCTGGGTTCTGAGGTGACAGGTAAAAGGTGAAAATTAAGAATAACATTTCCATAAACCCATGTGGAAAAAGCATTACAGGTATCTCCTAAGTTTCTGGTGTGCACCCCATCAGCCAGAGGAACAATGTAAGAAAATATTTAGATATAGGGGGGACAAATTAATTGGGAGTAATGGGGAAGGCTAAAGGTAAAAATATTCAAGAATAGTCCAGATATCTCTTTCTTCACATCAACTGAAAGCCAATGATCTGTCTTCAAAAACATCCACTTAGGAATAATGAATACTGGGAAGGGATAGAAATGAAAATATATTCCCAATCCCCAGTCATTCCAACTATGGTTCAACCATAAATGATCGACATGACTGCTCTGTGATGGCTCCTTTCCTTCTTTCCAAATGAGAAAGGTTTAAACATTAGTTTTATTGTTGGGACCCATCAATTCCTGTGGACTGACACAAACAAGGTTCAACTTTCTAAAGACAAAATGAATCATTGGCTAAGTAGAAAAAAAATGCTTAGAAAGAGCAATCAGATTCCTTCCCAAAAGTAAGTGTATCTAACAATAAAGAGGTAAAAATAAAATATACAGATTCAAACACATAGTTAGTTCTCTGCCCTCCTATAAGGAGACATCTTTTCCTCAGCAAATTCCAATGATTTCAACTTTTGCTTTAATTATTATAATAAAGTATTTAATTTCGGTGCTGTGCTAATTTTTGCCTCATTCAGAGAAAAAGGAAAGCAGAGACAAGTATTGTGCTTAAATACTGGAGAGAAAAGTATGCTCTTCTATCTTATATGAGTGTTTTGACATTTATAGGTGATACTAACTATATGTTCTGCTTTCCTTTTCCAAGTATGAAAGGACCCCTCTGCCAGAATAGTTTGATAAATTCCAGTGAGGTAAATGAGGTACAATTGATAATCTTTGAAATATTATGCATTACTCGTAGTGACAACAGGAATGTGTGTTTTTATCTAACTTGTTTTGACAGAATGGTAAATTTTCTTCTGTAGATAAAAAGCAGATTTCTGAACAACATTCCTGTGAGGAAGGCAGGTTTCATCTCCCTGACATAAGGGATAGAGAATGGGCCATAGAAAGAGATGGTCATTACACTAGAAGACAGTGTTGAGGAAAGATGGTTTGCTTGTAGATTCCACAACCGGTGGACAAAAAACTGCCCACAGATTTTCTCTCCATTAAATTAAATATTTTCTATAATATTCCTTATCTAATCAGATGAAATATGAAATTCCAGCCTAAAAATAAATTACTATCATTCAGAATGAGTAATCCAGCACAAAATGTGTTTCTTTAAATTTTTACCCAGAAGTATCTATATTATCATTTTTTGTAATGTTTTCTATACTCTGGAGACCACTTTATTGTACCTAAAATGCTTAAGACCTAACCCAGCATCCGGGAAAAGAAGGTCATAAAAGAGATTATGAGCCACAGAGTACTATAACTAGCTCACTAATAATGATATTTTTTTTACAGTGGGTTAGAATTTACAAAGCATATTTACATATATTGCCTCATTTAAGATCTTCAATTACTCCCAGGTAACCCAATTATTCCTATTTCATAGGCAAATAGGCCAAAGCCTAGATTGGATAATTGACTGAGGTCACAGGTTTGGTAGGTAGTTAAATCAAGACTTGATCTAATATCCTCTGAGTCAAAGGTTAGCCTCTTTCCACCTCACCATGGTTACCCTGTAATTAATAATCTCTGGGTTATCCAAAAGAGAGACTATTCCAAAGCCAAATCCAAGCAACTGTCATCACATAGAGTTGGTCTGAATAATACATTTGAGATAATTTTTCCTCTAATGCAATGTTTCTCAAACTGTGATACACTTGTACTAGAATCACTCAGGAAGCTTGATAAAAATGATGGAGATTCCTGGAGATTTTGTTTAGTAGGCTTGGAACAATGCTCTGAAATCACTGTGTTAAATTTATATACCAGATGATTCAGATAATCCTTTGGAATCCTTGATGTAGTGCTACTTCCCTGGCTATTGTTTAAATCTTGTCAGATCCTATTTTTATTATTCTTTTGTCTGTATAAACTTCCCCCTACTATTTCTTTTCTTTAATTTCAGAGATCATAAATGACAGGATTGTAGGAGGAAAACCCTTCTGCCAAATTCTAGAGGCAATGTTCTGTTTAATGTGAAATATTAATATCTACATGGAAGGAAAACAAATATTGATCACAGCCCCAAACGCTACAGGTTCTCCTTTTACGTGCTTCTGGGACTTGATATTTTGATCCACTTTGTTTCTAAAAGTGGGGTTTACCCTTATTTTTTCCATGACTTTCTCCTCTCCTACCAAATGAAAACCTTGAAGTATCAGGTGATGATAGGACTAATAGGACTGTGAATGAGGTGGGCATAATTCATTCATTAGTTACTTATGTACTTAATGATAATTAGTCATACATTTGTGTATGTTTCTTTTTTTTTTTTTTTTTTTTTTAGAGACGGGGTCTCGCTCTTGGTCAGGCTGGTTTCGAACTCCTGACCTTGAGCTATCCACCCGCCTCGGCCTCCCAGAGTGCTAGGATTACAGGCGTGAGCCACCGCGCCCGGCCTCACATTTGTGTATGTTTCTTAAAGGACAGAAGGCCAAGAATATGAAGTTTCATCAAAATAACTTTGTTTCTGGTGTTTTGTGACCTGGAAAATATAGATACTGATGAATCCTGTGACAGTAACAACCTAAGTGAAATGAGAGCTGATTACCTGAATCTTCCGTGGCCTGCAATTTACATACTGCATGGATAAAGTCAGGCTTTTGAGCTTGCTCCTGTCTCTTTATAACAAATATGATTCAGCCAAGGGAAAAAATGAGAGTTTAGATCTCCAAACCAAAAGTACAATGTTACAGGCAAGGCCATGCTCACTTCGTCAGAGAAACTGACATGCTAGGCTGGAGAAAGCACACTGTGTTTTGATTTATGCTGAGGTAAGCTGAGGTAACTACAGTGTTTGTAGAAAGGATGCTTTTTAAAATTTGCATTTACTTTTTAATTGACAAATAATAATTGTATATAATATGGGGTACAATATGGTGTTTTGATACATGTGTACATTGTGGAATGATCAAATCAGGCTAATTAACATATCCATTGCCTCAAATATTTATCATTTCTTTGTGGTGAAAACATTTAAAATCCTCTCTTTTAACTCTTTTGAAATATACAATACATTATTATTAACTATAGTCACCATGCTGTGCAACATGGTGACTATAGTAAACTTACTTTTAAAAGACCAATCAGTAAACAAATTCAGAGATTTTTCTTGATCTTTGTGGAGCCCAGTTGCCTTATCTGTTCATTGAAAGTTAATCTGTTAATTGGGAAAATGACAGTTTCTAAAGATGCCTTACTGATCTAACATTCTATGATGTTACTTCTTTTTGTTTTCACTTATTTCACAAATATTTTTTGATTACATACTCTGAGCTAAGCTCTCAGGTTATAGCTGTGAAAAATTATAAATATTGTCTCTCTCCTCCTGAATTTTACATTCTAGGGACATGACAGGGAGGGAACAGACATAAACATTAATGGATTCATTACATGAATAATTTATTATAAATATGATGTGTGCAGTGAAGGGGAAATAGAGGCAGGCTGCTATGACCTAGTTCAGCAGGGTGATCAGGGGAGGTTTCCCTGAAGAGGTAACATTTAAGACCTGGTTAGTTCATGGGAATCAGACTGATGAGGAGAAAGACCAAGAGGATTCCTGGCAAAGGCCATAGGGTGGGATTAAGCCTGGCGCAAATGAGAAGCAGAAAAATGCCCTTTGTGTCTGAAGAGAAGGGAAGGGGATGCACGGCCTGGGACAAGCTAGAGAGGAGGCATTGGCCATCTTATGCAGGGCCAAGAGCAAGAATTTACATTTTATTCTCATGAGAATGGGAAGCCATGGAAGGTTTTAAAGATCACTCTGGGGATGGACAGATAGATCGACAATGATAAGCAAGTATAGTCAAATGCCAATGGTAGAGCTGAATTTAAGTGGTGGGTATAAAGGTGTTCACTGGAAAATTCTTTCAACTTTTCTGTATGTTTGAACATTTTTTAATAACATGTTGGGACAAATCATTCTGGCTATAGTAAGGAGAATGGATTGAGGGAAGACCAATTTGGCTACATAGACAGAAGCTGGGAAACTGTTGCAATAATCGTGGGGAGGGGTGATTGGTGGCTTGGACTAGAGTGGTGCCATGGAGACAGAACTGGACAGGCCCTAGAGATATTTAGAAGAGAGAATCAATAGATCTCCTGATCAATTTTGCCTCAGGATAAGGGAGAGGCAGAAATCAAAGATCACTACCAAGTGTCTGGTTACTGTAACTAGGTGGATGATGGTACCAGGTATAGAGACAGGACACACTAGAGCAGGAAGACATGTGTGCAAGGGAGAGGGTAGAATAAACAGCTCATTTTTAAATATGTTCAAATTATAAACTATCCTGGCGGAGAAGTCATATGGACAGTTGCATCTGGTTTTGAGGCCTACAGGAAGGTCTGGGTTGGAGATGTGAGTTTGAAGTTCAAAGTGTAATAAAACCATGAGAGTATGGTTCATGATAATGCCTGAAAGGCTGTACAACATGAGGAGAAAAGAAAGGCTGGGCGCTGAAGAATCCAACTTTAACCAGTTGTGTAGAGAATGAGCAAAGACAGAGAAGGAGAAGGAGCATCTACAAAACAAACAAACAAAAAATCAGGAGCATTAGAGAAGGCATCTATTGGTGTGCTTTTGAGTTGTTTCCAATATCTTGCAATAAATGCCCTTGTATATACTAATTTCTCATATATACATTCTATCTCTGTAAGATAAATACCGAGAAGTGGAATGGCTGGGTAAAATGTATACTTAATTTTAAATGTCAAAGTGTTTAGTTTTGAAAGAAAAGATTGCTTAGAAAAGCCCCTGAATAAAGATATTTTAGTTAACCATATTTAATGTGCAGTTGATAGGACTGAATAAATAAATTTGATATATACCTATAATGTAATACCCTGTAGGCATAAAAAAGAATGAGACTTTCAATATACTCTAATATGGAAGGGGAGAGAATATTTACTTTTCACAATTTTGAACTATTTGAATTCTGTGCTATTCAAATATATTATATATACTTAAAAAATATTATTTGTAACTCTATACCATACTTTGTAAAAGTGACCTAAAGATCAATTTGCCTTTTATTTCCAAGAGCAACACCAACAGTTTTCTGATAGACTTTTGCATACTTGGGTTTTGTGTTATGTCAATACCTAGTTAGATGTAATGAAACCATGATACAGAGAATTGTTCTAAACCATGATACAAAGATCTGAACACAAAGTTCATGCTTTTCTTGATTTCAAGTTATACATTTTGAAATTTATTATTTCGCTACATTTATTATTAGTGAATAAATTCACTTTGTTGTATCTACTTCAGAGATGTCTCCAGACTTCACCATCATCACCCTCTCACCTCCCCTAAAAATGTCACTGAAGACAGAACAAATCACATCAAGTCTGAAGGCAATTTATTTTTTCTGTGTGGAAAGTAGTGATGATCTAATACTTTTTGTTTTCTGTTTTTAAGAAGGGCAGCATAGGGATATGAGTGTGAATTAAAAAACAAAGTACCATACTTACTAAGCTACAGTAGACTAAAAGCTTTAATTTTCTAGAATTAGATGGCCTATTACTAAATAATATTGAAGATGGATTGTTTATTCCCTTACTAATAATAACACAAATATATTCTTAAACCAGTTTTCAAAATTTAAGATGTCTAGAAATATGGAACAACTAGCTAGAATAAGCCTGAAGTTCATTCTAGCTCTCCTAATACTAAAATTCAGTTTCTATACTTTTAAAGATTTTATATGAATTCAAGTGAAAAATAATGAGCTGATGGGCTAGAATGTGACTCCAGAACATACCTGAGCCAGGTATGTTCATGCTCAAGTAATCAGACTCCGTTCCACCTTTCTTGATAAGCATAGGATCATGCCAAGGACTGCAGTGAAAAGAACACTGGCCTACGAGTCATACCCCGATTTAAGTCTGGATCCAGTAACAGCCTCTACAGGACCTTGGGCAAGTTATCTCAGCTCTCTGGGGTTCAGGTTTGGAATCTGCAAAATGAGGAACCAGGTCTGAGGTCCCTTCTAGCTTTAACTATCTTTGCATCTAAGTTTGGTGGCTCAAACATTTGGAATTCCAGGTGACAGAAGGTATGATAGATTGAACTACTGGCCCCAATTCTGCACCCCTTCCTATGTGCTTACTCATTCATGGCTTCATTATGGGCAAAGCATATTTCCCTGCCTCTTGATTTTGAGTTTGGCCATCTGACTTCCTTTGACCAATGGGTATCAGTAGACATGACACAACCAGGGGCTCAAAATGTACTCAAGCAGTGGGGCCCATCTTACTGCACCTCTGCCATCATCATGCTCTGGCTATTCCTTTGGCCTAAGGAGGATGAGACGTGAGCAGCCAACCTAGACCTCCATGCCTGTAGCAGGAAGCAGAGATGCCCTAGCCAACCTCTGTACCCATGAGAAGAAAGGATTGTCATTTTAAGACACTGATATTTGGGGTGGTTTGTCATTCAGCATTATTGTCGAAATATATAACCACTACAAAAGGAGATAACAAAAACATAGGAAAGGAGAAAATAAGGGAGAGAGAGCAAATAGAATCCATGATTCTTTACCTTAACAGGGCAGAGGAGAAACAGAAGTGAAACAACAAGAGTATCTCTCTTTCATTAAACCAGTCTCATCAGTGAACAAAATGTGAAAAGTTGTATCAGTTGACCATTATTTCTTATTCCCTTTTGGTTAATGGCTTAGAACATTTTATAAAATAAATGTTTATGACAGAGCTCTCTAATAGCTAAGGTCATCAGTAGGTGACCCTACATCCCAATTTTCCCAGGTCGATCCTAGTTTACATCTGTCATTCTGGTGTAATTATTTATCTCTCTTCACTCTCAAAAGTAGGCTGATTTAGATGATAAATTCTACAGTCACCACAGAAAGCCCTGTCAGTCCATCCTGAGATATTACCTGGTTATTCTACAAGTTTGCTACAATAACAGGACCACCCTCTCACCCCAGCCAACATCCCTATCATGCCTTTCTTGGATCACAGGCATTCCTAGGGAGAAAAGTGTGGCCAGTAGTATCCTTCCTCTTACTCTTCAAGTGATCTATCTTTTCAGTGGTCCTCTTTCTCCTCAAAGTGTTTGAGGAAATGTAAAGTAACTCATAATTAAAAAAAGGTTGGGGACCCAAAATATCAATTGTAGTTTCAAATAAGCTTGTGTCATTTCTTTTATGGTATAAACCCTATGAGCCATTGCAGAATTTGCTTTTTGATAGGACAGTGTAGTACACTTTCTGTCATCCATTCAAGAAGGCCCTCATGGACAAATAGAGTACATGTATTTTTAGGCACTCGGCAAGACCCTAAATGTTCATACTGACAACTCTTCCCTCATGTCCCAATACCGTCAGGTGAGAAATGGTAGGGAAGCAGAGTCCTAGGTCCCAGCTTGCTACTGGTAGGAAATGGCAGCCAGATAGTCCCCAGAGGTCTCATTCTTGGAGAACTTGTCCCTTCAGAGCCTACACTTCCCCATGCTGGAACGGAGCATGAGTACACCCTCGGCGGGAGTCCCAGGGTTGTTGGCCATCTTTTGCCAAAGGCGTTGCTCTTCCCCCTGGGAGTCCATCCAATCCACGTTCTTCCCATGGCTCACACCTGAAGAAGGGAAAGAGGAGCATCACACTTCACAGATGAAATGTTTTGATCTCCTAAAAGGCATCTATCAACCTCTGAGGGGCCCTTTCAACCAGAGAGCCTTACACTGGCTCGTTCTCACTTAGCATATCTAGTGAGTGGTGTTAGAATGGAATCAATCCTTTGCAGCCTGCACTACTCTCTTTTGTCTTGACGATGTGATACTAATAAGGATGGCCCTGGTGACTCATTTCCTCCCCACTTTGGTAGTTTAGCTGAGAGCTGGCTCATCTGGACTGAGTTAACATGACAGAAGAACAGGCTGAACTGGACTCTAAGGCTCTCTTTTTCTAACAAGGCCACTTTTCTGATCTGGGGGGTATTCTATTTTAGTGGCATAGATATCCCTGGCTCCCCTTAATCTATAAATAAGTAAAGCATCATAGGGGTGGAGTATTTCACAGCAGAAATGGTAACCAGGGGCCATGCAGACCATCTAGGTTTGGCCTAAGCTATGGGGTAATGAAAGTTTTGGGGACTGCATATGACCTACTACTGTAATCCCCCCTCCCAATTCACCCTCTTATAGCTATGTCTTGTGGCACCAGTGATGGGTTTCCTTGACCTGTTTTAACATTAGATGTTAGTTTTTTAAGGGGAAAAATGGATTTCATTTCAATTCAACCAGTGTGAATAATAACTGCAAGTCTTGAACAGAAATGAGAATATGATGAAGTAAAGTTGGTTTTGTAAGTTCATCTCTCGCCTGTCAGAAGACTGTGCTGTCTTGGTGATCCTCTCCCAAGCAAAACCTAAAGCAAGGCCCAAGAAAGTACTTGAAATTCACTTAGTTTAAAGTATAAATGTTAGTCTATGAAAGGACTAAATATAAACATTATACCTCCCAAACTTCTAGACTAGGGATAAAAAGTCACAGTAGTAATGTTTGTATTTTAACAATGAACAGATCCTTAGCTAAAAAAAACGGAGTTTCTGTTGTAGTTTTGGGATTCAGCTACAGCCTAAACTACATATACATCTATTGCACATCACACTTGCAGGAATCATGCCCCTATTCCATGCCCAGTCACAGACCATCACAGGGTCCCCAAATCCCTCACCGCTTCCAGAATTCAAACGAACTCCTCCCAGAAAGATGTTGCTGGAAAAGGCCTCCTTGTCCCAGATGGTAAGTTCTAGGCAAACATTCTTTAAGTCCTGGGGGTGCAGGCCACTGAACATGAAAGTATGATTCCACTGAGGGTTAACACTCTTTTTTATTACCAGAGTTTTGTGCTTGGTGGCTTTGTTATCATCAGGGAGCAGGTAGCTGCAGGAGAAAACACAATCAGGCCACCAGTGAGATGGTAGGCAGGACATGTCATCTTTGAGTAGTCATTTGAATTTCCCATAATTTCTTGTGTGTGTGCGCAAGTGTGATATGTGTATTTGATTTTCTCTCCTAGGTTCATATACACTCAAATCTGGATTTATTTAGAGGAATGGCTTATTATGTCTTTCAAGAGGGGCAAAAGTAAAATACTCTCCTTTCTAATCCTATTTTGATCCTTCTCCCCGTCTTGAAAAGAAAATATTCTCCTGTGGTAGACACTATTGAATGCTCTGCTTCATATCTTCTTGGCCCTCCTGTAAGTTTATTTGTAGCCAAGATGGGCAGTTCCTGCATGCTTTCAGCTGCCCACCTCAAGCACCTTTGTCTCTTGGCTTTTCCAATTAAGGATTTTCTCTGATGTTGCATGAGCTGGCTCAGCTTATGTGAGGGGAACTCAGAGATTTAATGCCACTAGCATCAATCCACAACCAATGAGTTTTGGAAATTGGTGGAGGAATCCCCTAGCTTCCCTGACCTTCAAAGGGACAATCCTAAGGTATATTCCACAGAGTTCCTCATTGCTTCCCCAGTGGAATTAAGCCCCAGTTGCCCACAGTGGTAACTTGCCCATTAACATATCTTTTTATCAGCTTCCCTCCCTTCCTTGTCTCATTTTCTCGACTTTCTCACTGGTGTTTCCTGAAATTGTTTTTTCCCAAATAAAATACCTGTACCTCAGACCTTCTCTATTGTGGTTGAAATACCGCACTCATCTCTAGGTTATGTGACGAATATAACCCTTTCCCTCCTTTAGGGAGCATATTTTAGGGAAGAAGCCAGATGTATGTACGGAATAAGTACATGAAACAAAAATGAAAAATACCACAAGCAAATGATTTTATAATAAAGATACATTAGGTCACTTAAGATTTCATTTCATGTAGCAAGCAGAGACTGCTTACCTCCTAATATCCATTTTCCCCTTATTTTTCTCTAAAAAATCTCCCTATGTTTTTATTTGGGCACAAGGTTGCCCAGAATAAAGACTATATCTTCCAGCCTCCTTTTCAGCTAGTATAGCCATGTGACTGAGTTCTGGCCAATGGGGTATAAGAAGTAGGTCTATATAAAACTTCTGGGAAGTATCCTGCCAGCCAGAATTTGGATGAGATAGCTGACACTTGAGCAGCTATCCTGGCCCATGAGGTGGATATGATAAGGAGATAGCAAAAAACTGGGTACCTGATAATCATGGTGTCATGATGCTTCCATACCTGCCCTGGATACTTACTTCCAGTCTTTGTCTACATGTATGAGAAAAAACTTTTGTCTTGTTTAAACCACTGTTATTTTGGCTCACAGACAGATGGAATGTTAACTGATACATTTTGTAATATTAAACATTACATAAGGGTCTATTCTTGCTCTCTTACTCTTTCTTCTTCTTTTTAAAAAATTCTCAGGTCCTTTTAAAATCGGTGAGCATTGTAGAAGGGAAGGGCATGCCTCTAATCCTCACTTGGGTGAGGCAAAGACATAAAATGTAACCAAAATGTTTGTACCCTCATAATATCCTGAAATAAAAATAAAACAAAATAAAATCACCTGAATGTTTAAGTATAACTAAAGAGAGAATGAGAAAGTTACTTCCTTTTTTTTTCTTTCTAGAACAAAGTACTGTCCTTTATTTTTTTCTACTTCATAGATTTCCAACATGATAAAGTAAAACTGTTTCATAAGATGTTAAGTACTTCTGCAAGGCCACAGTGAGGCCACAGGCCAGGAGCCATCCCCTCATCCCACCAGACAGTGAGCATCAGAGGCCTGAATTGGATGGGGGGACTGCTGAGGCAAATTGCAACAGCAGGATCCAGACAGAGCATTTTTTCTATGCTTGTGTCTACTGCAAGAAAGAATGAAGGCCAGATGGGCAGGGATGCAGGCACCAAACTCACCAGTGGGGAAGCCCCTCAGACATCTGCCTCTCCTCATTACTGGCTTTACCAAAGTTAGAACAGGTGAGGGTTAATGCTTGACTCATTTTCTTGTGGGGAAATACACTTTTCTAAGATGGCTTTGAGGAGAGGAACAATATTATCTTTTGACTCAAAGAATGAACCTCATGGTCTGGCATCATGGAAATTTGTTTTACCTCATGTGCTTTATGGTGCTCCACGAGGGCAGGGATTATATCATATTTATTTTTGAAATCACAGCACCTAGTGCTTGCTACATATGCATTTGTGTGCTTATTTGAATGAATGAAAAATATCCTTCTAGTCCTAGTTCTTCTAATTCCAATAGAAAAATCTCCAGTGGTCAGAGATCAAGAGGGATTTGGTGTTTGGGCTGCCTGTAATTGGGCAAGAATATCCACTTAAAGGGCTGCATTCCCTCAGGAAACTGCCCTGTGCTCTTCGAAGTGGACACAAATGCTCAGCAGGCAGTCCCAGAGTCTCTGCAAAGCACTCCCCAGTGCATAAGTCCAGCGAGAATGCTCTTCCATCTCCATTTTTTACAATTTCTCCCAAGAGAGCAAAACATCAAGGATCTGATATTTTGGTTGTTGCATATTGCCGTAACAAATGATAACAACACACAACATGTAGAAAAATTACATGTAGAAAAGCATACTTTCCCCCCGCCCCCCGCTTTGAGCAATGAATCTCACAAGAAAATTGCCAGTCTTGAGGGTGAGAGTGATGGGAACTCCTGAAATATGTTGGAAACAGAGTGACAGAATAGGCAGTTCTCTCCACACTTGTATTGTTTTAGAGTAAAAGCCAGCATTTAAGGGTATTTCTCTCCCAATACATTTCCAGTAAGCAGAACATAGAAGACTCACAGCCATCATTGGCTTGTGGATCACAATCACAGATCTTTTTTTTTTTTATCTCCCATTAAGTATCATCTGAAATGAGCTAAAAGAAAATTACCCCTTCACAAAGCTATCAGAAGTGCCTCCTGACTTCACTGCTGTCAAATTCTTTGCTTCTTTGATGAACACTTCTAGTACTCCTCCAGAGATTACAGGCAACTCCTTCTTCTTTCCCTTCTTAAAGGTCTTCTTTCCTGCATCAGCCACCAAAACAAAATGAGATAAAGATAAAGATGGAGAGATGAGAGAGAGAGAGAGAGAGAAAGAGAGAGAGAGAGAGAGAGAGAGAGAGAAATATCATGGTTTCCATTTCATAATTTACAAAAATCATCTCCAAAGATTCACTTCATTTGCTGACCAAATCAGGCCTTTACATTATTGTATATTTTGTATTAATTTAAATGTTTTTTTGCCCCATGGGATTCCTTCTGGAGAGATCTTTCATTTGTGTTTGTTAAAAAAAAACTGAGCAAAAAAACATTTAAAAATTTAAACACTCCCCTACAAGGCATATCTTTTCACAGGGTATAAAGGTACAGAATGCAAAGGACCCTAAGAGTTTTCGAGGGCACCATTCCTGCTCTTAGTGAGAAATAGCTAAGATGAAAGCCACACACAAGTGGCAAGACTCCAAAAGAGAAAATTCCTTAACTCTCTTCTTTGATATTTTAGTCTGGTAAATTGTCAGTTTCAGTTAGGGCCAGCTCTAGAGGCTACATCCCAGGCACAATGACATTTTAGGGTGAGAGAACTCTTTCCCACCTCACATTTTTATTCTGATGAAATATGCTCCACATGAATAATATCAACCACCACCATGACCTCCACTTATATTTAGTACTGTTTTAAGTACTTTAAATGTATGAATCTATTTAATCCTCACAGAAGCCCTTTGAGGTGAGGAAACTGAGGCCAGGAGATAGTAAGTTACTTGCATAGGGTCAAACTGAAGACGGTGACAATGAATGGGAGGACAGAGGAGGCTGCCTGCAGGAGCTGATGGAAAAAGCAGGGCAAGAGGGAGTTATAAGTTTACTCCATCTGGATTTTTCCTTTGCATTCTATGTTCTAGGTCAGCTTCTTCCTCAAGCCTCCATGAATAGCTATGAATGTCATAAATCCATACAGCAGCTTCCTATACCCTGCTCCCAGCAGACTGTTTACCTGCCCATGAGAAGATCCTATATCTCTGGGACTAACATGAAAAAAAAATCTCACCACTAAGGCTGGTTTCTAAGAATGAACTTTGCCCTTTCCTTGAAATAATCTTGTACCCTTCCCTATACTTTTCAACTCTCCACAAAAGAGAGTGACTTCTAAACCTTTATGTTTCATTTGTATGATGTGAAAGTAACATAGTCCAAATAATACCTGATCCCCATTCCCATACTTCTAGAAACAGAAAGTCATTGATCAAAGTCATTGATTTTTACACTACCTTGAAGTTGTTCTAGTGGAAACATCAGGTTCTCCTCTGGGGGAATGTAACGTAAAACAACTGTCAGCTCTCCTTTGTATTGAAGGCCAATATCAGGAGCAAACTCCACCTGGCCAAGGGGAGAAAGTTGAAAATAAACAGTGAGAATGCTTGGCTTGGTATTTTTCAGCCCTCAAGTGAATGTACAATATTTACTTGATGGCTTAAATGTGACAATTCATCCCCATTTCAACTATGTTGGCTCTTACTAGTTTAAGAGATGCCTTAGATATGAGAAAAGAGAGACTGGAAAACTCTTTGAAAGCAGCTGCATATAGCTTTTAACATTAAAGTAAAAGGAATTTGAAAGAAGACATATAACACAAATGTGGTCAGTCAATAGATATTGAGTGCCTGTCACTGAGATATACACATATAGTTAGGGACATGAGCAGGAATGAAGATGCCGCTGAAAGTATCTCCAGAAGTTACTTTTCCCCGTATGTCTTTGATGTCTCAGAGCTTTCCTAAATGACCAAGGTGGGATTTACGTTGGGCTGGCAACCATCAATTATTAAAAGCAATATTGGTAATTCACATCATGAAAATTCAATGTAGAGAAAGTGGTTCACTCAAATATTGCTGGTGGAGATGTTAAATGGTGCAGTCACTCTTGAAAACAGTTTGGCAGTTTCTTGTAAGACTAAACAGCCAACTACCATACAACTCAGAAATTGTACTCTTGGGCATTTGTTCCAGAGAAATGAAAAATTATGCCCATACAAAACTTGTACGCTAATATTTGTGTCAGCTTTATTTGTAATAGTAAAAAGCTAAAAACAACTAGATGTCCTTCAACAGGTGAATGATTAAACAAACTGTGGTGCATCCATACCATGAAATGCTACCCCAGCAATAAAAAAGAAACAGAATATTGATACATGCAACAGTGAATGAATGAATGAATCTCTAGAAAATTATGTCAGGTAAAAAAAAGCCAGTCTTAAAAGGATATATACTGTATGATTCCATTTATGTGACATTCTTGAAATGACAAAATTATAGAGATGGGGAACAGATTAGTAGTTGCTAGGAGTTAGGAACAGGAGGAATGGGAGGAAGGGAGGTTTGGTTATGAAAGATCAACCTGATGGGCACATGTGGAATTGCTCTGTATCTTGACTGTGGTGATGGTTACACAAACCCACCCAGGTGATAAAATTTCCTAGAACTAAATATACACATACAAATGAGTATAAGTAAAACTGGGAAATCTGAATAAAATTGGTGGATCATATCAATGTCAATATCTTGGCTGTGATATCATATTACAGCTTTGCAATATGTTACCATTGGGGAAAACTGGGTAATGGGTACATGGGATCTCTTTGTATTATTTCTTATAACTCTATGTGGATTTATAATAATCTCAAAATAAAAAGATCAAGTTAAAAAATTCAATGTGCACATACACCCAGAGCTTCTGTTATGTCGGTCTCCCACTTGACATTGAGTTAATTAAATGTTGAGTTTTCATAGATAGAGTAGGAAAGGTAGAGTATTTTCTCAGGCTCTTCCTTCAGGGATTTGACTTCTGAATCAAGGGCAGAGAACTGCTCTCCTCTAAGAGAGGGCAGACTGAAAGAGTTCAGAAACCCAGCCCACTCGTAGCAAAGTCAAAGGCTATTTGAAGTTCAGCAATCAATCAATCAATCAATAAATAAATTAATTAGTAAGTGAGTAAATAAGTAAATAAAATGAGACTATTGCAAAGAAAAGGAATCCTTGCCTGACATTCATTCCTTTTCATTCCTGTTGTTGGTGGTAAAATTTATTAGTAAGGGTGGGAAAAATACTTAAAATATTTTATTCAACCTTCTTATCAGGGCAAAAATGAGATTGGTGATATGGTGAAATACACTATCCATCTAGTATTTAATCTGATTATTTTAGATCAAGTTCCTTGTAAAGGGCTTTTCTTT
Organism: Cheirogaleus medius; assembly: GCA_008086735.1. Taxonomy (NCBI): domain Eukaryota; kingdom Metazoa; phylum Chordata; class Mammalia; order Primates; family Cheirogaleidae; genus Cheirogaleus; species Cheirogaleus medius. The sequence continues at coordinate 11,314,786 of VBSM01001483.1, forward strand.
TTTTGTGACAATGTCAGTAAATTTTAGTTTATATGAATGTCATGAATAGAAAATTATAATGAATATTATGGTATTATATATCAAAGATGGTTACTACTTTTTTGATACTATCATCAATGAGAGCTGTGTATTTGTCCCCTGTCTTTGGGTCTGAGTGGGCTCTACGATTGCTTTGACTAGGAGAATAGGGCAGAAATGACAATGTGCCACTTTGGGGGTCTAGGCCTTAAGATTGACAACTTCTATTTTCTTTCTTGGAATGGACATTCCTGATGTCCCTCTGAGAACCTATGCTGTGAGATTCAAGCCACAGAGAGAAGCCACAGGTATGTGCTCCAGTTGGCAGGTCTAGCTGAGTTGGCCAGCCAGTAGCCAACATCATGTATGAACCATGGGAGTGAGCCAACTTGAGCAATCAGCCTAGTTGAGCCTTCAGATGATGTCACACTCGGTCTGGCTGCAACTGCACAAGAGATCTCAAGTGAGAACTACCTAAATGAGTCCAGTAAACCCACAGAATCATGAAAGACAATAATAAATTATTGTTTTAAGCCCCTAAGGTTTAGGGTACTTTGTTATACAACAATAGTTAGACAAAGCAGGCTCTATTTGCTTTTGAGTGAGATCTTTGAGTAGGATAATATGTTGGTAGGAAAAAGCGATATGTGTAGGTGTCACATACTAATATATAGTATATTAGTAGGGACCATACATTTTGGGAATTTATTAATGTTCCATTGGTTTTCAGCTTAAATTAAAATATATTGGTGACTTTGTATAAATATAGACTTCAAGTCTTATGAAAGTAGAACACAATAAAGATGAAGCCTTGTAGCATTATAATCACATAGAAAAGAAATTTAAATAGGGGAGTCATCTTGTAGCCTGCATATATCTAATGTTTTGGGGTATTTTGGGTACTTTTACAAAAAAATCCAAGGCAACACACTCTCTTGGTATACCACCTTTCATTATACAATCAACTCCTGCTCAGAAAAAGGTAGTAGAATTCAATTCCACTCAATTTAACTCTACCAGCATATATGGAATGTTTACTTTCTTATGATGTACTTTGCTAAGTGCTGTGGGGACATGTAGACACAGACTCTGCTTTCAATGAGTTTTCAGTCTATCCAGGAGACATGTTTGCAGTAAAAGCTCTATTAATCCACCCTTATTTAATGGACTCATCAGATTAATTAATGCTCTCCATCCCCAGTGAATAGTAAGATCCTCTCTACAAAGACCACGTGTGTCTGCTTCCATCAGTTGAATTGTATGCTCACCAAGAGTCAGCTGCATTAGTCCTCCAAGCTCTTTATGCCAGACATAACCGTGGTTATAATTATATAATTTAATATTACACAAATTGATGAGTGCAATGAGTGTAAAAAGACAGTTGTTATTATAAAAATTAAACTGAATACTTTAGAAGAATTAAAGATTTGAAAACAAAGTTGCTATTGGATTATATGTGAGCTTGAAGCTGCAAAATATTAGAAAAAATCATGAATATTTAAAAATATTTTGCACTTTTTTTGACGGAGTCTCTCTGTTGCCTGGGCTAGAGTACCATGGCATCAGCCTCACTTATAGCAACCTCAAACTCCTGGGCTGAAGTGATCCTCTTGCCTCAGCCTCCCAAGTAGCTGGGACTACAAGCACACACCACCACACCTGGCCACATTTTTCTATTTTTAGTTGCGTGGCTAATGTTTTTTATATATTTAGTAGAGGCAGGGTCTTGCTCAGGCTGGTCTTGAACTCCTGAGTTCAAGTTATCCTCCCACCTCAGCCTCCCAGAGTGCTAGGATTATAGGCATGAGCCACCATGCCTGGCCCATTTGGTTTATTTTGAAAGTATTCTTATATTCTTGTTTCACTTTAGAAAATCTCAAAATAGGGACCATTTATGATGCATTAGGGCTAGAATTTATGCCAAGAATATATGGCAGAATTTTAATCGTTGAACCAATATTCAAACAAAATTAATTGTATCTATATTAGAAGACTTACAAATGAATGTACGTTTATTTGTTTTAAGTTAAAATCTTTAAGGCATACATTGGGAAGTTATAGTAATTAAAACAGCATGGGACTGGCATGAGAAAAGACACATAAACCAATGAAAGAGAATAGAAAGCCCAGAAATAAAGGCACACATTTATGGCCAGTTTATTTTTAACAAAGGTGCCAATAACACACAATGGTGAAAGGACAGTCTCTTCAATAAATAGTGTTGGGAAGACTGTCTGTCTACAAGAAGAAGAATAAAATTGGACCTTTATCTCACACCATATATAAAAATCAACTCAAAATGGATTAAAGACTTAAATGTAAGCCATGAAACTGTAAAGCTAATAGAAGAAAACATAGGGGAAAAGCTCCATGACATTGGTCTGGGCAATGAATTTTTGGATATGATCCCCAAAGCACAGATAACAAAAGCAGAAATAGACAAAAGGGATTGCATCAAACTAAAAAGCTTCTGCATAGCAAAGGGAACAATCAACAGAGTGAAGAGACAACCTATGGAATGGGAGAAAATATTTGCAAACATACATCAGATACAGGGTTAATATCCAAAATACATAAGGAACTCAAACAACTAAGTAGTGAGAAAATAGTCCAATTAAAAATGGGCAAAGGATCTGAACAGACAGTTCTCAAAAGAAGACATACAAATAGCTAACAGGTATATGAAAAAGTGCTCAACATCACTAATCATCAGGCTAATGCAAATTAAAACCACAATGAGATATCACGTCACACTTGCTATAGAATGGCTATTAATAAAAAGACAAAAGACAAGTGTTGGAGAAAATGTGGGGGAAAGGGAACTCTTGTACAGTGTTGGTGAGAATGTAAATTAGTACAGCCACTATGGAAAACAGTATAGAGGTTCCTCAAAAAATCAAAAATAGAACTATCATAAATATGATCCAGCAATCCCACTACTGGGTATATATCCAAAGGAAATGAAATCAGTATCTTGAACAGATATCTACAGTCTCATGCTCATTGCAGCATTGTTCACAATAGCCAAGATATATAATCAACCTAAGTGTTCATCAATTTATGAATAAAGAAAATATGATATATACACACAATGAAATACTATTCAGCCATACAAAGGAAGGAAATAGTGTCATTGTGAGTTATATACTGACAATACTGACAATGTGAGTTAACCTGGAGGACATTATGTTGACTGAAATAAACCAGGCACATAAAGACAAATACTGCATGATCTCACTTATATGTGGCATCTAAAAATATTGAACTAGTAGAAGTGGGGAGTAGAATGGTGGCTATCAGTGGCATGGGTGTGGTGGAGGTTGGGGAGATGTTGATCAAACTATACACAATTTCAGTTAGACAGGAGGAATAAGTCTGAGACATCTATTATACAACATGGTGACTACAGTTAATATTAATAACAATGTATTCTTGAAAATTGCTGAGAGATTTTATGTGTCCTCACCACAAAAATTAAATATTTGAAGTAATGCATGTTAGATTGATTTAGCTATTCTACAATGTATACATATTTCAAAATAATGTGTTTTATGTGAAAAACATGTATTAATACAATTTTTATGTGTCAATTCAAAATAATGAAAAACATTAAAAATAAAAAGAAATTCATTGGGTGAATGTGTTTGTATGTAGGTGATTTCTGTGACTTTCTCTCTTAACCGACCTACTATTGGTCATGATTGATAGGAAAAGAGAGCTTCTACTATACAAAAAGTTCAATGTCACACAAATGGTGACAGTTGCCCCAACACAAGTACAAAGAAACTACTGTGGGAAGAGGAAGATTAAACCAAACTGATATAAGGAGGTGGCCCTTGCCTGGTCGCTAAAGGATGGGAGAGATGATGACAGATGAAGATGGGTTGGGAAGAAGGTTACTCTTAGTTGAGAAGGCTGTAGGAGCAAAATATGGTGGGGACTGTGTTGAATGTGTTTATGGATTGGCAGAAAGTCAAATGTGATTAGAAAAGTGTGTGTAGGGAGGTAGTAGCAAGGAGGATAGAAATAAGGTGTCTACTCTGGGTTCCCTAGAAGACCCTAACGCATGAGTTTAATTTATAGCATTTTATTAGGAAGGGTAGTGGGGAAGTAGGACTGACAGTGAACAAGGCTTAAGGGCATGATATCAGGCGAAGCTCCATGGAGTGTAACTTTTGTTCAGTCTCATAGGGGAACTCTGGAGATATGACAGATCACATCTCAGAGCTGTTCCAATCAGAGGCGAGGGAGTGGGGGTGTTCATACTCCTTCACATAGGCAGTCATTGATCAAGGGCTCTGCTCACCTCCAGGAGACTTAAATACCCTGAACACTCTGGCTTTTCACTCCCACAGACCAAGCCCACTCCAGCAGCCTGAGGGCTCCCCTCCTACAATGATTGGCAGGGATTGACTGGTGAGAGTGAAAGCCATGGGGAGTCACGTTTGCATGGATAGAATACTGACATCCTCAGCTGCTGCAGAGGGCTGGGCCATATCAAGGGAGAACTGAGTGCCAGGTGAGGGTTAGCATTTATTTAACCATATCCAAAAAGCAGTAGGGAACCATTAAGACTATCGAAGCAAGAGTGTGAAATAAGCAGATGACTCCCACTATCTTCTGCTTTCTGAAAAAAGAGAGCCACTTTCCATTAGAGTAAGAAAGAGACCTCTAGTGCATTTATAGGTGTAAGGTGGAGTAAGAAATTATAGACAACAGTCTACCAAAATTGTTAAATAAAGACACAGTCTTTAATCTATGTAGTAATTCCACAGGAACTTATATTTTCTCTCTACCTGAAGGCACAATAAAAGAATGTTTCCTTGAAAAACCACTTAAGCTTGCTGTTGATTTTCAGAAGTCCTCGTTTTTATAACAGCACATTCTGGGAAAGCATGAAAAGCAATTCATACTGACAAACACTTCTTTTCTAACTACCTAACATGTCTTTCAGAAGGATAATGAGTTATAGCAAGTAAATAATCCCGTGTCATGCAGTAAAATGGAAGTTATACTGTGAAAGTACTTTACGGTATGTTTGGCATCTTGAGTTCTTTGTCTGTATCAGCCTTCTCACTTGTTTAGTGCTGTAAGATCTAACCCATACAAAGGTAGGTATTGAGAGACTTTCACTAACACAGAGTCAATAAGCAATAAGGCATTATGTCTTTCCAGCACTCCTACTGCAAAGCGATGTCAGTATTTCTGAATGCTTACGGACTATTAATTCTGATCTCCTATTACTAGGGAAATGGGTGCCTGTAGCTCACACTTCATCTCCTCAGCTGAATAATCTACAAGAAACGTCAAATCTCAGGGCTGCTTGTACTACATCTGCAGCTGATGGAGTGCCTGTTGCATTGAAACAACTAAGACAAGAGACTGAGAATGAATTGACAATTCACATAGCTGGCTAATAATGAACCACACAGAGCCCAGCTTAGGCTGAGGATGCGCCACAAATGAAGCATGAGGCAGCATAGAGAGCATGCCTTTGCACTGGACCTTCCCATTTTTGGAAGACATATTTATTACCTAAGCAAGTCTGAGGCTTCTGCCTTTCCTCCATGTGTCAGAGGAAGGTTAGCAGAGGAAGATGGTGTGAATTAGAGACTCTAACTTCCATTGGGTTTCCCAGAAGCAGACTCTAAGGTGAGGATTCTTATGCAAATGATTTGGAAAGCAGGCCGGGGATGCTACAATTTTGGGCAAAGTTCTATCAATTCAGCCTGATCTTGCAGGGGTGCTCTGGAGTATAACTAGCACCTCTGAGTTTTTCCCACTCTCACTAAGGGAAGTGGGCCTTCATACTCCCCCCGCCTGTCAGTTATTGATGAAGGGTTACCTTGTGGTAGAGTGTACAAAGACTCCCAGGACTTCTGGCTCTCTGCTCACATGAACAAAAAGCTACAGTAACCTGAAGGCAGGCTTCTAAAGAGCGTCTAAGGTGAAGGCTGTTGTTGGAAAATCTAACAGACGTGGTGAGGAGTCTGAGGGGATCTGGCAGAGGACCGATGGTGTTCTACAGACAGTGAACACAATCAGAACTTTTCTACCTTCAATAAGCTCAGAGAGACTCAGAGCTGCTCACCTCTCATGGTAGAAAGTGAACAATGGTGATGTGGAGGTAATTACTGTGGAAAATTGTTGGTCCCTAAGCACAAAGGATGCCTGGGAGAGGTCTGGGAGAGCCTAGATATTATTCCAGCAAAGTCTTTCAACCATTTGAAGGAAGCTGACTGGAAGGGTGCTGTTTTTCCTTCCAAACTGGTTTCCAAAGAGCCTCCATGTGCATTTTATTTTTGCTATTGTGAAGTATATCTTTTAATTGGATTGAAGGAAATTTATCAGTTTATCCAGAATATAGATATTTCATGTTTCTTAAGTTTAATTCTGGTGTTTTTTTT
>VBSM01001483.1:11329471-11345939 GCA_008086735.1 Cheirogaleus medius
AAAAAGCAATAGAATTTTCATGTTTAGCAGGTGGCTTTGAGTGGTACTTTTCAAACTTTAATTGCATATATATCACCTGGGGATCTTTTTAAAATGAAGATTCTGATCTCTTCAGCCTGGGGTAGGGTATGAGCTTCTGCTTTTCTAAAACATTCCTAGGTCTGCAGTTCCCAAACTGTGTGTTGAGGTAGTCCAGAGCACCACAGCAAACTCACAGGGTTACCATAAAATATTTAAGATTTTTGAGGGAAACATAAGGACATCTATAAGACACCATCTAAACTATTAACTAGTAGTTGACAATGTTAACATTAAATCACACTTCATTTTTTTTTCAATAAACTCCTATCTGTGTGAAGCTGAGTTTTTGGCAGTTACTGCAAGGAAAAGCAAATATTGCACAAAAATCAACATGAAATGGGAAATGAAAATGGTTATGTCCAATCAGATTGTAAGATTTAAGAAACTGTGTAGTGCTCAGTAGGCACACATATCCTATTAGTAAGTAATCAGGGCTATTTAGGAATGAAATAAAAGTATTATTTTTATTTTAATTTACCCATATTATTTTTTCAAATGGCTACTAAGTTGTTAGGATATAAGTGCTTATTAAATCGTTTGGATCTATTCTTAAAGCCTTTGGTACTCAAAACATGGTCAGGTGGTACTTTTGGCCTAGAAGTGGCATGAAAGAATTACTGAGACACTAGGGGCTTTATGAACTGAGGAAGTTTTAGAGTTTCTGTTCCAGGTGATGGAATGTTCCTGGTCCATGGACCATGCTTTGATAACTTCTTTTAAAAGGGAACCTCTGGTTAATTGTACCCAAGTCAGAAAAAGATAAACGTGGGAAGAATTGCCTACCTAATCATGTTTCCCAGACCATTAAATTTATAAAGTATGGTCGGTAAGAAGGAAAAGAAAAGGAAAACTCACAGTGTCTGAGTCAGCATCAGGCACATTTAGGTAGGTCCACTTTCTGTCAGAGCCTGCTTGAGAATTCTTTAAAGAAGTCATCCAAAGATCAAAAGAAAAAGAGTGTTAGAGCAACAGAAATCAGAGAAGCCAAGAAAAAGACTTACAGACATATAGATAGACATAAGGACACAGGGCTCCTAAAACCTTCCTCTCAAGAAAGGCCTTGAACACTACAGTAACAAAGGGCTTTATTTTGTAGGCAGTAGGAAGCTGTGGATGGTTTTTGAGTGGGATAGATACCAGACTGTGTATATGTTTTAGGAAAATGATCAGCAGTAGTGTGGAGGATGGTTGGAAAGTTGAGAGAATGGCATCAGGGAAGTTTGTCAGCAGAAAAATGAAATAATTTGCAGGCTTGAGCTGATTGAGCCTGAACTAGGGAGTGAGGAGAGCTTAAAATCTGGGTCAGGACTGTGGAAGGAGAAAGAAGGAATGAATCAGAAGCCTTAGAAAAAGCCCATACAAAATTAGACTGAAAAGTACTCTGTGGGCAAAGGGCAAGCAGGAGCCTACAATAACTTTTAACTCATGATCACACATTTTCCCAAGAACATTCATATCTCTTTTGGAAATGCACAGAAAATCAATGACAGAGAGAGAAGGGAAGAATGAATAAAAAAAAAAAGAAAGAAAGAAACAGAGAGAAGGAATTTTCTGCCAGTGCTAGAGAACTACTTACGGTTGACAAGCCACTTGCCAGACTGTAGGTGTTTGCAGAAAACCGGGAGGACACTGAGGTATCAACACCTTTTTCAGCCTCTTCCAAGGAGTCCTAAGAAAGTAGGGAAAAATCGATGGTTTCGTTTATTTCTTTCCTAGAAAGTCTTTTCAATTGAAAAACCACTTTCTTTCATAACTATCTGAGAATCAGAGAAAAATATCAATAAATTACTCCATTCCTAGGTTTTTCTCTTTTCCCCCAGTCAATCTTTTTATTTCAAAATATTAAGGGGGTACAAATGTTTTAGGTTATATGGATTGTTTTTGTAATGCTTGAGTCATGGCTATAGGTGTGCCCGTCACCCCAATCATGTTCATAGTACCCATTAGATTGTGTTATTCCCCTCCCTTCCTCCCCACTCTTCCCTGGTGCTTTCCACTGAATTTTATTTCCCTCTGTGCACACGTGTGCTCATCGGTTAGTTCCAATTTAATAGTGAGTACATGCGGTGTTTGTTTTTCCATTCTTGAGATACTTCACTTAGGAGAGTGGTCTCCAGCTCCATCCAGATTGTTGCAAAAGGTTTGAATTCATCTTCCCCTCCACTCAATCTTAATTACACCTTCAGAGGAGTGAGCAGGGTTTGGGAGTGGGTGGAGAGTGAGGTCTCTTTCCTAACGGTGCTTGCTTTATGGAAAGAACATGAAATTTGGAATCATACAGACCTAGGTTCAATTCCTACCTCCCTAACCTCTAAGGTGATTTCATGTTGGGCAATGTACTTACTTTAAATTATTCTTTTAAAAATTTTTCATTTGTACATGCACACATATATACTGCCAAGATGGCAAAATATATCTCAAAAATCTCTGCAATAGGATAAACTAGACACTAGACTCTCATCCAAAATTTCATATTCTATTTTTCTTCTCCTACTTCTTTTTCTCCTTTGTGATAAAATGTCTTTTTATTTCCAGTTATTTAAGTGATATATTTTTATAGTAAAAAATTTCAAACAATATGGATAAATGTAAATTAAAAACTTAGATCTCCAATTAATATATTAATGATCAAATTTCAATATTTGTAGTGGTATATATTGTGTATATATATACACACACAAATCCATTTATATACATAAATGGATTATATCATGCATACTGTTTTTTATTATGGACAATATTTTGCTTCTCTCTCTTTCCTTCCTTTCACCCCAGGTGAAACTAATATTTAGCATCTGCTGCACATATTAATTCCATGTTTTTCTCCTTGTTTATGTGAAAAATAATATAAAAACATTCACACACGAATCCGAGTAGACATTCATGAGAATACTTTTAACTATTGTCTTACAAATCAGGATTATATGTAGTTCTGAGCTTTTGCTTTTAATAGCAAAAAAAAAAAAACAACCACAAATAACCTGATCAAAAATGGACAAGGGAACTGAATAGATATTTCTCAAAAGAAGACATATAAATGGCCAGTAAGCATATGAAAAATGCTTAACATCACTAATCATAAGGGAAATGCAAATTAAAATCATAATGAGATATCACTTCACATCTGTTAGAATGGTTATCATCAAAAACCAAAAGATTATAAGTTAGTGTTTAATGGGTACAGAGTTTCAGTTGGGGAAATTGAAAAAAGTTCCGGGGATGGATGATGGTGATGGTTGTACAACAATATGAATATAATTTATGCCACAGAACTGTACACTTAAAAATAGGTAAAATGGTAAATTTTGTGTTACATATATTTTACCACAATAAAAAAGTTTGCACAATATTTAGGATAATAATGTCTTTGAAAGTTTCATAGAGCTTGCCAGTAAAGTCTCAATTTTTCTTTGTGAAAAGATCATAAACTACTGTTTCAATTTTATTAATCATGTCAAAAAATTTCAGGTTTTAAAAAATTTCTTCTTGAATCAGATTTGGCTAATTATAGTTTTATAGAAATTTGTTCATTTCATCTCAGTTTTCAAAGGTTTTGGCATATAATTGTTGATATTAGTTTTTAAATCTATTTTATCTGTAGTTATGTTCCATTTTTAATTCATAATATTATTTATTTTTGCTCTTTTTCCTTGTTCAATCTTCTCAAAGATTATTCATTTTGTTAGTTTTTCTTCAAAACACGTTTGTTTTGTTCTCTATTTTATTTTTGTTTTGTAGTTGATTTCTGTTCTTAATTGTAGCTTTCTTTTAACTTCAGGTTTAGTATTATGTTATTCTCCTAACTAAAAAGTTAAATTCATAATGAATAGTTTTCAGCCCTTTCTCCTGTCTTATATAAATATTTAAAGCTATAAAATTTCCCTCTAAGTAAGACTTTTTGCTACATCCTGTAAGTTTTTTGTAGTATTTTTATTTTCATGTTGTTCTTGGTTTTTTATAGGTTCGTTCATTATGATTTATGCTTTAAAACAATAATCATTTAACAGTGTGTTTTTACTTTGCGAATTTGTGGGTATTTTTAACTTATGTTTTTATTATTAATGCCTAACATAATTGTGTTGAGGTCAGAGAACATGTTGAGTATGATTTTTAATAGTATTTAAAGTCTGGATTATTGTGTATATTTCTTTGATCTTAGATTTATATTTATTAAGACAACAACTTTACCAACTTATGTAATCATCCTTACTTTTTATATCCCTTGCAACAGTTCCTGGATTTCTTTCTCCTCTTAAGTATTTCACTCAAAAATGTTTTCAATGTGGGCCTTTGTGTGGCAAGGTTTAGAAACCTTGCATTCTCTTTAAATGGGTGTAAAATTCTATTATGTGCTCAAAATTGTTCACCTTCAATACTTTACAAATATTACTCCTTTTCACCTTGTATGAAAAATTGCTATGAAAAACTCTGATATTAATTCGATCCTTGTTTATTTGTATGTAATAGAATTTGTCTCTAGAAATTTAAAAAATTTTCGCTTGTATGTAATATTCTTAGATTTCACTATAATGTGCTTAGGTGTGAGTTGTTATTTATGTCTCATTTTTGATGCTTTCAAACTGAGACATACCTTTCTTTAATTCTAAGAAATATATTCCTATTATTTTTTCAAATAATCCCTTTTATATATGTTTATGTTTTGCTCTTTCTGAGTATGCATTACCCAAAGTTAGCACATAAACTACTAAGATTTCTTTCTTTTTAGAAAAATGGTATTATGAAAAATTTCAAACATTCACAAAAATAGAAGGAATAGTATAATTAACTCTTGTAACTTATCACCCAGCTTTAAAAATTATCAATATTTTGCCAAACTTTTTCAAGCTATTTTCCTCGTTGTTTACTTTTTTCCACAAGTTTTTTGAGGTATAATTTACATAGCACAAAATTTACCTATTGTATGTATACAATTCAGTGATTTTAGGAAATTTATACTTTTGCAAACATCAATATAATTTAGGTTTATCACATATATACCAATCCATTAAGTTCTCCCATGCCTGTTTGCAGTCAATGCCAATTTCTCCACTCCCTAGCAACCATTAATCTGCTTAATTTCTCTATCAATTTTCCTTTTCTTGACATTTCATATAAATGTAATCAAGCTTCTTTCATTTAGCATAACGTTTTTGAGGTTCAGTATTTCATTTTTTGTTTTGCTGAATAATACAATGGAATATTTTATCTATTCACCAATTGATGGACACCATTATTTCCACTTTTTGGTTCTTAGGTCTCTAATATTTTTATAAATTTCAAAGCACATGTCTTATACTGTTAAAATAAATTTATTCCTTAGTTTTAAAATTATTTTTCATGATATTGTGAATGAAATTATATTCTTAATTTCATTTTCCAATTTTTCATTGCTAGTATATAAAAATACAATTGATTTTTATACATTGATCTTATCTCCTGCAACCTTCCTGAACTTTTTTATTCATTCTAGTCATATTTTTGCAGCTGCTTTAGGATTTTCTACATACAGAGTCATGTCATCTGCAAATAAAGAAGATATTACTTCTTTCTTTCCAATGAGGTGCCTTCCTTTCCTTTTTCCTTGTTTTTTCTTTTTTCCTTTTGCTCTTTTCTTTCTTTTGCTCTTTTCTTTCTTTTCTTCCTCCTTTCCCCACTTCACGGCTAGAAACTCCCATACAATGTTGAATAGAAATGGTGAAAGTGGAACTCTTTGATTTGTTCCTTCACTTAGAGGAAAAGCATTTGGTCCTTTTTGCCATTAAGTCTGATACCACCAGGTAGGAATTCGTAGATGCCCTTTATCAGACTGAGGAAATTTCCTTTATTCCTAGTTTGTTGAGAGTTTTATTATGAATGGATGTTGGATTTTGTCAAATAATTTTTTTCTGCATTTACTGAGATGACGTGGTTATTGTCTTTTATTCTATTGAAATGTCATATTACATTAATTTGTTTTTGAATGCTAAATCAACTTTATATCCCTGGAATAAATCCCACTTGGTTATATTATACAGTCTTTTTTTTTTACTGGACTTCATTTACAAATATTTTATTAAGGATTTTTTCCATCTATATTTATGATGAATATTGGTCTATATTTTTTTTTGTGATGTCTTTGTCTAGCTTTGGTATTAGTGTAATACTGACCTCATAAAACGAGTTGGGAAGTATCTCCTCCTCAATGTTCTGAACAAATTTGTGAACGATTGGTATTACTTCTTTTTCAACTATTTGATAGAATTCATTAGAGAAGCCATCTGTACCTAGGCTTTTCTTTGAGAGAAAATTTTAAATAACTAATTCAATATCTTTACTTACAGATCTACTCAGATTTTCTAACTTTTTTTGAGTCAATTTTGGTAATTTGTGTCTTCCTAGGAATTTGTCCATTTCATCTGAGTTGTGTTGACATACAGTTGTTCATAGTATTACCTTATAATCATTTAGATTTCTCTTATATTGGTAGTGGTGTCCCCTCTTTCATTCCTGATTTTGGTAATTTGTGTCCTCACACTTTTTTAATGGCTAATCTAGCTCAGTGGTTTTTCATCTGGGAGTGATTTTGTCCTCCAGAGAACATCTGGAAATATCTGGAGACATTTTTGTTTTTCACAACTGGGGGAGTACTACTGGCACCTAGTGGGTAAGCACAAGGGATGCTTCCAAACATCCTACAGTACACAGGACAGCCCCCCACAACAAAGAATTATACAGCCCAAAATGTCAATAGTGCCAAGGCTGAAAAATCCTGGCTACCTAAAAGTTTGTCAATTTTGTCAATCATCTCAAAGAACCAATATTTACCTTCATAGGAACTCTGACTTGTGATTATTTTTACCCCTGAAGGTTGTTGTTGCTTTTCTGTTTGTTTGGGTTTTGGCTTCTTTAGTAAATTGCATAGACTAATCTGTAGAATCTGTTTCCTGCCCTATATGTGGCTGCTAATGTCTCTGTTGAGTTTTTTTTTTTTTTTTACTTTTTGATTTTATTTTTTATATATATTTTAATTTCTTTTCTTTTTTTTAGTACATTCCAGAGAGAGTGGAATGGGTCAGGATCCAGGAGTGGAGAAACACCTTTTTTTTTTCTTTTTTTATATTTAAATTTTTTTCTCTTTTTTTGTAAATATGTTCCAGATAGAGTAGAATAGACTTTTTATTTTTATTTTTAAGCCATATTTCTTATGAATCACACCTGTGTGTGCATAGTTTAGTGGCCAATTAGTGATTATGAATAGATTGTGCTCAAACACCTCAAGACACTCTTTTTCAATGGATCTGTGTGTTGTTATTAGAATGCATTCAAAATCAGGCAGTTTTCAAGTCTTCTCAGCTGTTAGTTCCCACTGAGAATTCGCATATGTTATTTGTGGATGTGCTCAGGCTAATGGTGAGCCAGAGATGACTAAATAGTTTGGGCCTGATAGTTTTTTTCTTTATCCCCAACCCCTTTAATAAATACTTAGAGAGCTCATCAAGGCCATATATGATTATCATTGATTGGATTTCCTATTAAATTTCTGGCCAATTCCCAGGTCTATTGCTTGCCCCAAACAGGACTATAAGCCCAGATTACTTGAGCTGCTGGTCTTCCCAAATTGTCTTATTAATTCTAGTAGATTTTAGTACTAAATCAACTAGAGTTTTCTTGATATACAAGCATATTATTAGTAAAAATGTGTAATTTCATGTCATTTAATATTTATAAAGAGCATTACATTTTCTTACTGCATTTGCAGGACCTTCAAAACAATGTTGACTGGTAATAGTAATAAAACGGGAATTCCTGTTTTGTTCTTGATTTTAATGGCAATGGCTTTATCACATCAATATTTAAAATGACATATGCTGTGCCTTTTTTGATATTTAGCATTTTTAAAGTTATATTGAAATGATATCTATTCATTTTAAATATTTTAATTAGGTATGGCTAATTTTGACAAAAGTTTTCACCATCTATTGACAGTTTTCATTTCTTCTTTAATATATTAATATAATAAATTATGTTAATAGATATTCCTATATAGATTAATTCTTTCAGTCATACTTAGAATAAAATTTACTTATTCTTATTGCAATTTTTTACTCACTGCTAGATTTTACTCATTATATTTCAAGTTTTGCTTATATATTCATAAATTAGTGTGACTTGTAATTTCATTTTTTAAACTAATTTTAAAATCAGCTCTGAGTATTAAGATTATGCTATGTCCACACTATAAATTTAAAGATGGTTTTCTATGATCAGGAATAGTTTAATAACATTGGAATTAGCAGTTCTTTAACGGCCGAGCGCAAGCAAACTTTGAAACCACTTGATTCCATTGTCTACCTCCCTTTATTAGGGTAGGAATTAGGAATTTTAATTTCCCAGTTTTTTTATACTATAGAAAGTACTATTTCATTTTAGACCTCTAAGTTTCTTGGTTTGCCTTGGAAAAATGTTAATAACATTTAATATTTGTGCTATATATTTCTTCCAAGGAGTTCAAATTTTATTATACCAATTATAGAAATCAGAACGTCAGAATATTATCATGGGAAAGAATCTTAACAATAATCTAATTTAACCTTCTCATTTTATAAATGAACTCACTGAGACATTAATTTTCACATAATTTAGTCTCAGTTAAGAAGTCAGTTTATTGGAGGTACCTTGAGATATGAGAATGTTCACATAAAATACATAGTCAGATAAGTCTAGTAATAAATATTTGGCTTAGGAAATGTTGGAATTCCTTGTTTCCCAGGTTTATATTAAGTGATAAGCCTTTAGCCAAAAATTGAAATCTCCAGCAAGGTTTTCTTAGAGATAATCTTCACTCACTAACCTGACTACCTGTCCCCTTTTCTAAATCATTCTTTTTTTTATACAATGGACATGGAAAAGCTATGTAAGTAGTTATACTGTAATTTTTATTTGTATTATTTTTCATTGTTATATTGTTATTTTTTCCATTTTTTAAAAATTTCAAAAAATTAAGGGAGTACAAATGTTTTTGTATCATGGATACCTTTTATAATGCTTAAGTTGGGGCTTTTAGTGAGTCCATCAGCAGAATAGTGTTCATTGAACTGGATAGGTAGTTTTTACCCCTTACTTCACACCCTTCCCCATTTTTTGGTTTCCAATAGCCTTTACATCTCTTTGTGCCCATGTGTGCCCATCATTTAGCTCCCAATTATTAAAGAGTACATGTGGTGTTTGTTTTTGCATCCCCAAGATACTTAACTTAGGATAATGATCTTTAGTTCCATTCAAGTTGCTGCAAGACATTATTCCATTCATTTTTGTAGCTGACTAGTACTCTACAGTGTGTCTGTGTGTGTGTGTACCCCACATTTTCTTTATCCACTCAAGAATTGATGTGCACTTCTAAATCCACAGTGTTGCAATTGTGAATTATGCTGCAATAAACATTTGAGTGCAAGTGTCTTTTTGATAAAATGACTTATTTTCCTTTGAGTACATACTCAGCAGGATTGCTGGATTGAATGGTAACTCTATATTAATTTCTTTAAGGAATCTTCTTACTGTCTTCCATAGAGGTTGTACTAATTTGCAGTTCCACCAACAGTGTATAAGCATTCATTTCTCTGTGCATCCATACCAGTATCTATTGTTTTTGACTTTTTAATAATGGTAATGCTGACAGGGGTAAGGTGGTATCTAACTGTGGATTTAATTTCCATTTCCCTGAGGATTAGTGATGTTAAGTATTTTTCCATACAGGTTTTAGCCATTTATCTGTCTTCTTTTGAGAAACTTCTGTTCATGTCTTTTGCCCACTTTTTAATGGATTTTTTTCTTGCTGGTTTGTTTGACATTTTAGATTCTGGATATTAGCCCTTTATTGGATGTAAAGTTTGTGAATATTTTTCTCCCATTCTGTAGGTTGCCTGTTAACTCTGTTGATAATTTTCTTTTATGTGCAGAAGCTTTTTAATTTTATTAAGCCCCATTTGTTTATTTTTGTTGTTGCTGTATTTGCCTTTGGGATCTCAGTCATAAATTCTTTGCCTAAGCTGATGTCTAGAAGAGTTTTTCCTGTGTTTTCTTCTAGAATTTTCATGGTTTCATGTTTTACATTTAGGTCTTTTATCCATCTTGAATTAATTTTTATATATGGCAATAGATGAGAGCCCTGTTTCAATCTTCTGCATGTGGCTATCCAGTTTTCCCAGCACCATTTATTGAATAGGGCTTCCTTTTCCCAGTGCATGTTGTTGTCTGCTTTGTGAAAAATCAGTTGGCTGTAGGTAGATGGTTTTATTTCTGGGTTCTCTATTTTGTTCCATTGGTCTGTGCCTCTACTTTTATACCACTTATGTGGTATTTTAATTACTATAGCCTTGTAGTATAATTTGAAGTCAGGTAATGTGATGCCTCCAGATTTGTTCTTTTTGCTTAAGATTGCTTTGGCTATTGGGGCTGTTTTTGGTTCCAAATGAGGTGTAGAATTATTTTTTTCTAGATCTGTGAAATATGACTTTGATATTTTGATGAGGATTTCATTGAATCTGTGAATCACTTTGGGCTGTATGGACATTTTAATGATGTTGATTCTACCAATCCATGAGCATAAGATGTTTTTCCATTTTTTGTGGCATCTGTGACTGATTTCAACAGTATTTTGTAATTCTCCTTGTATGGATCTTTCACCTCTTTGGTTAAGTATATTCCTAGGTTTCTTATTTTCTTTGCAGCTATTGTAAATAATATTAAGTAGTTAGTTTGACTCTCAACTTGACTGTTATTAGTATATAGAAAGGCTACTGATTTGTATACATTCATTTTGTAACATGAAACTTTGCTGAATTTATTTATCAATTCTAAGTGTCTTTTGGTGGAGTCTTTAGGGTTTTCTAGATACAAGATCAAATCATCAGAGAATAGGGATAGTTTTTCCTCCTCTTTCCTGATTTGGGTACAATTTATTTCTTTCTCTTATCTGATTGCTCTGGCTAGGACTTGCAGTACTGTGTTGAATAGAAGTGGTGGCAGTGGACATCCTTGTCTTGTTCCAGTTCTTGGGAACTGAAAGCACTCTAGGAATGCTTTCAAATTTTCCCCATACAGTATGATGTTATCTGTGGCTTTGTCATATAAGGCTTTTATATTTTGAGGTATGTTCCTTCCATGCCTAGTTCACTGAAGGCTTTTCTCATGAAAGGCTACTGGATTTTATCAAATGCATTTCTGCATCTATTGAAATGATCATGTTGTTTTTGTTTCTGTTTATGTGTTGAATAACATTTATTAATTTGCATGTGTTGAACCATCTTTGCATCCACTTGGTCATGGTGTATAATCTTTTTGATGTGCTGTTGAATTTGGTTTGCTAGCATTTTGTTGAGGATATTTGCATCTATGTTCATAGAGGTTACTGGTCTGTAGTTTTCTTTTTTGTTGTTCTTGTTGTGTCCTTTCCTGGCTTTGGTATCAAGGTGATACTGGCTTCATAGAATGAATTAGGAAGGATTCCTTCCTTCTTGATATTATGGAATAATTTCTGTAGGACAGACACCAGCTCTTCTTTGTAGGTCTAGTATAATTTGGCTGTGATCCATGACTTTTTTGGTTGTGAGATATTTTATTACTAATTCAACCTTGCTGCTCATTATTAGTCTGTTAAGCATTTCTACTTCTTCCTGATTCAAGCTTGAGAGGTTGTGTATTTCCAGGAATTTAACCATTTCCTCTATGTTTTCTAGTTGTTTTTTTTTCATAGAGCTTTTTGTAGTATTCACAGATGATATTTTGTATTTTGGTGGTTATCAGATGAAATGTCTCCTTTTTCATTTTTGATTGAGCTTATTTGAGTCCTTTCTCTTCTATTTCTTGTTAATTTGGCTAGTGTTCTATTGATTTTGTTTACTTTTTCAAAGAATCAAATTTTTGCTTCATTGATCCTTCACTTTGTTTGTTTGTTTGTTTTCATTTTGTTTAGTTCTGCTCTGGGCTTTGTCATTTCTTTTCTTTTGCTGGCTTTGGATTTTCTTTGTTCTTCTTTTGCATATTCCTTGAGATGTGACATTAGGTTGTTAATTTGTCATGTTTCAGTCTTTTTGATGTAGGCATTTAAGGCTATGAATTTTTCCCATAGGACTGCTTCTGCTGTATCCCATAGATTTTCCCAGGTTGTGTTCCCATTGTCTTTCAGTTCAAGGAATCTTTTGATTTCCATCTTAATTTTATCATTTGACCCCAAGGTTGTTCAGCACCAGGTTGTTTAATTTCCATACTTTGTGTATATTTGAGTGTTTCTCTTGGAATTGATTTCTAGTTTTATTCCACTGTGGTCTGAGAAGATATATGGTATGATTTCATTTTTTTTGAATTCGCTGAGAATTCTTTTGTTACCTAAGGTATAATCAATTTTGGAAAATGTCTCATGTGCTGATGAGAAGAATGTATGTTCAGTAGTTTGGGGGTAGAATGTTCTATAAGTGTCTGTTAGGCCAATTTTTTCTAGAGTCTCATTTAAGTCCAGTGTTTATTGATTTTCTGCTTTGATGATTTGTTCATTTCTGTAAATGGGATGTTGAAGTCCCTGAGGATTACTATGCTACTGTTTATTTCTTTGCTTAGATCTAGTAGAGTTTGCTTTATGACTCTGGGAACACATGTGCATACATATTTAGGATTGTTATGTCTTCTTGTTGAATCGCTCCCTTTACCATCATATAATGACTATATTTGTCTTTTTTTTTTTACCATCGTTGCTTTAAAGTCTATTTTATCTGACTGAGAATGGCTATACCTGCTTACTTTTGATTCCCATTTGCATGGAATATTTTGTTTACATCCCTTTACTTGAGTTTGTGTAAGTCCTTGCAAGTTAGATGTGTTTCTTGGAGACAGAATGTTTTTGGGTTGTGTTTTTTTTTTAAAACCATCCGGCCAGTCTATGTTTTTTAGTGAGGCATTAAGACAGTTCATGTTCAGTGCTAGTATTGATATGTGGGATACAGTTCTGTTCATCATGTTGGATGATAACTTATTTTGTTTTTCCTCTTGTACTATTGTTTTATAATAGCTGTGAGCTTCAACTTTTGGTGTTTTTATACTGGGGAGTATCTGTTGTGTTGTTCCATATATAATGCAGTTTTAGTATTTCCTGTAGGGCAGGTCTAGTAGTGACAAATTCCCTTAGTGTTGGCTTGTCTGAAAAAGTCTTTATTTCTCCATCATTTACTAAACTTAATTTTGCAGGATACAAAATTCTTGGTTGGCAGTTGTTCTGTTTAAGAAGACTAAAAATGGGACCCCGATCCCATCTGGCTTGTAAGGTCTCTGCTGAGAAATCTGTGTTTAGCCTGATGGACTTTCCTTTGTAAGTTAGTTGTTGCTTTCTTCTTTCAGCTTGTAGATTTTTTCCTTCATTTTGACTTTGGCCAGGTCAACAACTATGTGTCTTGGAGATGTCTTATTTGCTATGAATCTTCCCAGTGTTTGATGACAATCTCATATCTGGATATCTGAATCTCTGGTGATACCGAGGAAGTTTTTCTCAACAATTCCCTTGAATAGGTGTTCCATGTTTTTTGCTTTTTCTTCGTCTCCCTCAGGGATACCTACAATTATTATTTTGGCCCATTTTGCATAGTCCCATTGTTCTCTGAGTGACTGTTCATTCTTCTTTATTCTTTTCTCTGCATCTTTGACTGAGTTAGTTCAAAAACTTTTTTCAAGCTCTGAAATTCTTTCTTCTCCTTGGTTAGCCTGTTGTTGAATGTTTCTGCTACATTTTGAAATTCCCCAAATGACTCTTTCATTTCTTTAAGTTCTGTTATCTATTTTCTTATGTTGTCTAACTCTTTGGAGTTTTTCATTTACTTCATGTCCTGAAACATTTTTTGGCTTCTTTATGTTGATTTTTATCTTTTTCTTCAATTCCATTAATCTTATTTGCCTTCCGTTTTCTGAATTCCATCTCTGACATTTCAACAATTTCCTTTAAGTTGTGGTTCATTGCTGGAGACCTATTGTGGTCCTGTGGGGGTATTGAAATTATTTGTTTGTTCATGTTGTCAGAGTTTTTATTCTTTTTCCTTCTTATCTAACATTTCTTCTCTTAGCTCAAGACAGATAAGTTGGCAGTGCACCTATTCTCTTCTGCTGGGAACTCTCCTACTTAGTGCAAAGAAGGAGAGGTCCTTGAATGGTGCACTTGTGTCCTACAGTGGAGGACTGATGCAGCACAAGATGGGTAGATGCACTGTGACCATTGAACAGTCTGTTCTCCTGCATCTCTTGCCTCACCATTCCCCTGAGGTTGTCAGTGGCATTCCCTGTGTTGAAGAGTGAGTGAATGCCCCACCTAGTTCTGTCAGTAGCAGTGATTCTCAGCCCGACCTGGCTTGCAAACTGCTCCACACAGATCCGTGGGCAGCAGCATTTGTTAGAGTTAAGCCATGGCCATGTCTGTGGGTGACTATGATTATCTGCCCATGCTGGCTTGGGAGCTATCCCACTCAGATCTGTCAGTGGCAGCATAGCATTTGTTGCCCCATATGGCTTGAGCGTAGCCCTGCTTGCTCCGTCTGGCAGCAGAAATTGATGGCCTGCTTGAGGGCTGCATCACTCACTCAGATCTACAGACAGCAGCGTTTGTTGGCTTGTTGCTGGCTTGAGTGTAACTCTGCCCACATCCTTGGGCTGTGGTGTTTGTCATCCCACACTGGCTAAATAATTCTTTCAGTTGCTTTTATATGTTAACTGTGAAGACTAACAGGGGAAGATGATTGTATATCCTCACTTTAGTCTCAACTTATCATCACCTAAAAGTGGAACCACTTGGATGGAGCAAGATCATACCCTTCTTTTCTCCTCAGTCTTGCTTCCACATCCAACTTACCAAGTCTTTGTCTAAAGCCCCAGGGACAGATTTACTTTTTATGCCTACGGTGTCCACTAAGTCTTCTGTAAATGACTCAGTCAAATCTAATTCAGATCGACTCCAGTCTGTAGGGAGGAAAAGAAAAATAAAGATGTGAATCAGCTTATTTTGTTAGAAGATTCCATTTGTTACTGCAAATGTTTCACCATTATTTCAATTCTTTTTAGGCACAAAGCATAGGAAATGTCATGAAAGCAACAGTCAGGGTCAGTAACTTCATCCTATTTATGTTAACATGCTTCCATTTCTTTGAAAATTGCCTTGGACTGAATTACTAACACTTACATGTTCATTTCTCCTTTGATCACAGGAGGTTAAATGCTGTACTATAAAATGCTAAGTTTTAAGCTGTTTAAAGCTTCTGCTTTGCTCTTAGATTTAAACTCTTAGAATGGGCTTTTAAGCTGGGAAAAAATAAGACATTAACCATTCTTGATTTCAATACTTAGAGCATTCACTATGTTTTTAATGTTTGACATAAAATGCAAGTCAACCAATTCTAAATTGCCACTTTTAAATGATACACCAAGTTCCTTTCACACAAAAGGGTAGTGGTATAGATAAATTGAAAGGATGTTCTATTTCTTAAGGCACCAGAGCATTCTTTCATCAGAAGAACATCTTGCTTTCAGTTTTAATAATATAAGTTACAGAGCAATATACTCCTCAGTAATGCTGTGGATAGCTTACCAGATCAGGACAGCTTATTTCCACAGAATAGTTCTATGCCAAAGCCCTACTGAGATAGATATAGCTACTTATAAATGAGAAACACTGCAGAGAATAATCAAGTTTGTAAGTTTGAAATGGTAAAGTAAATAATTCAGAAGTCCTTAGCATAATGCCTGACAGGAGCAGTTGAGTAGAAGTAGGAGAAGTAGACCCTATGATGTTGTCTTCTAAACTAGTTTATAATTTTTCATTTAACAGGTGAATGGCTTTTCTACTCCTGGGCAAAACACACACACACATTTAGAAAATATAATGACAACACACATTTAGAAAATCCTTCAGGAGCTGGCTGGCTAGAAGGGACTGCTCAACTCAGCGCACAGAATCCTGCCTTAGGTTTTATGCAGATATCATCATTAGGTATCATGTATCTTTTTAATGTTGAAGATTTCATCATGATTTCAATTCTATATATAGGACATAAACTTCATGATTATGGAAAATTTTTCTGAAGAGTATCCTTATATGTAGGTAAAAGAATTTCAACATAAATAATACCTGCTTCAGAGGACTGCTGTTGTAATGAAGCAAAATACATATGTGAATGTACTGTATAAATAAGTGGAGTAATTATTAACACCTTAATGCTACTTGCAAATTACTTCTTATTTAAACCATGGAATGATTTATTTGTCTGGATATAGGGAACTTCTGACCACCATATCAATTGAATTATCATTTCCTTGAACTCTGGGAAAATGTTCTTGCCTGTCATATCAAACTTATCCTGGAACCATTTGTATTTCCTACATT
>VBSM01001483.1:11352904-11377096 GCA_008086735.1 Cheirogaleus medius
CTTCTGAGTGCTTTTCTGCTAATGGGTCGCACCTGCCACCTTCAGAGACTTGCTTTTTAGCACTGGAGCTAAAGGCCTAGAAATGCTCTAGAATTTGTCCCCTTCCCCTCACCCTCCTAGTAGAGTTTTCAGATTAAATACAAAACTCCCAGTTAAATTTGAATTCCAGCTAAACAATCAATAATCTTTAAGTATAAGGATGTCCCAAACATTGCATGAAACATGTGACAAAAAGTTGTTTATCTTAAATTCAAATGGGCATCCTGTATCTTCCTGTGCTAAGCCTGGAGACCCTATACAAGGAATCCGTGGTAAATGGCTGACTGGTATAGGAGTGCAACAGTCCAGCTCCTTAAAATGGAAAAATCCCAGGGATATAATTTGTGATGCAGAGTCCCCTGCAAGATCAGGCTGAGTATGCAGACTCAGATCTTACCTGAGATAGCACCATTGCTTTACTTACTCCCTTTCTCTGTTCTGTCTCTCCTACTCCCTTACTGGTTTATCTTGCAATCATTTGATTAAAAAAATCACTTGCCTATGAATCCTTGTCTGAGGGTCTGTTTCTGGGGGAGCATGACTTAAGATAGTGATCTCACAAATCATACCACAGTGACAACTCATTGCAACGTAGAAGGCGTTAGAGATCATTGCCTTGAATAACATTCTATTTATTAACTATAGTTTACATTTATAGTCTTCAAAAAAATCTCCTTTGTCTCATATGTCAAGTCCCTAGCAACCAGTGAAGAGACATTGGACATGCTCTTCTGAGAGGTTGCTGGACCTTTCCTAACCCATTCATACTTTCTACTGCTTTGAAACCACTGAAAAGAAATAAAGCCAACCAGACATATGATAAAACATCATTTCCACTCTGATATTATATGAGTTTTTAAAAAGAATGCCCAAGCCCAGCTGCTCCAGGAAAAGACCAATTTACCATGAAAAAAATGTATTATATAGGAGAAAAGGGAATAATCGCTAAGCTGGGTCAGGTAATAGACTAAAGGGACTGGGATCTTACAATCTCTTTAGATGATGGGAGTTAAGAAAAGATGGGCTACCTCCTGCCCCAACTTTCTAAAGACTCATTTTGGGATAATGGAACTCATTTCACTGTGGCAGTCCATTAATGAGTCATCATTGTGATAAGTGCATGTTCCAGGAAAAGAGATTTGCTCTACTGATCTCATGAGCATCTTTATTCTCTTTCTTAATGGGAAAACATTGTTGTTGGCATGCATAAGCCAAAGCATCCCTGACTACTATATTCTGATTATCTGTAAACCATTTCAGGTATTTGCAATTTAAAATAAAATCTACTTAGGGAATTTCTTCCAGATTACAGCAAGAACAAGAAACCTCTGAGTCAATACACCAGTATTTGGTAAAACATGTCCATATGGGTGTATAGCTTTATGGTTATCTATACCTCACAGTAGATAAGACACAAGGAGTAAACCCAGGCAGATAGAGTCAATAATGATACAAAGACTATGATAGTGGAGAGCATGCCCCTTATTCTTGTTGAGTAACTATAAGAAAAATAACTCAAAATGACCTAATTTAATTTTGTTTGCTAGGCTAGAAGTCTTTTTTTGCTTTTTTAACAGGAAACTCTTTCCTCTCTTCATATGTATTGTCTCTATTAAATGCTACTCTGAAGTATAAGCCAAGATGGCTCATCCATAGAGTCCCCAGGAGGCTGAGCAAAGAGAATAACAGCAAACTAGTTGCTTATAGTCTCAGAATAATTTTGATCACTACTATCTCTGAGTTAGGAGTCCAATAATCAAAAACAATATTGAGATTTTTATAGAAAGTTTTTCTGAGGCATGAAAAGCCAAAAAAACTATTTCAAGGACAAAGGCAACCCTGGCTTAATTCTTTTCTTAATTGTAAAGGGAATATATCTGCATTCTTGAAAATTTGGAAAATACTGAATACAGTGATGATCTTTTGATAGTGGTGATAGATAATTTATTTTATGCTTCCTTATAATTTTTTTTCTGTACAGTTTTAAATAAAGTGACTCTTGCTTACGGAAATGCTATAGGAAAAAAAACAGGTATGGAAAGTCACTGTAAAAAATAAGCCAACAGTCAAGAGTTTGGGAAATTTTTGATTTATATTCTCAAATGGATTACAGCAGAGAATGCAATTCTGCTTGCAGAATTTAAGGAGAAAAGAAAGTCTGCCAGTTTTACTACCTGGCTTAGCAAAATTACTGCAGCTCCATGAAAACAAAAGGGAGTTAACACTTGGACAAACCAATGAAACATGAGGGTAGATCTTTTTTTTCATGGCTAGCTTTGATGATACACTAATCATGAAAATAAGCCTTGACTATGCCCCAATAGGTTAAAGAAAATGAAGCCTGATATAAAATGACTTATGCTCTTGGCTAACCGTTTTATTTCTCTTTACTTCTCCTGACAAGTAATAGTTTTGCGCATAGGAGATTCTCACTTGGCCCCACTGATAACCAATTAGAGGAGGTGGAACTAGAAGAACATGAAATTTATGGAAAATTCTCTCATGCAATTCAAATGATGAAATTATTAATATGTTTTTAAAGCTGAAAAGAATGTATATGACATTTTAAGATTTCTTTTTCAGAAGCTTTAACAGAAAAAGATTAATAAATCAATGAAAACAATTTTCTGGCCTTGTACATCTCCATTTGGATTGCAGCCCGAAGCGCCAAAACATAAAGTCTCATCCCTGCAGGTGACACAGACAATACCAACAGCTGTAATTCCAGAAGGATGGTAAGTGCTTTCCATTTCAACTAAACAATATCCTCCTAACTTTTCATACTATGCATTAGGAGTTCTCCAAGTAGTAATACTTTATAGATACCCTAGAATCACTCTTTGGATGGGAATGTATCAACTTTATCCTCAGGCTATATCGTTGCCCAATTTGCATGTCTCTTACCTGTCTGAAGCGGGGGCTGACTTTAAACTCCGAAAATTTTGGCTGTCTAAGTCCAAACTGTAGCTCCGTCCACTTTCAGTTTTGGGAGTTATGATTTCTCCTCTGGTTGCTGATCTGAACTTGCTAAGAAGGAATCTGAAATTGTATGTATATATGTATATATATGTATTTTTAAAGTAAGGTAAAAAGAGAAAGCATTAAAAATATTTCAAGAATATAATTGCTAGTACTTTCAACAATAAAGGATTCTTCAAGAAAATAGTCTTGGGGCTGAGAGGTTCTGGGGAGTTCCCAGTATCTATGCAGTATAGTGTCAAGGGTAGTAATGGAGGAGGTTATGACATTCTCCGAAGACCATATCGCTTGCTGATAAGGCAAGCCTCTGTCCCTGCTAAGCAAAAGACCACCTAGTTTGGGAACTCATTACTGTCATCTGAGAATGGAGAAACATTGCCTGGGTTGGGCCTGTTTTCAGGGATACTGAGAAAAGGGAGCTCAAACTCACCTTGCTTAGAGAGGGAAGCTGGGATGATCCTCTGGGACAAACTAAGGTAGCCTCTTATTAGACTGCAGCGCCATGAGAGCAGTGACTCTGACTTTCTAGTTCCTTGCCAGGTCCTTTGAGCCTAGAATGATGCCTGGCTCATGCTAGAACCCAACCAAAACTTGTGGAATGAATGACTAAACACATGTAGTGGAAGCCATCTTTATATCTTCCATGACATTTCTCCCTGTGGTAATGAAGTTTGAACAGTGCGGTGCCTCATGTTGAATGAAATCTGATTGAATTCCCACTTCACTAAATTATTTGGAACTTAAGCAAAAACAGCTTTTCAGGAATCTAGATTAAAGTCCTGATCTGGGATACTGAACGCCAAGAACATGGGTGTTTCCAAGCGTACTTTAGTTAAAAACAAAACAAAATAAAAAAACAACACCAAAGCTATATATGTTTTTGTTTTTTGGTGATGACATTGGTAGAGAACAGTTTGTTTTATATTCTATAGTTTTCTATAGGAAAACATGGATTCAAAAGATACTGGCACAATCTTAATAGAATCTGCCAAGTTGTCTCTGTTTCAGAGACCCCTGGAAGAGTGTCATTATCAAAGTGTCTGAAGCTTCAATCTACTGGAAAATTACAATTTTTTTTTTTGGGTGAGCATAGCACTTAATATAATGTCAATCTATGCTGCTCTGAGAACCACCTCATGCATGTCCCCACCTCTGCACCTCTACTTAAAGTGTCTCCTCTGCCTGAAATCACTTTTTTTCCCTTTTGTTATCCTGAACCCCATACACCTTTCAAGCTCCTCATCAAGTCCCATTTACAATTTGATGTCTTTCTGGATGGCTCCTGTGCCCAACTAGCATTTATTATCTAGCCACTCATTTAATACTTAATCACTTATTGCCTTATGACATCTCTTCTGGTTAATTAACACCCTGCCTTATTTTAGAAAGGCTTTCAGGCAGCTCATATTGCATTCTTATATTTTCCTGCAATTCTTTTATATTTATTAACTTTTCAGGTATGTACCTTTTCTCCCCAGCTAGATGTTATATTTCTTGAAGACTGAAAACCATCAGATCCTAATTTTGAGATCCAGCAGGGCTCAGCTTAATGCTATGACTGTTTGAATGATTCAGGATTTGTATGATGCATTGTGCTGGTGAGTTAGTTGTTGTCTCCCAGCCCCAAGCCCACTCTTTTGTAACCAACTCTGTGATGCCTGGGCTGGAGTCTTCAACTACAGCTCCTTGAGGCATGTGTGGGCTCTGAGTTACTTATTCAATCAAGCCATTAATTGTTTTTTGAGGAGTCAGGCACCATGCTAGATACTGCAACACAAAAGCAAAGAAGCCACTGGTCCAGCACTAAAGAAGCTTCCAGTGAAATGTGTGTAGGGTGCAATGTGACCCATGATGCACAGGAACAAGGCATTGTGGGAGACCTGAGGAGTGATAAATGAATTCAACATGGTAGGAAGGATCAATACACAGGACACTCTAGGCTATCTTTCCCATTCATATCCGCTAATTAATGAAGACATGATTTCTCATGAGTGTTTGAGTTAGAGGACATTTAGGTTTCATTCCCACTCACAGTTGAGGACTCTAAAAGAACTCTAGACTTTTGTAGAGCCAGATAAAGTCTCAGACATTGGCACCCTCTCACGTTGCCTTCTGCTGAGAGAACAAAGCACTGAATCAAGTGACGTGGTACATTTTAGAACTCTCGCTACTTCAGCCACAAAAACTGGCCAATAGCTCCCTGAGAAGCAAAAACTGCAAAATGCAGGGCTATGAAGCAGCAGTTTGCCTTTTGATCTTTGTAGCCTGTGTTTTGGGAACCACCTTTCTCCCTTGATAGAACTCTCCTGCCCTCAGTTTCCCAGGGCTGTCTTGCATCTGGCTCCCTTATGTACCTCCCTTTCCTACTCACAGTACTTGACACATATATTTGCTCACTGAATTAAGTTATTGAGGTGGCCAAATGTGATTTTTTTCTCTTAAGGAAGTCTGAATTTTAAACAGGGGATATGATGCTTTAAGTTCAATTAATGAATCATTAATTTGGATATTTTATATATCGGCACATGTGTTGGAGGGGAGGGGTACTGACATTCTACAACAAACGCAATTGTCACCTCTTTATAGACAAGACTGGCCCTGACATGAAACCTTCTACTTATAAGTAATGGGAGCCATATATGTACAAGACCAGGTATGTAAAATGAAAGGAAAATTCTTATGTGCTCAAGTCAGAGGGGACTTTTATTTACTCATTGAAGGTAATTAAAACTGCATTTCCTTAGGAGAATGATAAGAAAGTGTTACCTTGGTTGAGTCTCTGACCTCCTCTCACTCACTGAATGATTTCACTTCACAATCTGAAGTGAAATCAGATTTGAAAAACTAAGGAGTCTTTATTTTAGAGGTGTCTGGAATAAATATCAAAAATTCTCTTGGAAACGTTTGTCTTACCCCTTTCTCTTGGGCCCGTCATGGCTGGCCTTCCGCCCAGCAGAAGGTGAAGTGTCTGACTTTTCCACGTCCTGGCGGGTTTGCTCTTGGCTTTGTACTTCTCCAGCTCCTCATTAAAAACAATCAGAAGACAGATTTACATACAAAATGGCCAAAAATGAGCGCAAATTTCATTTCTGCATTCACTTTCTTAGATTAGCTCAGGACCAAGAATTCTATAATAATTGGCAATGCTGTTTCTATCCCAAGTTTTCCAGTCACACAGTTATTTCTAATTTGTTGAGTGTTCCACAGTTAACTGAGGACTAAGATCCAGAACTCATTTGCAGGAGGATTGCTGATATAAACTTTCCAGGGATAACTGTAATGGAGGAATGAATTCATCATCTCTCTACAGATATTTTTAGGGCAGGGGAAGCTGGCCTCATGAGAACCCCAAATCTCTAGAGACTGAGTTGTAGCATGAAGTTATAGAAATGATATACTGATTTCTGAACATATAAACCAGACTTCCTGGGAGAGCAGGCACCTATGCACATACTTTGTGACTTTAGAAACAGTCTATACTCTGGAAGGCACCGAGGTTTGAGTGGAAGGATAAGCCATAGCTGACTGCTTAATTCTAACTCCACTCCATTCCTTTGTGGCATCATACCTGATGTTACCTATCTGAAAAAGCCCTTCCTGGTTAGTGCCACATTCAGAAGCAGGACTGGAATCAGTTCCAAGCTTCCCAGCCTTACCTGCCACACTTAAAACAAGGGTACTTGTCTACTGTGTAGAAAAGATGAGACAGCCTAAGAACAAGCCAAAAGATGCCTATTCCAATTTTACTACACCATACATGACAAACATGCTCCCAAACACAAAGTTTCACACAATATTTAACCAATTATTTGCTGTCAGAGGGTACAGGAAAAAAATTTAACCAATTAAATTGTAGTTTGAATGCACTGAAAAGCATTCTCCAAGTGGGGTGTTATTTGCATTTGGTGCCAGTGAATGAATGAGTGTCCTATGCATTTCGGGTCATTTAACATCTCTGGCTCCTACGCACTAAATGCCACTTACTCACCTCAAGTCATGTGACAAC
This sequence comes from Cheirogaleus medius, assembly GCA_008086735.1. Classification (NCBI taxonomy): domain Eukaryota; kingdom Metazoa; phylum Chordata; class Mammalia; order Primates; family Cheirogaleidae; genus Cheirogaleus; species Cheirogaleus medius. Next base: position 11,359,929 of record VBSM01001483.1, read on the forward strand.
CAGAAATGCCCCCTTGCATTTCCAACAGCTCTTGTTTTGGGTAAGGGGGGCATAGTGCATAATATCAACTCTTGGTTGAGAACCACTGGATTAGAAAAAGTACTATTTAAAAGCAGGAGGGAGGGGGATTTACATACAGGGGTGGTATATTCATACCTAACAGGTGCAGTGTGTACTGTCTGGGGTATGGACACGCTTGTACCTCTGACTTGGGCAGGGCAAAGGCAATATATGTAAGCTAAACATTTGTATCCCTGTAATATTCTGAAATAAAAAAAGAAATATGATATAAATCCTGTTGAAAAATCAACAATTGCATTCACAATGTGAATCATTTAATTCACCTGTTTTATGCTACTTTCTTAAATATTTATTAAAATATTAGAAGTGAATTCAGGAAAAGAACTGTCTGTGATGATGAAGCATGGTTTCTTTGAAAATCTCAGTGTGTCAGATATATGGAAAACCACTGTGAATTTTATTTTTCACTGACTTGCTCTTCCCTTGTATGAATTGCAGATTTAGATTTTATACTACCAAGTTGTGAAATGACCTGAGGGATTAGGGAAATTCAATTATGCTCATTTGCTACATAACATAGCGAAGTTATTTAGCCAGGCAAAATGGAGATTAAAACAGTTTTAAAACCAAATAATTGCTTTAATTACCTGGACTTCTTCTTAAGATGGATTGTCGGACAACATCAGTGCCCAGAACATTGACTTGCTTAAAACGTTTTGCCTTTTCTTCAAAAAACCATTCACCAGTTATAATCCTTAGCTGCCTACTCAAGGGAAGAAGGGAGAGCATCAAAATTCAATTACTTAGCCACATAATCAACTCTCAAAAATTCCTAATTAAGTAACACTGGTCGGTTATTTATAGAATCCATCTTGATCTCTGGAGTATTTTATGGAGATAATGGTTATTATTAATTCAATATATACTATCTGCTAAGTACTTGCTACTTGCTCTTCATACTTCATATATTTTTATACACATAACAACATTGTGCAAATATTATTATCCCCATTTTATAGATGAGGAGACTGAGATTTAGAGTAATAAAATAATGTGCCTCACATCACACAGCTGGTAAATAGTACAGCCAGGATCCCGTCCCAGTAAGTCTGGCCTAGGACTCAAGTTCTTAACCACTGCATTCGTGGGTAAATGATCTTCAGTGCAAGCAATGAGGGACAATTGAAGGTTTTGAATGACAAAGCGGCCATGATGAGACTCTATTTTAGAAAGATTCCTTGATGTAACATGAACACTGGGTTAGAGTGGCAAGTGAATGGGACAAAGAGACAGATTGGCCACTACAATAGTCCGGAAAAGAGATAACAAGACTCATGATAGAACAATGGTAAGACTAACAGAGAGGAGGAGATAAATTCAAAATGCAGATGGTAGAAATGCTTGCCTTGATTTTGCAGTTAATTAAAGGTGAGAAAGAGGGATACTTGAACAGTCATATCCATCTTTTAAGCCCCATCTGAAATAGCTACAAGAAACCATCCCCCCATCCTCCCTCCTAAAATGCCCATAACTCTCTTCTTTGTCTATACTTCTCCCATTCTCCAGAGTTATTTCTGCCCAGGCCTTCTCATGTCTACTGGGCTGTAAGCTCAATGAGAGCCAATCTCTCTTTGACTAATCTTTTTCTCCCCTAATACCTACAAGAGAGTCTTTCACAGACTATGCCCTCATTTTTTAAATGAAGGATTGACTACTTCCCCATCACTTTAGCACATTACCCTTCTTTTTATATCCTCATAGCCCTCATTACTATCAGTGACATGAGTGCAGGAGCCTTGGCTATGTTGTTTACCATTCCTATGATTAGCACCTGGCACTGTGCTCAGTAAATATTTCTAGAATGAATTAGGATACCTGGAATTCAGCCAATAGCAGCTATGGTGCTACAAAGTCCATTTTTAGGCTTATAACAAGAATTTTAACTACTATAGAAGTTCTTCAGCAGCTTAAATATATTTCTAATTAAAAATAAAGAAATGACTTTAGCTAATTAGGTGAGCATTACTGTCCCAATACCTCTATGGGGCATGTTCTGAGAATGGTAAATAGGCCTCTGTGACTAGGGTAAAAGGTTTGTGGAGGATTCTAGTGGAAAATGAGGTTGAAAGGTAGAACTGTGGCCAGATAATGGAAATCTTTGAAGGCCATGCTAAGGAGCTGGAATGTCTTTCTGAAGGCAACGGAAAACTCTCGCTATTTTTAAAAAGTTCATGTTGAATCATATAATCTCTAGAGAAATATATGGAAAAGAGAGAAACCAGAAGCAGGCAGGCCAATCAGAAAGTTATTGCAATAAACAAGATGGGAAATAATGAAGATGCAAATCAGGGTATCATGTAAGAGTGAAGGGTACAAAGAAAGACATAGATAGTTGGGCTGTTGAGGATGAGAATCCACAAGAATTGGTGGCAAGTCTAATATGGTGGGTGAGGAAAATCAACTGAGTCAAGTAGAGATTTGTAGCCCCAGAGTATTATATTCATGAAATTCAGTAACTGATTGGACTTGGAAATCAGCAATTGGATCCCAAATATAAAAATAATTCCAGAAAAATATGCCAACTTTCTTACCCAAAGTAATTTCCCAGAAATCCTGCGTCTGCACATATTAGACAGAGGCAAGCTATATGTGAAACATAGTTCCACTACTGGGAAAAAAGTGAAAATGTTAACCTTGGAAAAAGTATTGATTGAAAGGTAGGACCATAGCATCTCTACCTCAGATTTACTCCCAAGTGGCTAGGTAGCCTATTGAGAAGCTCAGACTATTGGATTAGCTCCATAACAATAACTATATAAAATATGGTTAATGAATGCATCAAACCTAAGAAGACCTAACCTGCCAAAACCAAAAGCTTGAATGGGTTAATTTATTTGTGGATACATCTGAAGTGATCTATAGAGTTATATATCACTACTTATGCTGGAAATCCAGGTGATAATTGTGGTATTCCAAATTCTAAAGACGTCTCCTCAAGATTACTGTTCCTTGGCTATTCAATCAAACACTAATCTAAGTACTGATGAGATCAGACTTTGCAGATGGAATTAGGTTACTAATCAGCTGACCTCATAATAGCGAGATTATCCTGGATTATCCATATGAGCCCAAAGTAATCACATGAGCCCTTAAAAACGGAGGAAGAAAAAGAAGGCAGAAGAGACACTGCAGGATGGGAAGTCAGACTGCAAATGTGAGAAATATTTGACATGCTACAAAAGCTCTGAGATGTAGGGGTTCACAGGCAAGACTGGAGAGGCCTCTAGGAGCTAAGGATGGCTGTCAGCTCACAGCCATCAAGGAATTGGGGACCTCATTCCTATAGCCACAAGAAACTGGATTCTGTCCACAAGAATGAGCTTGGAAGTGGATTCTTCCCAGAGCCTTTTCATAAGAGCTCGACCAGCTGACACCTTGATTTCATCCTTGTGGAACCTGGAGCAGAGAAACAAGCCAAGCCAACCTAGACTTCTTAGCTACAGAACTATGAAATAATAAATTTGCATTGTTTTAAACTGCTAAATTGTGGTAATTTGTTATGGTGGCAAATAGAAAACTACTATGACAATTAAACACACACATGTGTTTGTTCTAATATTCAAATCAGGAAATGACTTGCACAGGTTATAAAATGATAAATAAGGAAAATTCAGAAATGCAGTAGGGCAGAGGTAGGCGCACTTTGGTCTGTGGACCAAATTTGCCCCACCATCTATTTTGTATGGCCCAAGCTAGAAATGGTTTTTACATTTTAAATGGTTGAGAAAATCAAAATAAGATATTTTATGATACATGAAAAATGCAGGGCCTATAAATAAAAGTTTTATTAGAAGATAGACATGCTCAATTATTTATGTATTGTCTCTGGCTGCTTTTGTGCTACAACTGCAAAGTTTAGTAGTTGTGGCAGTAGACCATATGGCCCCCAGGGCCTAAAATATTTTTTCTCTGGTGTTTTTTTAAAAAGAGAAGTTTGTAAACTTCTGTAAGAGGGCAAAGAGTTTACACAAAAAGAAACAAGAACAAGAGGAATAATATAGTTCATTGATTGAAAATCACCTGTTAGTGGCATGCCAAGGTCGTTATTCTCTTTTTTGTGTATGTTCTTGGGATATAGGATGGGACAGATAGCATACTGACAGCAGTTTCAGGTGTTACAGGGGAAAGTGGACACATCCAGTCTACATTCCCTAGGAAATATGCCTCCATATCACCTTTACCACATATACCTAAAGCTGCCAACACCTAACACAAATAAGATCTTCCCAGAATTGTTAGTCATTACCTCTTGGTATCCTTGTGAGAACAATAACTATAAACCTTGTATTTGCTCAACTCAGATGTGTAATTGAGTCATGTGTCATTTCAGAGCTTTGAAACATCAGAACAGTCTCTTGAGATTATGCTTTTGTCACCTTCTGAGGTTCTGGAAGTAGATGGAAGACTTGGTAGAATAGGAAACTAATAGTGAGTGCATACCAGGCACCAAGTAATGTGCTAGGTACTCTCTAATCCTCACTATAAGTCATGAAGTAGCTATTATTATCCTTAACATACAGAGAAGGAAACTGAAGATCATATGGGTTAAACAGCTTACTCAAAGTTATACAATTATTATGGCAGAGACAAGATTTATGTTGAAAGGCCAGATGCTTTATATTTGGCAAAATTATCAGAAGAGACCTCACATATGTCAGACATAACAAGGCTTTGAGAAGGGGTGCAAGCCTATAGAAGCCAAGGAATAATACACAGCATTTTATATAATTGGTTGTAATTGTGTGTGTGTGTGTGTGTGTGTGTGTGTGTGTGTTGGAGGCACAGTTGTAAGAATAAAGGAGAGGTGAAAGAGGAAAGAAAATAAACATGATGTCTACTATAAAATTTATATCCCTTTCTGCCACATTAATCCAGAGTTTGAAAAACATGGGCTTGAAATAGACTCATTTCCTCTAAATCATACTGTGAAGAGTGAATTGACTGAAATTACAGTGAGGTACATTCATTTGTGAATGATGATTAGTGACTATTCAGAATTTGTAAGGCTCTGATTTTCTTTAACATTAAATTCTGGGGACTTCAAACCTTTACTTGCAAGCTTATATAAATGTGAAGCCAAGGTAAGTTCTTTTTAAATTTATAGGGAAAAGTAGGCTATCTTACCCTAAAAAGTGACTAAAATTCATTTTACTCCTTTATCTTCTATTAACTATTGGAGACACTGAGATAAGATATGCTTATTAGATATGCTGAGATAAGATATTAGTTCCCTTATTTTATTCATCAGGAAACTAATTCAAATTAATTATAAAAATTTATTCCTTACACAGCCAACATTTATTGTGTTCCTACTATGTGTCAGGCCCTGTGCTAGGGCTAAGAATACAGAGCTGAAACGAGGATCCTGGCCATATGGAAATGATGGTCTAGATTTATTCCTTTTCCCCTTCCCAAGCAGAAAAAGTGAAAAAAAAATCCATAGACACATTATGATGAAACTACAGAACACTACAGACAAAAAGAACATTTTAAAAGGAGCTAGGGGGAAAAAATAGAGAAACAGATTATCTACAAAGGAATGACGATTAGAATGACAGTTGACTTTTAACAGCAATAATGAAATACAGAAGCCAGTGAAATGATATCGTCAAAGATCTGGGAGAAAATAACCATCAACCTAGAATTATATATCCAGAGAAACCACTGTTCAGGAATAAGGATGAAATAAAGAAATTTTAACAAAATAAAATCTGAGATAATTTATCACCAACAGATTCTCACTAAAGTAACTTTTAAAAGCTATACTTCAGGAGGAGGTAAAATAGATCTGAGGTATCAAAACAAACGGTGAACAATGAAATTGATAAAATGTAGCTAAATCTGAACAAACATTGATGTATAAACACAAATTATAATATATAAATTGTTATATTAAATAATAAGAGATATCTAAAACACAGGAAAAAAATCATAGACCAGGCAGGAAAAAGATATTTGGAGTTTAAGAATACCAAGTTCCTTTTATTTATTGGAAGAAAGGTAAAGGTATTGATTTGCAAAGTTAAATATGAATGTTGTAATTTCTAAAGTAAGCACTAAAAATAATAAAAACATGTAATAGCTATACCAGTAGAAGGGATAAAATGGAATGATAAAAATATACTTCAATCTATAGATAATATAAATAAATGCAATATTGAAGTAATTATGAGTGTAAGTAGACTAAACTCTATAAGAAAAATATTGTCAGAGTAAACTTTAAAAATGACACATAGCATGTAATTATATCATGTATATGTATATACAGTACATACGTGGGGTATATAGAAATGTATAACAAATATTTAAATACATATAACATATACTTTATTTTTAAATAGCACATATGGTATATACAAAAGACTCAAATATATGGAGACAGAAAGGTTGAAAGTCAAATGGTGGAAAAATATGTACCAGGCAACAAAAGAAATTTGATGTAGTTGTATCAATAACAGACAAAATAGACTTTAAGGCAAAAATATTTTTTAGAGATGAAGGAGGTCATAAAAAATACTTCAAAATTATTAAGAAAAAGACCAACAACCTAATAGAAAATCATGCAGTACATACAAACAGTCATATCACAGAAAAAGAACCACAAGAGGCCAATAAACATATGAAAACATGTCCAATCTCATGAGTAATCAGAAAAATGCAAATTGAAACCATAGGGAGAGATCCTTTCATATCTATTGGTTTGGAAAAAATTAAAAATTCTCATGATACCAAGTGCTGGTGAGATCATAAAGTAAAGAAAACCCTTATACAATGCTAGTGGAGTTTAAATGAAAAAGAATGTAACATTATTTTGTAAAGCTTAACGTGCTCATAATATTTGTCCTGCAATTTCATTTCCAGGTGCACATCCTAAAGTAGTCCTCTCAAACATTTTTGGCAGAGGTCACAGTAAGAAATATACTTTGCATCACATTTGAGAAAATAAATACACACACATGTACATGTACATATACATGTATATGCATACTACCATTTTCTATTCTATTTCATTTTTTTAATGCTGGTCACAACCCACCAATGGTCATGACTCACAGATTTAAAAATCCCACCCTAGGTTGTCTCACACTTGTACATGTTTGTCAGGCCATAAGTACTCTGCAGTAATTTTTGTCACAGCAGCATTTTTTGTAACACTATAAACTGAAACAATCTACATATCCATCAATGAGAAAATACATACTTTAAAGGAATATGATAACAACAGTGAAGATGAAATGTAATGCTATACACACAAACATGGATAGATTTCACAAAAAAGTTGAGCCAAAAAAGTCACAAAAGAATACATACAGTATGATTTTCATTTCTGTAACATTCAAAAATGTAAAACTAGAAAATATATTACTTAGGGACACAACCAAATGAAGTAAAATTATAAAGTAACACAAGGGAATGAAAAATGCAAAGCAAGAGTGTTCTCTTTTTTTTTTCTTGAGACAGTGTCTCACTCTGTCACTCAGGCTAGAGTGCAGTGGTGCGATCATAGCTCACTGCAGCCTCTGACTCCTGGGCTCAAGCGATCATCCTGCATCAGCCTCCTGGGTAGCTGGGACTACAGGCATGTGCCACTATGCCCAGCTAATTTTTTAAAAATTTTTTGTAGTGATAGGGCCTCACTATTGCTCAGGCTGGAGAATGTTCTAATTCTTAAACTGGGTGACAAATACACAGGTGCTCTTTTTATTATTCCTTAAATCATACATATGTATTAGAGAGTGTCTTTGATATGTATGATATTTTCAGATTTTAAATAATCTTATTAGTTGATGTGAGTATTAAGGTACTATACACACAGTGAACAAAACATTCTATAAAGGGTGGGGGTTCTTGTATATAATTGATAGATGATGCAAAATAGCATGTCAAGGAACTCAAAATAGCTTCTAATCATTCCAAAAATCTCTGGGTCAATGTGGGATTACTATGATGTGAATCTCTTCCTTGTAGGTAGATTATGGGAATTTGCTAAACTAGAGGTGATTTTGAAATTACTATGTAGTCTACATCCATGCCACCCTGAATGCACCTGAACTCATCTGAAAAGATTAAGTAGCAATTGTCAATACTGATCAGGCCAATGATCATCAGGAACCCACCTATGGTTGAACAAGTTGAGATTTTTGCTCATTGCAATGAAGGAAAACACACATCATGAAGAGTCTCACTCGGTAAGAGGGTATTTGAAAGCATTTACTATAGGTGTTGGGTTTATGTTAGGTAATTTTGGCAAGGGTTCAAGGGAGCAGGGATTTTCTCTGTATTAGACAATGTCAGGAAGCAGGGACAATTCTGTTATTGGTATCTCAATAAATTTTATTAATATCTAGAAGGAGGGTGGACTAGCACTAGGCTAAAGCTTTAACTGGTAAGGAAGCAGCAGGTTATTCACATTGGGCAAGAAATAGGGGTGTGTGATACTTTGCTGCTTGAACAGTCACCTTGTTCTTGTCTGTGTTTAGACAAGATTATGAAGTGTTCCTGTTTTGTCTCACTTTATTATGGTTGTAGAATGATCTTGTGGGATGCTGGTGCTCTGAGATTGTTTATGTCCAACAGGATAACACCATGACCTACCTGTGAGTGCCAGGTCAGCTCCTAACAAGAACAAAGCCTACATATAAGTGTCAGACCAGTTGCCAGATGTCAGGGGTTGTAGTTCTCTTTCTCATAACAAAGAACTATACATTCCTTCCTGTATTCTGTGTATATTCTTTCCATTGGTACTTTTTCAAATTTACCTATAGACACTCTTATATTTCATCTATTGCAGTAATCATTACCAATTCATCAAAATCAAAAATATCAGGTTCCTCCTACTTTAAAAAGACAAAGATTCTCACAAGCAGCATATAGCATATAGCAGCATAAGATGTTGCAACACAGCATGAACATAAGGTCAACCTATCAATACCATGTCAGAGGTATTTAATTTTTTGGTTCATTCTCATGTAGCTTTTATCTTTTAGGTCTTTCTGAGTTCAGTTGGATGCTAATTAGGAAAAATGATCATTATGACTGTCTTTGTGTTAGGTGGCAACTGCCTTGGCTAACAAAATCAATGTGGAATTTTGTAGGTCTTATTAATTTAGCAAAATGAATTAACCAGCTGTGTCAAGGTCACTTTCATTATAGAATCAGTTTAAAAACTAGACCTACAACAGCCAATTTATTAGAATCAGAAGGGGTTGGAGAAAATGTCAGGGGCTGCTTAGCTTATTATAACAGGTAGCTTCCCTCTATCAGTCCTTGCTGTCTGTAATCGTTTCAGTGCTACAGCAATAAAACCTCTTTACTTTTACCCAATCCAAAGTAAATGACAATAAAGGTTGTTCTTCCAACTGATTAGAGAAATGAGTCACCTTCTGACTCATCTCATCTTTTAGAGGTCAGGGTGGGAATTTCAATTTTATGGTCTATTAAACATGGAGACAGCCCAGTGAGCATTCTCTCACAACAAACAAAGGGTGTTCACTGCCAATAAAATATCATTCATGCTTCCTTTTTGAAAACCACTCCATGAATAGCAAACAAGATACTTCTAATACTGACAGATAGTTTGTTTCTGAGAGCACAGAGACTAGGAGCTAGAATATTGGAGAAATAATGTACTCTGACTTTCAACTTTAAAAGTGAGAAAGAATTTTGATATGCCAAATTAAACATTCATCATGTAAATTTCCAGCTGTCACAGAAGGATATAACTATTAACATAAGTTGTTGCACAGAAGTATAAGAATCACACATTGAAATCTGTTTCTTCCTTAGCGTCTTCCTCCTTAGACTGTGAAACCATTGAGGGTAGTTGATGTTCCATTCAACATGGTACCCTTAACCCCTGTAGGCCAACAGGTTATCAGTAAATATGTAGGAGGGAGAGTTGATGAATGGATCAATTGGGTTGATCCATCCACCCAAAAAATATGTAGGAGGGATGGGTTGATGGATGGATCAATTGGATAGATAGATGGTTGGGTTTATTCAATTGTTTCATCAATAAAAGGAGTATGATTGATTCAGAAGTTTCTTATTCATTGAAGCATTAACATGTCTCTATGAATACATAGAACTTGATTTGTTATCATTTATTCTTACTCCTCTTGACAACAACTTGTCTTATATCTTTCTGTGATAGCTAGAAATTTACCTTGTTTAGAGGACAAATATATTTGGCATGGTTTATTTTTTAACCCCATCCTCCTGACAGAAGAAAACTACATTTTTTCTACATTTGTTCCACTTGCTTAAGCCTAAAATTTTTTAAGTAGAAGCTGGCCACTCATTCATCCATTTACCTATTCATTTGTTTATCTATCCATCTATCTATCAATTTAACAAATATGATTGAATACCTACTACAGACATTCTTTTAGGCACTAGAACATCAGTGAATAGTATAGATAAAACCCCCTGCCTTCATGGTTATGAAGTTTATAATCTAGTGGAGGAAGAAAGATAATAAATAAAAAAATAAGTAAAATATATACCATATAAGTATTAAGGGAACAAACATAGGAAGGGTTGTATTAGTTTGGGTAGGCTAGCTTCTATAACAATCTCCAAATTCCAATGACTTAACACATTAAATTAAAAGTTAATTTCTCATTAATACAACCTAAAGTTAATCTGACATGATTTAGGGAGAAGGTTTGAGTGAATTAGACCTCCTGTTACTATCCATACTAACTAGCAAATGAGTTGATAGCAAAATGTATGAATACATAATCCCACTGGGGCTTGTATTAATATTAAAAAGTATGCTTCAGTAATTACAAGTGGAATTTAGAAGTTAAAGATACAATTCCTCTCCCTATACAGAAGCTTGAGGCAACTTGTGACGGATTGAAGGGCTTTTGAGTCACAGACTCTAGTTACTGTTGTCTGAGTGAATGAGAGTGTGGGATGTAAAGAAGAGGGTGAACAGAAATGGAATATAAATGGAAAATAATAAATAGTAAGGATCAAATAACATAGAATTGCATAAGAATTGGAGAAATAGTTATTGGGAAATTTCCCATCAGTTCTCAGACTCCTCAGTTGAAAGATCAGTCATTTGTTAAAATTTCATTTCCTTCTTCATTGCCTTGAAATGGAAAACCTCACTTTGGCAAGGTCTGGTGGAAAAACAGTTGGGTGAAGAAACACACGTACAAATAAACAAAACTTTGTTATTCATATCAACTCTACTGACACACATTCTAACTCTTAGTGTTCTTGTTTCCACTATCTGTAAAATATAAAAACAATTGCCTCTCTTACCTAATAGGTATGTTATAAGACCCTGGAGAACTATTCCTTAGGAGTAAATGTGGTCCAGAAAACAGATCAGCCCTCACAGGAACTGAGGCCCCAGTTTTGAAATTAGTTCAATCCCTGACTCGATTAAGGAAATCTTAAATATGCAGTGGCCATATCCTAGTTTCCTTCCAGAAGAAAAGTGTATATTCTCAATAGATACATATTATACAGAGTCTCAATAAACTTTATCATTTTTCATATATTAATACATTGACCATCAATCAAAAACTACCAGGTTTATGGGAAAAAAGATATGACCAAAACCAAGAAAAACAACAAACAATAGAAATAGTCCCATTGGGGACTCAGATAATAGAGTTATAATTCATAGACTTTAAAATAAGCAAAAATAATTATTTCAAGTAATTATAAGAAAAGAATGAGAAAGTCAGCAGATAATTAGAAAGCACAGAAGTAAAATGAAAATTCTAAAACTGATTGATTATAAGATACCTCCCAGAGTAGAAGAGACAATGGGACATTGGGAGGGAGAAAACATACCAAATGACTGAGAGGAGAAGTCTCAAAAGGATGAGAGTTTGGAAGGCTCCAGGAGTAGTAGAGATTGAATCATGCTCAGACTCTGGTTTAATTTAACTGAGAAATCAATGACTCCTGACTTGCACTCAAGTTGGTGGAGTGAAATTCATGCCCACTCACAGGCTAAACAGAGAGGTGAATGGAAAGGTTCTCGCCCTTTGCCCTTTCTCAAGGACAAGTAGGATCGGGGGAAATTCAGAAACTGCTCCAGCTTTGCTCCTCAGCTAATGTGCAGAGCAGGCTGGACATTTGATACTCATCTTGCTAGTCATCCTGAATGTCTAAGAAAGTCTCAAGGGAATTGTCTGTGCCTTCTGAGAAGCCATGTGGAGCCAAGAGGGGCTCTAAGACAAGAAAGATCACGGGTGCTTTTCAAATGCAGAAAGAGACCTGGTTCTGTGAGGCTTCCAATTTTACTGTGCTTCATAGTTTTTTAAAAATACTGTTATATCTCCATCTCTGTCTCTGTTTCTGTGTCTACCTCTGTCTCTTTTGCTCTGTGTGTGCATGCTCTTCTCTCTCTCTCTCTCTCTCTCTCTCACAAACACACACACACACACACACACACACACACACACACATCCCAGAGCTTTGCCAAGGCATTGCTGAGCTTGTGGTTGGGCTGTACTTTTAATCCTATGCTCGATCCCTAAATTTAAAATACTCTTTTTCTTTCTTGCTTTCCCCACTCCAATCTCTTCAGTCATCAAATCTCCACTTTCCATGAAAAGGCAAGAAACTCACGCGACTTTGGCACAGACAGTGCACTTCCAGCTGCCATCGAGGCCTGTGACCCGGCACTCACTGCACACCCTCAGTGAGCAGGCCTGGCATGGGTCTCCCCGGTCAAAGATTAGGCCCAGGTTTCTCTGACAGTGAACACAGACTCTGCCGGCCTCCTGTTGAGTCTTCCCACTTCTACGTTTTGCTTCTAAGAGTTCGTTTTTCAACTTCCTGGAAGGAGAGAAAAAACTTACTTAAAAAAAACAAAACCAGAGGAGCAGAGCTATCTTTATATAAGAGATGCTTTAATTTGAAAGAATATTTGAATCAAGGAATCACAGCCAAACACTGCCAGGAAATACAATTTTCTCTCTAGAATCAGCAATCCTTTGATATCAGCAGCTGAAAAATAAAATGTTTGTGTTTACTGTTGAATTTTGGCATCCTCCACTACCACTGCTTTTTTACTATTAGTATGTATTCACATTCTACTCTAACTTCTCCAGGATATCTTTGATACCATTAACACTGGAGCATGGTCCCAGTCTAGAGGAATGTACAGTGTCATGTTTTTTACCTGCCTAGGTACACTGCATGAGGCAAGAATGTGAAATCAGAATGAGCAACACTGGTACTTTCCTTAAGTGATTCTGTGAAGATTGTGCCTGCAAAGATATTGCCCACCATCACCATTTTGGATATAAATGCTTCCACTTAGTATTTGAAAATTTCCAATGATTTCCATTAACTTATGACCTATGCCTATGTTTAAATCCAGGTTCCATCATGAATTAACTGTCCAAGTTTAGGCAATTATATACCCACTCAACATCAGTCTCTTCTTTTTTTTTTTTTTTTTTGAGACAGAGTCTCACTCTGTTGCCCGGGCTAGAGTGCCATGGTGTCAGCCTAGCTCACAGCAACGTCAAACTCCTGGGCTCAAGTGATCCTCCTGCCTCAGCCTCCCAAGTAGCTGGGACTACAGGCGCGTGCCACCACACACTCTATTTTTAGTAGAGACAGGTCTCACTTTTGTTCAGGCTGGTCTCAAACTCCTGAGCTCAAGGGATCCTCCCACCTCGGCCTCCCAGAGTGCTAGCGTTACAGGTGTGAGCCTCCTTGCCTGGCCAGCCTCTTCATTTCTAAAATGAAAATAATAATATTCGCCCATGGTTGTTTTTAATATTAAATGTGATAATATATGTAAAGTTCCCAACATGGTGCCTGAAACATAGATACTAAACAAATGTTAGTTCCATGTCCCTTCTTTTACTACCTGACATGTAATTTATATATCTACCCTTTAGAAATTTACTATTCCAAGTTTGTACTTGTTCCAGCAGCATAAACATCCCCTGGGAACTTGTTAGGAATTCAGTATCTCAGGTACCACCTCGGACTGCATTTTTACAAAATTTCCAGGTGATTAGAGTTTGAGAAGCACAGCTTTGGATCATTTGTTCTCAAGTTTGGCTATACATTGGAATCACTTGGAAATATTTAAAAAATACTGATTCCCAGGTCTCACGCCCACAGATTCTGTTGTAATTCGTTTGGGATGTGGCCTAGGCAATGGTATTTTTAAAAGCTTCCCTATTTATTCTAATGTAGTGTACTGCTGAATTTGGAAAACACTGCCCCAGAAGATAGATTCATTGCCACTTAAATGCTTCACAGACATGTTGTTTCTTTATGCTATTGATTTTCAGTCCCTTCAACACAAAATTTTTATGTTCCAGAAGAAAATTCTAGATTCATTCCACATATTTCCTACTATCTCTTTTTACATTTATGGTACAAAACTTTGTCATAGCCAACTAGACTAGCATTTCCCCAAAGGTAGGAATGATGGCTTTAGGACCTTGTATATACTGCTGAGGATTCAATCTCATGCTAGGTTATAAAGCAGTTGAATGTTTAAAGCTATTTATTATTTCTTTTGATTCTTTGAACTAACTTGTGAGGTATTAGTCTCACATGAATGATAGTAAGCAGTATAGACAGAACCGGAAACTGGGTCTTTTAATTCCCAGCTTAATGAGAGATTCATAAGTGAAGAATTTTCAAAGTAAAGAGTAAAGTTTCTAAAATCTTTGATTCATTGTTTCATTCATTAATCCAACAATATTTATAGAGTGCCTACTCTGTACTATGCATTCTGGTATTCAGAGATAAAAATGAGCGAAAACAGGACATTTACTAAGGGTTACCATTACCCTTGATGATAGTCAAGGAGAAAAATGACACACAGTGACTCATGTGTTGCAACAGATAGTCATATAGAATACTTTTAAGTCCCCACTCTCTTGTCCATCTAAGCAGAAATGACAAGAACCGACAGCATGTTTTCCTAATCCCTAATGTAGAGCTTACAAAATACTCTTGTGTTCTCAAAGAGAGCACTTGGCTCATGAAATTGAGTGTAAGAAAAGTCCCACACAATTATTTTTAAAAACTTGCAAAAGCTACAAGCTTTAAAATAACAGAATGAGTTCCCATTTAATGAAAACTATTGTATTATTTGTAGGATCACAACAGATGTTTGGACACCTCAGGGCAAAGAGGAATAAAACACTGCCTACTCAAGTCTACAAAAATTTATGCAACAGTGATAAAAAAACAAACTGATTAAAATGAGTAAAACAAAGCCAGCAATGCTAGATAGCAGCCCTATCTGAATAGATTGGTGGGCTAAAGAGTAATAAACTGAGAAAATGAGGGGATTCTGGGATATTGCAGGAGCAAATTCCCCATCCCCTCCCCAGAAAGAAAGAATCCATGATCAGGTGCCTGAAGTTTAAGCACTTAGCAGCTCTTTAAACTAGAGTGTCTGAGACCATTTGGAGAAATTACGGCTGTAAATTAGTCAAACATTGTATTGCATCTTTCTTAGTGCTCTACTTGACAGGACTTCATTTAGCAATCAGCATTCCACCAGTTCACAGTTTCAGAATCCTACAGGGCCCAGTATAGATCAAGCCACAGGGAAGCAAGAATTTAAAGCTCTAAACACACCAGTTGAGCAATTCTTAAAGCAATTGGTGCTAATGGTCCCAAATGTTCCGGCAACTATCTCTGAGATATGTGGGGAAAAGCCAGGAAGAATTCCTTAGGCTTGTAAAAATATTAAACAGCTTACTGATTTTTCAAACATGTCTTACAAATTGACCTAATTTAGTCACATCTAGGAGAATCCACGTTAAGTGGACACAGCCATTTTCAGACACTCAAGAGGCAGAGGAAGGGCAATGGGAGAATAATTGCAAACAGGAAAAAGAAATGTAGAATTGGAGAAATAATTCCAAGGGGAAAGGGAAGTATAGGGAGCTAGAAGAGAGAAACAGGTTGGGAGATGTCTCTGCCCTCTGTATTACCAGCTAGCACTTACAAAGCAAAGAGGACCTCATTTGGTTCCTCCATTGCTGGCCCAGCCTCAGGAAGGTATCTGAGGAAAGTGAGGTTCTAGGCTGCAAGCACAATATCTGCTGATCTTTCTCATAAACAGGGAAGCCATCACATAAGCTAGAAATGCTTCTAATTTCAAGTAACAGCCTTAAAATATGGGTTTCTGCCCCCCGCACTGCCCATAACAAGAAATCCACAGTTAGGCAGTTGCATGCATTAGCTCAGCTGCAAAACAACATCATTAAGAAGTCAGTATCCTTTCATCCTGATGCTGCCCTATGCTCAAAGTGTGGCTTATCATGTGCAAAAGGGCTAGGCAGTTCCAGCACAGAGTCATGTGCTAAAGGGCTAGGCAACTATCTGATCTATACTAGACCTATCTTGATCTATACTGGGCACTGTAGGACACTGAAACTGTGAACTAGTGGAATGCTGATTGCTAAATGAATTCCTGTCAAGTAGAGCACTAAGAAAGATGCAATACAATGTTTGACTAATTTACAGCCATAAATTCTCCAAATGGTCTCAGACACTCTAGTTTAAAGAGCTGCTACCCAAAGTGATCTACAGATTCAATGCAATCTCTATTAAAATACCAACATCATTTTTCACAGATATAGAAAAAATAATTTTATGCTTCATATGGAACCAGAGAAGACCCCATATAGCCAAAGCAATTCTAGGCAATAAAAACAAAAAGGGAGGTATCAATTTGCCAGATTTCAAACTATACTAAAAAGCTGTAGTAATTAAATCAGCTTGGTATTGGCACAAAAATAGGGACATTGACCAGTGGAACAGAACAGAGAACCCAGATATAAAACCATCCTCATATAGCCATCTAATCTTTGACAAAGCAGACAAAAACATACACTGGGGAAAAGAATCCTTATTCAATAAATGGTGCTGGGAAAACTGGATAGCCACATGTAGAAGACTGAAGTAGGATCCACACCTTTCACCTCTCACAAAAACCAACCCACGCTGGGTAACAGACTTAAACCTAAGGTATAAAACTATTAGAATTCTAGAGGAAAACGTTGGAAATATGCTTCTAGACATTGGCCTAGGCAAAGAATTTATGAAGAAGACCCCAAAGGCAA
>VBSM01001483.1:11377196-11406141 GCA_008086735.1 Cheirogaleus medius
ATGAGTGAGATGTGCAATGTTTAGGGGATGGTCACGCTTGAAGCTCTGACTCGACGGGGGAGGGGGGGCATGGGGAATATATGTAACCTTAGCATTTGTACCCCCATAATATGCTGAAATATAAAAAAAAGAATGTCCCGTATCAAAAAGTCCCCAAACCATAAATGGTGGCGTGGATGCAGAGAGATAGGAACACTCCTACACTGCTGGTGGGACTGCAAACTAGTTCAACCTCTATGGAAAGCAATATGGAGATACCTTAAAGCGACACAAGTAGATCTACAATTTGATCCAGCAATCCCACTACTGGGCATCTTCCCAAAAGAACAAAAATCACTCTATGAAAAAGACACCTGCACTCGAATGTTTATAGCAGCACAATTCACAATTGCAAAGTTGTGCAAACAACCCAAATGCCCATCAATACATGAGTGGATTAATAAAATGTGGTATATGTATGCCACGGAGTACTATTCAGCTATAAGAAACAATGGTGATATAGCACCTCTTGTATATTCCTGGATAGAGCTGGAACCCATTCTACTAAGTGAAGTATCCCAAGAATGGAAAACAAGCACCACATGTACTCACCATGAAATTGGTATTAACTGATGAACACCTAAGTGGACATACAGGAATAACATTTGTCGGGTGTCAGGCAGGTGCGAAGGGGGAGGAAGGGATGGGTATATACATATATAATGAGTGCGAGGTGTACCGTCTGGGGGATGGTCACACTTAAAACTCTGACTCGATGGGGAAGGGGGGCAAGGGCAATATATGTAACCTTAACATTTGTACCCCCATAATATGCTGAAATAAAAAAAAAGACCTGCTAAGTGTTTAAGGCAGGAGGAAAAGGGAAAGGGCATTTGTTGCATCAGTCTCTTAATAGAAAAACAAAAACTGACCCAGAAGTCCTCCCATCAGACTTCTCCTTAGGTTTCCTTGACCAGACAGTGTCACATCATCACCACTAGCTGCAAAGGAGGCTGAGAAATTGACACCTCAACCTCTATAATGGAACAAGGTAAAGGATAAATGTTGAGCAGTGACTCCCTTTCTTTTGGGATTATCTTAGCATGGATTCTTCACAAAGCAGTGATTCCCCTTTCCTGTGGACAGCAGCTAACTCCAACTCATTCTACTGCTCATTTCACAATATATTCCTGTGCTCACTTTATAGGGAAGAAACAAACTGAAAAAAAAAAAATCTGGCACCAGATTGCAAAAACAACCAGACCTTAGGAGATCTGCTTCATTGCTTTGTTGCATGCATCACCCAATTTTCTTTTCAAAGCTTCAGTACTAGTGGAAAGAATAGTCCTGGTTAGTTTTAGACCACTCATTTAATCATCACAACAGCTTTATGAGGTAAGTACTATCCAACTATATCACCCACCCACTCCCTCACCTTGTTGTCATCATCTACCACCTTCTTAGTCACTTGCCCTCATCCTTTGAATATTTCCACAATTCTTCTTCCTATTCAGTAAAGTAAACGCTGTTCAGTAGACTGAATAATGACCACTTAAAAATATATCTGGTCCTAATCCTTGGGGCTTGTAAATGTTACCGTATTTGGAAAAGGGGTCTTTCTGGATGTAATTAAATTAAGGATTTTGAGATGCGGAGATTATCCTAGATTATCTGGGTGGGCTCTAAATGCAATCACAAGTGTTTTTTATAAGAGCGAAGTAGAGGAAGATGTGATACAAACAAAAGAGGAGAAGACATATAGAGCAGCCATCCCTGATCTTTTTGGCACCAGGGACTGGTTTCATGGAAGACAATTTTAAGATGGACCAGTGCGGGGGGGCGAGGGGAGAGGCAGAGCTCAGGTGGTGATGTGAGCAATAGGGAGAAATGGGGAGCAATGGGGAGCAGAGTGGCTGTAAATACGGATGAAGCACCACTCCCTTGCCCACCACTCACCTCCTGCCATGTGACCCCCCATTCCTAACTGTCATGTAAGATAATTTTTCCACAGACAGGGTATGGGGCAGGGGTGGGGAGACAGATTGCGTGGCCCAGTTCCTAACAGGCCACGGACCAGTATTGGGCCACAGCCATATAGGAGAAGGCAATGTGACCATGGAAGCAGAAATTGGAGCGATGTGGCCACAGTCAAAGAATGCCAGGAATCACCAGAAGTTAGAAGAGTCAAGAAGGAGATTTTATCTTAGAGCCTGTGGAGGAAGTGCAGCCCTGCCAACACCTTGACTTCAGCCCTCTAGTATTTAGTTTGGACTTCTGGTCTCCGGAACTGTGAGAATAAATTTGCCTTGCATTAAGTCACCAAGTTTATGGTAATTTGTTACAGCAGCCACAGAAAATGAATATACCCTCCCTTTGGCATCATTTCGTAAAGAGTACAACATTCTTGGGCATAACACACCCAGCTTCCAGGGCTCTCAGTTCTTTGACCTGCTCATCTTTTTTGACCTCTTCACTTCTTCCTGTCCATGTGAATCATCCACTTTCATAGGTAAACCATAGAACTTGTCATCTCTTGAAATTATATTATCTCTAAAATCATGAATTCAAACATCTTATTAATACTTTCTGACAACAGGATCATTTTCTCCAAGCTAGTTTACTCACGACCACCATTGAAACCATTCTTCAATTCCAATGAGCCCATTGCTTCCTCATTATCCATCAGTCTATTTCTCTTGGAGCCAGGGTAGAAGGAGCCCTGCTTGGGACTGTGCATATCCTACCTGACAAGCTCCCTGGAGGCAGAAGAGCATCTAATTGAACATCAATGTGAATTAAACAGGTCAAGAAGACATCAAAAGCCATATGTCATCAGCTTTAGATGGTGAAATGGGAATGACAACAGAAAGGGGACATCTTTATCCCATCACCAAATATTGTAGGCAGTATTGCAGAGCTTTCTCTCCCCTTTCCTTCAACATAAGCAGGACTAAGTTCTTAGTAGGAGAAGAGAAGAGATAAAAAGAGGTACAGGGAGAGTAATAGAAAGCTCATCATTTCCTTCCATCTTTGTGGGTCACTGTAGTGGCTTGAAGTGCTGTGAGAGTTTGGAGGTATTCAGGAAAAAGATTGAACTGGATAATAATGAATAATAAAAAATAATATCTAAAATAAATGGACTGTTACTCTCAAATAAGACAACTTTAAACTAGGGACCACCATGCAACTCACTTAGAATTCTGAAAAGGTACCTATTTGGTCTCCCTGCTTTCCTTTTAAGTGACCTTCCAATCTATTCTCTGTAGAATAATCACTGTCATTAGTCAATACTTTCTAAAAATATTTCTCACATCATCTTGTTCCTCTGCTTAAAATCCACCAATAGTTTCCCTTTATACTTTGAATGAAATCTATACCTCTTTTCCATAGCCTATAAAGATTTGCCTAATCCAACCCCTGCTGCCCACTCCTGCCTGTGGTCATCTCCCATCTACTCACTGCATCCCAGCAACATGGTCCTACTTAAAGTTTCACAAATATGCCAAGATTTTTCCCCACTTTAGGGCCTTTGAACATGCTATTTCCTCAGCTGGGAATGCCCTCCCTCCACACTCCATCACCCAACACAGTAGTCATCTGCGTGTTCACTAATATTTTCTGTTCTCCTCACGTCTAGGAACAAGTTGGCATTAGATGTGGTCATGTAACTTGCACCAGCAAGTCTTTGTATTACTAGGAAAGAAATGGCAGTCATTAATAAGTACAATGTCTTTTCTGAGCAAATTTAAATAAAGAGCCAGCAAGAGGATCCTGGCGTGTGGGAAGAGTCCAGATTTAAAGATTTAAGATCAAGTACACGGTTCACCATACACTATCTTCTTTCCAGAGAGAATAGCAATGTCCCAAATAGTGTCTTCTCTGCAAGTCTGGCTTCTGGTCTGCAGATGTCATGAAGTAGTGTCCCCAGACATCCTTTTATTGGACATGTAGCATGAATAAGAAGCCTTCATTGTTTTAAGTCACTAAGAGTTTGGGGCCATTACTGCTGTATCACTTAGCCTATCCTGACTCATAAACACACAACCTAACTCCTAATCTGACTGGCTGCCACTCATCTTTTTAATTTTGGCTTTACTGCTGCTTCCCCAGAGGGGCTTTCTCTGACCACCAAATCTACAGTGGCTTTCCATTCTTTAGTTTTCCTTGATGTTATATGGATGCATTCATATTAACATATAATTTTTTGAGCTATATGTAGTTGAAATCTTAAAGGCTGAAGAGATGAACTGTCCTGATAGTTGTTGAATGATAGGATCTTTTCATTTCTATATTCTGGTGATATATTGAATTGATTTTTTTCTGTCCCATCATCAAAAACGCTCAATATATTAAAAAGATTTCTTGCTTTATCATCACATAGACACATTCCTTTCAAATCAGGAATTGCTTTCATTAAAATTCCTGTCACATTTATGTGGCATTATTTTTCTTTTGTTATCTTGTCTAGACAAAATGGTACTGAAAACTATTTTGCACCATACAAGGTAAGAATTTTAGAATGGAAGCAATTAGTCTCCTTGAAGAGGAAGCCATGAATAAACAAGTTATAAAACCTCCTTGATTCTTTGATGCTTTTAAACAATCTTAGCTAGTGGATCACATCAAGGCCCAAGGGAGATAATGAGCAAGCAAGAATGACATAATGGCCCAGATCATAGGGCTCTGAAGTCAGACTGCTTGGGTTCCAATCCTGGCTATGCCACTTATTTCCTCTGAGACCTTAAGACAATGACTTAACCTCTCTGTGTCTCAAAATAATCCCTCTATAAAACAACTTCATAGAGTGGTTGTGAGATTTAAGACAATGTTTGTAAGTGTTTAGCACACCTTGACATATAGTAATTATGGGATAGACAATTGTGGTATGTCTCTCAATGTCTGTTCTCCTTTGTCTAACTAGGCTTATGGCCACTCAATAAATACTAGATATCTCAGTGGCCCCTGCAGTTAGGTTTTGTCATGAAATTAAATGTTGGTCAAGTGAATGTGATTAGAAATGATATAAGCAACATCTAGATCATGCCTTTAATGGGATATCCCTTTCCCTAGATCTCTTCATCCTTCCCAGAGGCTGGGATGAGAACATATGGGTGAGTCATCCTGGACCAAGGGTTTAACTCTCAAGATGGTGGAGCAACAAAAAACAAGCCCAGAGCCTCCATAACAATACTACAAAGCTGCCAATCAACCCAGACTTTTACATTAGAGAGGAATATATTTCCATCTTAATTCATTATTATAATGTGTCTTTCACCTGCAGCCAAACCTATTTCCCATGAAATACAATAATAACTCAGTAAATATTAGCTCTTATTATGTCGTCCACTTGCGGAAATGTTGCTATCAGGTTTTGCTTCAGCCTCTGCAGTAATGCCTACAAACCGAATACTTGTCTAGAGATAGAGTTTCATATTCCACCAAGAAAGAAAAGCCACAGTGACTGACAAAATATATTGTCAAACCAGAAACAATGAGATAAAATTCACAGAAATAATATATGCAGGCAGAATAATGTTACAGCAGCCTGATGCCAATGGCTGCGCATCTCCTAGCACTCCCATCTTTCATTCACATCTAGAGGCAATGCCATAAACACTAATGCTATCTCATATTTGCCTAAGGAAAATCCAAGGCTAACCAGACCCTCTTTCTGTGCTCTGGATATAAAAATATTACCATTTCATTTTGATTGTAGCTTCTGCGTGCAGAACCTATTATTAAAACCTAAACATCGCAACACTTTGCCACACAATGACAGGCATTTTGCTTTACATGTCATGTCATTAAACTTTGACAATGACTGATGAAAAAAAACATTATGATTCCCATTTTATAGATAAGACAGTGGAATCTCAGAGAGGCAACTTGTGGGTCACAGAGCTGTTTAGAAGTGCAATCAGGATTCAGATCCAGAATTTTATACTCTAAAATATGGATTCTTCCCACACACCAGGATCCTCTTGCTGACTCTTCATCTATTGCAATATTTTTGCTCAGAAAGGACATTGTGTTTATTAATGTCTGCTGTTTCTTTCCTAGTTGTGCAAAGCCATGCTAAGCATACTCAAATTTAAGCCTCAGTAAACATGAAAAGTTTCTTTTGCCTGCCCTGTTTCTCCCACCATATGACATCTGCCCAAGTTGGATCTTATCACAAAGTCTCTCATGACAAACATTTCCCAACAGAGCTGTTCTTCAACAAGAACAACTCTGATCCTAATAAACTTTAAAAAGCTTTTGATCAGTTTTCATATCAAAGGCTATTAAAAAGAGTCAAGACACTGAGAATTGGGAAAAAGTTTTGCCTGGATAGAAAGCTGCTTCAGAGAAAGTAACAAAGAGCAGGGGTGAAAGAACACTTGTCTAGATAAAGAAGTTTTATGAATTGTGCCAATTTCATGTTTAGAAATGGTCTTAAGAAAAGAGGGCATTGTGAAATCTTCATGTCTGCAGATGATACCAAGCACTTCCTGATAGTAAAAAGCTTGGCTCACAGGAGATCTCACAAAACCATGTGAACAGATAGGCAATTGACCAAAAAAAAAAATCCTCCCAAAAGAAAAACAAAACAAAACAGGAGTAAAAATACTGAAAAGTAATAGACTTAGGGGGAATAATTAAAACCACAGGAATATAAGCCTAACCAACTCCTTACAACCCAAGAGAGCAATCAATGAATTATTATGGACTTTCCAGAAAGATTAAACATGCTCATATATACTGCAAAGGAACAATTACATTCTGAATGCTTTTCAGAAAGGATCATGAAGACAGTAAACATTGTCTGCCCCTATGAAATCATGCTGAAGGTCCCTCTGCCAAACTTCGCTTGACATTCCACCCTTACTTGGCTTCTTCCCCTTCCCTGTCTTGCTTTCCTATTAGTACTTTATGGTTTCTTTTTAAATCACTTGCACACCAATCCTGGGCTCAAGGTCTACTTCTGGGGAACCCAGCCTAAGACATGGATCTCATAAATCATATGAGAAAGACAATTCGTCACAACTCTAAAGGAGTTAGGAATCACTGCTATTTGGTACTGTGCTGTTTATTAACTATAATCTTAAAGTCATAGCAGAAGGTGATCTCACATGAAATTAGCAAACCAAGTCTTCCACATTTAAATACTTTAAAATAAACAGTCTCAATTTTCTGGCCCATCAAGAAACAAGGATGTGTTTTGCTAATCTGAAACCCAAAGAATACTTTTCTTGAGTATCAAAAACAGCAAAAAGTCCTGTTATCAATATGACAAATTACTCAGAAAAAGTAGAGGTGGAGATAGAATCAGTAGAGCAAGAAGTAGGAAAGCTACATTTCTTTTAAAAATCAACAAGGATAATAATGGGCTTTTAAAGATTATTGCTATTACAATACAATGATAGAATTGACTTGATGGAGGAAAATTATGCATTCATACAAAAATGATACTTTAAGGAGAACATGTTGCCCTTAAAAAATTCTTTAAAACTACTTCTGCTGCTAAATACAGGCACATACTTGAGGGTTTTAGTTTTAATTTTAATAGATATATGGCTATAAGTTTATTTCTAAAATGTATTTAAATTGAATTTGTGCAAACTGAATTATTTTAAATGTAGCAAGGAAGGAGTTATATGTCCTGCAAAGGCAATTATCAGTACTTAATTTTTCCCAATTTACCTTTTTAGGAGATACTTATGGGGACAAATATTTTCATAGATGAGGGTTATTACAAAACACACTTCTAGCAGTTTTCCTAGTTGTCAGTATCAGTATATGATAAAAGAAATATCCAGCCACAATTTCTTTGAAATTTATTGAGGATGAATGTAAGCTTTCTTATGTGCTGTTTTTCTCTCTTACATGCTTCATTGAAAACTATCACTGACAATTGATTACTTACTTTCAGATTCTATAAAAGGAAGATGAGATTTGTGCTGAACAATAAATAAACAAATCTGATTCATAAGATGCTTTATCTCAATTGAACCCATTTTCTTTGTAGAGATCTTTTGCCTCCTTGGTTAAGTATATTCTTGGGTATTTTATTTTCTTTGTAGCTATTGTGAATGGTATTGAGTCTCTAATTTGACTCTCAGCTTGACTGTTATTGGTGTATAGAAATGCTACTGATTTGTGTACACTGATTTTGTAACCTGAGACTTTCTGAATGTATTTATCAATCCCAGGAGTCTCTTGGTGGACTCTTTGGGGTTTTCGAGATATAAGATCATATCATCACCAAAAAATGATAGTTTGACCTCTTCTTTCCTGATTTGGATAACCTTTATTTCATTTTCTTGCCTAATTGCTCTGGGTAGGATTTCCAGCATATGTTGAATAGAAGTGGGGACAGTGGGCACCCTTGTTTTCTTCCAGTTCTTAGGGGGAATGTGTTCAACTTTTTCCCATTCAGTATAATGTAGGTTGTGGGATTTTCATATGGCTTTTATCCTTTTGAGATATGTTCTATTCCTAGTTTGTTGAGGGTTTTTATCATGAAAGTGTGCTGGATTTTGTCAAATGCTTTTTCTTTACCTATTGAGATGATCATATGATCTTTGTTTTTGATTCTATTTATGTGGTAAATCACATTTATTGATTTATGTAGGTTGAACCATCATTGCATCCCTGGGATGAAGCCCACTTGGTCATGGCAGATTTTTTTTTTTTGATGTGCTGTTGAATACAGTTTGCTAGTATTTTATTGAGGATTTTTGAATCTATATTCATAAGGGATATTGGTCTATAGTTTTCTTTTTTTGTTGTGTCCTTTTCTGGCTTTAGTATCAAGGTGATAATAGCATCATAGAATGAGTTGGGGAGGATTCCCTCCTTTTTGATGTTATTGAATAATTTCTCCAATATGGGTACCGACTTTTCTTTGTAGGCTTGATAGAATTTTGCTGTGAATCTGTATGGTCCAGGGCTTTTTTGTTGTTGTTGTTGATGGAAGATTTTTTATTACTGCTTCAATCTCACTGCTCATTATTGGTATGTTCAGGAGTTCTATTTCTTCCTGACTGAATCTTGGGAGATTGTGTGTCTCCAGGAATTTGTCTATTTCCTCTACATTTTATAGTTTATGTGTGTAGAATTTTCATAGTATTTAAAGATGATATTTTGTATTTCTGTGGTATCAGTTGAAATATCTCCTTTTTAATTTCTGATTGAACTTATTTTGGTACATTCCCTTATTTTCCTGGTTAATTTAGCCAGAGGTATATCAGTTTTGTTTATCTTTTCAAAGAACCAACTTTTTGTTTCATTGATCCTTTGCATTGTTTTTTTTGTTCTTTATTTCGTTTAGCTCTGCTCTGGCCTTACAAAGCACTGAAAAAGATATCGCAGATGACACAAACAAATGGAAAAATATATCATGCGCATGGATTGGTAGAATCAACACTGTTAAAATGTCCATACTATCCAATGTGATTTACAGATTCAATGCAATCCCCATAAAAATTCAACATCACATTTCACAGATCGAGAAAAAATAATTCTATGCTTTGTTTGGAACCAGAAAAGAGCCTGAATAGCCAAAACAATCTTAAGTAAAAATAACAAATCTGGAGATATCACATTAACAGACTTCAAATTATACTACAAGGCTATAGTCACCAAAACAGCATGGTATGGCAGAAAAATAGAGATATACAACAATGGAATGAACAGAGAACCCAGATATAAAACCATCCACAGAAAGCTAACTGACCTTTGACAAAGCAGACAAAAGTATACACTGGGGAAAAGAAGCACTATTCAATAAATGGTGCTGGGAAAATTAGATAGCCACACACAAAGAATGAAATAGGATCCACAACTCTCACCACTCACAAAAGTTAATTCAAGATGGATAAAAGACTGAAATGTGAGGCATGAAACCATAAGAATTCTAGAAGAAGATGTAGGAAAAACTCTTTTAGACATCAGCTTAGACAAAGAATTTATAACTAAGACCCCAATAGCAATTACAGCAACAACAAAAATAAATAAATGGGACTTAACTAAGTTAAAAAGCTTCTGCACAGCTAAGGAAATAATCAACAGAGCAAATAGACAATCTACAGAATGGGAGAAAATATTCTCAAGCTATACATCCAACAAAGGTCTAATAATCAGAATCTACCAAGAACTCAAGCAACACAGCAAGGAAAAAAGAAATAATCCCATTAAAAAGTGGGCAAAAGACATGAACAGAAGCTTTTCAAAAGAAGATAGACAAATCACCAATAAATATATTAAAAAATGCTCAGTGTCACTAATTATCAGGGAAATGCAAATTAAAACCACAATGAGATATCACCTTATCTCTGTTAGAACGGCTTTTAATAAAACGTTCAAAAATAATAGATGCTGGCATGGATGCAGAGAGAAAGGAACACTTATACACTGTTGGTGGACTGAAAATTGGTACAACCTGTATGAAAACAGTATGAAGATTCTGAAAGAACTAAAAGCAGACCTACCCTCCAATTTAGCAGTCCCTCTACTGGGTATCTACCCAAAGGAAAAGAAGTCAATTTATCAAAAAAGACACGTGCACTTGAATGTTTATTGCAGCAAAATTCACAATTGCAAAGATGTGAAATCAACCCAAATGCCCATAAATTCATGAGTGGATTAATGAAATGTGGTATATGTATGCCATGGAGTACTACTCAGCTATGAAAAATGATGATTTAATGCCTTTTGCAACAATTCGGATGGAAGTGGAGACCATTATCCTAAGCGAGGTATATAAAGAATAGAAAAACAAACACCACATGTACTTGCTATTAAATTGGCACAAACAGATGAGCATACATGTGCACAGAGGGAAGTAAAAGTCAGTGGAAGTCAAATAGTGGGGAAAGAGGAGAAGGGGATGAGTGAAAACCTACCTAACAAGTTCAATAAACACTGGGTGATGGGCACACTTATAGCTGTGACTGAAGTATTACAAAAGGAATCCATATAACCAAAAATATTTTAGCCCCTTAATATTTTGAAATAAAAAAAATAACTCATTTTCTCAGATAGCTGGTTGTCTCCCAATATCCCTTCTACCTTTTTACAACAATAAAACTCTCAAATGTTAGTTGGTTACATGACCACTGGATAAATATCACATTTCCCAGTTATTATAAATATGCAAACTCCCTTGCAGTTAAGTATGGTCATGTGACTATATTTTGGCCAATGTGATATAATCATGATCATAAGTGAAAACTCTCAGAAACATCCTTAAGAGAAAGGAACATGCCTTTTTTGGCCGTTGGCATCCTCTCTGCCAACTGGAATGAGTACAAGATAACTGGAGCTGGAGTAGCCATTTTGGACCATGAGGTATGATGAAGACCAGCTTCTTGATTAAACTTTAGACAAGTTCCTCTGAGCCCTCTTTTCAAGTAAGTCTTATCATTTTTCCTTGTCTTTTTCCTTCATGGCCCAGTCTTAACAAGAATCCTGCTAAGTCAGTTTAGCAAAAATCTCTTTACTTTTGATGTCTCCTCTTAGTAATTTTCTATCCATTGACTAGCTTACTTTGCTCATTAGCCAAAAATCCCTAGCTCTTGTCCATATTCAGAGTAGAGCCTGATCTCTCTTCTATATTTGGATAGTCTTCACACCTATTGTAATACTCCTGAATAAAATCTTTCTTACTATTTTAATAAGTGCCAAAATATTTTTTTTTTACTTTAACAAATGTTAGCCCAAGTTGAAGATGGCAGAGCAGCCAGTTAGAAGGAGCATGGTCCTCTGATGAGCATGGAGCCACAACTACCAGCTCTGATTGCTTTCCTCTTGACTTCATCTAGGTAAAACAAAACAAAAAAAAACAAACAAAAAATTCTCTCTTACTTAAGCTACTATTATTTTGATTTTCTGACACAGCAGAATTTATCTTAATTTCAACACAAATAAATGGTATGGATACTATTACAAAGTAGAGCAGAATCCAAATTCTGGCTTTAAAATACCAATTGTACAGATAGTCTATCAAAGATGTAAATTATTTATATTTTATACAAGGATATATCAATTTGATTTGAGATAGTAGAGACTTTGAGTGTGAAACCCAATAAAATACCATTTTGCTTCTGTTAATTTGGAAATTGATTCATCTCCATTTCCTATGCCTTTCATATGATGAGTGCTCATTGAATTTTTGCTGAATCTTGGAAATGTGTTTCCCAAAAATATGAGAAATAGAATTCACATAAATCAATATTGAAATAACACTTATACTCAATAAGAAATAGACAAAGGATGTGAATGAAAAATTCACAAAATAGGTACTAACAACCACGTAAAAACAGTAACAACCACATAAATGCAAATTAACATAGGATACTAATAAAACACCAAATCAGTAAAGAATTATAATCATCATTTTGATATTGGCAGAGTTATAACGTGATAATTTAGTGAAGAGGAAATTGACATAGTATTTCCAGAGGCAATCTTTCAATTTAAAGGCAATATAAATCAAAATATAAATCATAGTATAATTAAGACAGAAGATTTAAATATATGGATATTCATGGAAATTAGAACAAATACTAAATAGTTAAGCAACATCTTTCACATCCATGTTATATGCAATAAATCTTATGTTATTAAATCTTATCCAGCCAATAAAAATGATGCTTCCAAAGAATTATTAATGACATGGAAAATGTTCATGAAATAATGTTAAGCCAAAATAAGGAATACAAATTTACATATACAGTATGGTTACAATTATGTGAAAATCATATGTATATACAGAAAAGTGACAGGAAGGAAATCCAACACAAATGAAAACTCTCTGGGAAGAATTCTACATGAGATTGTAAAGTTCATATTATATGATTTACTAATTTTCTATAATAAATCTATTACTTTTATGGTGAAAAAAATGTATCAGAATATAGTAAATATTTATTTAATTGAGTTGAGGGTTTATGATATAAAAAATTTTGCAGACATTGATGCCTATAGTAGATTCTAGTATATTATGGAGTTTAAAAACTTAAAAAACTTTTAATGTGTGAAAGTTTTATTAATTTTAGTTATTTGTATTCAATGTTCACCAGTTATTTTTAATTACTGTACAATAAATAATTATTAGAAAAATTATTCAGTGCCTGTTAGCCTAATCTTATTATAGATTTAAGTTGATTAAACCATATATAACTCTTATTAATATAGGAACATTCTTATAAAATTACTGTTGATGTAATTACTGATGATGTAAAATGGTGATCTGCCTGAAATCTAAAATGTTAGAGGTGACATTTTTATTAGTGAAGTTGTCACATCATTTCTTTAGACATAAAATACCTATCTTCCCAAGAATATAGTTAATATTAGATATTCCCTTATGAACTGACTTACCTTTGGGAGGGCAGGTCTTTTTCACTCCCTCTCCCAACCCCAACATTCAGTCATGTTCTGGGTTAGGTGGGTTTTATTGTTCTGTGTTTCTGCAACTTACAGTGAAAGGGAATGGTAGTTTCTTGGATTTGAGGGAAAATTAAGCCCAGCTGCCTATAAATGCATGTCGTCTACACCAATTGTGGCTAGAGACAGTACACGAGGAAGGGAAAGGGTGTTAAAACAGGAATATGAGGAATAGTCAAAGATATACAATTGACTCTTGAACAACACAGGTTTGAACTGAATGAGTCCACTTATACATGGATTTTTAAAAATAAATACAATGGGCCCCAGCCCTCCTTATCTGCGGGTTCCACATCTGAAACAAAACAGAGATCAAAAATACAGTATGCATGGGATGTGAAACCCATGTATACAAAGAACTGACTTTTTGTATCCACATGTTCTACAGCGCTGACTGCAGGAGTTAAGTATGCAGAGATTTCAGTATACAAAGGGATCCTGGAGCCAATCCCCCATGTATACCGAGGAATGACTGTATATACACATAGATAGACTCTCTCTATACATATATCTATATGTCTATATTTCTATATATTTTATATATGTCTATATATTTGAAATAATATGAATATAATATAGATACAATTAATAATATGAAATAACATAGACCTATATAGAGAGACATATATATAGATACACGTATAGACTCAGATAGTTAACAATCTTACTTATGACTATGGTGACCTATTATTTCAAATACAAAAAACAGTCTGGAAAGTATAGGTTTATTTATTTGGACAATCCGATGTTTGACATGTCTCCAAACTTCATATATTTGTGGTCCTGTGCTTATCGTGAGCCCTACAACTAGGAATTACTTGGAGGAAAATGCTGTAGAATCAAAATTTGTTAGTTTTCTTGTATGTATGTATATATTGAAATTAGTAAAATCTTTGGTAGGAAAACCCCCAAAGTTTTCAATTTGTTTAAGGGAGAGCTGAATTTCTTTTTTCATTTCTCTGTGACTCATAAAGAGTTTAGATTCTATTAGGGAGCCAGTATGTTCATGCTGGGAGCTTCTGTTAATCCATTAAGAAGCTTTGTAGCAATTCAATTAGGAGTACAACAAAATGTTTACCAAACTCGAAGTCCAGTCCCATAGCTCTTCTGGTGTTGTATGGGGACAGTGTATCTTCAGGCTTTTCAGAAGGTCAAACTAATTTTGTTCCTAGTAGTAGAGTGATAAGATTTGGAAAAACAAACAGCCCTGCAGATCAATTTGTAGTGTATTAAGAGAATATTATTGCTTGGCACTTTATTGGTCCCCTTGACTTCCAGGCTGAATGTATAATTCTTGAAATCACTTCAAATCCACTTGAAACAAATATTCAGCTTATCTGCAGAATTCCAAATAACTAATTTGAATAACTGTCCCCTCTTCTTTCTCCTTTCTTCTCTTTCCCCAGCACTGAAATAATGGAATCAACCACATTAAGACAAAACTATAAGGAGAAGGCAGTTTCTAGGCTGGGGTCTGTGGTCTCTTGATGATAATAAGTTCTAGCTTGCTTAGTGGTCCATTTTAGCTTAGCTAACTGTACAGAACAAAACATAATACGCTTTCACTTTGGTTTTCAGTCGGCATAAAGACTAGAACAACTTAAGGAACTCTGGCCAGTTTTTATTGTGTAAGAGCAATGGTTTGATAAAAATTATAGTAACTTTGGAAATGCTATACAGCTTATAGGTCAGAACTGTCAGTAAATGCCAGGCTAAAGAAACGTTTTCTGTTTTGTTACATTTCTCTCACAGCTATTAGTAAGGCCGTGGGTGAGCTTTCAACAGGGTCAGAATAGGTGCAGTTATCACATAAGCATCACAGCACAGAGGAAAGGGTAGCAGCATGGAATGAGAGAACTTCAGCTCTGATATTTCCCAGCTGGGCAAATTATCTAATCTTTCTGTTTCAGGTACCATAGCTATAGTACATTATAATAGTACACACGTCAGGGATGACATGGGGATTAAATTAGAAGACATTTATGACTTGAGTAATACATTGTCTCGTGTAAGATAGGCATTGCATAATTTCCTGTCTATTTTTTTCTGGGCCCCAGGCAAGGTCAGATATAGCTCTCAGAAGTTAAAAGTGGTCTAAGAATGGAGTGTGTGCTTTGGAGCCAGACTGTGGGGCTACAAATTGCAGTTCTGCTACTTACTAGCTGTGTGATCTTGGATAAGTTATTAAAATATTAACTTTACACTTTAGTTTCTTCATCTGTAAATGGGAATGTTAATAGTTTTTACCTCATTGGGAAAACGAATTTGTAACCTATCCCTCATGACTTTGAAGAACCTTCTTCTATTTCTTGGTATTTTCTTTTCTCTCTCACTTTCTCTTCTTCTTCTTTTTTTTTTTTTTCTGAGACAGAGTCTCACTCTGTTGCCCTGGGTAGAGTGCAGTGGTGTCATCATAGCTCACAGCAACCTCAAACTCCTGGGCTCAAGTGATCCTTCTGCCTCAGCCTCCCGAATGGCTGGAACTATAGGTGTGTGCCATGATGTCTGACTACTTTTTCTATTTTTAGCAGACATAGGATCTCACTCTTGCTTAGGCTAGTCTCGAACACCTGAGCTCAAGCAATCTTCTTGACTCAGCCTCCCAGAGTGCTAGGATTACAGGCGTGAGCCACAGTGCCCGACCTATTTCTTGGTATTTTCTATACCTCCAGATTCACTTTAGTGCTCTTCTACTTAGGCAATGAAACACATTTAAGCTGGTTCAGGACATGAGTTACTACAGATTGGGCGAAGCATAATCTGGACATGGTGGGACCCTGTGAAATAATATAACCTCCTGGACAAGAGCCCATGCTCCATCTCTGACATCCGTCTCTAGTCCAACTCTATCTAATCTCTTGGACTACAGATGTCCTGCTTGTCCCTGAGACAGCTATCAAGGCTTTCACATGCATGCAGCTATTCTCAAGGCTAGAACCCACCAAGGTGTTGTCTTCAACACCAGAGGCCAGCAAACTATGACCCATGGACTAAATATAGCCCACTACTTGTTTTTGTAAATAAAGTTTTATTGGAACACAGCCATAAACATTTTTTCATATATTGTCTATTGCCACTTTCTTACTAAAGTGGTGAAGTAGTTGTAAGAGAACATATGGCCTGTAGAGCTTAAAATATTTACTCTCTGGCTGCTTATAGAAAACATTTACTAACTCCTGGTCTGCACCATGGATAAAGCCTAATCCATGACTGCAAATCTCTTTAAGGATGCAACAAGTACATATTGTATCTTTGTTCACCTCCATTATTCCAGCAATAAAAATAGCTCCTGGCCCTCTGGGTGCTCAAGAAATGTTGATTAATTCTGATTCTTGGGGATCGTACGATGCTTTTGGCTGCATGTAACAGAAAAACTGATTCAAATTGCTATAAATAATAAGGAGACATATTATATTTCTTAAATAAAATATTTGTTGAATGAATGAATCAAAGTGATGTTTAAATAAATACTCAATAAAAAAAAAAGAATTTCAGAGGTGTGGTAGGTTCTAGTATATCAGGATGCTGACAATAATTCTCTGCTATTCTTTTGGCTCAGCTTTATTGATTGTGCTGGCCTTCATCTTCAACAGCAAGTGGGATAACATGTTTCTTTCATTAAACATGTCCAGTATGAAAGAGAACCTCCCATAAAGTCTGGGATACACGTCCCGATGGGTCATCTATGGTCTCGCATCCGCTTCCAGACCGATTATAGTTGCAGAGAAATCCCAATCTTAATATGGTTAATTATTAAAAAATATATTTCTGGAACTGAACAAAACTGAAATTTGTATAAGGAGGAAGAAAAGGAGACGTATGCTGTAAGGCAACCAATAGAGCCTATCGTGCAAGCACAAGATTAGGTGCCAAAGGGAATGTAAGTCCAGATATGTTTCCATGCATGGTGGCCAAATGAAAATGATGTCCTCTTAGTGAGAATAAAGTCCACAAATGAACTGCTGAAATGAATAGTAACTTATAAGTTGAGGATTTCTTATATAGGCCAACACCACAAAGCAGACATTTAATAGTATTTGTTTCAGGTGCGGGAGAGCAAGTAGACAAAGAATTTGTTAATGAGATTTATTGGAGTACATATTATGAACCATGTACACTTTTATGGTAGTTTGAGTTCTTCCAAAGTTAGAAAAATCTAAGGTACAAAATAATCAACAATGATTTCTATTTTGTGCTTCCAAACTGTCAGTATTTTTTCCATTTGCATTTCTGTTGATAGCTCAATTTTCTTCGCAACAGTTCTTCCCTTTTTCTTCATTGCATTAAAGCTGTCAATAAATCTGAGTGACTTGTTCTCCACAGAGTACATTTAAAATACTCTCACTCTCTAACATTTAAATCCTGTGTCTAGCTATCTCCTACCACTCCTTCCTTCTTGGCCTGAAGAAGAAGAATATACATAAGTATATTTGAGCCTCTTGAGTAAACCTAGAATGCAATGGTAGTAGGTAGTTGCCTCTCCCCCAGCCTGTGATTTATGCCTGGGGGTAATTATCAGGCTTCTCATATGTCTTCTGGGTAGGGAACACCTTCATGAGCCCCCAGAGACCAGTCTCACCTTAATTAATGCCAAACTTTAGTGGCTATGTGAACCGTGGAGCACATTTGGGTGTTGGGCCTAAGATATGCAATTAATACAATTTTTACACACTTTCATTTTCCAATTTTCTTCATCTCAAAGGACATCTACTTAAACAAATAAACACTCAAACAAACAATAAATCCATTGCTTCCCAAACTCCAATTTACTAACTTTCCAGATCAGTTTCTTCTTTGTAATCTTTATAATTCTTAAATTTCTTTGGCTTTCATTTCCTTCTAAAACTGATTAGCAGAATCTGAAGGTGATTTTGTAGCTTGTGGTAAACAGCTGAAACACAGTTGACCTATATTTGCCAATGTCAAAATCCTTTTCACAGTTCAAAGCCAAGCTCAAACCTTACCTCTTCTGTGAAACCATTCCTTCAATTTCTATCTTATTCATAATTAATTACTTCTTCCCGTAGAGTCCCCCAAATGATGGTAAAAGTAATTATTGTAATAGCTAGCACCAAAGTTTACTATAAAAAGTTTATAAAAAATAAAATCTGTTAAACACCTAAATTCCCTATATTGATGGTTTTGGAGGATATCAAGGAAAAATGAGTAAGTTACCTGTCTGGTCTGGCAAAGACAAAGTAAGGAATAGCCATAAGTGGTGAGATGCAAGGGGAGAGAGTTCAATATAAGCAGAGATACAGAGCTGGGATTAGCTATTAAATTCACAAAAGTGTGGGAAAGGGGGCTGGAGCCAACTTTATATGAATCTCTGAGATGGTTAATTATATGAGTCAATTTAACTGGGCCACTGGGTGCCCATATATTTACTTAAACACTTTTTCTGGATGTTTCTTTGAGAGTGTTTCTTGATGAAAATAACATTTTAATCAGTAGACTAAGTAAAGTGCATTGCCCTACCCAGTGTGGGTGATCCTTGTCTGATCTGTTGAAGGTCGGACTAGACTAAAAGGTTCAATAGGAAAGAATTCTCCTTTTTGGTCTTCAAGGTAGGACATCAGTTTTTTTTTTTTTTTTTTCTGTCATTGGTCCTTGGACTCAGACTGGAACTTACAGCATCAGCTCTCCTGGTTCTGAGGCATTTAGACTTGGACTGAAACTAAACCGTTGGCTCTCATGGGTCTGGAATGCTCAGCCTCCATATCATATGGGCCAATTCTGTATAATAAATCTCTTTATCTATCTATCTATCTTTCTATCTATCCACCCATACAGTTTCTATTGGTTCTGTTTCTCTGAAGAGCCCTAATTAATACAATCCCCAAAGACAGTGTCCTCTGCTTATGTCTGGGTTATGCCTCTAGTTTGTGCTTATTTTGCTCTGCCTTGCACTGTCTTTAGTTTGTTATGTATCTGTCTCCCCCACTAGACCGTGAGCTTCTATATCAGGCATATTAATATTTTTGGTGCCATGGAGTCCACTGGCAGTCTGGTGAAGCTAATGTATCCCTTCTCAGAATTGCTTTTTTCCCCCTGCATATTATACAATATACAGGTTTATAAAGGAAACAAATTATACTGAAATATAGTTATTAAAAACAAAAAATTGTGCTACAATAAGTGCTTTATTTACAAATTAAATAGCAAAATCCTGGGGCAGACCTAAAAAGTACCGTAATTTTGAAGTAGTGATGAACATAACTGATGTTTTAAGATATTTGATTCATCTTTAATGTGACAATGACAATTTCTTTGACTTCTCTGATTACAAAGTTACAGGTGCAGTTCATAGTACAGTAGTCCCCCCTTATCTGTGATTTCTCTTTCTGCAGTTTCCGTTACCTGCAGTCAACCATGGTCTGACGATATTAAATAGATAATTCTAGAAATAAACAATTAATAAGTTTCAAATTGTGGGTTGTTCTGAGTACAGTTATGAAATCTCATGCTGTCTTGCTCTACCCTGCCAGGATGTGAATCCTCCCTTTGTCCATGATGTAAACACTATCTGTTCGTTAGTCACTTTAGTAGCCCTCTAGGTTATCAGATTGGAAAAAAAAACATATTATATATATAGGATTCAGTACTATCTGTGCTTTCAGGGCTCCACTGTGGGTCTTGGAATGTGTCCATGAATAAGGGGGAGACTACTGTACTATGGTGTATTGTCTACTACATTCATAATTGAAGAAGATGCTAAAGTTCAGTTAAGGCTGGTAAAAATAAACATACAAATTTTCCCCCAATTCGAGTTCACATAGCCCCTGAATTCTACACCAGGAATCCAAGGATTCATCTTTTCTTTTATATAATCCTGCCTTTCCCTCAGAGTCCAGCATGGTATATAGCATAAAGCAGATAATAAAAAAAATGTTTGCAGAATTTAATTGTCATGCAGACCTACTGGGCCAAAGTTAAGCTACCCTGAACTGATTTAGGTTGTATTTAAACTCATAATAAAAGGAGGGAGATTTAAAGGAGGATAAAGAGAGAAAATGAACAAAAAATCATTCTATCTGACCAAGATGCTTAAGCCTGGGCTATAGTGTCTCACATTTTTCTTTGCCAGTATATAAACTTCAATGATTGTGATAAAAATTGTTGGGAAGATCTTAAATTGTAAATCAAATAAACCCCAAATCCTTTACTTTAATGCTCACCACCAAAACTTATTATATTTATATATTCCCCTGAAACTATGTTAAATTGCAATAACCTCAGTAATATAAGCTTTATAGTGTTTCAGGTTGGGTTTTCCAGAAGCTAATTCTGCAATATAGGTTTATGTGCACGCACTCGTCATATGGAGTGCTCTCTCAGGAGAAATTTGTAACAAAGTAGGAGAAGGAGGAGAAGGCAGGGGAGAGGAGCTAAGAAAGGGTGTGATTTTTAGGTGAAGTCAAGCCTCAGAAAGATCTCACAAGGAGCTCCGGAACTTAAGTCACATTGCAGTTTGTCATCCCTTGAGGCAAGGGGTTCCTGTACCTGTCAGCCATTGGCTTTGGCCTACCCAATTTAAACTCAAGTTTACTTGGCATTTGTGGCTCTCTAATCTTATGGAAAATTCCAGTCAACCAAAGGTAATGCTTTAATGAAAATAGAAGCTGCAAGTCCTTAGAAGTAAAGTGCATAGAAACTAGGAAATGAGAGGGACCCCAGGGGATCTGAGTGCAGCACTGACAGCGTTCACTGCAACTAGTAAATCAAGGGCAACACAAACCAACAATAGGGCTAATAATTATAGCCAGCAATTATTGAGTGCTTCCTGTATGCCAGAACTGCTCTAAGCTCTTTATAATATTAGCTCATTTAATCTTCACAACAATCTTACAAGGTAGCTAATATTCCTATTTTGTAAAACGAGAAAACTAGATTTATCTATGGAAGCACCTTGTCTAAAGTGACACAAAGATTTCATGGTGCAACTAAGATTTGAACTCTGGATGTGTGATTCAACAGCCTACACTCTAAACATCATGCCACCCACTTTAGCATGATGTCTCAATACACAATGCTGTTAAGAGTGGCAGAGCTTGAGTCATCTGGCCTGAGCTCAGATCTTGGGAGCTCAGACAAAACAAGACAACACATCTAATGCAGTCAGTGCCGAACTAACTATAAATATTAGCCACTTGTTAGAAAGAAGAGAGCAAGACATAGCTTTAAAAAAATCTATGCTCTATTAAAGTGTCTCTTGGGTCTACAAAAGCCTTTCTCCTGCTATTCTCCAAAAAGTTTAAAGACTCAAGAAATCAATGACTTGACAGCTCTGTTGTATATTATACCATTTGGCTGGATTTATTTATAGGGAATAAGGAAAGAAGACAAGGGAAGAAAAATAGAAAGAGAAAAAGGAAGACAGAATATAATAATTATTACTAAAAGTTATTGATAATGACAGAAACAAATATTCTGAGAAAAGTCCTATTCATTGTACTTCAGTGTTTTGGGGATCTGGTTATTAAATTTTTCCTTCCTAAAGGGAGTGATTTTTAATTCCTTTGAGAAGGTCATCAATTACTAGTTAATATGCCATCCCCTACAAACAACATAACTTTTTGCAGTGCATTAGACAGTTTAGCCACTTTTTATGACTGGACTACTAATGCCAAAAATATTTCTGATTTCTTTAAAATTATTAACTGCATTTAGTTGCTACCCGAATTCTAGGCATAGAAAAAGGTTTTCATCAAAAACTTTGTTTCTTGGATAGATGCGGT
Organism: Cheirogaleus medius; assembly: GCA_008086735.1. NCBI lineage: Eukaryota > Metazoa > Chordata > Mammalia > Primates > Cheirogaleidae > Cheirogaleus > Cheirogaleus medius. The sequence continues at coordinate 11,399,345 of VBSM01001483.1, forward strand.
GGCTGACACCTGTAATCCTAGCACTCTGGGGGCGGGGGTGGGAGGATCGCTTGAGGCCAGGAATTCCAGATCAGCCTGAGCAACATAGCCAGACCCCGCCTCTTCAAAAAACAGAAAAATTAGCTGTGTGTGGTGGCGCGTGCCTGTAGTCCCAGCTTGGGAGGCTGAGGCAGGAGGATCGCTTGAGCCCAGGAGTTTGAGGTTGCTCTGAGCTAGGCTGATGCCACGGCACTCTAGCCTGGGCAACAGAACGAGACTCTATCTCAAAAAAACCCCCCCACAAAAAAAAACCCAAACCCTTTGTTACTTCAAGATTGGTTGAATATCTTGGAAAATGAGCTGTTTCCAATGGAATAATTATCAATAAAGAATATTCCAATGTATTTTCAATTCTAAGGATCCTAGTTGCTTCAGGCACATTGAAGATTTTTGCAACATGTGAAAATAATCTGCTTTCTCCTCATGGAAATAAATAAAAGCTTCTGAGTGTGGTTTTGGGAGCCATAGAAGACACAAAAGCCACGCGTTGCATAGTTGGCAGTGACTGAGGTGAGAACTCTGTTTATTTCAGCTCCTTTCTTCTGGGGTGAGATGTAATAACCAAATATATTTAAAAACCAGGACAGTACAGGCAGCAACCAATCAGAATGGATGTTCCAACCAACCAATCAGAATAATGATATGACTACTCAGAGCAGATGGCACAACCAATCAGAATGGATGCTTACTGAAACATAGGTGAGGTCGTACCCCAGAACCACATAAGTATAAGCCCTCCATACAATGGATATAAAACTCACTGTGCTCTTATCACTCAATTTTCTTTACACAGAAATTTATTTCAAGACATTTAAGTGATTTCTGGTGTACCATGGAACTTTTCACTCTCCAGATTCTTTACTCCTCAGCTATGGTGGAGACAAATCACCAGTAAGACTGATCTTAGAAAGGCATCACAAATAGATACTAGCTAACATTTATTGAACACTCAGGTGCCAGGCACTGCACAGGTATTATCATCCTTAATCTTTACAGCAATCCTATGGCGTGGGTACTGTTATTATCCTTGTTTTACTGATGGGGAAACCAAGGCATAGGGAAGTTGAATAGCTTGATCAAAGTCACACAACTAATGCATGCCAGAGCTAGTAGTTAAATTTTGGTAGTCCTTCCTCTTAAGTACTAGCTATGATATTATTAGCAAATGAGTGGTCTCATCAACACCATATTGTTATCTCAATTCTATCCTCCCATCTGTCTAAAGGGCGAAGTGCCAAAGATGTTTTCTAATATTTGGGCTACTGCTGGGAACCCATGAAGTCCCTGGGCAACATCTGTCTCCAGTTTGGTTGCCTTTGTCTTATTTCTAATCTAAATTGCTTAAAACAAACAGAAAACAGTCAAGGAAGGCTGAAAAATAAAAGAATGTTACCTTATTCTCTTGTCTTCCACTTTTTTCAAATATTCATCTCTCTTTAGGACTCCCAGGATCATTTCCTTTTCATGATCTAATAAAAATGACAGATTGATGAACTCCGAGTTCTTAGACATGGTATTTCAACAGCAGCTCTAAGTAGCAGTGGTTGATCGATTCAGAAGGTGAATTGATAGCTACAATTGCTAATGGTCCCCCTGACCAACCGAGAGTCACTCAGCTGTTTGGTGTAAAGTGGTTTTTATATGGTCGCTGCAGAATTGCTGGTGGTGGTGAGGTATTCTTTCAGGCTATACAGAAAACAGGATTCACTGGGATTACACTCCAAAAAAGTCATTATTGTTTTAACTGAACAAGATCTCCAAAGCCTTTTGCTGTGGTGTGCAGTCAGGTAGCAGCTGACTTTCACTAATGATGCTCAACTTCAATCCTTCAGAAAGCTACAGAACAGGAATCAGATCCACTGGGATAGAATGCAGAAAACACTGAAAAGGTGGAGAAAACAAAGGAGAGAAACATTAATTAGGCAATTTTTATCATAGCACTTGTAAAACTGCCCGATTTTTGAAATATTGATGTACCTAACTCAAAAACCTAGTTTTAAAATTAGTAAACCCACATTTATTAAGTATTTATTTTGTGGTTTTTCTTTACCATGAAATGTTATTTATAGTTGATTCCTGGTTCTCTATGCAAATTTAGATTCCTCCATTATAATTAGCTTCCTCTGTTAGCCAGATACTACTGCCACTCTTGTGGCTGATCCATGGGTGAGTCGGGTCACCACTTTGGGATACTAATTGCACAATCTGGATTGTCCACAACAGGTCGGAGCCCTTAAGTGACTCCCTCCATCTCTTTCCCTTCCTTCCTCCCCACCACTAGGACTACAGCATAAAAAGCATGGCTGGTTAAACAAATAAGAACCAATGCTACATGTATCAACCTAAATATATCTCACAAACAATGCTGAATGAAAAAGTTAAGTTACAGAAGCATGAAGAATGATAACATATATATGAAGGATATAACTTGCAAAAAATATTATATCTAATTTACAAATACATCTGTAATAGGAATATAGGCAAATTCATGGGAAATTCAAGATCATGATTACCTCTAGGGGAGAAAGAGAGACAATTAGAGAGGAGAACACAGGGGCGTCAACTGTATTGCGTAATGTTTTACTCTCAAGATGGATGTTTATATCACATGATGGATGTTTATATCACATGATGGATGTTTATATCACATGATGTGCGTGGTTTTTTGTGAATTATTCTAGGTATGCATTATATACTGCAAATTAGATGTTTTAGAACTACTCCCTTGTCAACATAAGATTCTCATCAGGCCATGTCCCTCATTCTAACTCTTAAGCACATTCCTTCATTGATTTGGTATCTGGATTCTCTCTACACAGCCCCTTAAGAATTATGACTCTTAGGATGATCTACTAGGTTTTTGTTACTGGGCATCATCCCATGATACTATCCCTCAGCTTCCTCCCAGGTCTATGAACTGCAGTCTACATGCAAATTACACTTGGTTTGATTGGCTCTAGCCAGGCTTCCAGGCGCAACTAGATACATACCAAAAGGCTGCTTTGGGGCCTCCTGGTAACCATAAAGTCAGGCTGATCTCAAAATCTCAGGAGATATGAAAGGATAAGTTCTTGTCCAGAGCCTCCCCAACTTTCCAAATCCCTCATATATTTATTCTATACAGTGTACACCAAATAAGAACTTTGCTGAAATGACTCAGAATTGAGCCACATCCTACACACAAGAGCTAACCCCCTCCGAGGAAAGTGTCCAGGTGATTCTCTGGATTTACTCCAGGCCTTACCCCATCTCTAAAGCCCTAGAGGCAGCAGGGATCAGAAGGCTCCAAGAATGAAAAGAACAGAAAACAACCAGGTTAAGAGCAAAAGGGCTCTTTAGAAAGGTTAATGGTTTGGATTCTTCATTACTGTCAACTGCAGTCTCTTCAGATAAAGAACACAGTTGTTTTTTCCATCCTTTGCGTGTCTCATCTGGTTTTATGCTGAAACGGAAAAAAATAATTGAAAACTCAGTGAATGACTATGTTATCATTATAGCCATGTTCACTGAAGACATATTTTGTATTTGAAATGTCAGATTTATAATGTTCTACATGAATGTTCTGTAGAAATGTATTTAGAAATTATTTGAGAGATTGGGAGATATAAACATGCTTGACCTGAAGCTTATAAGTTGTAAATACAAGTCTGCCTTCCAAAAACCCAAGGGTTTGCCCTATGAGGAGAGTAAAGAGAGGGAAATAACACTATGGGTAGCACATGAAGGTAACAGAGTAAATGTGAAATCAAGGAAGGATATAAGAGAAATAAAATTTCCCATTGAGAGCTTAATTAATCAAATTAGCCTTAAGTGGATTTTCATCCATCTGAACCTGAACTAACAGACTAATAGTACCTAGACTACTGTATAAATGGGTGGCCAAGGATATCAGAACTAGGTAAAACTCTATCAAGAAAATCAGGATGTTTCCTGAAGAAGGCAAGATTAGATTCTGATTATAATTTAGTAAAATAGAATCTAATTGAGGATGATATAGTTCTTCTGGAGAAATACAGGGTGGAAAAAAGTAGACAGCCTAGGCATAGACAAGGTAGATCTAAGGAGCTAGATGCTGATGGTGTCCATCCAGACTCCAACCAGAGAAATTTATGAAAATGAAAATAACTTGTTTTTTCTCTGGAGCACATGTTTCATACTGGGTGATGGAACCTTGGTATGGCAAATTTTCATGCAATTAATCATTCAAATCATACAACTAATTCCCCTTTTCTTCTGATTTCACTTCCTCCCAGACACTTCTGATTGTAAGTTGGCTTCACATAGAGTTCTCCTTTCAAGAGTCAATGTTCTCATCTTGCCTACAGAGCCCTCCACATTTGGTTTAGTTTGAACTCATGTCAGATTTGTTTGCTGTGTGCTGACCAAATCAAATTTCATTGAGGGCCAGCATCTGGGCTATGTGATGAATTTACCTAAGGAGGTACTATCACTTGCTGCCTCTTTTCAGCTAGTTCATAGCCCCACTTAAAGAATTCCTTACCCATTACACACACACTTTAATCAAGTGGAAAATAAATGAATAGTTGATCCTCATTCTTTTAGTTAAATGTGCCCAATAAAACACTAGACGGATTTAAAGGGTGAAATTCATTTTTATTTTATTCTTTAATTCCTTAACTTAAATATCTCTCTCTCTTTAAACATTTCAGATGTGGATTTTCCCCTCTGTGGCCAGTAGCCTTGCTGAACTATAAACTATTTAGAAAGATGACAAGATAGGTTAAATATCATTCTGCTGCCTATCAGCATAGCTTTAGGCAGGTAATTAACTTGTGATCATCAAAAAAGATACAGTAATCAAAAATCTTCACAGCATCACACAAAGTTTAAAAAGCATCTGTTTTGAGTAACACACACTTAAAAATAGTAGGGGTCAATATTTGAGTCAAAGGAAAGAGTATATCTGAATATATCTCATTACTGGGTATTTGAAATGCAGCTTTAAAAATAGAATGTTTCTGGGAGTGCTCTTAAGATGAAATTAATAAAAATAAAGTTAATTTCCTGTTTGCCTTTTACTGTGAGACAACACAACAGTTAGATGGATTTTCAGCATATCTAGAGGGATGTTTAGGATGCTTAGAATACAAGCTAAATAACATATGCAATATTCACTTAAGGGTGCCTTTCAAATAGATGTGCAGTCATCCTATAGGGCAGCTGTAATTGGAGTACCACAAACACAAGAACCCATGATTGTCAAAAGGCGAGAACTGCTATAGAGGCAAAGATGCTGCTATGGAGAGAGAAAAAAAATAGTATTTTACTATGAACCCCAAGCTGAAAGACTCAGGGGCAGATGCTATGGAATTGCAGGCATTTGTTTTCAAGAGAGCAGTTTGTTCTCATATGGGAAAATCTGTATGGTACATTACATGGGAGAGCAGTAGCCAAGTATTTTTTTTTAAAAAAATTCACAATGATATTGACTTTCCAAACAATAACAGGAAGGCCAACTAACAGTGCTGTCATTCTTATATTGATGCTTCAAGAGTAACATTCCACAATAATAACAGCTAACATTTTTTTCAATGAATCCTTATGGCTCCCTCATGAAATAAATTCTATTATTCCTATTTTATAGATGAGAAGACTGAGGCATAGAGAAGTTAAATAACTTGCCCGAGGTCAAGCAGTCAATTCAAAGCAGTCTGGTATTAGGGACCCTGCTTGTAACCACATTTGACTGGCTCTCAGTGCCTCCATGGAAAAACAATATCCCACAAGATGTTATTAGACATTCTATTTAATTTTTAAAAGTTCTGTAATCCAACAAGAAACCTGGATATGTAGAGTTAAACCAAGTTAGGTATATTTTTTCTTCTGTGGAGCTTCCATTGTGAATTTTCACAGAATCCTTAGTTTGGAAAAAGATATTTAGCATCATTAGTTCCTATCTTGGCATCATGTATTTTGACACTTTTATAGAGAAGACTATTTCTACCTTTTAAAAGCTGGTTAGGAGAAAGCCTTAATAACAAATTCACGAGAAAGATCTGAATGAAAAATTAGAAGATACATTTACATTATAGCATAATTATCAATAGTGGAAATTTTGAAATATCCTAAAGTTACAGCAATACTATGGTACAATTTTAAAATAAAGTATTTAAAATATATTGATATGGAAAATATCTAAGCTACATTGTTAGTTGAGAATAGGAATATAATTATGCTTTTCTGCTTTTAAATGCATATTCACTTAATGCAATGTAATAGATATATGCATATATAATACACGTTAATAAATATACAAAGACGCAGAATGATACATACTGATCTGTGAATCAGGTCACATATAAAGATTGGGGTTGGATTGTCAAGGGTTAGAGAAGGGATGAAAAGGGGCTTATTTTCATATTGTTCATTATTTTGTACATGTTCATATAAACAAACTATGATGACTGAAGTTAGAAGAAAAAGAGAGAAAGAGGCCAAAAATAATTTTAAGAATTGGATCCTAGAATAATACAGGTGGCCCTGCCACCAATAAGGAAGTTGGGGGATGTGCTGGCTTTGATGGGCAATAATGAATTTGGGTTTCAGACATGTTGTGAATTAGGTGACACCACCCTGGTACATCACATCACAGTTTTCTGTCTCTATTCTTGCTCTGCTATATGGAATTCCCCCAAAACACAAATTTGACAATTGTCACTATCATACTGAAAACCGTTCAATGTAATTCACTATTGCACGGTCATGGAAACAACCCAAGTGCCCGTCAATTCAGGAGT
>VBSM01001483.1:11437156-11455081 GCA_008086735.1 Cheirogaleus medius
AAATTTTAATAATCCACTCATGAATTGATGGACACTTGGGTTGTTTCCATGTCCCTGCAATAATGAATTGTGCTGCCATAAACATTCAGGTGCAAATGTCTTCATAATAGAATGTCATATGCTCTTTTGGGTTTTATGCCTAATAATGCTATTGGGTAGCTTTTTGATTACTAATTCAATCTATTTACTTGTTAGAAGAGGTCTATTCAGATTATCTATTTCTTCTTTAGTCAGTTTCAGTAGTTTGTGCCTTTCTAAAAATTTGTCCATTTTATCTATGTTATCTAATTTATTGTAATAAAATTGTTCATTATGATCAATTTTACTTCTATAACGTCAATAATAATGTTCTCTTTTCATTTCCAATTTTAGTATTATGAATCATCTCTTTTTCTTCTGTCTAGCTAAAAGTTTGTCAATTTGTCATCTTTTCAAAGAATAAGCTTTTAGTTTCTTTAATTTTTCTATTGTTTTTATATTCGCTATTTTATTAATTTCTGCTTCAGTCTTTCTTATTTCATTTCTTCTGATAGCTTTAGGTTTAGTTTGCTCCTTTTGTTCCAGTCTCTTAGATGAATGGTTAGGTTATTGATTTGAGATCCTCCTCCTTTTTTAATATAGGTATTTATAGCTATAAATTTCAATCTAAGGATTGCTTTAAAGTTTTGGTATGTAGCATTTTTATTTTCATCCATCACTAAGTATTTTCTAATTTCCTGTTTGATTTCTTCTTTGACCCACTGGTTATTTAAGAGGGTGTTCTTTATTTTCCACATATTTGTGAGTTTCCTACATTTCTTTGTGTTATTTATTATTAGTTTTATTCCCTCATGGAAAGAAAAAATACCTTGTGTTATTTCTATCCCCTTAAATTTAATGAGGTTTATTTTATGACCTAGCATATGGTCTATTCAAAATGTTCCATGTGCACTTGACAAAAATACACAACCTACTGCTGTTGGGTGGAGTGTTTTATACAAGTATGTTAGGTCTAATTGGCTTATAGTGCTCAAATCTCTTTCACTACTGATGCTACGCCTAGTTCTCTATATTGCTGAGAGTAGGGTATTCAGTCTCCAATTACTATTGTTGAATTGTCTATTTCTCTCTTTATTACTGTCAGTGTTTGCTCCATATATTTTGGTGCTCTGTTATATATATGATTATAATTGTTATAGCTTCCTCATGGTTTGACCCTTTTATCATTATAAAATGCCTCTCTTTGTCTCCAATATAGCATTTATTATTTTAACATATATTTTACATGACATTAATATAGCCACTCCAACTTTCTTGTGGTTGCTGTTACCATGATTTATTTTCATCATCCCTTTATTTCCAATCAAGTTTTAGCTTTGAATCTAAGGAATGTTTCCTATAAACGACATATATATATATATATATATATATATAATTGGATCTTGTTTTTTAATTCAGTCTGACAATCTGCATTTTGTTTGGATTGTTTAATCCATTTGCATTTAATGTTATTAGTGATACAGTTATATTTACCTCTGCCATTTTACTTTACTTTTCTATATCTCATGTGTCCTTTTTGTTCCTATATTCCTCCTTTACTGCTTCCTCTAGCATTAAGTAAATATTCTCTAACGTGGCATTTTGATTTCTTTAATTATTTTTCACTGTATTTTTTTGAGTTATTTCTTGAATGATTTCTTTAGGGCTTATTGTGCCTTAACTTATCATAATTAGCTTCTGATTTATACTAACTTAATTCCATTGAAATACAGAGGCCTTATTTCTATATATCTCTATTCACTTTTCCTTTTTGTGGTATTATTGTGATATCTATCTATATATAAATATATAAGTTCCACAAACCCAAAAATACATTGACATAATTAATTATTACTTCATATAATTTTATGTATTTGAAAGAAACTGAGAGAAGAACAAACATATACTTATATATTTTGTTATGTTAACTTTGTCATTTCTGGTTGTCTTCATTTATTCCTGTGAATTCTAGTTATTATCTGGAGTAATTTCCTTAACCCAATACAACTTTGCTCCCACCCATCCCCTTTGTGCTGTTATTGGAAAATATATTACATTTCTATACATTATATGTACAATACATTCTATTCATATTGTTCTATACAATTGCTTTTAAAATCAGTTAAGAGTAGGAAAAGAAACATGCATTTATACTCTCTTTTATAATTACATGTGTGCCTTCACCAGTGCTCTTTGTTTATCTTATTTATTTATTTATTTTTGCGTGGGTTTGAATTACTGTCTTGGATCGCTAGCCTTCAGCCTGAAGAACTTCCTTTCATCTCTCTTCATTTTTTTTCTTTCTATTCCTCAAACTAGGCAATCTCAGTTGACCTATCATCAAGTTCACTGGTTCTTTCTTCTGCCATTCAGATCTACTGATCAGCCTTCTATTGAACTTTTCACTTTAGTTATTATAATTCTCAACTCCAGAATTTCTGTTTTGTTCCTTCTTATAATTTCTATCTCTTTTTTGGTAAACTCTATTTGATGTGGCATTGTCATACTTCCCTTTACTTCTTTAATCATGGCTTCCATTAGTCCTTTGAAGATATTTATAATCACAACTTTGACGTCTTTGCCGGTTAAATCCCACATCTGGTTGCTCTCACAGGTAATTTATTTTGCCTGCTTTTATTCTGGGTTATGGGTCATATTTTCATATTTCTTTGTGTGTCTCATAATTTTTTGTTGGAAACTGGGAATTTTAGATGATATGTTGTAACAACTCCAAGTAATGGTCCCCCATGAGTGCTTATTATAATATTATCTGCCTGTGTATTTGTTTAGTGACTGGCTAGATTATTTTAGTGAAGTCTAACCCAACCCTCTTCCCTCTCCCTTTCAGTGTGAAACCTTTGATGTTGTTCTTCATGTTGTGCAGACTTGGGTATGACCACAGTCATACTGGAATAACACTGGTTTTGGCAGAGCTCTCTGTCTCTTTCCCTGACCACACTCAGCTGTTTAACTCCATTAACTGCTGGCTAATTGCTCTATTGTTTCATTTCTTTAACAATATTCTGGGGCACAAATTGCTCCACAGACTGACCTGATCAAATCTGGGCTCTCTTGATGGGTTAGTTCCCTCGGTCAATGTTTATGATTTATTCTGTCCTCAGGAGGGCTCTTCACAGCTATCTCCCAACTTCTCTCCAGAAAACTAGCCAGCCTATAGTTTTGTCTGTATCTATTATATTAACTAATGTATCTAATGTTAATATTAATCTACCAGTCTGCTCCCAATTGCCTTTCACCACAACTGCCACTGTTTTTGAGAGTGCCCTTAGGCTTGAACTTTTCCACTCCCTGTTGCAAATGAAGTCATTTCTTTTGGGAAAATAGAATTTTCTATTTTATGGCCTGCTTCTCCCCCAGGGAAAAATCTCTACATCATGGATTTCCAGTTGGGGGTGGCGGGTTGGAAATAATGGTACATTATTCTCTGAATGGCAACCTTGCTATGTGAGCTGAGCATTTGCAAAGGCAGGGAGTAGCTTTGGGTCTTTTCAGCTTGCCTCTCTCAGTGTGGATCACACATAGATTACAATCCATGCAAAGGTGATCAGGTCCCAGTATACTCAATGATGCCACACCCAAGGTAGAGCTTCCATCCTGGGTGGAAAAGCAAGCCCCCACCTCTTGGAGACACTTACCCAGAACTTAGCCTTAGCAACAGGTATCTGTAACAGGATAAGAAATGCTGATATCCTGACCCTCTCCTAAAGATAGCCCTTGGAACAGGAGCTGGAGGGAGAGGGAGCCCTGTGTTCTTTGCTGCACCAGTATTGAATGGAGTTGCCATTTCACGAAGCTGGAAGGGGACAAGAATGGACTGGGTCTCAGTTCAAATACCATAGACTCTTCCTGTTGTCACCAAATTTTAACATATTTTCTTGAATAAGTATTTTTTATGCTATGTTTTTAAGACGATTTTCAGAGACTTTAAATGGTTGTTGAAAAATAATTTTTACCAATTTTCTGGGAAGTTGGTCTGTAGAGCATCTCACACTGTTATGATGAAAGTAGAACTCTGCTTTTTGATTTAAAAAGGTTTGGCGGTTTATTACACAGCAGTATTGTAGCAACAGGTAACTGATTCATACTACTTCATTGTGGAACCAGTAGAACCTCAGGCTCTCAGTACTTTGTGGGGAATCACAGTATTTCCTCTGTTGCAATTGAAACTACCCTATGTATTTAGTACATGAAAGCACTTCCATGATAAATAACCAAGTAGTCTGAAAAATATTTCATCATATGTTAACAAATTCCAAAAATCATTTTCATAAAATAAGTCATATTAAAAGAATTTGTCATATAGAGAGGCTCAAATGAAGTTTCATTCTTTAGGCAGTAAGAAATGGCCAGTCATTTACTGCATTACAGAGAAAAAGTACTCTCATAAATCACAGTGGTAAACAAAATAGCAAAATTGAAGATCTGCCTTTAATTAAAAGTAGCCATCACTGCATTCAAAAACAGCATTTCATTAAAACTAAACTTGCAGAATGAGTGAGATCCTCGTTCTCAAGACATTTGGCTAGAAAGTGAGAGAAAGAGGAGTGGGTATTGTCACATCTATTATAAAATCCTCCTTACTTTAATTTCAGAGTCATAAATATAGACTAGCTGGTATGCTTTATCCATAATACAAACAAAATGTCAAAATTACTGAATTGGAAATTAATCACATCTGACTACCAATAGAATTTTTCAATAAAAATAGCTAAAGAATCCAATAACACTCAACAGAATTTCTTCCACTACAAGTATAGCCATTTTGGGGGCCATTCAGTCTGGCAATTGATTTCTCTACCATGATATATTCAAATCGTTTAAATATTAAAATTAGCATTTAACTTTCTGGGTCCTGGGGAATTCTAAGTCTAATTTTTGATGTATGAAGGCTTTAATTACAACAACTGAAAAATTGTAGTAAATTTCAACATGTCAGGGATGAAGAATTTTCAAAGATGGGGGAAAGGGAAGTAACTATTCAGGAAATCGCATTTGCTGGCCTCTGGGGCCCAGGTCAGCAGGGAAACTAACAAGCCCAGTTCTCAGAAACAGACACTTTGAGTAGGTGATAACAGACTGTTGTGGCAGGCTGATTCACATTTCCAAAACCACAGTCTCAGAAAGAAGCTTCAGATATTTCCAACTTGGTCTTTCCTAAAGGAAAGATACAAGATCTATTTCTTATGTACATATTTCACTACAAAAATGTCACATATAATTTGTGCTTATAATACTAAGTTAAATATTAAGTTGAATAACATATTAAGTTAAAATATTATATTACAGAACACAACAAATTGCATGATCTCAACTTGAAAATGTGTACCCTTCCTCCTCCTGCATCTCCATTTTCAGCCCACCATCTCCCCTTTATAGCCAGAAAATGTCCTTAAAATCCTTGAAGATCTAGATAAAACACTTTTTCTTCTTTCAAGCTTTATCTCACTTTTCTAGGCATTTTTTTCTTATATTTGTGTTCCATTCTTCAGAAGATAATATACCAATATGGTATTAGTTATAATTTCTGCATGGAGGGTCATTTATATTTTCTCGTTTCTAAAAGTCTATATTTTATAATTGTTTACATGGAACATGAAGTACTTTTGTAATAGGGAAAGAAACAATAAAATCTCCTTAGAAAATGAAAATGAAATCATGTTCCATTGGGTGTTACAGAGGGGCTTTAATTATTAGCATTATGATTTGTGATCACCTTCACACAGGTTAATCTAGGAAGAGTCTGGAACTACTGTGGTTCATTTCTCAAAGGACAACGTGGCTGTAGGCCATTTCAAGCACATGTTCAAAACTGAAATAACTCATAGTCTCCAACCCTCCTCACCACCTGTATCTCCTCTCACATACTCTACCTTAGTTGTCACTGCTTCCCCAGTTGCCCAAACATACCTCAAAGTCATCCTCAAATACCCCCTCTCACTCACTATCATGTTTATTTGGGCACTAACCTTCAATTCTTCCTTGGAAATATTCCCCAAACCATCCTGATTGTCAGTGTCATAGTCCAGGTCCTCATTTTTTTTTGCCTGGGTATTTGCCATAGCCTCTTGCTGGTTTCTCTGGTCCATTCTCATACTTTTCCAGGTTATCTTCTCACTATTACTGGGTTCTTTATGGTTTTGTTTTTGAATTTTTCAAAAATCTGATTGTGCTAGTGTAATTCAGAGTCTGACTCCATTTTTTTTAATGTTTGACTACTGTTATCTTTTAAGCCTCATTCCTTCTTCTTCTTTTGCTCCACAAGTAATCAAGCTGATAAGAAAGCCTGAGTGTTCCCTCTCAGTAGAAAATTCAAACCACACCAACCCATTCCTGTGCATAGTAACCTTCACGCTAGCCTCACTCACTAGCCATCATAAAAACCTCAAGTCATTTTCACACCTGCTTGGGAATCACCCTGCTCTTCCTAGAAAGCCTCAATATATTTTAAGTAATAAGTCTTTTCATACCCTCTTGGAGTGTGTGTGTGTGTGTGTGTGTGGTGTCATTGGTCTCCACATCTAAATCAAGTTTTGGGCATGTGTCCATCCTGTATCTTAGAGGTGGCCACAATAGTATTCTCCTACTGTTCAGTTCTGGTTGCTCTGCAAAATACAGTACAAAGTACATCCCATGTGACTCTTTGCTAGTTCTCCTACTTCCCTAGCCTCACACCCTCATTTCCTCCTCCCCACACACACCTATGCTTCAGCCCCTGCTAATCCATTTACAGAACATTCCATGCCCTACCACTATAACTGATTTTATATCTCATATTCCTTTCCCTGGAATGCCCTTCATACTTTTACTTCCCTCTTCCCTTTTCTACCCCCACTTTTCTTTCTCTCTGACATCTAAAAAATGTTTTTCCCCATCTCGTAAGTCTAGGTAAAATGTGCTGTTTCCTTAAAGTCTCCACTAACATCTCTAGGCAGAGATTTTTCTCTGTGTTTTCTGATCCATGATAGCACTTAAATCAGTGTTCTTGCCTGTTACAGGTCTCTCTTTCCCTACAAGAATCTGAGCTTTTTAATGGCAAAGACCTTCTCTTTTTCATCTAATATGCTTGGTCTTCTCTAGCACACTCTTATGAATATAATCACTACCAAATAATGTTGGTTGAGTGAATAAGTAATTTTTCTTCAAAATAAACTGGACTTCTTGTTAAGAATGAAAGGATGTTGGTAAACAAAAGATTGTGGGCTCTTTGAAATAGAGCAGGAACCAGAAATTTTCTTTATTTGTCTCTAGTGTTAGATGCAAATAAATGTTAAGAAATTATTGTATAAGAGATGGTAATAAATTTACTGTATAAAACAATTGTAAAATATTTAAAAATCTAGCTACTAAAGTCTTTAATTTTTGTGGGAGTGGCAAAGTGAGATGAACTATTTATTATTCCCAGAACATAAACACTTAATCACTACTAAGTGAGATTTATTCGGGCCTCAATGATGCTTCTCTGTTCAACTTAATAGCCATAGAAGAAGCAATGTGACCTCTGTGGCTCAACAATAATGACATAATCACGTAACAGAAATGAAAATGACTCATGTGTCTCATTCTCCCCTCCCATAAAAACAAATTTGGAAATTATGGGTCACAGTGCTTTCTTCTGTTTTGGCCATTTTGCTTAGGGAAGATTAAGAAAACCTTCTCATCACATGTCGGCAAATATTTCCATCTTTCCTTAAAACCACTTGAAGTCCATAGTTGCTGACTTCATCTAAGAACATGCCATTTGCAATATATTATTGAGACTTAGATGACAACCTAGAAGATAAGCTTATTACAACAAGAGAAATAGTACATTGGATCACATTTCATTCATTCAACAAATATTAATTGAGCGTCGACTATGTACCTCTATCATAGCACTCAACCCACTGTGTCCTGCTTATATGTTTACAGATCTCTCTCCCTCTGTAAGTCTCTGAGCTTTTGACAGCATGGACCATTCTATTTGTATATAGTACTCACTACTATGTATTGGGTTGGCACACGGGTCCAATGCTGAGGGAGATTTAACCTCATGACCCTGTGGAGTTTACTCATACCTAAAGCCTGGAAATCCTGAAAGCAACAGGATGATATAAACGTAAATTTCTATGTTGATGTTCATAAAATCAACAACCAAGTACATATAAGGAAGAGAACATGCTTGAGAGTGCTATACTTCATATGAAAAGTTAGGAGAAATGTTTTTGTAGTCCAAAGTCTCAGTAGGATGTGGCAATACGTTTACACAATTGCTAAGGAAAACACAAAAGATCAAATTCCTGACTGCTCTCGGAGCTTCTATACTTGCCCTACTCTGTGGCCATCAGAGGGCTTGTTCCATGATAAATCCATGGACATCAGCCTTCATCAAGTTCTCAAGCCTGCATGGCAATCACGGTAATTAATCACGTGTTCCCTAGCTGGTTCCTTCACCCACTCCCAACTGGTGTCATTTGTTTTTAACTTCCATCACTCTCTTCAAACCATGTTTTCCCTCACTTCCTACCTCATCATAGCAGATGCTGTCTGTGCCTTCAAATAATCCCCTCAGGTCACACCATTTCAGGACATGCCAGCTTCACTCTACTGTAAGCACCTGCAACTCACAACTGAAAGCTCTTACCACAGTTGGCCTGGGGAAGTCTGGAAGCCCCGAGACATTAATAACCCTGAGAGCAGCTCTCAGCCAATGCGAGATAGGCACTGGAGGAGAAATATTCCAGTTCCCTTGCCGCTAAAATGGGATAATTCTAATGTATAATATATTCTTGTTTCCTAGAATTTCCCAGCAGGATTATGCCCCGTTGCCCGAAGCAGAAACTTGCTTCATAGCACATATTTTATTGACTTCCCTTCCCTGTCAAACTTCCTAAATTACGCTAATGGTGATTCTTGGAATTAATGTCCATATAAACTATTTGCACACAAACCCTATCTCAGTGTCAGCTTCTGGGGGTACAAAGCTAAAACATTTTCTTTCAGCAGAAGCACTTAACTCCTACTACACAGAGAGAACAAAGACTCCACCCCTAGCCCTGGCAGAGGTGATCTCATGACCCTGGTGCGCCACTTACAAACTTAACTAAATCCACACTCATGCATCCCTCCTGCCCTTCCACTTCGGTGGAAGAGTTGCCTATTCTTTTACTTAAGATTAATCCCCCAATCTGTTATCTAGATTAATTAGTCTTGAAGCTTTTTGTGACATTTTATTTCGAAGTAATTTCAGATTTATAGGAAATTTGCAAAATAATAAAAAAAGTACAAATAGTTCCCATATTCAACCAGGTCCCTGAAATGCTAATACTGTCAGGTTGGCTTCATCATCTCTTTTTCCCTGTTTTTGTAGATTATTACTGTGGTAAAATTCATTTAACACAAAATTCACCATTTTAAAGTGCACAATTCTGCAACCTTTAGCACATTACAATATTGTGCAACCATCACCACTAGGACCTTTTCATCATTCCAAAGGAAACCTGTTACCCAAGCAGTTGTTTCCCATCCCTCTCTCCACCCAGACCTTGGCAATCATTTAATCTTCTTTCTGTTTTTATGGATTTACCAACTTTGGGTATTTCATATATAAAATCATATAATATGTGCTTTTTTGGACTGGCTTTGTTCACTTAGCATAATTTTTTCAAGGTTCTTTTATGTTGTAATATGTATCAACCCTCCTTCCCTTTTTATGACAAAATATATTCTATTGTATTGAATACCACGTTTTGTTTATCCATTCATCAGCTGATGAACATTTATTTAGCATGAATATTCTGGTATATAATGCTGTATTATTACCTATAGTCACCATGCTGTACATTAGATCTGTAAACTTATTCATTTCATATAACTGCAACTTTGTACCCTTTGACCAACATTTCCCCATTTCTCCCATTCACTGACCTCTAGTAACCACCATTCTACTATGTCTACATATTGACTTTTCTAGATTATATATATAAGTTTTCACTTATATGCAGTATGTTTCTTGCTGTGTCTGGCTTATTTCACTTAACATAATATCCTTACATTTTTAAGTCTTTAATCAATTTG
Organism: Cheirogaleus medius; assembly: GCA_008086735.1. Classification (NCBI taxonomy): domain Eukaryota; kingdom Metazoa; phylum Chordata; class Mammalia; order Primates; family Cheirogaleidae; genus Cheirogaleus; species Cheirogaleus medius. The sequence continues at coordinate 11,447,249 of VBSM01001483.1, forward strand.
ATCTTTGATGAAGCACAATTCTATTAGAGTAAGGTTTGTGTGGCTCCCGATGGTAATAGTAAGCTGCACCAAGTATGTGGGTTGCTATTTTCATGATAGCCACCACTGAGCTGGTGGGAGTGAAGAATAATAAGTGAGGTAAATCACCAGAGGTCTTCTAACAAACTTTATCAGCTTCTTTCTTCATTAAACAGTCCTCTGGTTGCTGTGAGTTTGGAAATATATTCTGGAATCCCAAAAAAAGTTGATTCTGACAATTTATGCTAAATTGTTCCTTTAGTGGAGGGACAGGGTTTTGGAGTACCCTACTCCAATAATTTTGATGACCTTTTTGGATGATGCATTGTTAATAAAAATGTGTGTCTGTGTGTGTATGCGTATGTGTGTATTAACCCTGTGCTTGATTTTCACATGCTTCTTCCAATCTGTAGCCACATTTCCTATGTGTCTTAAAACAGTACTTCCTGGCTAAATAATGCATTTTAGCCTGGGCCAAAAATGGAAAGAGGGATGGAGCGCAAGGGGCCCTAGGAAACTAGAAAAAAATCTATACCTTGATTGTGGCAGTGGTTTCGTAGGTGTATATATGAACTAAAACCTACCAAATTGAAAACTTTAAATGGATGCAGTTTACACCTCAATAAAATTTTAAAAAATTTTAAAGTCATACTGAATCTTTTGTAGTTGCTCAAATATGCCATGTTCTTTCCCTTCTCCATGCCATCATATATAGCACTCTTTCTCCTTAGGACATGTCCTGTCCCCCATCCCTATTGTCCAACATTGCCTGACTAACTCTTCCTCCATCTTTTAAAATTAGTTCTAATGTCTGCTAACTCTGAAAAATCTTTTCTCACTAAATGTTGGCTAGCTGCCCTCCTAGTTGTTCCCACAGCGTTCTATGCTTAATTGAATCGGCACATGAAGAAAAATATCATGAAGATGCTCATGTTTCATGTAGCAAGGTCAGAATGGGTGAGTTCCAACTAGAGTCCCAATACCTTGGCTTTTGATACTCAAGGTCTTCCAGAGTATCAATCATGAACCTGGTCAAAAAAATGCCTCAAGGATTCCACCCTCAGCCCAGGCCCAGAAATAAGATACCTGTCATAACACTAAAAGCAGATCAGAGGTATATTGACATTAAACAAGTTCACAAGACACCATAAGGAAAAACTATTTTAGAAACCAGAATACTTCAAGGCCATACAACTAGCAGATTTTCTTCTCCTGCAGGCCAAGAATTTTCTGTAATTCACACATAGAAAAGGTTCAAAAATCATTGGCTCAGTTAGTGAGTTATATGTTGCTTCAGGGACAGACCCAGGGTCCTTAAGTAGAAATAACAGGTGTTAGATGTTTGCACATTATTAGAAAGACATTTTTACCATGACAGTAGTTCAAAAATGGGATATAATGTCACAAATATTATACATACTTCCTGTCCCTGAAACTGATTGAAATTTTTGGCTGGCCCTCTGCCATGAAATGGCAGATAATGTAAACTCTTCTCATGTAGAGGGGTTGTTAAAGTTGCAACCTTCAAAGCCTATGCATTTTCCTACTTCACATCCTAGCACATAGTAGTTCATAAGATGCTATGTGTTAATCCATGGTATAAGATAGCATTTGTTCCATCAGTCTAAATTTCCATGCTTTTTTAGCCACAGCTGTTGCTCCAATACACTTTTTTTTTGGTATTTTATCTGTTTGCTTGTGTTTTTCCCATTTTTTTCTTCTTTCATTAGGATTTTCTATCTGAGTGTGAAAAGTAAAACTGGAATAATGGAGATCCACGAAGCAGAATATGTAGTGGTATACTTCAAAGAGCCCAGACCAGAAATTGGGATCAGACAGATCGATGTTCTACCCCAATTCTACCAACTATGTGACTTTAAGCAAATTATTTAACCTTTCTAAGTTTTCTCATCTATGAAATTTGCATATGTTTCCTTTCTTCACAAATTGTGGAAGAATTAAATGAAATAATGCATGCAAAAATCTAGTTTATATCATATATTTAGTAAGTATTAATTATCTTACTCCTCGATTTATATAAGACCGACATTGATGAGCAGAACATCCAGGTATCAATTCCAAGGACTTTCACTCTGGTTTCACATACTTCAAAGTACTAAGAACCCTTTAGATCAGGCCAATATTAGGTATTTAAATATTTTAAGTACCTAATTCCAAGATTTTATTGGGCTCTCAATAATGTTTGCTCAATATTGCATGGCCCAGGAGATCTTGTTTGGTTGGGTTTGCTTTGCCCCAAAAGATTTTAGATGGTCCTTCAACTCAAGAAGCTCATGTTTTCCAGTGGGTAGTTCAACAATAACCACAGAAAAAAGAAAAGCCAGCCAGGAGGTAGTTTTAGTAATTTGGGTAGTGAAAACAGTTGTATAGTCATGGTCTATCTTATCAAAATCAAGGGAAGTAAGAAGAAGGAAGGGATAGATTAAGGCCAACAAACAGGGGCAAAGTCATTCTTTGTAATTGTAATCGTCAATCATACATCTGTGAAGCATTAGTCACCTGTAAAAATAAGATGTGTACTGTGAGTCATGCTATCTTTTATGATAGCATTAAAGGCCTGCATTTTACTGAGCTGAAGCTCAACCTGAGATATTTACTCTGCAACTCTGTATCATGTCCTATCTGGTTATTGTGGCAATGCCTGTAATTTCAATTTGAGATTAAAAAAAGATAACAGTGATGAAGTAAAAGCAGTACAGAAATTCAGAAAATATCAAAAGAGATTATGCACCTTAAAATGTTCTGAAAACTAGAAATGTTCTTTAAAGTTAAAGAGATATGCTGTTACCTGAGCTCATCAAGACACAGAATTGGAAGGTGCAGATTTACACTTGTTTCAAGTGTTTGTTCAAGAAATAGTAATGACAAAGAGCTAATTTGATGGATGACATTGATAATAAGTGGTTTTCTTTAATTACAAGCCATCACAGTTCCATCCAAACGTTAAATACAAAATTTTTAAAAGATGGTTTCTATTCTCTAGTACAGTTATCCCTCAGTATTCTCAGGGGATTGGTTCTGGGACACCCCTCCCCCAAGATACCAAAATCTTCAGATGCCAATGTTCCTTATATAATATAAAATAGCATAGTATTTGCATATAACCTATGCTCATTCTCCTATATACTTTAAATCATCTCTAGATTACTTATGATACCTGATACAATGTAAATACTATGTAAATCACTGTTATACTGCATTGTGTTTTTATTTGTATTTTTTATTGCTGTATTGTTATTTTTATTCTTTTTTCAAATATTTTTGACCCTTAGTTGGTTGAATCCATAGATGCAGAGCCTGCGGATTTGGAGAGCCAACTGTATATATACTTGATATCAGATGAATGTTAATAGACATCATGTTTCAATTCATATTTAAAGATATCTAATAATGAAATATAGGGGGTTTTGTTGTTGTTGTTTATGTATTAGGACCTCAAATTAGACAGGGCCTCAGCATATCAGGTCTAATATGGAAATGAAAGACAAGTCAATCAATCAAGAAGCAAATTCTGGAGCACCTATGATGGCTCTGCTATTCTGAAGTCTACGAGAAGTTTAAAAATCTATAGGATATATATAGTTAACAATAAAGTATTATGTATTTTAAAAATTTGTAAAGAGAGTAGATCCCATGTTAAGAGTTCTTACCACGAAAACAAAAACAAAAACTAAGGAGATCCAAGAAAGCTTTTGAGGGTGATCGATATGTTTGTTATCCAGATTGTGGTTATAATAACATGAGTATATACATATGTCCAAACTCATCAAATGTTATACATTATATAATATAAGGTAGAAATACATATGATAATATATATCAATTATGTATAATATAGAAATACATCTAGAATTATATATCAACTATACTTTAGCAAAGTTGGAGGAAAAATCTATAGACTATAGAACTAACCTTATGTGAAAAGTTCAGAATATATTAGTGCACATAAGTGCCAAATTGTACTATCAGGAAAGATTGGAAGAATTGAGAGTATTTAGTCTAGAAAGGCAAAACACTCATTCCCATGATTCAACAAATTATAGTTGTTTGAGACTAAGCCAGGCTATTCCAGGTAAGAAGGAGAGTACAGCCTAGAGCAGCGGTCCCCAACCTTTTTGGCACCAAGGATCGGTTTCATGGAAGACAATTTTCCACAGACCAGGGGCTAGGGGATGGTTTCAGGATGACTCAAGCGCATTACATTTATTGTGCAGTCAAACCTCTCTGTTAATGATAATCTGTATTTGCAGCTTGTCCTCAGCACTAGCATCACCACCTCAGCTCTACCTCAGACCATCAGGCATTAGAGTCTCATAAGCAGTACAACCTAGATCCCTCGCATGCACAATTTACAGTACGGTTGGTGCTCCTATGAGAATCTAATCCCACTGCTGCTCTGACAAGAGATGGAGCTTATGCTGTGATGGGAGCAATGGGGAGCGGCTGTAAGTACAGATGAAGCTTCACTTGCTCACCCGCTGCTCACCTCTTGCTGTGTGGCCTGGCTCCTAACAGGCCACAGACTGGTATGGTCCACAGTCTGGGGATTGGGGACCTCAAATCTAGAGGGTAGAAGCATGGCCTCTAAGTCCGATTGCATCTCAGTTAGCTTATTAGCTGTTTGACCTTGGACTTATTATTCAAACCCTTGGTGCCTCAGTTTCTTTACCTGTAAAATGGATAATAACAATACATGCCTCTTTGGGTTGTAATGAGTTAATATTTGTGAAGAATTTATAACAGTGCCTGCTAAATAATAAGCACCACATGGAAAAAGCAAAGAGCTTATAACTTTGAGACTATGATTATCTAAATAAGAATTTCAATTATTTCAATCAAGTAACAAGCTGTAAAAAAAATATAGTCAAACTGGAAAATAACATCGCTGAAGAGAATTTACTTCAATAGGGGAATACAGTTGTTGAACTTGTTATAATTAATTCCCTCCATAGATGACAAACTATAAAAAGTGATTATGGCACAGTGGATAATACTCAGACATTGGCGTGAAGACAGCCTAGGTTTGAATCCTAGCTCTTCCACTTGTTATCTATGTAATCTAGGGCAAATTACTTCTCTGCACTTTAGTTTCTCATCAAAATGAGGATGAGTATAGGGTTATTGTGCATATTAAATGAGTTAATATCTGTAAAGTACTTAGAATAGTACTCAGGCATTTTTACTGTTATTATTGTGTTTTAAGGTACAAGTTATATGACCAAATATCTACTAGAATCATATAAGATTAGAAATTGGACAGACAAGTATAAATACAATTAAGATATCATAGGTAATGTTTACATTATATCTACCTATTAGATTGCTATGGTAAACCATTGGAATGTTATGGAATTATTGGATTGATCACCTACCAGATATTTTTGGAACCCTAATGACACCAGAGTAAATGTCTTGTTTTAGCTTGAGCTTAGTTTCTTTTCTACTCCATAATCATTATGATCTTTTTAAAAACATAAGCTAAAGCATGCCATTTCCCTGGCTAAAACTATTCAATGACTCCCCATCTCTCACTGCCCAAACTCACCACACCTAAATAGCAAATTAAATATTCCCTACAATCATGTACAATAATCTTTCTCTCTGAGAGTTCTTTTAATTTTCTCTGTCCTAGTGCACTTCCAGCAGTGTTTTCCTCCCCTTAATCTGGTTCTACAAATCAGTCTTTTTTACCCCAATTCAATTTTCTCTCCGTAGAATCCTCACTCTCTGAAATTTTAGACAAGATTAGGTTTTTGTTAATACATAGCACCATCACCTTCTCTTAATACTCAATATACTTGCAGTTAATTGCTTAGCATGCTTATTCTCACTAGTATGTAAACTGGATGAGGATAGAAACTATCTATTTTGTTCACTGCTGAATCCCCAGTATCTAGCATCACTCCAGGTATACTAGAAGCAATCAGTGAGTATTTGCTGAAGGATGGAAAAGAGAGCAGAAAAACAACCTAATAAAGCACTAGCCATATTTTTCCTGACCTAGCTCTATTTTCTAGCTGATCCTACATCTCCAACACATGTTTCACCAGTACCACTGAAAACCAGATCCTTTCTGTTTCCCCTTATGATTCAAATTCTGCTCCTTGTCATCTGTACCAATAGACAAGAACCATGAAGACCTGATTTTTGGTCTCCTTAACTAACTGTGTGATGCCAACCAATTCCCTTCCTCTCCGTAGATCTCAGGGTCCTCATCTAAAATATGAGGGATTATTATTAAATTATATTTATGCTACAGTATTAGAAAATTGTGTCAGTCAAACACTGATCTCTGCAGCATCCTATTTTGTGACAGTTTACCCCAATAAGCAGTGGTGTTCTAAAGTCAGCTTGTATGGGCTCATGAGAGTCAACTGTGCACATCTCTTTTCAATCTTTTATTCGATGACATTATATTGACAGCTTGAAATCAGTCCTGATGGGAGTATGTGTACCACAATAATCAGCAAAAGCTATAAATGCAGGCTTTTTTTCTGGAGCTGGTTGTTGAACATTTACTAGGAAACAACTAACTGTAAGCTGTGGCTACTTCAATGGGAACAGTGACCAACCCTGGATTAAAATTTAACAGTAGGTCGGGTGTAGTGGCTCATGCCTGTAATCCTAGCACTCTGGGAGGCTGAGGCAGGAGAATCACTTGAGGTCAAGAGCTAAAGACCAGCCTGAGCAAGACTGAGACCCTATATCTACCAAAAATAGAAAAATTAGCTGGGCGTGGTGGTGCATGCCTGTAGTCCCAGCTACTTGGGAGGCTGAGGCAGAATGATCGCTTGAGCCCAGGAGATTGAGGTTGCTGTTAGCTAGGCTGATGCCACGGCACTCTAGCTGGGGCAACAAAGTGAGACTCTGTCTCAAAAAAAAAATAAACAAAACCCTTAACACTAGTGCTATATGGAATAAAAATTATTGATGTGGATAGCCCATAAGTAAACATAAAATATAAAACTATACATATGGGTGGTATATCTTAGTTCAGTATTCTCTAGAAGTAGACTCTGACACAAGGATTTGAGTGCAAATGAGAGGTGATTTCAGGGAGCACACAGTAGTGACTAAGAGAAGGGAAGAAAGCTAATACAAGGTACAGGCTTCTGCTATGGGCACCTGGGGCTCAATTCCATTGAGAATATCTAGGAGATTATAAAGAACATGTCTCAGAATTGTCTCAACTGAAAGTGAAGGACATGGGATATTTATCCACAAACTGACACTCATAATTGGTTGAGCTGCTTCTGTAGACTTTAAGTTCCTGAAATTGCGTTCGCCTGTCTCTGTAATCTAAAGCATACATCCATGGCCAGAAAAAGCTTCCAGGCAGACAGTCACACATGCTTACAGTAAGAAACCACTAGCCTGTGCTAAGGAAGGGTACTAATATAACAAAGAAATTAACAGCACTGCTTTAGCATTCATCAGGGTTATTCAACCTCAAATTGCTTTTATCTAACAAAAAGCCAAGATGCCTCTCTACCATCCCATTAAAGAGACTGAAAAGCCATTCTCCAATAATCCAATCAGGTAATTCTGAAGGATGGTGAGCTTCATTTAATTAAAACATTAACAAATTTGCATAGTAGTATATTAAAAAGTAGCTAGAATAATAAAGTTAGAATTGCAGAGAACTCTGGACTTTACGTTTGAACTCCAAGCAATTATAGTTAGAATTAAAATCCTCTGAAACTGATAGAAAATCCATTATATGAAGAAGGGAGAAGTCCAGTGGAGGTTGGAAGGGGATCCACAGCACAGGATCAATGGAGGACTTAGAACCCA
>VBSM01001483.1:11461623-11484891 GCA_008086735.1 Cheirogaleus medius
CATTCTGTGGGTTGTCTGTTTGCTCTCTTGACAGTTTCTTTGGTGTGCAGAAGCTTTTTAATTTGATCAGGTTCCATTTATTTATTTTTGTTGCTGCCGTAATTGCCTTTGGGATCTTCTTCATAAATTCTTTGCCTAGGCCAATGTGTAGAAGAGTATTTCCAACGTTTTCCTCTAGAATTCTAATAGTTTCACACCTAAAGTTCAAGTCTGTTACCTAGCGTGAGTTGATTTTTGTGAGAGGTGAGAGGTGTGGTCCTGTTTCAGTCTTCTACAGGTAGCCACCTGTAGTGAAGTTTGGAAATGCGAGGACAGTTGCTCAAAGTTTAAATGAATGAGAGCAAAATTACACTGTGAAACAGAATAAGGGAGATTAAGGTGGTCAGGAGGGAGGCCAGCAAGAAGGTAGGTAGGGATGAGAGCAGGAGAGAGAAAGGAGGAAGAGGCAAGAATAAAAGCAATATGGAGGCCTAAGAACAAATTCCCTATTACAGGAACATCTGAGAATTGAGTACACAGCAGCCTGATGATTCAGTTGTTAGTTTGTGGTGCTGGGCTGGGTTGTCACTATCTTTTCCTTTTATTATTCAAAAACATTAAGTGGGTACAAAAGTTTTTGTTACATATACCTGAGAAATGCTTAAGTCAGAGCTTTTAGTGTGCCCATTACAAGATTAGTGTTCATTATGCCCAACAGGTAAATTTTTACCCCTCACCCAACCATCTTCATCCCTTCCTGGATTCCAATGTATTTTACATCTCTTTGTGCCCAGTGTGTCCATGGTTTGTCCCCCAATTATTTGTGAGACTATGTGGTCTTTGTTTTTCCATTCCCAAGATACTTTGCTTAGGATAATGGTCTCCAGTTTCATCCAAATTGTTGCAAAAAACTTTATTTAATTCCTTTTCACGGCTGAGTAGTACTCTATGGTGTATCGGTGTATGTGTATATGTGTGTGTGAGTGTATGTATGTGTGTATACATATTTTCTTAATCCACTCATGAACTGATTGATGGGCACTTAGGTAGATTCTGCATCTTTGCAATTGTGAACTGTGCTGTCATAAACATTCAAGTGCATATGTCTTTTTGATAAAATGACTTCTTTTCCTTTGAGTACATACCCAGTAGTGGGGTTGCTGGGTCAAATGGTAAGTATACTTTCATTTCTTTGAGGAATATCAAGAGTGTTTTCCATAGAGGTTATACCAATTTGCAGTCCCACCAACAGTGTATAAGTATTCCTTGTTCTCTGCATCCACACCAGCATATATTGTTTTTTGACTTTTTAATAATGGCCATTCTGATAGGGGTAAGGTGGTTTAACATTGTGGTTTTAATTTGCATTGCCCTAATGATTAGCGATGTTGAACATTTTTCATGTTTGTAGGCCATTTGTCTATCTTTTTTTGGAAAGGCTCTGTTCATGTCTTTTTCCCACTTTTAATGGGGTTATTCATTTTTTCTTGATTTGTTTGAGTTTTTTTGTAGAGTCTAGATATTAGCCCTTTATTGCATGTATAGTTTGTGAATATTTTCTCCCATTCTGTAGGCTATTAACTCACTTCATTATTTCCTTTGCTAGACAGAAGCTTTTTAATTTTAGTACCATTTATTTATTATTATTTTTGCTGTATTTGTCTTTGGTGATCTTATTCATAAATTCTTTGCCTAGGCTGCTATCTACAAGAGATTTTTCTATAATTTCTTCTAGAATTTGTATGGTTTCATACTTTACATTTAAGTCTTTTATCCACTTTGAATTAACGTTGTTTAACTCCCATGACTCTGTGTAGATTTGAGTGTTTCTCTTGGAATTGATTTCTAGTTTTAGTCCACTGTGGTCTGAGAAGATACATGGTATGATTCTGATCTTTTTTCATTTTGCTGAGACTTGTTTTGTGGCCTAAGACATGATCAATCTTAGATAATGTTCCATGTGCTAATGAGAAGAATGCATATTCAGTAGTTTTGGGGTAAAATGTTCTGTCAATGTATGTTAGGTCCATTTGTTCTAGAGTGCTTTTTAAGTCCAGTCTTTCTTTACCGATTTTCTGCTTTAATTACCTGTCTAACTCTGTCAGTGGGGTGTTGAAGTGTCCAGCAATTTCTATGCTGTTGTTTATATCTTTGCTTAGATCTAGTAGAATTTGCTTTATGAATCTGGGAGCTACTGTGTTAGAAGCATATATATTTAGGATTGTTATGACTTCTTGTTGAATTGCAACTTTTACCATTATGTAATGACCATGTTTGTCTTTTTTACCATTGTTGATTGAAAACCTTTTTTCTTTGATACGAGAATGGCTACAGCTGCTTGCTTTTGGTTTATATTTTTGTGGAATATTTTTTCCATGCCTTTACCTTTAGTCTTTGCAACTTATTGTGAATGTTTCCTGGAGACAATATATTCTTTGATTGTGTTTTTTCAACCATTCATCCAGTTTATGTCTTTTAAGTGGGGCATTGAGACTGTTCACATTCAGTGTTAGTATTGATCTGTGGAATACTGTTCTGTTTATCATGTTGGATGATACCCTGTTGTTTTGTTTTCCCTCTTATGCTATTGTTTTATAAGAGCTGTGAGCTTTGATTTTGGAGTGTTTTTACACTGGTGGGTATCTATTGTGCTGTGCCATAATGCACCTTTGAGTATTTCCTGTAGGGTAGGTCTAGTAGTGACAAATTCCATTAGTCTTTGCTTGTCTGGAAAAGTCTTTATTTCTCCTTCATCCATTAAACTTAATTTTGCAGGATAAAAAATTCTTGTCTGTCAGTTATTCTGTTTAAGAAGACTAAAAACGGTGCCCCAATCCCTTCTGGCTTGTATGTTCTCTGCTGAGAAGTCTTCTGTTAGCTTGATGGCTTTTCCTTTATAAGTTAGTTGTTGCTTCCATCTTGCTGCTTAAAGAATTTTCTCCTTCATTTTGACTTTGGCCAGGTTGATGACTACATGTGTTGGTGATGTCCTATTTGCTAATAATCTTCCCAGCATTCAATGACCCTCTTGTATCTGGATGTCTGAATCTCTGGAAAACACCAGGAAAGTTTTCCTCATTGAGTCCCTTGAGTGAGTTTTCTTTGCATTTTGCCTTTTCTTCTCCCTCAGGGATACCTATAATTCATGTATTGGTTATAGTCCTATATGTTTCTGAGTGATTATTCATTCTTCCTTATTCTTTGTTCTGCATCTTTGACTGACTTGGTTAGTTCGAGAGTCTTGTCTTCAAACTCTGAATTTCTTTCTTCTGCTTGATCTCATCTATTGCTGTATTTTTAAATTCCCTAAGTTACTCTTCATCTCATCTTCTGCTGTATTTTTAAGTTCCCTAAATTACTCTTTCATTTCTTTCAGTTCTGTTATATCCTTTCTCATGTTGATTGGGTCTTTAGTGACTTTTTCATTTTTTCATTGATGCCCTGAAACATTTTTTGGCTTCTCGTGGTTTTTTTTGTTTGTTTGGTTGGTTGGTTGGTTGGTTTGGGGGTTTTTATGGGGGGGGTTGTTTGTTTGTTTGTTTTTTACCAAAGCCTTTGTGTTCAGTACACATATCAGGATATGCACACTGGAATTAAAATTGTAGTCAAAGAAGAAAAAAACCTCAGAAAGGAAATTACAAGGGGGAAAAAAAGGAACTGAATATCCAGATACTGTGATAAAAATTCATTTCCTGCAATCTTTTACAAGTTTTTTTTTCCTACTGATAAACTCTATTTCATATCAAGAAGTGTTAATTCCAAGATCTTTTGACTTTCTTAGATATTTTTAGGTTGTGTCTATTTTTTTCTTTGGTTTAATATTTACTTCATGCTATTCACTTTATTTCCCCTTGGGGCCTTAGATTTTTAAAACCTTTTAATCTTCCATTCTTTAAAGCAGTATTTTTCAAATGCTTTCAAAGACTTTCTGACTTTGATTGTTTTAGTTATTTCTGCTAAGTCTCGGTATAATTTTTATGTGGCATGACCACACAACACTGAGTTTGAGACAAAGTGGCCTAAGAGGTGATGGTCCAGCCAGGCAATCAACATCCATCAATTTATTTAAAACTCCCAAATTTACTATGACTGTGATAAAGTGAAGAAAATCATAATTATCAGAGTATCTTTCTGAAACGATAACTCCATAAAATTTGAATGAATATTTTGATAAGTTCCTTAAGTAAGTAGTGAGATTATAAAAGTCACGCTCAAGCAACAATAGAGTCTGCTGAATATTTTTCTGAGGAAAGTGAGTCTGATGAGGGACATATGTAGGGTTGAGTGAAGAATATATATTTGAAGCCAAAGCTGAATTGTTCACTGTAAGAGAGAAAAATCTGACCAGCAATCTTCATTCCTACTTTTTTCTGCTATTAGCCTCTCTTCTAAATAGATGGTGAACAAATATTTTAAGTGCATCAGGCTCCAAGTAATTTTTCTGATTAGAACACCCTGAAACCTCACTGCAGTCCTGGACTAAAGCACTCAACCAAAAAAAAATCACTACTTTTACCCTAGTTGAATAATTTCTTGAGACTTTTGTCTCCATATGCCAAATTGTCTTTTCTGTTTATCTGTGATTCAGTTTGGACAAGAAAGCTTTTTACAATCCTATGGGGCTGGTGAAACACAAATAAAACTTGAGGGTTCTGAAATGTATATACAGTTTTTATCTATGACCTATCCTGAATTTTGAAGCTGCACAAGATTTAAGAAAAAAACTTTGTAAAAGCAGAGTACATTCCATCCATTCATGTGCTGTTCAAGAAATAAACATCCACCAAGAGTGGGACAAAAGAAGGAGCATGAAAACAACAGATGAGAGTTGAAAGTAGTTGTAGGAGTAACAAATTGACCTTGCTAACACATTGACCTTACTGACAAATTGACCTTACTCTTCTCCCCTTACTGAAAACAACTCTTTTTCCCTAGTGTCACTTAAAATGTGGACATAGAGGCTGATAATCCAGCTTGAACCTTGAGAAAGGAACATTGTTATAGCACAGAAGAAAAGCAGAGCTTTTGGCAATGGAAGAGGGCTGATGTGACAAAATCAACTTTCTTTTCAATCCCATTCTTCTTATTTGCCATCCATACTCTAAATTCTATTTCTGATATTTCAACAATTTTCTTTTGGCTTAGGTCCATTACTGTAGATACATTATGATCCCTTCAGGCTATCAGACTAGCTTGTTTTTTCATATTGCCAGAGTTCTTTTGCTAATTTCTTCTCATCTTAAACCTCTTCTCTCAGCTCAGGGAAGATTGGTTTGCAGTGTACCTCTTACCCTTTGCTAGGAACTCACCTACTTATGAGAGGCCCCCAGATTGTGCTTTTGTGACCTACTCTGGAAGCTTGACCTGGTATAGAAGGGGCAGAAGCATTAAGAGCTTGTATTCAGCTGATCTGTGCTGTCTCATTGTCCTTTGTCACAATCCAAGCCTGTGCTGAATGATATTCATGCAGAGTGGTTGGTTGTTCCCCAGGCTGCTGTTGAAAGCTCAGGTTGGGGGCTGGGCAAGTCCCTCTCCAAGGAGGCTGGCATTGTGGGAGATTGCTCTGCCCGATCTCCCTGTGGTGGTGACAGTGGCAGCTAGGTGAGGCTATCTAAGCAGACGTCAGGGCTGGGGGAATTCACTCCACCCAGGTCAAGGTGGGATGGTAGCTCGAGGCTAGTGGGTCACTGGTGGAGCATTGGACTGCAGAGGTAGTTCCTGCCAGGCAGCATTTGGGAGCCTCGGGGGCAGGGCTGCATGTCCCAGTAGAGGTGCTAGAGCCTTGGTCACAGGGCCACAGGGCCTGATAGCATCAGGGGAGCCTCAAAGCCAGAGCCATGAGCCCAACAACGGTACTGGAGCCTCAAGGGGGGGGGCGGCACAGGCTGACAGCAGTGGGGTAGCCTCAGAGCCAGGCTACAGGGCCTGGAAATGGTGCTGGAGCCTTGCGGGCAGGGTTGTGGGGCCTGATGGGAGAAGGGATGCCTTGGAGACAGAGCTGCAGGGCCTAGTGGTGGCGCTGGGACCTCAGAGGCAGGGGGCTTGGCAGCAGCAGGGGAGCCTTTATGCCAAGGCAGCATTGCTGGAGCCTTGGGGGTGGATTGGTAGGGCACAGTGGTGGTGCTGGAGCCTTGGGGGTGGGGCCGCAGGGCCCAGCCATGGCCCTGGAGCCTCGGATCACTGTCTTTTTCCTTCCCTGTTATTTTCAAGATTTGGAAATCTGCCATATGCAAAAGCCTTATGTTAGTTGTATTTGAAAAAAGGGATAAGGTGAAGCACAGCGATGGCAAGAGGACAGAAGAGTTCAGAAGTGATAGAAAATACTGATGTTAGTAGATAAGCTGGTGTTCAAGAACTTAGCAGAGGATAGGCTACATGGTAAACTGGCCAAGGACAATATAAGCCAGCTGGGGGAAGTTCTCAGAAATAAGAAGGTGGAGGACAAGGATAAGCAACATTCAGTTTGAACATCCTCCCACTAGCTCCACTAACTCTTCTCATCAAAGTAATTTACTGCCTATAATGCATTAAAGAAGTATGAAGGAAAATAAGATAGAATGTGTGAAAAATGCTTCAACTTTCAGGTACTTGTCAGGAGAAGCAGTATGTAATACTTGACATGACTCATTTAGGTGGGTGGCGACAGCAGGTAAAATTAACAGGAATCTGAAGTGACATGTTATTTCCTTTAAAGAGATATATGATCACAAAGGAAAAAAATGCCATAAAATTTGCATATGTAGTTTATTTAAAATGTTGACATATTATGAACAGGAAGAATATACTGATAAAAGAATTCATGCTTACATTTATGAAAGGCCTATTATTATAAAGATTATTTGTAGAAGAAGTCCCATTCAACCTATTCAGATTTATAAATAATGCAATGGAATTTCTCTGAAATACTGGAAAATTTATACCACTAATGAATCTGAATGGTAGATTAGACCTACTAAATCAGTTAACCTTAACAGCAAGAAAATCAAAATCACAGTAAAGGAGTGGCTAAGATAAAATATAAATGAAAAGGCTTTTTTCCTATTAATACAAGCTATTTTAAGTAATTTACTTCCATGGGTAGGAAGCACAACTGAAAATAGATTTTAAAAAATTATTCTACCAAAAGAACATCTGATAAAATTCTTAAATGGTTCAGTCCTTGATGTGGTTCTCACAGTGCTGTCCCTGGACCAGCAGGATAAGCATCACATGGGAACTTCCTGGAAATGCAAATTTATGTTTTAGAGATACCTCATTTGAGAGTTACAGAAGTTGGGGTATTTTTATCCACCAACTCTTCACTAGTCATTGGTTAAAGACTACTTCTTGGGACCTTGCCCTGAACACAAGGTGAGTTTGCCTCCTTGATCACAGGGGGGATAAAGCCCTCGGGCAGAGAATAATAGTAGCAGGTATTTGCAGTAAGTAGCCTTTTACATGCACAGAAGGGATATGGCAGGGCACCAGCACCCTCTACTATGATCTCCTGATCTTTATATGAGAAAGATATAGGTTTTATTACCTCAATCATCATTATTATGTTAATATTAATAATGAATTCCATGGTCAGGAGAGCATAAGGGGTCTCAGTTAATACATTGCAAAATGGCATCAGCCTCTCTCCATTTTTCTCTGTCCCTGCACAAGCTGGCTGTTGTGGGGAGTTGGTTCCAGTTATTGTTGTATAATGAATCCAGTAAGCATGACTTTCTAGCAGAGAAACCCTGAAGTTGATGTGCTTTACTGGTCCCTCTGACACTTTATACATTTAATAACCCAGTGATTCTAAAACACTATTTAAATGTTGTTACAGATCATGAGATATATTGTACACCTGATTTAAAACAAACAGAAATTCCAATTGATTCAGTCAACAAATTCATCTAATTCAATCACTGGTTCATAGCAACCACATAAACTGCCAGCAGGAATACAAAAATCTCTCTATAGTAAGCCTTGGTTAGGCAACATCCTTCCCTAAAGTTTTATTTCCAGAAACATTCTCAAAGAATGGATACAATTGCCTCCAGGAATTACTTTTTACTCATTGTGTTTAGTTTGTATGAAATAATAACAAACATTTATAAATGGGGGAATTTCACATAAAATAATCCATATTTCTGCTTTCTGTTTCAAAACAAATCAGAGAATCAAGCAATGCTAGTCTCAAAATCTGCATGGCAACATTAGGCAGAAGTTGTTGGGGAATGGCTGTACCCTTAAGATAGGGCATACAGACCCAGTTTATCATAGTCACTGCCACCATTTCCCCTATTGTCTACATGCCTTGCCTCTATAGGTAATGAGTTTGTGATCCATCAGAAATAGAATTTTGGACACAAAGCTTTGGAAATCTAGCACATCTTACCTTTTACACAGATGTCTCAGACTTAGGGAATTTTCATCTGAAATACAGGCTTCTCTGACTTGATGGTCTGGGTTGATGTGTGTTATTGGTGGTGCTCAGCCAGTGCACCAGGGATGACAATGAATAACACATAAAATAATCTAAAATAATCTATCCACTTCTTGTTGTACTCTTAGCAATACTCTCCTGGTCCAATCTCAATCCTTTATAGGTCCTGCCCCTGCCCTGTAAAGGTCTTCCCTCAGGTAATTAATACACCAGCACCAGCACAGCAGAAGAAGCCTGGAAGAATAAAGATGGAGCTAAAACATGGAAAGAAGTTGAGCCTGAGGAATAAATTTTAATCTAAGAGAATAACCTTAGTAAAGAAGGAAAGTTATTCGTAGACAGTAGGAAAACTTATCTTCTTGTGGAAGGGGCTCATTATCTCTCAAGGCAATATTAAAAACTTTGTGCCAAAAAATGTTTGTGTAAATGCAGGCTTATTTGAATGGGTGCATTAGCTAGTAAATGAACTGTTCAAAAGGTTGACGTTCATTTGGATGAAAGGACAATAGTCAAAAGGTGTGTATCACTATTTCACAGTAAGTTATTATATTTAATCTTTGACAATTCCTAAGCTTAGCTGATAAAAGGGAAAAAAGCCCAAATGGGAGTTATGCTCAGCCTAAGGCCTTTTGGCATGCAGATGGAGTAGGGATATATATATTAAAAGCAGAGAGTTAAGGGAGGAGGCAGAAGAGCCAGAGAGAAGGTGGGGGGGGAGAATATGACAGAATAAATGACAGAGATGGAAAATTCTTACTTTTTGGGTTAACAATCAAACCCAGATTTTTGTATGTTTAAGTCTCTTTTCCATTCAAACCAAAGCTTTAAAGAATGTGATCTTATGAACAACAAGGTGAGATAGTATAAAGGAATGAAAAATTTAATTCAAATAAGTATTTGCTTAAGCATTTTAAAGCCAGCCATGGGTTGATTCATGCCAACGTGCAAGGTTAGGCTGCTAATATTGGAGAGATACAATGCTTGAGAAAAGAAAGATTTTCAACTTTAGTGTGGCTGCAGAATGACTAACAATTTAATCTTTATCACCTGTGCTTGATATAGGACCATTTTCAATGAGGGAAATAAGACAATGGAGGACATCCCTAGATAAATACCTGTACTCATTTTCTAAAGAAGTCTCCAAAACTGTGCATTCAAAAATCTCCCTAAATACATCCTTTAAATTCTACAGGCTCAGTGAGAATACATCTTATCATTATTTGCTTCCGTAAAACTAAGGTTGAAATTTTGCACATGGATCACGTATGCCCTTCTCACATATTCCCCCAATCATTTGTGTAAGAATATTGCCTTAGTCCATATACCCCTCTGCTGGGATTACAGACCAACCCCCTTTACCAAAGAAACTTAATATTTTGAAGCAATAATAATAATAATCTATCACATATGCGACAATCATTAAATCCATAGACTTTCTGCCTGTGTTTGGGGAAATCCCTGAATTTGCAGTGTCTGTCACTTGCCATAGACATTCTCACATTGCTTTATGTACACCTACTGCATAGCTCACTCATGATTATGAGAAGAAGAAATATAATAATTAACAAAGGATTACACACTGGTACTCTGGTGATCCACTACATTAGTTTTCTATGGATATGTAACAAATTAACATAAACTGAGCAGCTTATAACAGCCTAATTTATCACCTCACAGTTCTATAGATCAGAATTCCAGGTGGACTTGGCTAGGTTTTCTGCTCTAAGTTTCACAAGACTGAAATCAAAGTGTTGGCTGGGCTCTTATCTAAAGGCTCTGGCAGGGGAGGGGAATCTGCCTTAACCTGAAGTTAATTTATTAATAGGTAATTGGCAGAATTTATTTCCTTGAAGTTGTAGGACAAAGGTCCCCATTTCTTCTCTGGCTGGCAGCTGACATCCTCCCTCAGCTGGTAGAGGCCATGCACGTTTTGTCTCATGTTGTCCTCTCCATCATCAAAGAATGCTGCATCATAGCCTTCTTATGTTTTGATTCTCTCTGACAATCCCTTCTGCCCTCCTTTTCTACCACCAATTAAAGGAAATTCTCTCCTTTAAGGGCTCATGTGTTCTGATTAGGCCCACCCTAATAGCCTACCTTTTTAAAGATCAACTGTGCCATATAACAAGACACAATCACAGATGTGATATCTAATTACATTCACAGGTCCTGGGGATTCGGACCTGGAATCATGGGGGTCATTTCTAGAAAGTGTGCCTACTACATCTGTCGAATGTATATTTCAACATATATTGTCCCTCTGTGGGAATAGTTCATGAGTACAACATGGACTATATCAATTGTTGGGTGAAGAACAGCATTCCAAATTTCTAATGAAGGAAGTATCAGCTTCCTGGTATAACATAAGAATTTACCCTCTAGAACTTTGAGGTTAGTCAGTTACCCACAATCCTCAATACCTGACTATCAATATATCACATCTAGACTTGTAGGGCAAGGCAGGCTGATGTATGGGAGACGACCAACCTAGACTCAAGAATGCTTTCTTTTTAAAATCATATGAACTGTATCATATGAACTTTGCACTGCCTCAGCCTTTAGATACTAATTTGAAATCTTAATAAATGATCTTTAGATTTGAGGGATAATCAGTCCATTAATTTCTATAATAGATACCTAAATGAGAGTTACTGGAGCAAGGTAATATGAATACTAAAAATACTGTAATTTTTCTAGTTTTTAATATACATGAATGTGGCAGATTATATTTCCTAAAGATGGCCACAACAGTACCTCCCATCACATATACTTTTCTGTCAGTTTTTGCTTCATGTGTTTTGAGGCTTCGTTGTTGGGTGCATATATGTTTATAATTGCTATCTTCTTGATGGATTGACACTTCTACATTATAAAATGTGCTACTTTATCTCTAGCATCAATTTTGTCTTAAAGTCTATTTTGGCTGATATTAGAATAGTCTCTCCAGCTTTCTTTTTGATTACTGCTTGCAGGGTATATCTTTTTCCATCCTTTTACTTTCAACATGTTTGTAACTTTGGATCAATCATAAATATGTCTCTTGTGGCCAGAATATAGTTGGATCATGGTTTTTAAACCCAATATTCCAATTTCTGCCTCTTAATTGAAGTGTTTGATCCATTTACATTTTATGTCATTACTGATAAGGTAGAATTTATGTCTGCCATTTTGCTATTAATGTTTATTTTTGGCATGTCTTATGCTTTTTTTGTTCTACTCCTCCATTCCTGCCTTCTTTGATGTCAAAAAGATATTTTCTAGTGCACCATTTAATTTCCTTACAATTTCTTTTACTGTATTTTTGTTATTTTCTTAGTGGTTGCCCTGGCAATAACAATTAACATCTTAAATTAAAACAATCTAGTTCAGATTAATACCAATTTAATTACAAAATCATACAAAACTTTTGCTCCAACTTATATCCATTCCATGCCCCTTTCTTTGTGTTGTTATTGTCATAAAAATTATATCTTTATACATATCAACTCAGATTTATATTTATTGCTTTAGGCAATTGCTTTTTAAATTAGATAAGATAAAAATAGTCACAAACAAAATATAAATTTATGCTGTATTTTATATATTTACCTATGTAGTTATCTTTAGCAGTGCTCTTTATTTCTTCATGAAGATTTGAATAATAGTCTAGTGTCCTTTCATTTCAGCCTGAAAGACTCTGGATTAATAATTCTTGTTGGGCAGATCTGCTAGTGAAAAGTTCTCTCAGTTTTTGCTTATCTGGGAATGCCTTAAATTCTCTTTCATTTTTGAAGGATAGTTTTGATAGATGTAGAATTCTTGATTGACAGTCTTTTTTTCCCAGCACTTTGAATATATCAATACCCTGCCTTCTGGTCTCCATGATTTCTGGTGAGAAATCAGCTACTAATCTTATTGAAGATTCCTGGTATGTGATGATCTTGCAGCTTTCAAGATTCTTTGTCTTTGGCATTTGACAGTTTGATTATAATATGTCTAGACGTGGATCTCTTTGAGTTTGTCCTAATTGGAATTCACTGAGCTTCTTGAGTGTTTAGACTCATGTAATTTATCAAATTTGTGAAGCTTTTGGCCATTATATCTTCAATATTCTTTTTGCCCCATTTTCTCTCTCACAGCATATTAGGACCCCCATTATGAGTATGTTGGTATGCCTGGGGGTATCACACAGGACTCTTAAGCTATGTTTATTTTTCTTTATTTGTTTTTCTTTCTACTCCTCAGACTGGATAATCTCAATTGGCCTATCATCAAGTCCACTGATTCTTTCTTCTCCCTGCCCAAATCTACTGTTGAGCAGCTCAGCTGAATTTTTCATTTCAGCTAATGGACTTTTCAACTTGGTAATTTCTATTTGATTCTTTTTAAAATAATTTCTCTCTTTATTGATGTTCTGGTCTATAATTGGTGAGACATTGTCCTATACTTTTCTTTAGTTCTTTAGATATGGTTTCCTTTAGCTCTTTGAATATATTAAAAATAGCTGATTTGAAGTCCTTGTCTAGTCACCCCAACATATGGGCTTCATCAAAGATAGTTTCTATTGAGCACTTTTTTACTATGGATGGGCCATACTTTCTTGTTTCTTTGCATGCCTCATATTCTTTGTTGAAAATTGGACATTTCAAAATAGTACAATACAGCGATTCTGGAAATCAATTTCACCTCTTTCCCCAGGATTTCTTGTTGTTTCCTTGGTGACTTTTCTAAACTAATTCTGTGAAGTCTGTATTCTTTGTCATGTTGGGCCACTGAAGTCTCTGCTCTTTTAGCTTAGTGTTCAGCTAATGAGTGGATAGAAATTTCCTTATATGCCTGAAACCAAGAAGTCTCCTAGTCTTTGTTGAGGGTCTCTGTGTGCATGCTGAGGCATGCATTCAACACTAAGCCAGACAGTTTACAATTCCACCTTAGCCTTTATTTCCTATTTGTACAGTGCTTCAAAGTTAGTCAGACATAAGAAGTTACTCTTCTCAGGTTTTTCCTGAGCATGCACAGAGCCCTCTATATAAGTACATGGCCTTCCAGATTTCCAGGAACATGTCATATTTTTTCAAAGCCCCATGGACATCTCATTCTCCAGTTTTTCTATTTATGTTTCTTGGTCAGCCTGTTGCTTACCTCAATTGTTATCTACCACCTCAGGCAGTTCAAGGTTCAACAATTGTCCCTGATTGTTTTTGACAAATGCCCTGAAGAAAAAGCTTTACACACTGGGCAAGCTTTAAGTCAGGTCAAACAAGCATAGCCTGGAGAGTGAGGTCTTCTAGGAAACCACCAGACAGGTCAAATAATGATAATTCTCTGGAATGTGGCTTTCAAATTGCTCCAACTCTGTTCTACCCATTCCAGTGGCTGCCAGGATGCTGATTTTCACTCTGATTGTAAGCTATTGGTTTTTAAGGCTACCATGGAACTGAAGGGAGGAGGATGGGAATAAGGAAAGTTGAAATGCCACAATGCTTGCTGTTCTTATTGAGTTTTAGTCATTATTCTTAAATAAATGCTGCCCAGATTGCTACAAGTCTTTAGTTAATTTCTAGAGTTCAGAAAAAGTTGATTCTGAAAATTTTTTCTAGTGTTTTCATTATTTTATGGGAGAGTGAATTTTCAGAGGTTCTTATTCTGTCATTGTCACTCTTCTTCTACAATATGACACTGACACTGCCCCATTTAAAAGTAAAATCTATATCTCCATCTTCTTTGAATCTGGACAGACTCTGTGACTGCTTTAACCAATAGAATCAGTGGAAGTAATGCTATTTCAGTTCTACTTGTAGGCATTAACTGGCCTGGCAGCTCCTACTGTCTGCCTCTTGGAAGCAAACCACCATGTAAGAAAAACAGCTACCCTGAAACTACCATGCTAAGAGAATCTGAAGCTATGTGGAGAGGCTTTGAAGAATAATAGAACATGTAAAGAGTGAGAAGCCAAAGAGCACTAAAGTATTAGACATGTGAGTAAGATATCCTTCTTGGAAGTAGATCTTCCAGTGTCATCTTTTCCAGCTCATACCACCTGAACCAGAAACATATTGCCCTGCTGAGCCCTTCCCAAATTTCTGACCTAAAAAACTGTGAGCAAAATAAAATGATTATCTTAAGCCACTAGGTTTCGAGGTGGTTTATTATATGGCAATATAACCAAAATAGTGGATAACCAAAAGCTAGAGACAAGAAATTCTACTGTGATGAAAACCAGAGTCTCTCTGACTGCCATTGCTGCTATTCCAACACTACCAGTGGGTACTTTTATCATTAAGCCTTTGAAAATTGTTTATTTGTCCCCTATTTCAATGGATTTACAGCAGGAATGCTACCATAATTCTTCCTAAATATTGCTTTCTTCTCCTTCCATGACTCTAATGTCTTGGCCCATCATAGAAGTTTTTTTTGAGTAGCAGAATTCAATTTCGGTTTTGGAAACACGGAAAGGTTTACCCCTCTCTTAAAACAGAAATAGATCCATCTTCCTCCATTTTACCCCAACTCCTGCATTTCCTGTGTTACACCATCATCATTCCCCCAGTGACAACAATACCAGTGAATAATTTTGCTCCCTTTTGTGGGACTCATCTGTTTACTGCTTCATGCCTCTCCATGTGTGCATTATAAAGACTTTGTGGGGACAATGTGAAGATTTTTAAGTCCCTGAGCAGTTTTTTTTTTTTTGTTGGTGTTGTTCAGAAAAGATCAGTATCATTATTTTATTTAAACATTAATTTTCAAATTACTAAAGAACGTTTAACAACCTAGCTTTCCTTTAAATCTTTAAGACAAATTTGAAAATCCTATTATTCTATTTATATACATAGTAAATTTTAACAGTCACTGAATAGAAAACTTTTGATTAATATTCAGTCAATTCAAATTGAACAGATTGAACTCTTTGGACCATCAGTCTTGTTTACAAACCAGTTAATTCACTTACAGGATTGAAATTATATTAATAAATTTATTATATTTAAATTTCTTTTTAAGCACCTCAAATGCATAATCTAAAAGTAAAAGCTTCATTCAGTCATTCAGCAATTTTTGTTTGTTTGTTTCCAAAGATCATGGGGGTACAAACATTTTGGTTACACAATTTGCTTTTGTACAGTCTGAGTCAAAGTTATAAGTGTGCCCATCACTCAGACAGTGTGCATTGTACCC
Source organism: Cheirogaleus medius (assembly GCA_008086735.1). Classification (NCBI taxonomy): domain Eukaryota; kingdom Metazoa; phylum Chordata; class Mammalia; order Primates; family Cheirogaleidae; genus Cheirogaleus; species Cheirogaleus medius. The sequence goes on from VBSM01001483.1 coordinate 11,477,174, forward strand.
ATTAGGTATGAATTTACCCATCCCCTCCTCCCTCCAGTTCATCAAATTTTCAGAACCTACTATATGCCCAGTGTTTTTATAGGTACTCTGGATACAGCAGCAAGCAAAACAAAATGCTTGCCTTTGTGGAGAGTACATTTTAGTGAGTAAAACAGGTAATAAACAATATATAATATGTATAATATGCTACTAGATACTGATAAATGCTCTATAGAAGACAAGATAAAGATAAACAGTAATTTTTCTATTGACTGGTCAGGGAAAGCCTTTTTATAAGGGCTAACATTTAAGAAAAGTACTGTATAAGATATTGTCACAAGTACTTAATGCAAAAAAATCTAAAACTTCAACTTAAAACCTAGTGAATAGCCGTCGGCCTTGGGGTGGGGAACCTGTGGCCTTGGGGCCACATGTGGCCTTCTGGATCCTTGAGTGTGGCCTTTTGACTGAATCCAAATTTTACAGAAAAAAATCCTTTGAATAAAGTGATTTGTTCTGTGAAGTTTGGATTTGGTCAAGGGGCCGCACTCAGGGATCTGGAGGGCCACATGTGGCCTTGAGGCTGCAGGTTCCCCACTGCTTAAAATCAATGACTAAAATCATATATTTAAAATTAGAATCATAATCTAAGTCTCTCATATTCTGTAACATGCCAAATTCTCTTCAATATTGCAAATACATCAAATACCAAATACATAGAGAGTATTACAATGACTATGAAAATCTTTCCCTAAATTTAATTCTAAGCTTATTTTAAAAGTATTAGCACTAAGTTTAGAATGATTGCATTAATAGCACCAATTCTTTACCCTTTCTTTTATCTATGCCTTTTGCCAAGTAGATCCTCTGACTGTAGTGCCTTCCATCAAGAGACAATATATTTTCTCTCCCCTTGATTCTGAGTCCAGGCATATGTCTTACTTTGGACATTGCAATGTTAACAAACGTGAGACAGGTACAGGCTTGAAAAAGTACCTGTTCTCTTGTACCTCTGCCATTGCCATGAGATCATGTGTAGCCTGCTGGAGAATGAGGGACGCATGGGGGAAAGTTGAGTCATGTCACTGACATTTTGTGGTTATTACACAGCATTATAGCAGTGATAGATAACTGATATAATCTCTGTATTTTTTCTACATGTTTCATGGGTACAAAACATACCTACCAACTAAGACACAATATTTTCATTTCAGGTGAATTGAGAATTCTGTCCTAAAATAAGCAGGATGATACTAGCTACAAAAAGTAGTTGAACACGGAAAAATGTATTTCCCCTGATGTAAAAGTCTAGAGAATGACAGTTTGTTTGTATAGCAGTTTCAAAGTGTCAGAGATCCAGGCTCCTTCTATTTTGTTGCTCTGCTACGGGTCACCTCATTTTCAAAGATAACTGCTCCAACTCCAGCCATCATATCTATATTCCAGCCAGAAGGAAGGAAAAATGGGAAAGGATAAATTTAACACCCTACCACATTCAAAGATAGCTTCTGGATGTTGCACACCACTTTTTCTCATATCCCTTTGACAAAAATGTATTCATGTGGTCAAATTTAGCTATAAAGAAGGCTAGGAAATGTAATGTTTATTCTAAGCACCCACAGACCCAGCTAAAACTCTGGGGTTCTCTTAAAATAAAAAAGGAAAAAAATAATATTTGAGGATAACTAGGCATCTCAACATCACAATCACAATGCTTAAGCAAATTGGTATTACCAACTAGTTGGGCTGGGGTCACCATCTCAGAAGACAGGCAAAGTCGTCAGGACACCGGATCTACTAGGGTGAGGCCCTAATAAGTGCCCTTACCCTTTTGTACACTTGCTATGAAAACAGGAGACTCTCACTCAACACTTTTTTGAGAGGGATTAGTCTTTGCTGGTTTCAGGTTTTACCCTAAAGTAATGTACCTATTTGACTTCACTAGAAGTCAACTCTGAATTCCAATTAATTTTGCATCTAACTTCCTTCAGTTAATCTCTGTGCAGCCTGATTGAATTCTGAATTCTTGTTATATTTTTCTTCTTTAGAAGGATCAAAATCAAAACAGTTATATTTTTCATGTCTTTTAGTCATAACACTGAAGTTATATAATAACATATATGTCAAACTGCTTTATATATGCAACTCTAGCTTTCCAGATTTCTGAGACCCTTCTTTTGATTTAGCCAAAGAAAACAACCTCTTCAAATGCTTTAGTTGGCTATTTGTCTTTTCTCCTGCTAGGATAACCTCTCCAATCCTCCCCAGATCACCTCTGTCCATTGTGTAACTGCTTCTCCATTCTGTTTTCCTCTATGTGTTGCCCTCCTCACTTCTACTTATCTAAGCAATACTTGGATCCAAAGCATCGATACTGCTCTGCCAATTTTTCACCAAAGCAGGATAAACATGACACTATTGTTTTACTAATTTTATTTAAGCCTTGTGGTAAACATAGGGTAATTTCTACATTAATCTGGAAAGCTTTAAAACTTGTTCTTAGATGTTTTCTTCTACCGCTCACAGGACGCACCCCTTCCCAGAAGTGTAATACTGACCCCCTTCCTCTTTAGCCACTTAGCATGCCATCCTATTTCTGAGAAGGAAAGCCCAGTTCTCCTCAAATTAGAGACCTCTTGTGTCTTGTGCTGTCTCCCACAAATTCCTGGACCTACAGCACACTACCTTTAAAGGAAGCAAAAACAGGAGAAAAGTCCATTAATACCACATTCATCTTTCAGAGATGCAGCCCTACTTCAGAGAAGACACCATTTTACATTCTTATGCATAATAGGATGTGGGCCTTGCCTCTGCATAACCATGAGATGCATTAAAGTGGCATTTTCCCCATGTACACAAAAGCTCAAGTATCCCAATGATAAATTATGTCTTCTTCCTGGGAGTTACAAGCACGAACTGCAGGTAGCTTTGAAAATATTAATAGTAAATTTTAGTCCTGTTTCATATATTCTAAAGCAACATATGATTGATAGGCAGGATGATAATATTTTCTCACATTAACTTTCCACTTAGATTCCACCTTCTGGATAAGAAATGAGATGGCTTATCAAAAATACATCACTGCCACTAAGTTAAGATAAAGACAAACAGAAATTTAATGAGATAGGGGAAAAATAATTGTTCTAGTAATCAGAGATAAGTTATTATACTGAAGACTAACTTTGATTTTCAACTTCTTAGAAGACAAGATCAAAAGGGCAAGATTTAGTGTGCGGTTTAGTTGATGTAATCTGATGTGCCTTATACCATCCTGTGGTATGCTGAGTGATTCTTTTAGATCCTCTTGAGTAGATTCAGAGAGAAGTGGGATTGGAACCAAAAGCCATTGTGAAAGGCAGGAGTTGGCAAACTTATTCTGTAACTGGCCAGAGAGTAAATATTTTAGGGTGTGCAGGGCTTTGCAGTCTTTGTGGCAGTTACTCAAGTCAGTGAATATAAAGCAAAGGTGGCCATAGACAACCTATAACTGCCCCAAGTCAGTCAATATAAAGCAAATGTGGCCATAGACAATCTATAACTGAATGGGTGTGGCTATGTTCCAATATAAAAATGTGGTGATCCAAGTTTGGCTCACAAGAGGTGGTTTGCTTACCCCTGGTGTAAGAGAATGTATTAGATAACAAACCACAGTGAGTGTTTGAATAAGAAAAGCTCTTTCTCTGCACAGGGGAACTAGTCAGGTTGAATGTGTGAAGTATTTATTTTGTAATGGCAGCCACTTAAATCTTGCAAGCTTCAGTTCCCACAAAACTGGATACTCCTCCTGTACGTAGACAGGGGACAACTAGATAGAAATGTAGAAGTGTCGTGAAATCAGGGGATGATTTCATTTCCTCTTTGCAATGCATGTAAAATCTTTATGTAATAAAATCAAATTTCCTTTTCTAAAATCAGTTCACACAAGGTTTGAGCCAGACCTATACAACCCCACCATTTCCACTGCATCTTCTTTGAAACTATTTCTAAAAGTATTTGAAGTTGTTTTATGAATTAGCCATATTTTCAGACCATTTTTCATTTCCAAGAAAAGTTAGAGTAGCTTGACTGATGCTGGAGAATGAACTCCAGGGCAATCATGAGATGAGACAGAAGGAGTACTTGTGAATTTTTCTAGTTTTGTAAAATTGCACACAACCTTCTCCCCCATACACATCTAAAGAGGCATTTTATCAGTCTGTTGCCTTTGTTTACCTGTTTTGGTTTCTGAGAAGGACACTTTTCATTCTCAAAAGTATCCTGATTTGGTTTAAGATCATCTTTCATCAAACAATTCCTCCAACCAGAGAGCCTTGAACAAAAAACTCTCTTAAAACCAAAATACAAACTGGGGAACATGATTGGGGATTTGTTGAGGAGTTCAAATGCATGGAAGAGTTCCTTGAATGTTTGAGGAATGAAATGGCATAATTGCCTTTTAGGTTGATTTAAAACACTTTTAAAGCCATATAGTACGTAGATACGTCTATCAAAAGGAGTCCATTAAAAATTGCATTTTATGTGAAAAAAATAGTGTTAGAGCCTTTGTTCAGAAATATAACACCCTCATTCATACCATTTTTGTAGGCAAATAAGATTCAACACAGGCTAGCTGAAAGCAGAGAGAATGTTTTGCTCTTTCTGAATTCTCAATAAGACAGAGAACATTTTTTCGAAAGACAATCCTCCATAAGTGGTAGATCTGTCTCTATAAGTCATATCAGATACTGGCACCTACTGGTGAAAATGTGACAGAGCAGATTCAGAAGCACTGAGTCAGAGAGAGAAAGGAAACAAAGATTGGAAATTATAAATGTGAAATCGAGGATATTCTTGACAGGAAGAAATTATCAGAGTTGAGAAAGAATGATAAGGTTCGTGTGTAAAGAGGGATTCTGGATACAGGCAACACATAGGAAAAATTTTTAAAAATAAAACTAGCTAAGAGATGACCATTACTAATAGACATGAAAGATGCAGTTGCAAAACCTCAGTATCTAATACATCAGTGACTACCAATTCACTTGCCAAAAGTTTTCTTTGTTATTTAAAAATACAATAGAAAGAAAAACCCTAAATTTTCTTTGATTAAAATTTGACTTAGTTCCTGCAATCATTCATTTAACAAATATTTATTGAGCACTGACTGTATGCTAACCACTACTCTAGGCCCTGGGGATACAGTAGTAGACTAAATCAGTGGTCCTCAACCTTTTTGGCACCAGGGGCCGGTGTCATGGAAGACAATTTTTCCTGGTGGCAAGGGCAGCAGGGCTAAGAGTGCGGTCCCTCAGGGACCAGTCCCAGTCTGCAGCCCAAGGGGTTGGGGACCACAGGACTAAATGACAAAGCTCCTGCTCTTGTAAAACATACATTCTATTGGGGGAGTGGAACAGCCAATAAAGAAGTAAATAATAACTAGAATGTATACATAAGGAACTCAAACAATAGCACAAAACCCCAAATAATCCAATTAAAAAGTGGGCAAAGGATCCCAATAGCCATTTCTCAAGACATGTAAATGGCCAAAAGATATATGAAAAAAATGCTCTACATCACTAATCATCAGAGAAATACAAATCAAAACCACAATGAGATATTATCTCACCCCAGTTGGAATAGCTATTATCAAAAAGACAAAAAAAATTAAAATGCTGACAAGGATGTAGAGAATGTGTGTACACTGTTGGAAATGTAAAGCAGTTCAGCCACTATAGAAAATGGTATGGAGGTTCCTTAAAAAATTAAAATAGAACTACCATATGATCCAACAATCCCACTGCTGAGTATATATCCAAAAGAAAGGACACCAGTATATTGAAGAGATATCTGCATCCTATGTTTATTGCAGCATTATTCCAACATATGGACTTAACATAATTGTCTATCAACAGATAAATGGTTTAAAAAATGTGGTATATAGATAATGGAATATTACTCAGACATAAAAATAGAATGAAATCCTACCATTTGTAGCAACATGAATGAAACTGAAGTTTATTATATTAAGTGAAATAATCTAGGCACAGAGAGACAAATACTGCATGTTCTCATTCATATGTGGGAGCTAAAAAAGTGGATTTCATGGAGGTTGAGAGTAGAATGGTGTTTACCAGAAGATAAGAAGGGTGTGTGTGTGTAGAGGAGGAATGAAAAGAGGTTGGTTAATGGGTACAAAAATATAGTTAGATATAAGGAATAAGCTCTAGTATTTGATAGCACAGTAGGGAAATTACAGTTAATAGTAACTTATTATACATTTCAAAATAGCTAAAAGTGGACATTTGTAATGTTTCCAATATAAAGAAAAGATAAATATTTGAGGTGATGGATATCCCAATTACCCAGATTTGATCATTACACATTCTATACAGGTATCAAAATATCACATGTAACCCAAAAATATGTACAACTAATATATATCAATAAAAACGAAATGGAAATTAAAAATGTATAATATTTTAGATGATATGTGATTAGAAAACAATTAAGTAGAAAAGAAGCTGGGAGTACTATGTTACTATTTTATACAAGACCATCAGTATAGGCCTCATGATAAAAAGTAAGATTTAAATATTTCATAAGTTTTTATCCCTTCAGATTACTTCAGATTAGAAGACGTGACTTCTTATTCTGTGGGCTATCCAATAAGTATTCACACAGTAGGTCATTTACATCTATTTCCTCCATTTATGAAGCAATGGGAGAAGAAAAGACACCTTCCAGGTACCTATCATGTGCCAAGCACTTTACATACTATATGTGTTATCTCATTTAATCCTCATCATCAATCTCTGATGTATTGTTAAGCCCATTGTATAAAAGGCGACACTGAAGTTCAGTGAACATAAGTGAACAACTCAAGGTCATACAGTTTGTAAGAGTCAGAGACAGGATTTGAATTCACATCTCCTGGGATCCAAAGACTTGCAGCTAAATTTCGATGCCATAGGTAGCTACTAGAAATTGCCAATCAGAGGAATTACACTCACTGTCTTGCATATCAAGTGATGTAAATGCACTTTTTATCTCGACCTTAGGGCACACAGAACTTTCTATCTTGCATTTATTTGTATTTATTAATAAGTCGATTCTCCCCAAGAGGCTATATAAGATTTCTGAGAGTGGGATCTGTGACTGAATCATCTTTGGTATATGGTAGACTGACATTTATCAGGTACCCATTTAATCCATGCCTAAATACTTGACTAGATGGAATAAACTCAGAAGCTTGGAATTATGTGACTAAATCTTAAGTCTTTCCTCAGACAACAATGATGTTTTTCAAACAAACAAACTTCAGAGAAAATCCTTGTGGTAACTAAGAATGTCACCTGCATCTACCAGGGTAATTAATAAAAAGTTAAATCAGAAGCACTTAAATTAAATTAGAAAAAGGATTGGCAGGTGAATTTCACAGTATTGACTAAGCAGGCTTCAGAGTTCTTTGAAGTGAGGTCTTGATTGCTGATGGTGGCAGTGGTATTTTTCTAACCCAAGGAGCCCCACCTACTACTAGGCACATCTGTTCTACAAAAGCTTTAGAATTAAACCTTGAGTGTTCTCCAGAAGGTGTAGAGTGTTTTATTTTACTTTATTTTACATTATTTCAGAATATTATGAGGATACAATGCTTTGGTTACATATTATATATTGCCTTTTCACCACCTGAGTCAGAGCAGCAAGCATGCCCATCCCCCAGACAGTGCATAAATATACCTTTCTTCCAGATTCCATAGTCT
>VBSM01001483.1:11489764-11500960 GCA_008086735.1 Cheirogaleus medius
AAACATAATGAGTGAGATGTGCAACATTTGGGGGATGGTCATGCTTGAAGCTCTACCTTGAGGGGGGAAGGGGAGCATGGTCAATATACGTAACAATAATATTTGTACCCCCATAATATGCTGAAATAAAAAACCAATTGAAATATGCATTGTATAATAAATTACTTTAAATAAATCAAAAGAAACAACAAAGAAATTTAATATTTCCTTCAAGTATGAATATAGGCAACAAACCACAATAGTATCAGCAACACCTGTGACTATGTCATCAATAGAAATCACAGATATTTTTCATATCACATTACAGTTATTGCAGATATCATGAAATATCCTTTATGCTCATTACTTCTTTAAAATTTGAGTGGTCATTAGACTTACCACTAGATCTTGTTGTTTAATAAGTTACTAAAGAAATACATACATACATTATTATACCACACATTTGATTTTACTATTCTGATAATAAGGAAGCCATAGGTTTCATCAAAGGGTCCAGGGCACAAAAAATGTTCTGAAAGTTACAAACCCTGGCCTAGAGTTTAAAATCTGGTACAACTTTACAGCTTTTTATGGTAGCACTGTTAATGAAAGCAGGGAGTAGGTTTGAAAATAAAAAATAAAGGTCATATCAACAGCCTCCCTGCTCCCTACCATTACACCACCTCCCAATACACACAGAGAGAGAGAGAGACAGAGAGAGAGACAGACAGACAGACAGACAGATAGACAGACAAGGAGGAATGCAGCGCATGAGTGCTGCACCGAGACCAACAGTGAAACAGCAGGTGGACTGTGCACAACAGAGAGCACCAGGCAGCCTCAGGATGGAGGGGAACCACAGGCAAGTGGACACAGGAACAGAGATGACACAACAAATTGCTCCTTTCTAAATGTATTACAGAACATGACCATTAAAAACCATAAGAAAAACTGAATCTTGTACTCTGTCATTCTAGTTGATAACAATACACTTGGTGACACAAAGGGGAAAAATACATTACATGATGAGGAACATCGAGTCTGAGAGCCATTAGCTCAGAATGAGGGCTCGAGGAGGCTTTCACTAAGAGCATCCTTTGTCAGTACAGCATATTTTTGGTGGTGGTTCCATTTATTAAAAATTATACCTGATACATACAAAATAATCTGTATCACATTTAAGAATATTACTAAATGAGCCTTCTATGTACCCATACCCAATTCAAAATTTAGAACATTACTAATACCAGCGCCTCTACTGTATGTCCTACCATACCCCATCCCTGCCTCCTCAGTACTATTGTGAATTTGGGGTTTACCTTGCTTTATGATTTATCATGTATGTATGATTACTAACAATGTATTATTTAGTATTGTTTGTTTTTAAGCTTTATACAAATGATACTCAACTAACTGCATGAAGTCTTTGGTGATTTAGTTTTTCATTCAATATTTTGCTTATAATTTGTATCTGTGTTCTTGCATATAGCAATGGTTAATTCATTTCGATCCTATTGAAATAACAAATATCAGAGTTATCGTTTTTCCATCAATGAACAATTAGATTATTTCAGGATTTTTGTATTATGAACCATATCGCTATGAACATTCCTAAGGAGAGTTCCTGGTTCACATGCAGGAGAATTTCTGTAGGTGTTATACCTAAGAGTAAAGTTGCTAGGTCATAGGATATGTAAACATTCAACTTTACAAGATAGTACCAAGTTTTCTTTTCCAAAATAATACCAATTTGTACTCCCATCAACAAGGTATATGAGTTCTTATTGATCTTCCAATACTTGGAATTACCAGATTTCATAATGCATTGCCATCTTTGTACACCAAAGATTATATGCCACTTTATCATATAAGGGACATAAAAGTGTCAGCAAGTGCCAAAGTTTTGTCAGTACTGCTTAATTCAAGGTTACACAATGTCTTTACCTGAGTTCTCCCTGAAATACAGAACCTGAGACAAAGGTTTCCATGTAGGTAGTTTGTTTGGGGAAGCAATTCCAGGGAATAGAAGTAGGGAATTGGGGAAAGGGAAAAGGAAAAGAAAGAAAACCAATGCAGGAGTGTAATTTTGAGTTGGCCACAGTTGTAGACAACTAGGGCTAATCCTGCTCTTAGAAGCAAACACTACTAAACTTCTTAGAAGCAAATACTACTAAAATGCAGTTGAGAATTATCTGGCTAACGATGACAGAAGAGAACATTTATCTCTGGTGCCCATCTCACGTTAATCAAGGGTTGACTCTTGGGCCATTAACTCCCTCACATTCCATAATACACACGTGTAGATGCCAGGGCATTTCAACTGACCTCCATGTTGAAATATCAAAGAAGTCCTGAGGTGGAAAGGGAGATATTCACTATGAGGCTAAGGCAAGATGCTATGGTTACACTCACATGAAACTGATTACTGGAGCAATGGCTTAACTAAAAACTGGGCTATAAGGATTATGCAGTAAGCCACAACAGATGTCCAATAGATATAGCTAGTAAGTGGCAGAGATGAAACTCAAACACATGTATCTATCACAGTTCAAATATCAGGTACTTGGCACATAGTATGGAAATAGTGTCCACTGCCTACCCAGTAGCCATCCCTATTTTTCCTCTCTGCTAACAAAATGTCAATTGGTTCCAATAGTAAACAAAGACCTCTGGAGTAAAGCTGGCACAGTAACTCCATGGTGCCAACACAGGCCCAGATTTCTTTTACATTTCTGTTCCAACATCTTTAATGTTAGCTTACATCCAGTAGGTTACTCCATGGTCCAAGATGGCTTCAGCCATCATGCCTGCATTCCAGATCAGCAGCAAGAGAAAGCACTGGGGGGATAAAAGGGCCTGCCTCTCAGCCATGTCAACTCCCTTGAAGCAGGCTTCCTGTTACAAGTACCACACAACTCAGTTATCTGTCACTGGTAGAACTCAGCCATAGGTTCATATCTTGATGCAAGAGATGCTAAGTAATAGAGACTGTTCACTGGATACATCGCTACCAGGAATAAAATTGGGTTTTTGTCACTAAGGGAGAAGGTGAGAATGTATGTTGGAGGGCAACTAGAAGTCTCTGCCACAGTAGTAGCCATTTGATTTAGGGCAAGTTTTTCATCTGAATATCAGTCTTCTTATTTGTAAAATGGAAATAAGAATACTACCTCAAAAATTATTATGAGAACAAAATGAGATAATATAAATAAAATTACATAGTGCCTGGTATGCAGAAAATGCTTAATAAATGCTAGCTGGTATTAATTCACTTTGGTGAGTCAGAAGCCTGAAGGCCTGGCATTGAGCCAACCCTCAGATAACTGATCTTATCCGTGTCCCTGCATTTATCAGGCTTGAAGGTGCTGGGTGCTGACTCACACTTACAACACTCATAAGTGTTTAAAGCCAGAGTGGTGACTTAGCAATTTACAATAAGAAATGTAACTGTCAGACAGACCAGACACCCTGACCAGGTTATTCTCTCCCTGAAGGCAATGAACATGTGGCATCATGAGGTTGATTGCTGAGCATAAAATCAGGAGAAACAGAATTAGTTATACAATTCAAATGTTTAATGGCATTGGGCCTGCTGTATTCATCTCCACAGCTGAGCTTCTCTTATCCAGTAGGTGAGATGCTCAGGCTAGAAACATGACAGATAACCTCTTCCCCTGCACAGTGCTAGGAAATGCATAGCCTATTGCTGGCAAAATTCACCAAGATGTGAAAAATGTGGGAAAGTCTTGAGGGTGAACTCAAAACATTCATGGCATCCGTAAATGTATTCTGAACAGAGGCCCTATACATCTGGCCTAACTTTGGAAAAGTTATAAAAAAGGGAAATAATTTATCAAGACCCATTCTTTTAATAAAAGTCCCAGTATAAATGGAGCAGCAAGAAACCTGATTATATCTTTGTTTAAAATATTTATTGGGTTATAAGTTAAATACATTTTAAAATTTAAAATGGAAATATTTTCATTGTTTCATATAGAGATATAATATAGAACATTAATAACAAAAATAACATAAAATGCTTTAAATTGAGCAAACATAAAAATATAAATATATATACACTGTATTCATGTTCTGTGGATATGAATAGAAACTTTTGAGATATATATATAGTTGCTATATACACACATGTATGTATGTATATAAATAAATATAGAGAGTGTACATATATTTATATACATACATACATGTGTGTATATAGCAACTATATATATATCTCAAAAGTTTCTATTCATATCTGCAGAACATGAATTTTACTGATTTAACTCTCAGAGAGTAAGAAACATGTTTTCCTAGTCTCCAATTATTTTGGAGAAGGGATACTGCTTGATGTGGCTCACTATTGGTCTCATGTAGAAACAACAATGTGATTAAATTAGAAATAATTTAAAATCAATGTGTTTTGAGAAATTTGAAATTACACCATCTCTAGAATAGTTAATCCTTTAAAAAAATCACATGTGAGAGGTATGCAACGAATCCCATAAAATAATCTTTGAGCTAGTAGAAGAGCAAGCTGCAAGTTAGCTCCGTGATTGGAGAACAAATATGAATAAAGACAAATGGGCTGATGTGTAGCCTCTGTATTAATTCACTTCTATTCATGTAAGAGATTAAAATAAATTCCAATACAGCATTTTCTCTCATTTCCTCATCCTTTGTCCTATGAGCAGAAAAAGTAATTAAGCTTGGCAAAAGAAAAATGTAATACTATCATCTATTACAATAGCAAATATCACAGATAAATTTCACAGGCAATAATGTATGTAATGACTTTCACTCATCCAGTACCATTAAGTCTCAAAATGTCAGAGATAGGTGGCTTGCAAAGTATCATCTGTAGACTGGCAGCATCAACATCAGCTGTGTGTGTATGCGCCAGGGACTGTTTTGAGAAACGCAAATTCTTGGACTCTACCCCAAACCTACAGAATCAGAAATTCTGGGGCTGGATCACACCAATCTGCTTTTAATAATTTCTCCAGGTATTCTAATGCCTGCTAAAGTTCTGTCTGGTCTAGACAGAACTGTGCTGCTTAAAGTATAATCTGTGAACCAGCAACATTGGAATCACTGGGAACTTGTTAGAATTGCAGAATCTCAGACCCCACTTAGACTTAACTGAATCAGAATCTGGATTTTAACAACATCTCCAGGTGACTTAAGTGTACATTAAAATTTGAGAAGTGCCATACTTGTCCAATGGATTCTGTTATAGTCTGAATTCATATATTGAAGTCCTAACCCTCAGGACCTCAAAATGTGACCTGGAATGTGACCTGTGGCCCTGGAAACAGGGCCTTTGAAGAGGTAATTAAAATTAAAATGAGATCTTTCAACTGGGCTCTAAACCAATATAACCATTGTCCTTATAAGAAGAGGATATTAGGACACAGACATGATGAGAGGAAAGATCATGTGATGTGAAGACACAGAGAGAAGATGGTCACGTGAAAGCCTAGGAGAAAGGCCTCAGAAAAAATAACCCTACTGACACCCTGATCCTGGACTTCCAACCTCCACAACTGTGAGAAGATAAATTTCTGTTGTTTAAGTCACCCAGTCTGTGGTACTTTGTATGGCAGCCCTAGCAAATTCATAGTTTCCAAACTCAGTTGCATGTTGGGAGTTTTAAAAATATTGATACCTGGGTTCTATTCCCAGAGGTTCCAATTTAAGTCTGAGAATCAGCACATAAATCTGAATTTTAAAAAGATCTCCAGGTGATTTTTAATGTGCAAAAAAGTTTGAAAACCACAAATAATTTACTCCATTCTTTTGACTGGTAAGAAAGCTAAGACAATTGCAATTCTTAAATTTCAATGTCTTGATACTTATCTCCCACCATTATGTCTGAAAACCTGGCTCATTCTTGTAAAAATTTGAGGGTTCCTACCAGGAAAAAGAGATTCAAGAATCAAAGCTGGAAATATTATATACTCATTTCTTTTCATGCATCAACTTTTTAAGTTTTGTGTGTGTGTGTGTGTGTGTGTATGCACCAGGGACTGTTTTGAACATTTTTGTGGTAGTGCATCTTCCACAGTACAGATATAGAGAAGGCCTCCAAAGGAAATCTGTTGATCTAAGTTGTCAGTACCATTACCTCTCCCTAGTTTCTTCTTGTCCCTCTTGTTAAGTTGTCCTCAAGGCTCCTAGAATCCAAATTAAAGACTCTCCAATTCTGTAAACCAGCATTCCAGGGCATGGGTGCCAAACCACTAAGCAGTTTTCTCTTGCTAAACCTTTTCTCACGTCCCTGTGAAGTTTTGAAGCTCCCAAACTCAACAGTTCACTCAGAAGATAACCATTTACTGAATGTTTACTCTGTTCAAGAAACTTGAGGGTTTGATTCACACTTCATATAATGGAAATCATATGAGATTATATATATATATATATATATATATATATACTAGCTATAGTCTCTAAAAGTTAACACTCTCTACAAAAGTGATTATTTGGCACTCTTAAAATACCATACACCTTAGCATGGCTCTGCTCTAAATGTGCTTTTGCTGCTCAAATAGACCTATTTTCATGATTGTCTAGCAGATTTTCTTCTGGTGAGCTCCCCAAAGTCATCCTCAGCACCCCTCTCGCAGGCTGCTTTTCCATTATAGAAGCTGAAAATCCTGATACTTTCCCAGCCTCCCTTGCCACTAAAAGCAGCTGTGTGCCACAGATCTTGCCAATGAGATAAAAGGGAGATTCTGTTAGGGAACTTCTAACGGATACTTCTAAGAAGATACCTCTTCTCTGATGAAAATTAAAAAAAAAAGTTGCACAAGGAAAAATACTCTGCCCCTTTCTACCTCCTGTTTCCTGTCTTTGAACATGGGGCAAAGGACCTAATGTCTAGAGCTGTTAGAGCCATCTTGAAACCACGAAGGTAAGGCATTGACCAGAACCCTGATGTTATTGGGCCACTGAACCGACTCCAGTAATCACCTGCTCTCAGATTTGCCTATTTGTTAAAGACATTTTCAGTTGGCTTATCTGTTACTTTCAGCAAAAAAATAAAAATAAAAATCCATAATTGATATATAGATTTTCTTTGTAGATGGAAAACTCTCATTTATTTAGAACATAGTGTAGTCTAAGGATCCACACTTTGAGTACCATTGAATTTAAAGGATTATCTTCTAGGAGTGAAGAGAAAGCATGCCCAGGTGGTATTTAAGGACTGGTAAACCAAATCTGGACTGCCAAATTCTTTCTTTTCTTTTCTTTCTTTCTTTCTTTCTGTAAACCTCTACTTTACTAGGCTCCAGGGATAGAAAGATCAATAAGACATTACCCCTGCCTTCAAAGACATTTTATTATCTTAAGCAAGACTGATGTGTAAACCAAGAGTCACAAGGCAGTAAGAGCTAAGGTAGAGGTATGTAGAGGAGAGGAGTTATGTTGTCAGAGAGGTGGGAAGCCTAACTCAGTTTGGAGAGCTCCCCGGGGAGGACATTGGAAAAGGATCATGGAAGCTTCCACTCAACTCTAAAAAATTATCCCTGTGAATCAGACTAAACATCTAAGGCTTTATTAGTTTTCTTCCAAGGGGGGGGGATTCTTTTATATAATCACAGACTGTAAACTAAATGACAATTCAGAAAAGATTGGAGACTAATCACCAGCCAGAAAAAATTCCCCCATCCCTCTTTCTCTCTCCTGCAAAGCAAGATAAAGACATGGTTTGGTGGGAGGGATACTTTTTCCTCCCGTATCATCGAGAATGTTTTCTAAAACAGAATACTTCTGTGTTGTGAATTAAGACCACCTGTTAACATTGCATCAAACCAATTTGATGATAAAGCAATCAATTGTCAAGCCACAAATGCATGAATTCCAGGAGATTCTCTCCTCTGCTACTTTTAAGCAAAAATGACAACAATAATTAATACCTATTTAATACGTACAGAAACACTTTGCTTCATGATAGAGAAAGGGGGAACCTCCCCCTGGCATTGATTTTTCTAAAAGCAGTTAATAAAGGCAACCCCCCCCACACACACACACCTTAGAGGAAAAACTAACATGTAGCTTTGCATTGTTAAATCCTTATAAGAAACAGAATAGGTCCTCACTGATTTTCTTGCAAAGGAAATAATAGATTTTGAAACATAACTGAAAATAGAGAAAATAAGACCAGCAGCAGTCTCTTAAAAAAATTCCTGGAATACAATACATTAGAAATAAAATATTCAATAGAGTCCTTTAGCGAATTGTTTCAATATTATTGTGGCATTCACATTAATTGTGCCTCCGGAATATTTTGATTCAGTCAATAGTGATGAGATAGATATGCAACAACTGCTGTTACCTTACAGCTCGGGCATGTCCTGGGCTAGAGAGGGTTGTTCCAAGATCCCAACTCAGGCTACAGTAAATCATCTGCCAGCTCGCCGAGAACGAAGCCGCCCTAGCAAAGGATCCCAGCTCAGCCCTCTTGCTCTCCTGTCCTCACCTCTAAGAATCGCCCAGGAAGAAAGTGGGGGAGGAGAGAAATGCACGAAACAAACTAAACATTTCTAGCCCTATAAACGCCGCATCGGGACACTTGAAGGTACCCGGGAAATTAAGAATATGGCCCCAGAGTTTGGTTTGTCTGGGATCTGAGCATGGATTTGATATTCTCTGTTGCGTTTGTAAAATCCAACTTTCTGTCTCCAATGGAGAGAACCCGAGGGAGAAAGGAAAGGCAGAGACACTGACTGGAAGACCCCCTCCCCCCAAATCACCCAAACAGTAGGCATCAAAAGACGAGAAACTTACCTGGCCCTCACCTAGACGGAAAGGCGGCAGGTCCAGCCTCCGGAGGGGATCAGGCTGCTGGGGTGAGTCGCTGAAGCTGGAGCTGAAATGCAGACCCCAGGCGGGAGGCGAAGTCCCGCTACTAACCCAAGGGAGCAGAATGACTCACGCGCTCAGTGCCCGCCTCTCCGCGCTTTGCGACCCTCTCCCTCCCCGCCCCCAGCAGGTACCAGGACCCAGCGCTGGGAGGCGGTCTCCAGGCGCCCCTATCCACGGAGTTCACCGCTGGACGCCCCCAGGCGGCAGCACCGGAGCCGCGCCAAGCACAGCCCGCCCCTCAAGATAACCGCCGGTAGCCACAGGACAACCGATCTGTGGTGGATCTCCCTCTCCTCACCCACCCACCCACACTACCCGCCCCCGCTCCCTCCCCCCACCGTCACCCTAAGACCCGCTGCCCCTGGGCTGTCCATCTGAGCTCAACATACCTTCCACATGCCATCTGGACCCAGAATTGCCAAGGCCATCCCCCAGGCTGTGCCAAGCCATCTCCAAGATACACAATCAGCCCCAGGACAACCAGCTCTGTACAGCCCTCCACCCCCAACCCTTGGTCTCCACCCTGCAGTGGCGCCAGAACCCACCCAGCTCAGGATGGGAGCAACTGGCTCCTCAGGATCCCAGGTGTATCCTTTTCCATAGGTCTTCCCTCTCCCCAGACCCTACTTGGCAAGAACCTGCACCCAACACCCCCTTGCCCATCTGACACACTTTCCACCTGCCTGTTGGATGTGGGGATGCCCAGACCCTTCCACAGTTGCCTATACCCGGAGCACCCCAACTGCCCACCACAGCCAAGGTACAAGAATACCCACCTCCTAGGAGTCCCTTTCCATGCGGAGAAGGCTGCGAGCCCCTCCTTTTTCAGATCCCCTCAGGGTCCTGGAAAAGTAGTGTGGGGAATGATGGGACCCTGGTGCCATGGGGCACCCTCCTATTCTGACTCAGAGTAGGAAGAGCTCTACTCAAGCTGGCTTTGGTGGTGATGCTTCCCTGAGACATTCAAGGCGCCCTAGGGTGCCAGGACTTACAGAAGAGGTAACACCTCCAGCAAACATGGCTTGGAAATTCTCCCTTGGACCTGGCATTTTCTGGTAAAGGTCATCTTGTTCTGCTGCGAGGGAAGGGGAGGGTGATGAGCCCACATTCCTGCCTCTATTATATCAAAACTGTGAGGAAGAGCATGTGGAATGAGAGTTCCTTTAGCCTTGGCAAAGGTGAGGGATTATTGAGTTCAGAGAGAAAGAAATAAGAGGGAGGGGTTGGAGGGACTATTTGCCCAACTTGAGGACAGTATTTCAGCTGCCATACTTTCTACAACTCTAGTAAAGGATGGAAGGTTTTGCCTATTCCAAAAAGTGGGCAATATCCCCCCAACACGCACCTCTTCTCATCATTTCGTTGCTTTCTTATCACCATTATAAACCTAGATTTCCCCATCAATAGAACTCATAGGGACTATGAGCTGTCATTTCAATGTCCCAATAACCCAGCATACAGCCTGACACACAGTGGAAAATAAAACTTTATTGAAAGCTCAAAAATCTACTATCCAGGACCTTCCTACACTGGCTTCTGGTTCCCACCTCCATACTTTTCATCTTTCCCTTTGCTTTTCTTCCTTATGTATACCTACCTCCTTGAATAATACCAGCCCTCAGTTTCTCTACCTATACTCTCTAATTCTATAAGGTAGTGTTTCTTTCCAACCTTATTTGTTCTCTTTTTTCCCAAAGTCTCCCCTACTTTGCATTCTCTCTTGTTGCCCTATTTCCAAGTTTAATCTCAATGAAGTGCTCTGCCACTTTTTGTTTTTGTTTTTGTTTTAAGCGTGGATCAAAATTCTTACCTATCAAAAATCCTATATTCCCCTGGGGATGTGTGTATATGTGTGTGTTTGTGTATGTATGCATGTGTGTGTATCCAAACCAATGTGTCCTCTCATGCAAAGTGATCCACTATATGTATTACCAGAATCATATCTTCATTCAACTCACCTTTACTGTACATTTACTGAATACTAGGCATTGTATTAGGTCCTGGGTTTACAGAGATGAATAAAGCAATGTCACTACCATCAAGAACACCATAGACCAAAGGGTGGAAGAAGGAGAAGAGCAAACAAAACAAAGTTATACAATAATGTTGTAAGAGGGAAGTGTACAAGGTGCTGTGGGAATAAGAAGGTAGCTCACAGCCCTTCACAAAGGAGGTGGAGAGTGATCATGAAACATTTCACCAGAATATGACAATTGAACTGAGTCTTGGAGAATGACTAGGAGCTTTCCAGAAAGACAAGAATGGGAGAAATACACAGATGAATAATTTACTTTGAATTTGTGTCTCCTTTCCCTTGTAATGGTATTATTTTTTTTTTTTTTTTTTTTTTTT
>VBSM01001483.1:11501060-11521726 GCA_008086735.1 Cheirogaleus medius
TTACCGTGTCCAGGTAGGTAATGTATTCTGATTGGCTAGCTAGGGTCATGTGCCCCTTGCCCCCGTGTTTTTCATGGAGGAAGGGGCATGTGTATCTGATGGGAAAGGTACAGTTCCTAAAGGTTAAGATGCCAGGAAAGAGCAGAACAAAAATAACATGTGGATTACATGTATACAAGCATTCCTGATAGATATGATATACCCAAATCATAGAAATGATTTTACCCTGAAAAATCTCTTATTTTGAAAAATTAGACACTAAAACAAACAAAATTTATAGAAAAAATAGAGTTGGGGTGGATCACCCAAAACTTATAAGCAGAGCATTAACAAAATTAAAATATTAATACATCAGGTGATGACTTGGACAGCCCAGACACACAGGTTGGTATGGCTAGAGGCCAGCCACCTTAGTGGATATTAAAAATACAAGACACCAATAGAGAGAAAATTCGGGCGTGAGAGAGCTGACACAATACAGATGGAAGTGGAACTCTAGACTGCAAGGTTGCCATTAAGGTGGGCACAGGAAGGAGTGCAATCTGCCTGAGGCAAAAACCATGCAAGGCTGTAGAAACTCAGTTTTAATTTTCTTAAAATAAAGCTAAAATGGCTCCTGACTATGCAGCAGCCAAGTCCAAGGAGGACTTTTTCCTTTCATGCTGAAGGTTAAAACTCTACTCTGACACAGCTTTCACAGTATATTGACATGGTTCCCCTATTTGCAACTGTGTATAAGCTGTTTGTTATAGAAAATGTGTTATAGCAGAAGAGATTGTGTATATTTATTTATTACCTATCAAATATTTATCAAACACTTGTAATCTAATTCAGTGCCATGTTTTAAAATTCCAATTATTTGCAAATGACTCCAAAATTTGTCTATCTTGTCTGGATATTTCCCCTGAAATCCAGACACTTATCCAGAAACTGTTCAACATCCTCACATGAATGACTAATAGGAATCTCAAAATTACTTTATCAAAACTCAACTCTTTTTTTTTCTGGATGTTTCATATAAATAGAATCATACAGTATGTGGACCTTGGTGTTTGGCTTCTTTCACTGAGTGTTTTCAAGGTCATCCATGGTGTAGAATGCATCAGAACTTCATTCTTTTTTATAGCTAAATAATACTGGCCTACTTCTTAGAAAAGAACTTAATTTTGGTGGTGGAGGAGAGACAGAAAGGCTCCCTGAGAAAAGCTGTGGAGTGCAGGCTTGACAGAGGTTGTGTGTTTTCCCCTTAAAGAGCTGTTCCTCGCATGCCCACTGTGAATCCTGTGCTTGTCGTACATCTTGTGAGAGTCCCTGGCGCAGCTGCGGGATTGTTTATTGGTGGGGCTGTGTCTGCAGTCCTAGCTTTTTGTTTGGTGACAGCTGCTGCATCAGTGCCTCTTCCTGCAATTGCTTCTACAACAACAACCACTGCAAGTTGAGACCACTGGGACGCCCGGATTCCCTGAAGGATATTGATGGCAAAGTACCTGGGTTCTAGTTCCACCTGTTTCCCAGGTAAGGTGAACTTTGATCCACCGGATACCCCCAAGGGGTCAGCTCAAAGCAGTGGTTACACGATAGTGGAATCGTTCATTCAATATGTGGTTTTTTATTGTCTTCTTTGTTCATACAGTAAATATTTGGGAAACACCCACTTTGGCCTGCTGGGATGCTAGGCTGTGCTGAGGAGTCAACCTTCCCATGGTCCTGTGCTAAGTGCTCCTTCCAGCCTCAATATTTCTATAATTCTCTTTTTCCAGAGGAACTTGCAAATCTTGATAGATCAAAAAGAGAGGAGTTACTGCCTTAGCCTCCTCTAACTGATGGTCTCTGGGGAGATTCTACAGAGTAGAAGCTCTGAAGGGGCACAGGCTCTGGACCAGTGTTGCCTGACAGGGATAGCATAGGAGCCACACGTCATGTTACATTTCTTTCTAAAGGCACCTTCCTGGGTCCAAATGGGCAATTTGTGGAACTGCAGATGGAGTTTAGTTTGTGGAGGAGATGCGATGATGACCAGTCCAGGTGAAGGGTGTCCCAGCTAGACAGCTGCCACTTCTTTCTACTTGCCCCATCCTCTTCCCTTGCCATTCCAGGCACCACTACTTGATCATTTATGTACCTCTCAGTGGGTAGGAAGCTCCTAGCAAGTGGCAGGTCTCCCTTTCCCAATTCTTGATAGTTCCCCATATCTGACCTTCTGAGGTCTCCTCCCATCTTGTTTAGTGGCAAATCCATCCATATTGAAAACTTTAAGAAAGTTAGAAAAGCTGGAAAAACTTTAAGTTATTTTTTTACATCTCTCTTTCTCTCACACCTCACAACCAATTCACTAGCAAATCCTGTCGATTCTATCTTCAAAACACATCTAGAACCTGACCACTTCTCACAACCTACACTGCTACCATCATTATCCAGCTACTATCATCTCTACTGTGTTATTATATAATACAAACACCCAACTGGTGTCCTTGCTTCTGCCCTTTGTCCCATAGAGTCTTTTACCAGATAGTAGGTAGAACTATCCTTTAAAAACCTAATTCCAAGCAAGTAATTTATCTATTTATAACCCTCCATAGTTTCTCTGTCACCCTCAGAATAAAAATTTAATTCTTACAATAGTCAATAGGCCATATATGATCTAGCCCCTGCCAACACTCTAAATCCATTCTCTTCCACTATCTCCCTAGCTTACTCCACTCTATTCATACTGGCCTCCTTGCTATCCCTTCCCTCTGTCTAGAATTCTCTTTCTTCAGATATCCCCCATGGCTTACTCTCTCACTTCCTTTTGGTTTCTCTTCAAAAATCATTTATCACTGAGGTCTTCTTTTACTACATTATTTCGTATAGGGACTTACCCACCTAACCCCGTTACTCCCTAGCTTCCACTTCTGATTTATTTTTCCCAATAGTTCTTATCACTATCTGACATACTAAATATTGTATTCATTTATTTCTTTGTTTTCTCTCTCCAACTTGTAGAATTCAACTCCACGAAAGCATGGATTTCTGTTTTATTCAATGCTGTTTCTCCAATGCCTTGAACACTATCTGGCATGTAGTAAGCGCATGGGAAATATTTGAGTGCATGCTTAGGCACTGTTCTAGGCATTAGGAATATGACAGTAAATAGGAGAGGTAAAGCACCCTTCATTGTGTGTGGGTCTCTCTGTGTGCCTTTGTGTGTGTAATTAACTTTCTAAATATTAGCTTATAGAAAGCAAGACCTATTTCAGTTTCATTCGGTCTATTTTATATGGACAAAGGTGTTATGTTTGAAAGAACAAATAATGAATGTGATATAATAAAGTTTTTCTTACATAGTTACTGATATTTGCAAATTATATAAAGTCTATCTGATGTGGTACTTGATTTTTTTTTTAATCTGAAAATCCCAATTTGGTCATTAAGTCCAATAGGATTCCACTCAACCCTTTCTTCATTGGTAGATAGTTCCATAATATCTTGGCATTAAACAACCATAAGATGATTGTAAATCTGCTTTGTCATGGAAATGTTCCATTCTTATCAGTATTCAACATTTAAAAAAGGTCTGAAATGTAAAATTACAGTGAAGCCATGGGGCACTGAAATAACACAATCATAATTATAGAGTAGCACACCAGTGTCATGGGACAGCACATAATTAAATGGCAAATGAAATAGGGAGATATAATGTGTGTTGTGAGCTCACAGGTGGAACAGGAACTTGTGGTTGGATTGTCTTGGTCTAAGGGTTAGGTATTTTGCATTTCTAGTTCACCAAATGTAGCACCCTTGAGGTTGGGAGTTACCATATAGATAAAGCACTTAAATTTCTGAGCCTTTAGTTTCCTCATCAGTAAAGTGAGCATGATAATAGCTGCCTTATCTTTTAGGGTTGATAGAAGGAATGTCAAAGCTACATGTAAAGATCTTCACAAATAAATAGTAAATTAATACTTTATTGCCTGGGATAATTGGTTCTCTCCACAATACTTCTTATATGTTTTTCCTTGGTGTGTTATGGGATTCTTATTTAAAATTCCACATTGTCTCAAGTGTTCTATTGCAAGCCAAAGTTTTAATGCAGGAATAGTGAGTCTCTGGGGGCCACTATGGTGGTGGGGGCAACTGGCAGAAAGGAACGCTTTCTGAACGGAAATCGTTTTCTGTAGTCTGCCTGTCATACTACTGACTTATCACCAATAGTGTGTTTCTAGCATGAAACTTTCTACCCACAGTGCAGGGATGTTAGGAGAAACTTGCCTCAATGGTGAAGGCTAGTTGATCACCCCAGGAGGTGATTTTGTGGATACCTAGTACTTTTCAATAAATCAGTACACATATTTTTGAATACCTACTACGTGCTGGATTTTGAAAGAATATGGGCTCCTGATCACCTGACTTTGAGTCCTCACTCCACCATTCATTAGCCATGTCACCTCTCTGGCCTCTGCTTCCTCATGTGTAAAATATGGAAATAATCAGAGTAATTATTCACAGAATTATTGTGAAGTTTAATAAGATAATCTACATAAGCACTTAGCACAGTGCTTGACACATTATAGTCACTGAATGGATACTTAGCTGTTATTATCTTGTCCTATAAGCACAGCTGGGTAGAGGAAGGATACCAAATACATTGAAGAAATTATTCCTCTCTGTAAGAAACTAATAATCTATTTCAGAAGAGAAGGAATATATTAAAGAACTAGAGATAAATCACAAGATAATTATATTAGTTAAGATTTTTTATTCACAAGCAACAGAAATTAATGTTGCCTTGTTTAAGACAAAAATTGAGTGTTGGAACAAATTCATTGTAATGGTTCAAGAGTGTTCCACAGACTGAAAAAAACAAGTTCAACTGTCAAGCCTTAACCAGGACAAGAAGCAAGTCAACTCCTGAAATTCAGCAAGCTGGTTATGAATTCTGGGTCCCTTGAGTTCAGCCAGTGCTAAAGTCCAAATGTTTGTGTCTCTGCCAAATTCATCATGTTGAATACTAATCACCAGTGTGATGGGATTAGGAGTGGGAGCCTTTGGGAAGTGATTAGGCCATGAGGGTGGAGGCCTCATGAATGGGATTAGTGCCTTTAGAGAGGCCCCAGAAAGCTGCCTTGTCCCTTCCACCATGTGAGGATACAGCTAGAAGGCACTATCTGTGAGGACAGAGGCCCTTGCGAAACACCAAATCTGCTGGCACCTTGATCTTGGACTTCCCAGCCTCCAGAACTATAAGAAATGCATTTCTGTTATTTATAAGCTACCCAGTTTATAGTATTTTTGTTATACCAACCTGAACAGACTAAGAGAGCCAGTAAGGAAATTTCAGCTCCAACACCTCCCAATCTCACATTGCCAGGGGGAGAACCTAATTGATACAGCTTTTGTCAGTTTTCTACCTCTGGGTTGATTAATTTGTATAGTCTCATATGAGACATGGCAAGCCACTTGAGTACTATCTCCTATATTTTGGAGGTCTCTTCCCAAATGTTATTGGAAACTCTGGGAATATTTGAACCTTTGTCACTTCTCTGCCCTCATCTTTTACAATGTTCCAGCACTCTGACCTCCTTCCTTTTCTTAAAAAGATAGCCAGCCATGCTAATGCCCCAGGAACTTTCTACTTGCCATTCTTTTTGTATGGCATGTTCTTCTCTTAAATAACCACATGAATAATTTCCTTATCTCCTTCAAATGTTTATTCAAATGTTATTTTATCAACAAGCCTGACAAAATTATTTAAAATATCAACACTCCCCACCAACATACATATACATATATGCTTCTACTACCCCCTTCTCTGCTCTATTTTTCTCTGTGGTAATTATAACCTTAAGTACCAGTTAGCTATTGCTGCATAACAAAATGCCACAAACTCAGTGGCTTAAAATAATAACCATTTTATACAGTCTATAATACTGTGGGTTTGCTGGGCAGTTCTTCTGGCCTGGACTTACTCAGCTCCTCTCTTCTGGATTTGTTTGTGTATCAGTGGTCAGCTGGCAGGTCAGCTGGTGACTAGATGATCCATAATGGTCTCATTCACATTTCTAGTGTGTGGTAGGCTGTCGGTAGAGCGCCTTTGTTATCTTCCATGTAGTTTTCTCATCTTCCAGCAGACTTCCTTGGATTGATTCACATGACAGTGTTAGGATTCCAAGAGCAGTAAAGAATCAAGCCTCAGTGAACTAGCCCTTTTCAAACCTCTGCTGTGGTTATGTTTTATTTGCTAATATCCTATGGGCCAAAGCAAACCACATGGTCAGATTTAAGGTGTTCAGGTAATAAACTACAGTTCTTGGAGAGAAGAGCTTTAAAGTCATGCTGCAAGATAGCATGGTAAAGGGATGTGAAAACAGGGATAGGAAGAATTTGTGACTGTATTTGCAATCTACCACACTTTCTAACGTATCATGTAACTTATTTTGCTTATTAAAAGGATGACTCTCCATTCATTCGTGAATCCAGGCCATAAGAACAACACTGAGTGGGGAGGGATTTGTGTGGGATAATCAGTTCCTTTGCTCACACTGAAGAAAGGGTAGCTGTTTATGTGAGAAGCTTTCCTTCCAATCAGCCCGTCAATTGCCACAGTTGTGTGTTACAGCTTCTGTGCAGTCTTTTAGCTGTTTTAATAGCACGATGTATTAACTACCCTAGTAATTGCACAGACAAAATCAACGTCCCACATGAACATTTAAATGAATGCAAATCAACCTAATGGCCTCTCCTAGAGGGAGCATTATCATGCAATGAACATTTGCACTAGCTGATATTATATATGCAAATGAGATTTTAATTTTGGTATACTTTCACATGGACATATCTTCAATTCAGTGAAAATCTACTTATAAATATATCATTAAGGCTGAATCAGTCTATTTTCTACTCAGCTTGATACTTATATAGACAATGAGGTTAATTTTCAGAATATCAGGTGTTCTATTCTGCTCACCATTTCCCTACCTCCACAGGAGAACTTTATTTTAAGGATGAGGACATGATGTCTTGCCTTCCTACGTTTCTTATTCTTTTCTTTTCCCCAACCATCCTCCCCCTTCCCACTTTCCCCAACGTCAGCATAGAATTTTTTCTTATTAAGATAATTATAAGGGCTTATTACTATTTATCAACTCTCACTTGACCTATCAAAGAGAGAATTGAACACTTGCTCTGTGCTAGACATTAAAACCCTAGACTAGTGCTATGAGGTAGATATTATTGTCCCCATTTTAAAACAGCTAAGGAAAAAAAGGCACAAAGAGTTTAAGTAATTTACCAAAGATCAAATAATTATTAAATGGTGTATCTGGCATTGAACCTAGGTCTTTGGGAACAAAAAAATTCTCAAGCCTCAACAAAGGTAGACTAGAGCAGAACTTTTTGAGGATGTTACTGACAACATCTCCTGGAAAGTATTTAGCATTTCTAATAAAATTTTTGAATATTTTTTCTGATAGATATCGATGAGATTTAGGAGCCTTTTATTAGTCACGGTTCTCAGAGAAACAGGGCCAACAGAAGACAGATAATATAAATACATAGATATACATATACCTATACATACAGATACAGATAAAGAGGGAGAGATTGATTTATAATAGGAATTGGCCCATTTGATTATGGAGGCCCAGAACTTTCATGATCTGCCATTTGCAAGCTGGAGAACCAGGAAAGCTGGTGGTATAATTCAGTCAGAATCAGAAGGACTGAGACAGGTGGTAAAGGGGCAGATGCAGACACCATCACAAGTGCCACCAGTGTTCAAGGGCAGGAGAAGATGGATGGATGTCCCAGCTCAAACAGGGAGCAAATTCACCCTTCTCCCACCTTTTGGTTCTATTCAGGCCTTCAACAGATTAGATGATGCCCACCTGCATTGGTGAGGGAAAACTTCCTTACTCAGTCTACCAATTCAAATGTTAATTTCTTCAGAAACACCTCCACAAACACACCCATAAATAATGTTTTCCCTGCTATCTGGGCATTCCTTACCCCAGTCAAGTTGACACATAAAAGTAATCATCACAAGCCCTATCTAGGAAGTTAAATCTATGTTCACAATACATTAACCACACACCCAACCATTTATTTTTGTTTGTATCCCACAACCAGACCTTCTTTCTATTGTTTAGCTTAACGTCAGTATCTAATCACACTCTTACCCTATTAAGAAAATTTGTTCTCTCCAGTCATGATGGCACACACCTGTAATCCCAGCTACTTGGGAGACTGAGGCAAGCGGATCATTTGAGCCCAGGAGTTCAAGACCAGCTTGGGCAACAGAGTGAAACCTTGTCTCTAAAAAATAAATATAACTTTTTTTCTTTTACTGGCACTCTCATGCATTGCTGGGAGGAGTGTAAATATGTACAACCACTTTGGAAAAATGTTTGTCAGTATCTCTAAAAGCTATACTTATATAAAATAAAAAAAACCCTATGACCCAGCAATTCTACTCCTGAGTATGTACCCAAGAGAAATTAGCGCACATCCTGCCCAGAAGCCTTGTACAACAAGAGTCACAGCTGTTTTAATAATAATAGCCAAACACTGGAAGCAATTCTAATGTCCAACATCAGGCAAATAGACAAATCAACTGTGATATATTCTTACAATAGGATACTGCACAGCAATAAGAAGAGATGGACCAATGATTCATACAAAAACTGATGACACTCACAGACTTTTTTGTAAAGTAAATGAAGGCCAGGCACAAAAGAGGACATATGTTGTGATTTCATTTATATGAAGTTCAAGAATGGGCAAAACTCATCATTGGTCACCTGTGGGAGATAAAGTATAATAGTATTGATTGGAAAGGGGTACTAGGAAGCTTTCTCAGGTGGTGGGAGTGTTATATACCATGATCTGGATTGTGGTTACACAGGTGTAAAAATTAATTAAGCTGTATAATTAAGATTAACATATTTAATTGTATGTATATTATACTTCCAAAAATTAAGAATAATCCTATTCAAAAAAGATTATTTACCTTCTTTTTAACTTGTTAAAAATTTGTTGTTGTTTTTTGTTTTTGTTTGTTTGTTTGTTTTGTTTTTTTGAGACAGAGTCTCGCTCTGTTGCCCGGGCTAGAGTGTACTTGTTAAAAGTTTGAATAAAAACTTTGACACATACTGAAAATCAATTTGTTTGAGAGGTTGCTTTAACATATATCTGGCTCTAATATCATGTGCTTTACATTCACTGAATAAAATTATACTCCTTTTCTGTTATCTACGTGGCTAGAAGACAACCCATTCTTTACTGCTCTACTTAAACATCCCCTTTATCCCAGATATACCTATGGCTTATATTATATTTAGCTCTCAGATTAGTAGTTGACCTTCCATTTATTCATGCACTGATTAGCCAGTTACATAGCTAATTGCTCTGTCTGACATGTTTTTGTTGTCCCACAGTTCCTGCCTAAGTGCAATGCCAATTAAGGGGCTCAAACAGTTGTTGAATTAAGCCACAGCATAAGTTGCTTCACATACTTCATCCACATCTAATTTTCCAAAGAGATGAGCAATTGGGGGAAGGTTTAGCATGCATGTTTTACTCCATAAGCATTCCTTGCTCCCAGATTTGCTTTTCCCTACATCTATCAGATGCCCAGAAAATGTAAAGTGATGCTAAAAGACAAATGCAGAGTATCACATTGCCAAGAGGCCCACAAAAGATAAAGAGAACCATGTCATTCTTCTTTATAGGTAAACCTATAATATTTGCCTTAAAATACATACCCTCATAGAAAGTCCTTTGGATAGTTCATATATACACACACACACACACACACATATATGTATATGTATAATGTGTGTTTGTCAGCTTTATTGATATATAATTTATATATCATGCAATTCATGCATTTATAGTATATTATTCAATGGTATTTAGTATATTCACAGAGTTGTGCAACTGTTACCACAATCAGTTTTAGAACATTTTTATCACCCCAAAAAGAAATCCTGTAACCATTAGCAGTCACTCTTTATTTTCTCCCTTCAGCCCTAGGCAAGCACTAGTCTACTTTCTGCCTCTATAGAATTGCCTCTTCTGGACATTTCACATAAATGGACTAATACAATGTGTGGTCTTTTGTGACTTTCTTCTTTCACTTACCATGTTGTCAAAATTCATATATGTTATAGCATGTATCTATATTTTATTCATTTATTTTTTTCAAAATAATATTTCATTGTATGTGCATGGCACATTTTATTTATCCATTGATTAGTTGATGGACATTTTGGTTGTTTCCACTTTCTGGCTATTATGAATAATGCTGCTATGAGCATTAATGTAACAGTTTTTATGTAGCCATTTGCTTTCGTTTTTCTTGGGTATATACCTAGGAGTAGAATTTCTGGGTCATATGGTACTCTATGTTTAAACTATGAGGGTCCCATTTCTGCACATCTTCACCAACACTTATTATTATTACCTGTTTTTTAAATTATCATTATTGTAGCCATCCTAGTAGGTTTGAAGTGGTATCTCATTGTGATTTTGACTTGCAATTCTCTAACGATTAGTGATGTGAGCATCTTTTCATGTGCTTATTGAGTATTTGCATATCTTCTTTGGAGAAATGTCTATTTAGATCCCATGTTAATTTTAATTGGAATGTATTTACATGATTCTTACACATAGAAAAATACAAATGCAAAACTTAAGAGAACATGTAATTCCCATTTAATTTTCCTTTGTGGTGGGGCCAATACACAAATAGGTTTGGGAAAATCAGGTATCAGTACAACACAATGAAGATAAAATATTGCAGAGAATAAGACCCAAATGAAGTATAATTGTGATATATTTTTATCTGTTTGGAAAACAAGTTAACTCCAGTCCTGCAAGACTGAGCATTTACCTCATGCATTAGCAGCACTCCATTTATTCTGTTTCTTCCAGCTAAAAGCCAAGGAACTGTTAAATTGCCAACAGGCCTTCATTTTGTCAGAATTGAGACTAAAGGACCTAAGGGAAATTGAAACAATTATTTTCCACTGGGTGGGATATTATTAGGCAAATTGTACTTTGATTTTCAATGTTTCTAATAAAGACTCTTTGTATGATTGTCCCCCCACACAAGCCCATCTCACATCCAAGATTTATTTGGCTTCATATAATCTTATTATGGAAACATTAAAACCTGTGTACCATCTAAAACTATCTTTAGGATTAATGATATCTGTAGTAGAAGAGTCAACTTAACTTTTCTTCTTTAGTGTGAGCTGCCAATAAGAAACCAAGAGAGTTGTCTCCACTGGAGTGTTCAGTAGACTAGCACCAGCTCCCAAACCTGAAAGAACCCTGGCTACACTAAGACGCAGGGATTTTTATGAAAAAGAAGTATAATTCCACTAAATAATCTGCAGCAAGCAAAATGCTACAACCTGAAGTCCCACAGAGCCTGATGGTATCTCAATGTTCCACAGTGAGCGTTCTCCAGGTCACATAAAGCTCCTGTTACCAACTCTGCAGAAATAGTCCCGCTACTAGCTGGTATACTTTGTTGGTGTGGTTAATTCAATATCCTCTGCCAACTGAATGTCTTTCTTCTAATATCCAGGATATCTTAAGTTTCCTTTGGTGCAGCATTGACAAAGGGATCCACAAAGTTTCTCTTCTGTCCTGCTCATGACTCCAGTTTTCTTAGTGTGACCCACGATTCTTGTAATAAAGTATCAAATTGGAGAATTTTACTTCACAAAGCCTCTATATTTATGGTAAAATTGCTTCTGAAAACTAAGGAAATTCACTTTGTAATAAGGTCAGGGTAGACTTTTCCCCTTTCTTTCTAAGACCTTAGAATTTAAAAAGTTAGCGTGTCAACTTAGAGGGTCAGATCTGACTTCAAGCCTTAGAACTGCCCTTTAGGCCTGGGATGGTTTAGGCAGGATTATTTGACAGGTTCTAGGTTTCAGACTTCAGAATCTACTCCAGTTTAAACAGGAAGTGAATTGTAAAGGAATATAAATAAGTTCCCAGGATCACAGAATGTTTGGAAGGACTGGAGGACTAGTCTATATACTGAGCTCCCGGTAACAACTCCCAGGGCAAATAGCAGAGGTATCCTCTTCCACCACATAAGCCAGCAAGACAGCTGCCCCACACCCTTCCTTTTTATCTTCTATCCTGACATTTACATTAGAGAAGTGTTTATCATTGTGCAGTATAGTTTGAGTAACAAGATTTAGCTATATTTAACAGCATAAAAAATACTAACTGGGAAACTGTGATTGTAAAACCTGCCATACCTCCAGTCTTCAATAACCAGTGAAGATGAACATGTGAAATTGAATGGGGAACAGTGGAATAGATATTGGATGAGACACCAGGAAACCCTACTTATATGTCCAGATATGCCAACTCATTTGCTGTGTGAGCTTGAACCTGGCACTGGACCTCTCTGACCTCTGTGGCCTCATCCAGAAAATGAAGGAATTGGCCCAGTTTCTAAAGCGAGTTCTTAAATTCAGTAATCCTAGGAGCATCAGTGAACTCTCTGAAAATTATCAAAGTAGATATCTTATTCACATTTAATTTTAATGGAAATTGTTTTCTCATGATTTTTTAAAGTTATACATTGTTTTCTCATATTTTTAAAAGTTATACATTCTCACCTTTTAGAAAAAGAAAACTATTATATAAATAAAAAATAAAAACTACTTGTAATTTTCACTACCTTGCATTTTATTTTTCCAGGCTCCTTTTTCAGTGACTTCCCTTTCCCATCCATTACAACATTCTTAGAAGACCCAGGTAAGGTTTGATTATTATTAATATTATTTTAATACCATTTCCAGTATAAAACTCTTGGATTATATTAATATCCAGTATTAAACATCAAATCTGGGGGAAAATGGGTAAGTCACTTATGTTACTTGTTATTATCTAGATTTAAAACTTTGGTTTCAGTTCCTGTAGTCTTATATTAGGCTTCAAAAAATAATTTAAACAACTCAATGTTAATTTTCTATATACATTCAGGAAGTAATGCTCTGAAAAGTCAAATTCGGAGAAAGTCTGTCAACTTATCACGTAAGGCTGAACATGAGACTGGAGAAATGAGATGGAAAAGAGTTACTGTTCAAGTAGAAAATTGGTACTATTCTTTAAAAGAAGGCTAAATCTAAAATAGAAAGATCAAACATTGGAGTGATATTTTATGCTTATTTTGTCCTCAGGTGAGAAAGACAGTTACTGACCTATGTGATATATTTGTGAAAAACCTTCCACTTCCACCCCACAATCCCTCGTTTGTTTTTGTGCCTAAATTCTACCATTCCTGTGGGCTTCAAAGCATATTTAATCTTTAGAAGTCCTCTACATAAAAGTGCAGTTATCTGTTGGAAGGAATGGCAGGGTTGCACCAAATAATAAGTTAGAGAATACTGTTCCAGCAAGACCCTCAGGAAATAGAAGATAAAATAGAGATCATACCCTGCAAAGAAGTTTCGCACTCTCAATTCACATAATGCCATGAGATATGCAGAGCAAATACTGTCATGCTCACTTTACACATGCAGAAACTGAGGCTCAGCAAGGTGAAGTGGCTTGTCCCATGGCATAGTAAGTGGAACCAAGGACTCCAGCTCCAAACCACTTGATTCCTGGTCTGTAGCACAGTTCCCTACCCCACCTCTAGAACCAGGAGAGTGAAAGGCTAGGTGAAAAAAGAAGGGAAAAAGAGGGAGAAATATCAAGCACTCACTCTTTTACCTATGGTAAAATGCTATTGTATTTACAAATTGGCAGAATTCTTTCCCCTTTATCCTTAATTAATATGAGTATCCTTACCAATAGTTCAAGGCCCATAATGTAGTGGAACAGTGTCCAAAACAAACAAAACTGCACACACACACACACACACACACAATCACAAATCTAACTCTGAATGCTTTGAAAAGTCATGTAAGTACAGTTGGTCCTCTATATCCAGGGGTTCCACATCCATGGATTCAACCAATCATGGATTAAAAATATTCAAATGAAACGCCAATCAAATACAACTATTTATATAGCATTCACATTATCTTAGGTATTATAAGTATCTAGAGATAATTTAAAGTATCCAGGAGGATGTGCATAGGTTATATGCAAATACTATATATGCCATTTTAATTTTTATTTTTTAAACAATAAAAATTTATTTATTTATTTATTTTTATTGATACATAATATTTAGACGTATTTATAGGGTTCAAGTGATATTTTGTTATATGCATAGAATGTGTAATTATCAAGTAAGGGTATTTAGAGAGCCCATCACCTCTAGTACTTATCATTTATATGTGTTGGGAACATTTAAAGTCCTCTCTTCTATTTTGAAATATACAATAACTCTCGTTGTTAACTATAGTCACCTTACTCTGCTATCAAATATTAGAACTTGTTCCTTCTACCTAACTGTATGTTTGTACCCTTAACCAACTTCTCTCCATTCCCCAACCCCCAGCCTCCCACACACACTACACACCTCTGGTATCTATCATTCTACTCTTTATCTCCATGAGATCAACTTTTTTAGTGCCTACATATGAGAGAGAACATGTGATATTTGTCTTTCTGTGCCTGGCTTATTTCATTTAACATAATGACCTCCAGTTCCATCCATGTTGCTGCAAATGACATGATTTCATTCTTTTTTACAGCTAAATAGCATTCCATTGTGTTTACATACCACATTTTCTTTATCTATTCATCTGTTGATGGACACTTAGGTTGATTACATATCTTTGCTTTTGTTAATAGTACTGCAATAAACATGGGAGTGCAGGTATCCCTTTGATATACTGATTTCCTTTCCTTTGGATAAATACCCAGTAGTGGGATTGCTGGATCTTATGGTAGCTCTATTTGTAGTATTTTGACAAATCTCCATACTGTTTTCCACAATGGCTGTACCAATGTACATTCCCAACAGAAGTGTCCACATCCTTGCCAGCATCTGTTATTTTTTGTCTTTTTAGTAATAGCCATTCTAACAGGGATAAGATGATATCTCATTGTGGTTTTGACTTGCATTTCCCTGATGATTAGTGATGTTGAATATTTTTTCATATACTTCTTGGCCATTTGTATGTCTTTTATTTTTGAGAAATGTTTATTCAGATCCTTTGCCCACTTATTAATGGGATTATTTGAATTTTTGCTGTCGAGTTGCATGAGTTCCTTGTATATTCTGGATATTAGTCCCTTACCAGATGGATACTTTGCAAATATTTTCTCCCTTTCAACAGGTTGTCTATCCACTCTATTGATTGTTTCTTTGCTGTGCAGAAGCTTTTTAGTTTAATGTAGTCCTATTTGTCTATTTTTGTTTTTGTTGCCTGTGCTTTTGAGGTCTTAGCCATGAAATCTTTGCTTAGACCAATGTCCTGACATGTTTCCCATATGTTTTCTTCTAGTCTGAATGGGTCTTATGTTAAAGTCTTTAATCCATCTTGAGTTGATTTTGTATATGGTGAGAGACAGGGGTCCAGTTTCATTCTTCTACATGTGGATATCCAGTTTTCCCAGCACCATTTATTAAAGAAGGTGTCCTTTCCCCAGTGTATGCTCTTAACATCTTTGTCAAAGATCAGTTGGGGCTGGGCATGGTGGCTCATGCCTATAATCCTAGCACTCTGGGAGGCTGAGGTGGGAGGATCGCTCAAAGTCAAGAGTTCGAGACCAGCCTGAGCAACAGCAAGACCCCGTATCTACTCAAAATGGAAATTAGCTGGACAACTAAAAATATATAGAAAAAATTAGCTGGGCATGGTGGTGCATGCCTGTAGTCCCAGCTACTCAGGAGCCTGAGGCAGGAGGATCCCTTGAGCCCAGGAGTTTGAGGTTGCTGTGAGCTAGGCTGACGCCACGGCACTCTAGCTGGGGCAACAGAGTGAGACTCTGTCTCAAAAAATAAATCAGTTGGCAGTAATTATATGGATTTGTTTCTGGGTTCCCTATTGTGTTCCATTATTCTAGGTGTCTGTTTTTATACCAATACCATGTTGTTTTGGTTACTATAGCCTTGTAATATATTTTGAAATCAGATGGTTTGATTCCTCCAGCTTTCTTCTTTTGCTCAAGATTGCTTTTGTTATTTGGGCTTTTTTTTTTTTTGGTTCCATATGAATTTTAGGATTGTATTTTCTATTTCTGTGAAAATGGCATTTATATTTTGATAAGGTTTACTGTGAATGTGTAGATTGCTTTAGATAGTATGGCCATTTTAACAATATTAATTCTTCTGATCTGTGAGCCTGGGATATCCTTCCATTTGTTTGTGTCCTCTTCAATTGCTTTTATCAGTGTTTTGTAGTTTTCCTTGTACATATATTTCACTTCCTTGGTTAAATTTATTCCTAGGTTGGTTTTTTTTTTTGTATCTATGGTAAATGGGATTACCTTCTTGATTTCTTCTTCAGCTAGTTCATCATTTGTGTATAGAAATGCTGTAGATTTTTATATGTTGATTTTGTATCCTACAACTTTAATGGATTTTTTATCACATATAAGGATTGTTTGATGGCATTTTTAGGTTTTGCTATATATAAGTTCATGTCATCTGCAAAGAGAAGCAAATTGACTTCCTATTTTCCAGTTTGCCATTTATTTCTATCCCTTGCCTGATTGCTCTGGCTAGGATGTCCAGTACTATGTTGAATAGGAGTGATGAAAGTGAGCATCCTTGTCTTGTTTCAGTTCTTAGAAGAAAGGCTTTCAACTTTTCCCCATTGAATATGATGTTAGCTGTGGGTCTGTCATAGACGGTCCTTAAAATGTTAAAATATATTCCTTCTATGACTATTTGGTTGATAGTTTTTTTATGAAGAGATGTTGCATTTTATCAAGTGCTTTTTCTGCATTCATTGAGATAATCGTATAGCTTTTATCCTTCTCTCCGTTGATGTGATGTATTGTGTTAATTGATTTGCAAATAGTGAAATATCCTTGCATTCCCAGAATATATCCCACTTAATCATGGTGTATTAGTTTTTGATGTGTTGTTGGATTCAGTTTCCTAGTATTTAGTTGAGGGTTTTTGTGTCTATGTTTATCAGGGATATTAGCCTGTAATTTTCTTCTTTTGTTGCATCCTGGTTTTGGTATCAGGGTAATGCTGGCCTCATAAAATGAATTAGGGAGAATTCCGTCCTTTTCATTTTTTTTAATTTCAGCATATTATGGGGGTACAAATTTTAGGTTACGTATATTTTGAGGGGAATTAGTGTTAGTACTTTTTTGTAAGTTTGGTAGAATTCAACAGTGAAGCCATCTGGTTCTGGGCTTTTCTTTTTTGGAAAACTTTTAATACTGATTCAATCTTATTACTCATTATAAGTCTACTCAGGTTTTCTTTTCTTTTTTTTTTAAGCCAGTCAAATTCAGCAGTGGGGGATTGAACACCAATTTTAGTGACACTAATGTTAAGAAGTTCTGATAACCCTTTACCATCGGACCAGCCTGTTCAGGTTTTCTATTTCTTCCTAATTCAATCTTGATAGTTTGCATGTTTCTAAAAATTTATCCATTTCCTCTATATTTTTAAATTTGTTAGCATGTAGTTGTTTATAACAGTCTTTGATGATTTTCTTTCTATTTCTGTATCAATTATAATGTCTCCTTTTTTATTTGTGATTTTGCTTACTTGGGTCTACTCTCTTTTATTCTTGGTTAGTCTATTTAGCAGTTTATCAATTTTGTTTATCTTTTCAAACAACAAACTTTTCATTTCACTGATTCTTTGTATTTTTTGTCTGCATTTCATTTAGTTCTGTTCCAGTCTTTATTATTTTTTTCCTTCTACTAATTTTGGGTATGGTTCATTCTTGCCTTTCTAGTTCCTTGAGGTATATTATTAGATTATTTATGTGAAATCTTTCTACTTTTTTGATGTGGGTTTTTATTGCTATAAACTTCCCTCTTAGAACCACACTCTCTGTCTATAGGTTTTGGTATATTTTGTTTCCATTTTCATTTGTTTCAAGAAATTTTTATCTCCTTTTTAATTTCTTCCTTGACCCATTGGTTTTTTAGGAGCATGTTGTTTAATTTTCATGTATTTTGCACCACATGTACTTGCCATCAAACTGGTACTAACTGATCAACACTAAGGTGCTCACATGGTAGTAATACTCACTGGGTGCCGGTTGGGTAGGGAGGATAGGGGGTGGGGGGTAGATGGGGAGGGGTGGGTAAACCCACAGCTAATGGAAACAGGGCTCACTGTATGGGGGAAGGACAGGCTTATAGCCCTGGCTTGAGTGAAGCAAATGCATTTCATGTAACCAAAATGTTTGTACCTCCATAATATTCTGAATTAAAAAATAAAATGTCATCCACTGAGAGCTCAAAAAAAATTGCATGTATTTGTATAGTTTCCATATCTAGTTTTATTCCCTTGTGATCTGAGAAGATACGTGATATGATTAAAATGTTTAAAAATTTTTTGTGACTTGTTTTGTGGCCTAATGTATGGTCTATCCTGGAGAATGTTTCATGTGCTGATAAGAAAAATGTATATTCTGAAGATGTAGGATGTAATATTTTGTAAAAGTCTGTTAAGTCCATTTGGTCTAAAGTGCAGTTTAAATCCTATGTTTCTTCATTCAAATTCTGTCTAGATGATCTGTCTTATCCTTGAGAGTGGGGTGTTGAAGTACCCAATTATTATGAATTTGAGTCTATCTCCCCCTTTGGATCTAACAATATTTGCTTTACATATCTGGGTACTCCAGTGTTGGATGTATATATGTTTAGAATTGTTATATCCTTGTGCTGAATTGATCCCTTTATCATTACATAATAAATTTCTTTGTCTCTTTTTACTGTTTTTGGCTTAAAGTCTGTTTTATCTGATATAAATATAGCTACCCCTACTCACGTTTTGTGCCTGTTTCCGTGGAATATCTTTTTGCATCTCTCTACTTTCAGTCTACGTGTGTCTTTAGAGGTGAGGTGAATTGTTTGTAGATAGCACATAGTTGGGTCATATTTTTTATTCATTCTGTCTTCTGGTTGTTTTGTATATCATTTGTTCTTTAACTCTTATTACAATTGTAGCTTAGTGGTATTTTGTAGTGATAGCATTAATAGTTCTATAGCTTTTCATATGTAAATCAACTTAGTGTTTTCACTTTCTTCAATTCTTCTCTCCACTTAATACCTTAGCACCAGCACTCCAACAACCCAGGATTCTTAAGAGGTGAAAGATGGAAAAGTGCTGAGAATATGTATACATTACTAAAATTGATTCCTGTTATAGCTAAAAGCAGGATTTCAAGATATTTGTGGAAAATTATTATCTCAGTCTTATTGTCTCTCCCTCCTTCCCTAATTCAGCCCCTTTAGGGGAAAAGCAAGCTTATTATAAAGAATTTACCTTCCCCTCTAAACTGAGGCAATTAGGCTATGCTCTGAATACTGAAGAAATTGAGGAATTATAGATCTCCTACCTAGTGTGATAAATCTCGTAGCTTAGGCATTTCCAATTTGTTGAGAAAGACAGTACCTGCTTTAAAGATGAAGTAGTCAATATGTACTTGACCTCAATTATTTTACAAACAGTTGAACTAAGTTATGCCTTTCTTTTTTCCGTTTAGATTGCAAGGCCCTGAGGACATCATTGTGTTTATTTTAGGGCTTAGTGGCACTTTATATATAGTAAGTACTCAATTATTATCATTTCAAGAAATGTCTCCAATGATAAAAAATTAAGAAATAGATAAATAATTTAAAAATAAATTTGTAATTTTATTTTCATTCCTTCCAAATGCAAATGTCCAACATCCTAAAACATTGTTTATCTGTACAGGCTTTTATATCTCTGTTAAATTCATAGAAGCATTAGTCATTCTTATCATCAAACACCAAGAATGCATCCATAACCCTGTAATGGTTTTTCTGATCTCCTGAGGGAAAATACTGCTAAAAATAGACACCCTTTTTATTTTTTGTGAGGAGGAAGTAAGCACTTCAACATCCATCATCCTGGGAATATTTTTACTCCTGAATTTTTTGTTCTCAGTTCTAACATGATTTGAAAATTAAATGTTTGGATATAATACAGATTTAATATAAGTCATATATGCATAAGGCAGATCTCTGACTATATTACATTGTCCAAACATCCTCATTATACTTTAATATAGAAAGAGCAAACAGCTTGCGTGGATGTTTACTCTGCAAGAAAATACTCAAGGTAAGCATTGCGTTCAGTCACTGATCATATCTTTTTCTTGCCTAAGAGTCTCTATTGAGTATTAAATTGTAGAGTTTGGTATATCAGTTGAAAAAATTACCCACAAATTTAAAACTTTAAAACAATACTACCATGTATAGAACCTACATTGAAGAAGGAAGGAGCCAGAACCTAAGTACCACCACATTCCATTTACTTAACAAATCAAAAGTACAGACTTTCTTTGAATATATCCAATGCCTTCACTTGGATGTCCCTGAAAATAAAAACAGGTATGGAGCTTTCTGTCTGTTGCTTCCAGTTTTCAAAGCCACCATTCACCTGGGCACATTTTAAGTTTTAGGTACATTCTTTTTTTTTTATTATTATTTCAGCATATTATGGGAGTAAAAATATTATGGTTACGTATATTGCCCACGCCCCTCTCCCCCCTCGAGGCAGAGCTTCAAGCATGACCATCCCCCAAACGTTG
>VBSM01001483.1:11521826-11549655 GCA_008086735.1 Cheirogaleus medius
TGCTTTAAGGTATCTCCATATTGCTTTCCACAGAGGCTGAACTAGTTTGCGGTCTTCAGATTGTATAAATCTTTCGCCTTTTAGGTACATTCTTAAATGTACGCTCATCTTTCTTCCTCTCAGTGAGTCCTCCTAGTTTCTGGGTTATAAAGGGCTCACTTTCTTGTTTTCTCGCACCTTTATGGTTATATTTATATATTTACAATTTTTTGCATTTTCTAGAAACTGGGCACAAAACAGGGCAGCTGGCTTTATGTGCTCAGTCTACTATTACGAAGTGAAATATTGAATTTTCATAACCTTGCGATGGTAGACCAGACAAGTTCTAAAATCTTTATTTTGAACTTACTATAATCTCTGCTAATGAACTAGTGACAAAGTGGACTCCAGATATAGAAACTTGTCCAGAACTTGCTCTTCTACTTTAAAACATAAGAGTGGTAATTGTCTGCTAATATGCATTCTCTCCTTATTCCTGCTAATTGGATTCCTGAGTTTTTTTCCACCTATCTCATGAATGTTTTATTTTGTTTTTACAGCTTTAAGTTTGAATCAGAATCCAAATAGGGTCCACATATTGCAATAGAGTTGACATATCCCTTAAGATTCTTTCAATCTATAGGATTCCCTTCCATATAGACATAGAAATTTTAATACATATTATAAAAGCATAGTTGTCACCCTATCAATAGGAAAATGTCAGGATGGGATACAAGTAAGAGATGTAGTTGGAATAAATCACCACATCCCCAAGTGAATGGAAAAATTGGGGCCTGAAATACCAGAACCATCATCGTCAGTCACAGGGAACCCATCAATCAACCCACATTTACTGAACATCAGCTGGGGGTAAGCCACTGGACTCAGCATTATGGAAGCACAAAAGGCATTTAAGCTATTAACCCTGTACTCCAAGTGTTTATTTAATCCAGTAGAGTAGATGAGATTAAATGTTTGAAAAGTTTCATGATATTGCAAAACTTTAACCAACAGATTAAAGTCAGCAATCCAAGAGATGTCCATGAAGCATTGGACCATCTGAGTTTTTAGGTCATACTTTATTTTTTTCTGGAGCTATACACTACATATAAGTCTTTTGGAAGCAAGCAAATCTAACTTAAATTCTTACAGGCAGCCAAACTACCTAAATGAAATGCATGGTCCATTTACTATCTTATATAATTAGTTACTTCTACTCAAAAAAAGCTTTTATAAAATGCACACCCCAAATCATGGTTTGGGTGTGGCAAAGTCATAACATGTAACCAAAATGTTTGTACCCTCATAATATCCTGAAATAAATAAATAAATAAATAATTTCAAAATATAAAGGGAGTTCAAATGCTTTTGTTGCATAGATAGCTTTTGTAATGCTTGAGTCAGGGATATAAGTGTGCCCATCACCCAAATAGTGTTCATTGTACCTGTTAGGTATTAATAGTTTCCCAGCCCTTCCCTCTTCTTGATTTCCATTGACTTTTACTTCCCTCTATGTACATGTGTGCCCATCAATTAGTTCTACCTTATTAGAGAGTACATGTGGTGTTTGTTTTTCCATTCCTAAAATACTTCACTTAGGATAATGATCTCCAGTCCCATCCATATTGCTGCAAAGAACATTAATTCATTTCCTTTTATGGCTGAGTTGTACTCCACGGTGTGTGTGTGTGTGTGTGTGTGTATACTAAATTTTATTAATCCACTCATGAATTGGTGGGCACTTAGGTTGATTCCACATCTTTACTATTATGAATTGTACTGCAATAAACATTTGAGTGCAGGT
The DNA here is from genome assembly GCA_008086735.1 of Cheirogaleus medius. Classification (NCBI taxonomy): domain Eukaryota; kingdom Metazoa; phylum Chordata; class Mammalia; order Primates; family Cheirogaleidae; genus Cheirogaleus; species Cheirogaleus medius. The sequence goes on from VBSM01001483.1 coordinate 11,523,610, forward strand.
GTCTTTTTGATAAAATGACTTCTTTTCCTCTGGGTAGATACTCAGTAGTGGGATTGCTGGATAGAATGATAGATCTACTTTTAGTTCTTTCAGAAATTTCCATACTGTTTTATACAGAGATTATACTAATTTGAGTCCCACCAACAGTGTATAAACATCCTTTTCTCTCTGCATCCATGCCATCTATTAATTTTTGACTTTTTAATAATAGCCATTCTGACAGAGGTAAGGTGATATATCATTATGGTTTTAATTTGCATTTCCCTGATGATTAGTGATGTTTAGCATTTTTTCATATGATTATTGGCCATTTGTCTACTTTATTTTGAAAAATTTTCTGTTCGTGTCTTTTGCCCACTTCTTAATTTGGCTGTTTGTTCTTTTTTTGCTGATTTCTTTGAGTTCTTTGTAGATTCTGGATGATAGTCCTTCATCAGATGTACAGTATTCTGTAAGTTGTCCTATTCTGTAAGTTGTCTATATGCTCTGTTGATAATTTCCTTTGTTGTGCAGGTGCTTTAAATTTAATTAAAGATACTTGCACTAGAGGAGTTTTTGCTACATTTTCTTCTAGAATTTTTATGTTTCCATGCTTTACATTTAAGTTTTTATCCACCTGTAATTAATTTTTGTAAATGGTGAGAGATAGGGGTCCTGAACTGTTCTGCATGTGGGTATCTAATTTTCCCAGCACCATTTATTGAGTAGGGCTTCTTTTCCCCACTGTACATTGTTGTCTGCTTTGTTGAATATCAGTTGGTTGTAGGTTGTCATGGAGATTGCCTAATGTCTGGGTTCTCTGTTCTGTTCCATTGGTCTATGTCTTTATTTTTGTACCAATATCATGTTGTTTTGGTTACTATAGCCTTGAAGTGGAGTTTTAAGTCTAGTGATGTGATGCCTCCAAATTTGATCTTTTTGCTTAAGATTGTTTTGGCTATTTGGATTATTTTTTTGTTCCAAACGAAATATAGAATTATTTTTTCTAGATCTGTTAAATATAACATTAGTATTTTCATGGAGATTGTCTTGAATCTGTAAATGACTTTTGGCAGTGTGGACATTTTAACAATGTTGATTCTACTGATACATGAGCATGAACTGTTTTTCCATTTGTTTGTGTCTTCTGTGATTTCTTTCATCAGTGTTTCATAGTTCTCCTGGTAGAGGTCATTCACGTCCTTGGTTACGTATATTCCTAAGTATTTCACTTTCTTTGTAGCTGAGCTGTTGTGAATGGTATTGAGTCTTTGATTTGACTCTCAGCTTGACTGTTATTGGTATATAGAAATGCTACTGATTTGTATACATAAAGTTTGTAACCTGAGGCTTTGCTGAATTTGTTTATCAATTCCAGGAGTCTTTTGGTGGAGTCTTTGGGGTTTTCCAGATACAAGATCATATCATCAGCAAAAAGTGATAGTTGATCTCCTCTTTCCTGATTTGCATACCCTTTATTTCTTTCCCTGGCCTGATGGCTCTTGCCAGGATTTCCAGTTCCATGTTGAATAACAGTGGTGACAGTGGGCACTCTTGTCTTGTTCCAATTCTTAGGAGGAGTACTTTCAACTTTTCCCCATTCAGTATGATGTTGGCTTTGGGTTTGTCATATTTGGCTTTTATAATATTGATACATGTTCCTTCTATGCCTAGTTTCTTGAGGGTTTTCATCATGAAAGGATCCTGGATTTTGTCAAATGCTTTTTCTGCATCTATTGAGATGATCACATGATCTTTGTTTTTGCTTCTGTTTATGTGGTGAATCACATTTATTGATTTATGTATGTTGAACCATCCTTGCATCCCTGGGATGAAGCCCACTTGGACATGGTAGATTATTCTTTTGATGTGTTGTTGAATTTGGTTTGCTAGTATTTTGTTGAGGATTTTTGTGTCTGTGTTCATAAGGTAATTGCTCTGTAGTTTTCTTTTGTTTTTGTTGTTGTGCCCTTTCCTAGCTTTGGTATCAAGGTCATACGGACTTCATAGAATGAGTTGGGGAGGATTCCCTCCTTCTCGATGTTATGGAATAATTTCTGTAGTATGGGTACCAACTCTTCTTTGTAGGCCTGGAAGAACTTGGCTGTGAATCCATGTGGTCTGTGCCCTTTTATTGTTGTTATTGGGAGATTTTTTTTTATTACTGCTTCAATCTTGCTGCTCATTACTGGTCTGTTCAGGAGTTCTATTTCTTCCTGAATGAGTCTTGGGAGGATGTGTGTTTCCAGGAATTTGTCCATTTCCTCTACATTTTCTAGTTTGTGTGTGTAGAGATTTTCATAGTATCATGAATGATATTTTGTATTTCTGCCGTATCAGTTGTAATATCTCCTTTTTCATTTCTGTTTGAGCTTATTTTGGTCCTTTCTATTCTATTCCTGGTTAGTCTCACAAGAAATCTATCAATTTTGTATGTCTTTTCAAAGAAGCAACTTTTTATTTCATTGATCCTTTGTATTGTTTTTGTTTACTGTTTCACTTACTTTTACTCTGAGCTTTGTTATTTCTTTTCTTCTGCTGGCTTTGGGCTTGGTTTGCTCTTCTTTTTCTACTTCCTTGAGATGTGACATTAGGTTGTTAATTGTGATCTCTGTCTTTTTGATGTAGGCATTTAAGGCTAGGAGTTTTCCTCCTTAGGACTGCTTTTGCTGAATCCCTTAGATTTGATAGATTGTGTCTCATATGTCATTCAGTTTGAGGAATATTTTGATTTCCATCTTAATTTCATTATTGACTCGATAATTATTCAGCAGTGGGTTGTTTAATTTCCATGACTTTGTGTAGTTTTGAATGTTTCTCTTTGTATTGATTTCTAGTTTTATTCCACTGTGGTCTGAGAATATACATGGTAAGATTTTGATTTTTTTGGATTTGTTGAGAGATTATTTTGTCACCTAATATACAGTTAATCTTGGAGAATGTCCCATATGCTGATGAGAAGAATGTGTATTCAGTAGCTTTTGGGTAGAATGTTCTTTAAATGTCTATTAATTCCATTGGTTCTCGAGTTCTGTCTAAGTCCCGCGTTTCTGTATTTATTTTTAGCTTTGATGACCTGTCCAACTCTGACAGTGGGGTGTGGTAGTCTCCAGAAATTACGATGCTACTATTTATCTTTCTACTTAGATCTAGTAAAATTTGCTTTTCGAATCTGGAAGCTTCTGTGTTAGGTGAATATATATTTAGGATTGTTATGTCTTCTTGCTGAATCACTCCCTTTACCATTATTTAATGACCATCTTTGTCTTTCTTTATCATTGTTGACCTAAAGTCAATTTTATCTGATATGAGAATGGCTAAACCTGCTCTCTTTTGGTTTCTGTTTGCATGGAATATTTTTCCATCCCTTAACCTTTAGTGTGTGTGAGTCCTTGTCAGTTAGATCCATTTCCTGGAGACAGCAGATTGTTGGGTTGTGTCTTTTCATCCATTCAGGCAGCCTATTTCTTTTGAGTGGATCATCCAGACCATTAATGTTGAATGATAGAATTGATATGTGGGATGCTATTCTGTTTATCATGTTGTGTAGTACCTTATTGCTTTGTTTTACCTCTTGTGCTATTGTACAAGCTAGCTACTAGCTCTGAGCTTTAGCTTTTGGGTGATTTTACACTGGTGGGTATCTATTATGCTGGTCCACATATAATGCAGTTCTGAAGAGAAGTGAGGTGTGCAACTCGTGGGTCATATTCTTAAAAGGAAGATGTCTGACCTCTACTCTTTTTCCCTTTTATCCTCATGTGTTAAACAAGATGTGATGGTAATGAGTCACTTTTTACTCTGAAAATGAGGAAAATATCCTAGGGGATGGCTGAGCAACAAGAAGAAAGGAATGTGAATCCCTTGATGACTTGATGTATCAAAGCTTCTTTATCCTTTTATTCTGTTTATCAGCTTTGACTTTCATATGGAAGAGAAATAAATCTTCCTTCTTGTTAAAGTTATTATTCTTTAGTCTGTGATACCACAGTTGAATCAATATACATAGGCTACTAACTTAATAAATCCAGTTGTTTGAATTAAGACCCTAACTAATGCCTTTGCTGGAAACTCCCCTTGTCTTTCAGAAATAATTGATTATAAGTAATCAACTTATTTAAACATTGTATGGACCAATACAATTTTTCTATTAAAAGGCATGGCCCCTATGCAATCTCATATTTCTTCCTAAAACATGTTTTAATTGTTTGATGGATATAATTATGGTAAAATTACTATTTTATATTTTGTTCAATGGTTTCAGACAGTATTTTATCTCTGCATTTCATTTTGGGAAGTTTCAAACCTTCCAGCTCACTAATTCTTTTCCTGGCCATGTTCAGTATACCGATGAGCTCATCAAAGGCATTTCTCATTTCTAATACCATGTTTTTGAATTCTAGTATTTCTTTTTTATTCTTTATTAGAGTTTCCACCTCTCTACTTAAATTACCCATCGGTTCTTGTATGTTCTCTGTTTTAGCTATTAGAACTCTTAATGTATTCATCGTAGGTATTTTAAATCCACCGTCTGATATTCCAACATCTATGCCAGAACCAGATCTGGTTCTGATGTTTGTTTTTTCTCTTTATTCTGTGATTTTTATTGCCTTTTAGAATGGCTTGATTTTTTTGTTAAAAGCCAGATATAGTGTGTCAGATAATAGGAACTATGGTAAATAGGCCTCTAGTATAAATTTTCGTGTTAACCTGGCTAGGAATTGGGCTGTGTTTAATATTTTCTGTAGCTGTAGGTTCCCGAGGCTTCGAATTCCTTTAGTGTTTTTGTTTTTGCCTCCCTTGTTCACTCTAGGCTTCCTTAAGGCTCCTCCCCAAAGACAGTCTGCATATTACTGCTATCTCAGCTACAATCCACTATCATTTTACCAGAGTTCTGTTGGTACGGTGGTTAGGTGTTATGGAGGGGAAACATTCTACAAACTTATGATAACATCTCTATCTTTTAATGGGTATATGTCTTTGGGATGTGACCATCACAAATGTTTCCTGATTTAATTTTTTGCCTTTTGTGAGAGAGGGAGCCTGGAAGGGAATGGAGTAGGAGAAATGCCCTTCCTCAACTTGGGATAAAACTTTTCCCCTGGAGAGTAGGCCTTTGTCATGGAGAATATTCTGGGCATATTTTACAATGGTTACTCTCCCTTTCTTCCTACCAAGAGCCAGCAGAGGATCTTTGTCAGCTCTTTACCATGAGCATGAGGTGGGATTCCTGGAGGTAAATTCCAAGAAAGTATGTGTCCCCATACAAGACTGCATTCCTAGAAGTTTCTCCCTCTCATTCTAGTCCACACTCAGCCTCCAGCAATTTCTCATAATTGCCATTTAAGTGTTTCTACCAGTTTATGGCTCTAGCCACTTCTACTCCAGGTAAACAGACCTGAGATGTTATTCTCTGAATTCATCCATCTCTCCAGATTTCAGGATGGTGGCTTGCCTTGTGCTTCAGTTCTCTGATGGGTCCAAGAAAAATCATTGATTTTTAGTTCATCTTTTCTTGTCATAAGGATGGGAGTGACAACTTCTCAAGCTCTTTACTTGTTGGAGCTGAAACCAAAGTCCAACAGCATGCTATCTTAAATTCTAATATTATGTTTGTGTGCCATATTGAATTCGAATGAAAATTGCAAATGAGATTTTTTTAACTTGAAACTTAGAGGTGACTAAATGGAGTCCTCACTCCAGTAGCAGGAACTTTGGATTCTCTGGCAAGCTGTCCATATAAATATCTGGACAGTAGGCAAGATCTACTGTCTTAAACCATACTACGTAGATGGGTAATTTCTGGGCCAAAGAATACGGCTGAATCTACTAAAACCACCTAACAGGTTCCTGGCTTATTTCTGAGAATATCCAATTAATTTGAATTTTACCTGAGGCTATGTGAATGAATTTCTAGTGCTATCAGGGTGGAATTATGGTCTCCTGAAAATTTGAGTCTACTGGGATGGGGAAAGGGATAAAAAAACTGAATGGGTATCCAGAGTTTAGGGCCATAAAAGTCAGTTGAGTTGAGGAAGAAGTTGTACTGTGGAAACCATCCAGCCACCAAGAAGCTCTGACTATGCAAGATTTCCATGGAATGGGTAATGGCCACAGGATGGTTCCCAGAATAGTCCAGACCGCAGCAATGTAGACTGAGGTTGTGGACTCAGCAATGTGACCCTGAATTGGGGAAAATCTCACTCTAAGATGTTCCAGTTCCCTTGGAATAATCATCCTGTGTCATTACCTCAATCTACTGTTGACTTGTATGACTTTACTGCCTGGGACCCATTTGTTCAATATTCCCTTTACAGCCATATGCCATTAGCACTGTTGGTTTCCCTTTCCATGTCTCACAAATGATCCAAAACTATTTCCACCCACCTGCTCTCTCTCATACTCTGAGAGTGGGATATTTCCACTAAAGAGAATCTGTCAGTGCTAATTAGGGAGGAAAGTCTATGAAGCAATGTGTAGGTTTAAAAGATAAGAAAATCCCCCACAGAGGTTCTGTGGAACACATTGGATACACTGACAAGTTAATAAAAAGCTAGATTCAGTGACATTTTTAACACGCTAGCATGGAAAGTACCATTAGAAATAAAGTGACTTTCAAGGGAAAAAATGTTTCATTGAACTGTGTAAAGAGCTATGATTGATCTTAAATCTCCTCTGTTTCATGGCTCCTGAAGTAGTGCATCAGAAAACAGCTGGTAAGGGAGTTGTATTCCCCCTCAGGTCCCACAACCTGATAACAGCTTCTTTGTGGCATTTGGGAGCATCATTGTTTAAGAAACTCATTCACTCAGAGAAAACATACCATGTGTTCTGATTTTTTTCTCTTCCAAACCTGTATTCACATAGGGCTAACTTGGAGAAGGGGAAAGAGAAAAGAAGAGAGACAGGGAGAGGGTGAGTCATACTGATACAGATGGCTGTGTGTATGCTCTGAATGGGGGCAAACACAGTCAGAAGAACATTTGGTAGTCACAGCTTTGAGAACACCAGGTTTGCCATTGTTTATTTCAGATGTGTGAAGGATCATTTAATTTATAAAAAGTTCTCTTCTTTCTCTTTCATCCCTCTCATGGAAAAAGTAGAAAGCTACTATTGTGTGCTTGAGCTTCACCAGGGTTCTAACAAGTTGCTTAATAAATCAGGTACATGGTAACCAAACAATTCAATCATCAGTTTCCACTTTATTATACGGTTAGGGAGATGAGGGAAAAATCATTATTAAGTAAATGGCAAGAGCTCAACATGCATAGTAGCTGCTGAGGTTAGTGATTCAATCTAAAAAAGAAAAAAAGAACTATATAAAATTCTAAATGACATACATTCATCCATATTTATGAATACCATCCACTGACATTTCAAATCATCCAGTCATCCAATCTGACTAATCTAAGAGAGAAGTCAACTAGTCAAATTCTAAGCATTTATGCTTATTTTCATGAAGTAGATAGTAGATAGTAGTCAGAATTCCCTTAGTCATGAATTTCAATAATGACTCAAAAAATAAACAATATGGTAGACTGATAACACAAATGGCTCTAATTCTTTCCCTCCAGTATCTACACACTATACTTCCCTTCCTGTTTCTATTTGCACTGTGATATTTCAGCTCCTCCCACCAAGATGTAAAGTCCTTTCCCCTACCTTTTGAATCTAGGCCAGCCCTGTGACTTGCTTTTCCCAATACAATGTGGGAGAAGTGATATCATTCCAATTCTGAGCCTGGGTGGCAAGAAACCTTGCATACTTCTGCTTTCTCTGTTGGACTTTTTCCTCTGTATGAGGATAAGTGCAGGCTAGCCTGCTGGAAGATGAGGGAGCACAAGAAGCCAAGCCTAGTCATCCCATCTGAGGCTATCCTAGATCAGTCAGCCACCAGCTGACTTGCCAGATGAAAACAGATATATGAATGAGCCAAGCTGAAATCAGCTGAGCCTAGCCCAAATCAGCAAGACCCAGAGTACCTAGTCAACCAACAGATTTCTGAAAAATTATACATGGTTTTTGTCTTAAGGCATTGCATTGTAGATTGATTTCCTACAAAGAAATAGGTAATTGATATATCATTGAATATGAACTTTCCCTTGAACTTGCTGTCTGATTTACTCTGGAGTCATCCTGATTTCTTTTTGAGTTTTAAGAATGTGCAACATGTTTTCATTACTGATGTAATCTACAGAAAACAATATTGTTTCCTTTATTAACAATACTTTTTACTTTACTAAAACTCCAAGTCCCTCCATGATCCTGAGAAATGTCAATATCCATATGGAATATCCTTTTGAGTCTGATGTTTTCTTGGCCTTCTCAATTCCAAGAAACTTTACCCCTTCAACAACTATCTGTTATTGTCTAAATTGCTTCACACCAGAAATTGTAATCTCCAATATCCCATAGCATCCTCTTGTGCCTCATCATGTCTGATTTTTAAATTTATCTAAAGTTTCTATCCTTGGTTCTGCCATTTTCTTGCAGTGTGTCAGCTGCCCTTGATCTCACTTCTTTGACAGACATTAATCATTGGCTCACTTAACTGCAATATCAAACCCCTTTTCCTGGGCCTTCCTCTACTCTAGAGGCTAGAAAGTTAAAGCCCTATAGTTCTGTTCTCCTTTGCAACAAGGAATGCAATGTAACACACTTTTGTCCAAAGAGGTTAAAGAGGATCCCGATGGAAGGCTTCCCTTCCCCAAATAACACTTTATTAAGAGAAAGCCCTTGACTCCTTCCTCTTGTTCCTGCCAGGAAATCAGATGTGATGATGCCCTTCTTCAACAGCTATATTGCAACAATGGAGATCAAAGCCATGTAAGAAGTATGAGGAAGAAGAATGATATATTGATGTTATCATGATGATACTGTGGGGTCACAGCATGACCCTAGACCGCTACTTCAGGACTTTTGTTATATGAGAAAAATAATCTCTTACTTATGTAAGCTATTATATATGGCAAGGTTTTCTGTTGTTCATGGCTCTGCTGTACAGTTGTACTGATGCAATGTCCTTCCCAATTTGGTCCTTCTATACTCAATGCATCTTGCCTTCTATCACACTGCCCTGAAATATTCCAAACTAGAATCTCTCCAATTGACCACCTTCTTTAAGACCTGAATTACAAAGCCCTTCTAGATAAATAATACAAGCATGTATTTTTTATCACTATGCACTTATCAACCTCAGCTTTCATTGGTCCTCAGTACTGGAGTAAATCTTCCCTCTCTTCACCTAATAGCAGCTATTACTGTTTATTACTCTTCTCACTCCTTGAAACATGACTTTTCAGAGTACCCCACCCAATATCACTTTGTACTTTATATAGAGGCCATAATATGGGAACCCTCTGTTTCATTTTTCTTCCCCCTCTCCCTTCTTTCCTGAAAACTTATCTTTATCTATTCCCACCCTTATTTTTATCTTCCCAGCTCAGTGGAGAAGTACCGCTTCTTCTGACCAAGGCTAATTCCTTTTTCTATGCCCTAGTGATCATCACCTTCCAACCGTTCAGAGCAAGTCATTCCCTCTTCTGTGTTTTCAACTATTCCCTCTTTGGTGGTCCGTCTCCTAAGTACAGAAATGCACTTACATCTCCACCGTCTTCAAACAGCACGCCTTCTCTTTATCTATATCCCTCTAGTTATTTCCCTCTATCTATCCACATTGCATTTAATATATTTCCACAAAACATTAGGTTGTTCTATCCTTACATTCTTCAAATTCTCTGCAGTTGTGGTTCTGAACTCACTGCTCCATTGAGAAAATTCTGATTACAGCCAGCAGAATCCTTCTAATTGCCTAATTCAATGTGCCTTTTTCGATCTTTATCTTATTTTCTTTTTCTGACATTTTATACCACTGATCAGTCTCTCCTTGAAAACTCTGTGGATTCATCAGCTATTGCTGCATAACAAACACCCCCAAAATCAGTGACTTAAAACGACAATCATTTATTATTTCAACACAAGTGTGTGAATCAAGTGGGGATTGGTTGATCTAGGCTGGGCTCATCAGGGAGCAAAATTTGCTGCTGTGAGCAGTGAGGTACTCAGACTTGTCCTTCTCATGGCAGAGACACAAGACTATAGGCCTAATTATGCAAGCTGCTTTTCAAACCTCTATTTGTGTCACATCTATTGGCTAAAGTAAGTCATGTGATTGAGCCTAGAGTCAGAGTGGGAGGGCACTAAAAATGTACATTACACTGGGAGTGGGTATAGGGAGGGATAAAAAAGTAAAGTCATTAATGCAATTTACCTATTCTATTACCTTGCTTGTGTGTGTGTGTGTGTGTGTGGTATCACTTCTATAATTATTCTTGCTCTGTCTTTTGTGGACTTTTGGACTGCCCATCCCTCAGACGTGTGTTTTTCCTAGTATTTCAGCCTCTGTGTTTTTTTTTCTCTGTATACTCTCCCCAGACAATCTAATTACCCCCTACATATTAAGGACTCACTAGTTTATATCTCCAGATGTACCCTTTCTTTAGTCAAATTGAAGCATTTGTGGTTTTCCACATTCACTGGGCTTTTTCACGCCAACATGACTTTGCACATGCTGTTACTTCTTCCTTGCAGTTCCAATCTCCTTAGCCTGGTTAATACCTACTGTACCTCCGAGACTCAGCTCAGCTGAAATATCACTTTCCCTTCTTTCCCCATACCTCAAAGTCCAGGCCAGTATTAGAACAGAGAAATTCATCAACATTTATTGAAATAGTTATTTAAAATAAAAATAGTAAATATTTAATTTTGTTCCAAAATTTTTTTTAAAAGTCACAGTCTACTGGGCAAAGACATAATATTAACATTTGTTTTAGAATACTTAGATGAAAGATGACACACAACCAGATTTTATACTGCTGTTTCCTCCTACTCTTCTTCAAGAAAGATTCACAACATTATATGTGCTAGCTGGGAATGAGTGATTCATTTTATTTGGACCTGAAATATAACCTCTAAATGATAGGACTTTAATAGTCTTTTTTTTCCCCTTAGCGAATGACATACTATCTTCTGGAGTTGACTTTTTGTACTTTAACTATAATTTTATATGTAAATGGATGAATGCTTTTTTCTAGGGGAAAAGCATACTATGTTCAACCATGTCATTGATATCTAACATTTATTATGCAATGCTCCAATAAATTTAGTAGAATAAGTATAATTCTATCAAAATATTTTCTTATGTAGCTTCCCCTTCTCACATTGAGTTTTATTATTTACCTTTATGATAAATAATTCACTGGAAAATTTACACATTATCAGTCCATTGGTAGTAGGGCATAGTATGAATGCCATAAACTTGACAACTGGTTGAGGACATAGACTCTGTGGTGAGTTAGAAATAAACAAGCAACTACAGATAAATCTTCCAACATCACCACTGCTTTGTTGATCAAAGACTACCTATTAGTATAGACTATGATGTGGGACCTCAAAAGAAAAAAACCAAAATTGTAAAAACTGTAATACATTCTGGGTTCTATAACATCACTCTACCTCACCACACACCCCTCTTAGCTCTAATTTATTAATTTAAAAAGAAAAACATTTATTGAATCAGGCTTTGATCTTGGCACTAGAAATACAATGGAGAGCAGCATAAACCAGTTCCCTGCCTCTCATGAGGTTTACACTTGAGTGAGAGGTACAAGATAAACAGTTTGGCAGTTACAATAAACCTTGGAAGGAGTGGGATTAAAAACAAAGGAGAAACAAGAAGAAAAATGTTTTTCCTTGGTCTGTGAATAAGAAAGAAAGAATAAATATCAAAGAACCTATAGTGGGATTACCACTTCTGTTATAAAAGAAACAAAGAAGGCATTCAAGCCTGTTCTTTTGTTCAATGGCAAGGAGTTAAAGGAGCCCTCATGTGATGGATTCAGTCTCTTGCTCAAGTGGGAATTAATATGCTGATAGTGACAGGAACGTTCTGGAGTTAGAAGGTTGGAGAGTAGGAAAATATTTGAAATGGCCGTGGTGGACAACCAGAGCTGAGCAAATTAGAGAATAATCAGAGGTTTCCCCCACTGTTTTCAGAATCCCGTTGTGCATGGAGACTATAGAGTTATACAGGCCCTAGTCAACTCATTGAGGAACTTTTTCTACCAGCGTGGATTTAGGTGGTGAAAAGGCAGATGAATTGGATCAATTCAATAGTTTAGCAGGATTAATTTTGGCAGGAAAAATTATAACTTTCTTTACCTTGTGATGATTTTTAAAAGAAATAGCCAAAAATCAAATGTCAAAATGACTCCAGGAGAGATGCCCCTAATTAAAAGCTCCTAACGAGGGTCTCCTTCCCATCTGAACACATTCCCACCACACAGATTTGATGTCCTCACTGTAATGACTCGCAATCTTTGGGCTCCGAATTCCCTGTTCCACCAAACATTAACTAGAGGTTTCTAAATAAGTTTAGGGGTCAAAAAAGAACTTACAAGGCATAAGGATAAAAAACTACCTATTTGGTACAAGGTACACTATTAAGATTTAGGGGTACACTAAAAGCCCAGACTTCACCATTACACAATATATCCATGTAACAAAGCTGCATTTTTACCCCCTAAATCTATGAAAATAAATTTTTAAAAGTATCAAAAAAATTAACTAGAAGTGAAATAGAGGTAAGATTATGTGGACAAAAAAATCTTTTGTAAGCAGCTTGAATTGTTCTCCAAGCACTTGTTTGTGTCTAGAAGGAGATAATTGAGCCTTGCACATTCAATCAGTGTTGATCCCTAATTTTCATACCTTGGAACAGCCCATGAAAGAATGAGAAATGTGTTTAATCATGTTGCTTCAGCACTTTGTTAAACATCTGTATCATCCATGTCGTTACCTAAGGAGGGTGGAATATAATGATGATTGTTACAATGAGAAATCTATTCACAATCCCTTAATGTCAACTGAGGTCAATCTCTATATGTTTATATTTGGTTATGAATTTGAGAACCAGGGCTGCATCATGTGTTGAATAAACATATGTGATTGGTGCTGGCACTTAGCAAATGCTCTATTATGTGGAAGCCATGACACAAATGCTCATTTTGTTCATATTCAGGTTTTTTCCTCCTTGTACAAAGGTCGCTTTGTTTCAAAATTAACCACTTTAAAAGTCCTCATCTGGCTTATGAATAAATACTTAAAATGTGCTTTGAGTATGAAGAGAGTCATTAGCATATAAACTTTGACAATGAATGATTCCCTCTGATAAGGCTGCAGATTTTTGATGAGCAAAATGTCTAAACTTAATGAGGCTATTTTATGCTTATAAATACATTACTCCAGCTCTTCAAAAGCACCAAGAAATGTCCTTCATGAGACGTGGTTTAGAAGAATCACAGAAATTAAGAGCTGGATGATACTAAATGGGTCTCCTTGCACCTGTTTTTTCCCTGAAACAGTACAGAACTGATTCGTGCAGTACATTTATTTTTTTTATCCCGTTTATAGTTCCCTTCAGTGCAATAAACCAATATAACAGACAACAGGGTCGGGTTATATATCCTGTATCAAAAGGTTAGCATTTCTTTCCACTAAAAGACAGACACTAAGAAACAGATTTTTTTTTCTCTGCCAAGGGAGGAAATAGAATTCTGAGTCTTGATATTTATTTAAAGTTTGTAAAACGTGGATGAGGTAGGACATGGATTGGGCATAATACAAATGGAATTTTTAGTCAAATAAATGATTCAAAAACTATGAACTTTGCTAGAAATGGCAGGGACGAAGAGGGACCAAAACACACAAAAAATTGACTCTTCCAAACCTTAGTGGAAAACATTCTTATTATGATTAGATAATTATATTGTGTGAACAAGCAAGACAGTCCAGAGACATAAATGTGATTTCACCTTTATCTTCACGAATAAATACTAAATCATAATAAAGATGTATGGCAGAGACAGGGCAGGAAAAAGAAGAAAGAATATAAGATAGATATTTCATATATTAATAGAATCTATGAGAGTCTGGAAGAAAGGGATCAACCTATATGGAAAAGTCTTCTTTCTTGTTTTTCCCTGGTGCCTCCTTACGTCCCCCTTACCCAATATGCTCATCGTGGTATTGCACACTAGGCTTTGTACACAGCTGTCCTCCTATTCACTCGTACTCATCACTTCATATACCAAAAAGCCAGGAAAAAATATCAAGTCAAAATTATAGAACCTGATAGAAACATTTTCCCCCAGCTGACACTGATAAAAAGCTTCTTGTACTTCTCTCCTGGCTACAGTGCCCAGTGTTATATAAAAGAGACCCCAAGTAGGAGAGGATCCTCCTTGCAGCTTAGATTTTGGCTTCAAAAATATTTCATTTTCAATAATTTGAATTTCTGACCCTCACTCTCTCTCACTTCTAGAATCTTCACCCCAGTAATTCTCTGACCCCATTTGGACCTGGAATCCAATGATCCTACCATGTTTTCACCGTCCATCACTACTTACCCAGCTTAGAATCAACGATCTATCAGCCCAATCCCTCCCCTGAAAATGCCTTCAAAGCCCATGATCCTCAATCAAAATCACCTGGAAAAATCCCAAGCCCAGTTAACCCTACATATATTGCATTTGTGTATTGTCTGCCTTCCCTACTAAATAATAAACTCCATAGAGATAGGGAAATTTTCCTATTCAAACTCATCTTCTAATGCAGGATTTCTCAAACTCCACATTCTTGACATTTTGTACCAAGTAATTTTTATCGTGGGGGACTGTCTTGTGCATTGTAGAAAGTTTAGCAGCATCCATGGCCTCTACTAAGCCAGCAGTACTCACCCTATTTATGACAATCAAAAATATCTCCAGGCATTGCCAAATGTTCCCAAGATGGAGGTTGGGGTGGGGGCAAAATCTGCCCTGATTGAGAACCAGTTTTCTAACACAATGTTTTGCTATAATGGGTACTAAGTAAACATTTGTTGAATAAATAAATGCATGGCCAATCCATAGGACACACAAAAATTCCCAAGAAGCAACAGAATGTATTGTTCTAACTTCCAACAGAACTATGTGGGTGCTAAAAAATACAGATGAATGTAGAGAGTAGAATGATAGATAAGTGAGACTCAGAAGGGTAAGGGGGTAGCAGGTCTGATGAGAAATTACTTAATGGGTACAATGTATGTTATTCAGGTGATGAATACCTTAAAGCCCTAACTTTACCACTATGTAGTCTATGCATGTAACAAAATTGTACTTGAATACCATACATTTATACAAAATTGTGCTTGTACCCCATAAATTTATTTCCTGCCCCATTGTTGATCCATGTTCATCCCAAGTAAGATAATTTAAGCCTTATCAACAAATGTGAATTTACCTTGTTTTAATGACATCTGGAGGTGGAAAAAAAGATTTTGTACCAAGGATTCTCAGCCCTAATTGTGTGTTATAATCACCCACCTGAGGAAGCTTTTGAAAAACTGCCAATGCCAGGACCTTCTCCAGACCAATTAAAACAGAATCTCAGGGGTGGGGTCTAGCATAGATATTTTTAAAAACCTCAGCCTGTGATTTTAATTTACAGCCAGGGTTAAAATCCTGTTCTTTTCAATTCTCCAAAGACTAATTCCATAGCATAGCAATCCTCATGGTCAGGACATTTCTCCTCACACATCTACATTAGTGATCAGTGTCTTGGAAAGGGAAGAAAGCATGTCTCAGCATAGTAACTTCCTGCTCCATTTATATTTTCTATTCCCTGCCCCATTGTTGATCCATGTTCATTACAAGTAAGGTAATTTAAAAATTAGCGTTCTACTTTTGATAATTAGTTCTAGTAATGAGAAAAATTGTATTACCTTGCAACTTTCTTTTGTAATAATGGCTTGTGCTATGGAAGAAAACTCATTCTGTCGTACGGGGACCAGATATTACAAAGGCCTTGAAATAGTAATGTGTGATAATCTTGACTACAGTGGCTTACATCCCAGACATAACAGAATTATAGAATCAAATGCCTGGAAAAGAGGCTATAGGAAAGCAGGGTTAGCATTTTACTTTATATAATTTTAGTTGTATAAATTTGTGGGATACAAGTGCAATTTTGTTACATGCATAGATTGCATAGTGGTCGTTTTGCTAATCCTTTGTATTTTTTTTTTTTTTTAGTCTCTATTTAATTTAGTTCTGCTCTGACCTTTATCTCTTTTCTTCTGGTAATTTAGGATTTAGTTTGCTCTGGTTTTTCTAATTATTGAGATGCATCATTAGATTGTTAATTTGTAATCTTTCTACTTTTTTGATGTAGGCATTCGACACTATAATCTTCCTTCTTAGCACTGCTTTTATTGTATCCTAAAGGTTTTGGTATCTTGTGTTTCCATTTTCATTTGTTTCAAAACATTTTTACATTTCCTTCTTAATTTATTTGTTGACCCAACGGTTGGTTGTTCAGGAGCATGTTGGTCAATTTTCATTTATTTATTTAGCTGCACACATTCTTTTTGATATTGATTTCTAGTGTTATTCCACTGTGGTCTAAGAAGATGCTAGATATGATTTTGTTTTTTAAAAATTTGTTGCGACTTATTTTGTGGCGTAACATATGATCTATCTTGGAGTATGTTCCATGTGCTGATGAAAAGAATATATATTCTGCAATTGTGTAGAATATTCTGTAAATGTCAGGGAAATCCATCTGGTTTAAAGTCAAATTTATATCTAATGTTTCTTTGTTGATTTTCTGTCTAGAAGATCTGTCTAATGCTGCTGTGAGTAGGATGTTAAAGTCCTACACTGTTATTGAGTAGCTGTCTGTCTCTTTTTTCTTTAAGTCTAGTACTATTTGTTTCATGTTGTTATATCCTCTTTCTGAATTGATTACTTTATCATTACATAATGACCTTTTTTGTCTTTTTTTTTTTTTTGCTGTTTTTGACTTAAAGTCTATTTTATCTGATACAATATAGCAACTCCTGCTCACTTTTGGTTTCTGTGTGTGTGGAATATATTTTTCTATCCTTTTACTTTTGGTCTCTGTGTCTCTTTACAGGTGAGGTGAGTTTTTTTTTGTAGATAGCATATAGTTGAGTCATGTTTTCTTTTTTATTTATTCAACCAGCCTATATTTTTTAATTGAAAAGTTTAATCCATTTACATTCAAGGTTATCCTTGATATGAGAGGGCTTATGCTTGTCTTTTTATTAATCATTTTCTAGTTGTTTTGTAAATTATTTGTTTCTTTTTCTCTGATTGTTTGTCTTTGTGGATTGGTGGAATTCTGTATTGGTTCCACTTTATTCCTTTCTCTTCCTCCTTTGTGTTACTGCTTTACCAGTAAGTTTTATACTTTTGTGTGTTTTCATGATGGTGAATTTTTTCTTGTTGTTTCCAAATTTAGGATTCTTTTGAGTATTTCTTGTAGGGCTGGATTAGTGGTGATGAATTTCCTCCACATTTGCTTGTCTAAGACAGACTTTATTTGTCCTTTATTTATAAAGGTTATTCTTACCAGACATAGAATTCTTTTTGGGCAGTTTTTTTCTTTAAGCACTTTGAATATATCTTCTCATTTTCTTCTGGCCTGTAAGATTTCTGCTCAGAAGTCTGCTGTTAGTCTTATGGAGTTTCCTTTATCGATGACTAGATGTTTTTCTCTTGCTGATTTTATAATTAGTTCTTTCACTTTGACTTTAGAAGTCTGATTATAATACACTACGGTGAAATCCTTTTTGCACTGTATTTGCCTTGGATTCCTGAACCTCCTACAGAAGTTGTCTATATCTCTTGCTAGACTTGGGATATTTTCATCTATTATTTCCTTAAATAGCTTTTCTAAGACTTTTGATCTTTCTTCACCCTTGGGAATACCAATAATTCATAAGTTCTTAAGTGTCTCAAGGGCTTTGTTCATTTATATTCTTTTACTTTTTCTTTCTTTCTTTTCTTTATTTTTATCTGACTGAATTTCAAAAGACTTGGCTTTAGGTTCTAAAATTCTTTCTTCTGCTTGGTTCAATCTATTTTTGAAACTTTCAAATGTATTTTGTATTTCCTTCAATGAATTTTTCGGTTCCAGAATTTCTGTTTGTTTGTTTTTTCTAAAAAAATATATTTATCTCCTTAGTAAATTTCTCATTCATATCCTGAATTGATTTTCTGAGATCTTTGTATTGGTTGTCATATTTCTCTTGGATTTCATGAAGCTTCATTAAAATCAATATTTTGAATTATTTAGGATTTTTAGGATTTCTTTATTGCTAAGATCTATTGTTGTAGATATATTATGTCCCTTTGAGGGTATCATATTACCTTGATTTTTGATGTTTCCTCTGTCTTTACATTGATCTCTGCACATCTGATATAACAGTCACTTCTTATTTTGGAAATTTCTTTCCTTGGGAAGAAACTTTCCTGAAGATGTGGCTATGATGTTCATTGTCTTTGCTTTTGCGTGCATGCAGTAGTGAATATTCTGTATGATTTTTTTTGGCTGTAAATAGCATCAGTGTTATCTGTGGTTTCCTTGGTGTCTTAGGGTGCAGTTATTGGTGGAGGCTGTGGTGAAGTTGTGCTGGGAACTGAGATGTCAGGTGGGCCCATCTTCAGGTTTCAGTGCTGTTCGTAGTGGGCTTTGTCTAACCTTGTGTGCTGGGACACAGTATGCTGGCACCTGTGTTGGTAGTTCCAGTAAGGCCAATTCTTGGGCCTCTGGATGGCTATCTCAGGTGCCAATTTTAGTAATAGTGTACCTGGCAGATGAATGGGCTTTCAAGCTCCTGGGCATCCAGCTTAGTGTGGGCAATGGCAGTATCAGTGGTAGTGAAATGCTTTCTGATCCCCAAACACTGTGCACTTGTGTTGGCAGTGGTTGCAATGGAGGCTGTGTGGGCCAGCATCCAGGCCATTAGGTGGCACTTGCAGGTAGAAGCCAGCTGAGGTGGTAGCAATAGGGCGTTTATGCCTGACCTCTGTCCCCTGGAAAAAGTGCTCAGGTGTCCCAGGAGGTGCATTGAGTTAGAGAACTTCCAGAACTCTGGATTTCACACTCTGTGTCAGAGGATGGAGGAAAGCTGTGCAGAGCCAAGCCAGGCAAGCTTGCATTCAGTACCCCCAATGGCAAGTGCATGTACCAGCTATGATAAAGGGCAGGAAAATCCTCAGGCCCCTGGAGAATACTTGGTTGAGGGGCAACAACTGCTGCCCTGAAGTCCTGCCACTGGGAGACTGGAGCAGGTCTCAGTGGCCGCAGCCCTGGCTAGTGGGTGAGGTATTTGCCTCCCTCTCACACTCCAGTCCCAGCAGAGTTCCCTCTCTCCTCCCAGCTTTCCTAGCCCACTTGGCTGTGCAGTCAAACTGGGGAGTTTGTACCTAAACTGTAACTCAGCCCCAGGCTGTAGGAGCCCAGCCCATCTCAAGACCAAGCTTCCAAGGCAACTCTTGTCCTGTTCAGGTTTGGGGGAGTTGTCAGCTTTCAGCACTGGCAGCAGCAGCCCATGCCATGCTCACTTCTCAGTCTGGTTTGTGAAAGCGCACTCGCTGCTCACACTCTAGCATCACAAGCAGCAGCCCGAATTTCCCTAATGCCCAGGACTGGCGCTGTTGGTTCCTAGGACCACGCAGTCTGTTAAAAGCTAGAAAGGGTGTGGGACCCAAGGTGTATTGCCTCCCTGAAGCAATTTCTTCCCACAGACTCTGGCTGCTCCTCAAGTGAGAATCGGGCTTGGGAGAGTTAAAAAGTGCTCTCCCATAGCCTGGATTGTACAACTCCCCAGTGGGAAAGTGCACCGAAGGAAGACTTTCACTCACCCTCTCCCATATCAGGGATTCACTCCCAGTTCCCAGCCAATCCCAGCCATGCAGGCTGCCTGTTGTCCTTCTCCTTCCTAGATTTTAGTGTTTCCTGTTACTCTTCTGTTTAATTCTCATGTTCTTTCTTGGATAATGTATACATAGTGTAATCG
This sequence comes from Cheirogaleus medius, assembly GCA_008086735.1. Lineage (NCBI taxonomy): Eukaryota > Metazoa > Chordata > Mammalia > Primates > Cheirogaleidae > Cheirogaleus > Cheirogaleus medius. Next base: position 11,543,513 of record VBSM01001483.1, read on the forward strand.
TCTGCACACTATTTTGGTTCTTCTAAGTGGATGAGGTATGCCTGAAATGCCTCTAGTCAGCTATCTTAAACAAAAAGAGTTAACATTTTAAATTGGAGAGTTCCATCAATATTTAAATAACATATCATGGTCTGCTAGAGACAACATTAATACCTGTGATTTTAAGTGTCTTATTCAAGTACACAAAGATAATCATTCCCAGAGTGGTCCTTGTAACTTGATAAAACAAACAAACAAACAAAAAACTCTGATTCTCAAAGATGAATAGTTCTGAAGCAAAATAAACACTTTCCACTTTCCAATTCTAGAAAAAGTTTCTTATGGGAGTATGTGTTTCTCTATGGTTAGAAACTTAAGAACTGTCAGCTAAAAAAAAAATAGACATAATAATATGTCACCATATTAAAATCAATGTTCAAAAAATAATGCTGATTAAATTCCTCAAGCAAGATAATCTATTTCACGTAAAGTTCTGTTTGTACTTCAAAGAATATTTGTTCTGCAATTGTGTTCAGAGCTCTACACATATAAATTAGATAAAATGTATTAATCATGATGTTCAAATTTCCTATATTCTTTTTGATATATTTTTGCTAGCTTGTTGTGTCATTTATTGTGAAAAGAACATTAAAAATTTCCATACAACTGTGAATTTATGTTTCATCTTTTAATTGCATTAATTTTATCATGTTTTGAAGCAATTTAAGTGCATGAAATTTGGGGCTGTTATGTCTATCTAGTGATTTGACTGTTTTTCGTCATTTTGAAACTTGTCTCCTTTCCTCTAGTAATTGCTTTGCCTTAGATACTACTTTATCTGTATTAATATATATCTCTCTATATATGCTAGCTCTGGATAATCGTTCATGGTATATCTTTTTTAATCCTTTTACTGTAAACTTTTCTGCATCCTTGATATTTTCATGTGACTTTTGTAATTAGCATATAGGTGGGGTATGTTTTGTTCTGTTTTTGTCTTATAAGTGGAACATTTGATCTATTTATATTTATGATATATTTAGGTTTAAATCTATCATTGTATTATTTTTAGCTATTTGTCCCACTTTTACAATGTTCTTTTTTCCTCTCTTTTCTGCCTTCTTTTGGGTATATTGAGTAATTTTAAAATTCTGTTTCTATGCTCTGTTAGCTTGGTAGTTATAGACTTTTTAATAAAACTTTTCCTTTAGCTTTTGTCCTATATAAAATGCATCCTACATTTATCGAAGTATAATATTAATTGGAGCTTTTACCCACTCTTTGGACAATGAAAGGACTTTTGAACATTTTAACTCAATTTATCCTCCTCTTGATTTAAATGCTATTGTTATACTATATTTTAATTTAGCATATATTTTAAACTCCCTAAGATGTTATTATCATTGTTTTAGGAATTTCATAAGCATTAAATGTACCACCTTTAATTATACTTCATTTCTTTATATATAACCCAGATTTCTATCTAGAATCATTTGTCTTTCGCCACATGAATAAATTTTAGTGTTTCTTGAGGTGTACTTCTGCTGGTAACTAATTTTCTCAATTTTTATTTGTCTAAAATTTTGTTATTCATCTTAATTTTTTTTTGAGACAGAGTCTTGCTCTGTCACCTCAGGTAGAGTGCAGTGGCATCATCATAGCTCACTGTAACCTCAAAACTCCTGGGCTCAAGCAATCCTCCTGCCTCAGCCTCCTGGGTATCTGGGACTACAGGTGGGCCATCATGCCTGGTTAAGTTTTTCTATTTTTAGTAGAGACGGAGTCTGACTTTTGCTCAAGCCAGTCTTGAACACCTGAGCTAAAGCATTCCTCTCACCTCAGCCTCCCAGAATGCTAGGATTATAGGTGTGAGCCATCACGCCTGGCCTCTTAATTTTTGAAGGATATTTTGCTGGGTAGACATTCTAAGTTCAGAATATTTTCTTTCAGTATTTTGAAGGTGTCAAAATATATAGACTAGGATGCACACTTTCACCACTCCCATTTATCATGGTACTGGAAGTCCTAGCCAGAGTAATCAAACAAGAGAGAGAAATCAAAAGGCATTCAAATAGGAAAAAAGGAAGTAAAATTGTCCCTCTTTGCAGATGACATAATCTTATATAGAGAAAAACCTAAAGACTCCACCTAAAACACTCTTAGACTGATAAATGAATTCAATTAAGTTGCACGATATAAAATCAACATACTAAAATTATTCCTCATTTCTATATACCCATAATGAACTAGATAAAAAATAAATCAAGAAAACAATCCCATTTACACTAGAATAGCTACCAAAAAAACCTTAGGAATAAATTTAACCAAGAAGGTGAAAGAAACAATCAGCAGAGTGAAGAGACAATCTGTAGAATGGAAGAAAATATTTGCAAACTATCAATCCAACAAGGGCCTAATATCTATAACATAAAAGGAATTCAAACAATTCAATAGCAAAATAAATAAATAAATAAACCCCCCAAAACAAACAACAATAAAAAACCAAAATAATCCCATTAAAAACGGGGGAAAGGATCTGAGTAGACATTTCTCAAAAATGAAAGGCATGCAGATGGCCAACAAGTATATGAAAAAATGCTCAACATCACTAATCATCAGGGAAATGCAAATCCAAACCATAATGAGATATCTTACCCCAATGAGAATGGCTATTATCAAAAAGATAAGGAATACCAAATGTTGGCAATGACATGGAAAAAAGGAAACTCTTCTACACTGTTAGTGGCAATGTAAATTAGTACAGCCACTATGGAAAACGGTACGGAGGTTTCTCACAAAAGTAAAAATAGAACTACTATATGATCCAGCAATACCATTACTAAGTATCCCCAAAAAAGGAAATCACTGCATCACTATGAGAAGTCAGATGTTAATGTGCTTGTTTCACTTTTGAAGATAATTTGTCTTCCTTTTTCAATTATTGTATTTTGGGGATTTCATCTGTTTCCTATAGAGATTCTGATTAATTAAATTCTTTATCAATTTTGGAAGCTTTTCAGCTATTATTTGATCAAATATTGCTTTTGTCCATTCTTTCTCATCTCCTTCTGGAAACTCAACTGTGTATGTTAAACTTTCTCATGGCATTTCTTTGTCTCTGTGCTTTCTTCTGTATTTTACATGCTTTTATATCTCTGTGTTTCACTTTGAATATTTTCTTCTAACTGAACTAACTAAATTTTCAGCTTTGTCTGAACTACAATAGAACCCATCCATTAAGTTTTTTTAAACATTTTGGTTATTATACTTTCCACTTCTAGAAATTTGATTCGGATATTTTTTATATTTTCCAGTTCTTTCCTAAAATTCTCAATAATGTCTTTTATCTCCTTGAATATAGTAAGCATAGTTACTTTAAAGTCTATTTCTGGTAACTCTTCCATCTAGGTCCCTGGTTGGACTGTTTTCATTGTCCTTTGATTTATGATAATATTGTTTTAGTTTGTTGTTTTTTTATTTTTATTTTTTAGGTCATCTCAGCTTCAGAGATAATGTTGTTTTATCTCTTCATGTGCCTGGTTTTGTTTTATTGTGCACTTGATGTACATGAAAAATTATATGTTTAATTTAAGGCCTAAGGTAACATTTTCCTCCTTCAGAAACAATTTACATTTGCTTCTGGAAGTTGACTAGAGGCAGTAGCAATGCCAGATCACCTTAATTCAATTTTAGTGGTTGAAGTGATTTAAAACTGTGCTTCAGTCACTGCAAGATCAAGTTTTGCTGCTTTACTCATAAGGCTACCCAAACTATGATTGTTTACCAGAATCCTCCTCCTTGGCAGGCCATGGAATCTGATTATGTTACCCCTTGGCTCATAAGCAAAAGGCTTAGCATCTTCTCACCCCTAGGTAAAATGCCATGCTCATCCTAGTTTTCATTCTTCTAGGTCTTAGATCCATAATTCTTCCTTACCTTGTTAAAGCTCAACTTCCTTTGAGCAGATGTTTATTATGTATTTTTTAATCTTTCTAATTGTCAGTGAAAGGGATGGTCCTGATTACTTAGTCCACTATTACAGAAGGCTTTAAATATAATTTGAATAGTTTATAAAACGGGTCTAAATGTGTTTTATCAGCTTCTTCTGTGGGAAGCATTTCTCAACAATAGAATCTATTAAGAGTTTGGAGAAATAATTATTAAAAACTCTTGAATGGGAATTTCCTATAGTTATTTAAAACATAAGGCCAGATATAAAATGCTATATTCCTGGAATCCAGACCAAGGATATTATTAAACATTTAAAAAGATTTTTATTTGGAAGTAGTCACAAATTCAATTGTAACACCCTTTCTATTTTATTTTTTCCTTACAATTATATAATATAAAGAATATATTTTTAACTAAACCCCATAAAGATATCCATGAAGCCCCTCCAGTTTATCTCAATGTACCACAAAAATATTATCTTGGATATGGGCCATGGTTTGAAAAAAGTTGGAAAGGACTGACCTATCAACATTTATTTCACATACACTTTTTCTTGTTAGCAGAATTTACTTTTCACTATAAAAGATGAAAACATCAAACATATGTTTTCCCATATGTTTTGCCAAGGGGAGAATCACGTGGCCCAATCTTGGCCAATGAGGCCTGAGGAGAAGATTCCTGGAGACTTGAAAGATTTGCCTTCCTAAGAAGAAATTGACCAACCCAAGGAAACATTCATCTTCTTCATTTTAGCTTTGTTCCTTGTAATACTAGAACTGATGTGATGTGGCCATGTATGACCATGAGGCTAAATGTTGCTGATGTGTTGAGGATAGTGGCATGGGAAGATAGATAGTACAGAGGTACCCTAAAATTCAGCAACTAAACTAATATGGAACATCTCTACTTCTGTATGTCTGGTTATAGAAGTAAATAAATGCTCTTATAATTTCAGCTCATCCTATTCGAGTCTTCTGTTTCTTGCAACCAAAGGATGCTAACTAATAGTAAAGCTTTAGTGGTCTTAAAGCATGGGCCCCAAATTTGACACTTCTCCCACTGAGAGGTGGGTTTTGTGCCCCTTCCCCTTGAGTCTGAGTGGGCTGTGACCGCTTCAAAGATTAAAGTATGGTAGAAGGGATGCTGTTTGATTTGTGAGACTATGTCATAAAAGGTGATATGGTTTCTGCCATGGTGAATGGAACACTTACTCTTGCAGCTTTGAGTTGCAGTGTAAGATGTCTGACTACCTACACCTGCCATGATGGTAAGAATCCAACCCACTTGGTGGGGCCATGTGTTGGTGCTCCAGTTGGCAGTGCTATTTGATTCATCCCAGCCCAGACACCAGACATGTGAATGAACAAGACTTCAGATGATTCTGGCCCCCACCATCAAGATCCCCCCTCATCTCTGAATCTTCCCAGCTAAGGACCCACACATAATGGAGCAGTCACAAGTTATTTCTCTTGTGCTCTGTTCAAATTTCTGACCAACAGAATCCATGAGCATGATCCACTAAAATAAATAAGCTGCTAGATTCTGGGGTAATTTATTATACAGGGATGATAACTGAAACAACATTTCTTCATCTTTCTTTATATTTATCATAAGTTACCACATAACATAAACTTGAATGTGATAGTGTGGCCCTTGTGTTCCGGCAAGTGTTAACAGCTCTTGGTAGTGTTAAACAGCTCTTAAGTGTTAACAGCTCTTGGTAGTGTTAAACAGCTCTTGATGCTGGAAATAACCCGGCGGGATGCGGAGAGTCGGAGAACTGTCTTTATTCCGTCTGCACCCTCAGCCGTCTTCTGTTCTTCTGACCCCCTTCCTCGTTCTCCTCCAGATTTTATACCTTTGGTAGGACTCAAAAAGCGTCCAATCAGCAACAAGCTTTAACATCCAATCAGGAACAAGCTTTAACATCCAATCAGGAACAGGCTTTAACATCCAATCAGGAACAGGCTTTAACATCCAATCAGGAACAAGCTTTAACATCCAATCAGGAACAGGCTTTAACAACCAATCAGGAACAGTGGGATTCAAAAATTACCCAATCAGGATCACGCCAGGACAGGATCAGGCGGCCAAGCACCGAGCACGGGTCCAGACCAGACGAGGCCCCGTCCCGGCAGCGCACACCCGCCCGCCACTGCCTCCAGCCTGCTCCGCACAGCACTGGCCCACGGGGATGCGGAGCGGCGGGGAGG
>VBSM01001483.1:11551204-11568945 GCA_008086735.1 Cheirogaleus medius
CCAGGCTCGACAGCCTGCCGTCCACTGTCCGCCTCTGCTACCCCTCCCTCAGCATGGCCATGGCAATGTTGTCCTTGGCCAACAGTTCTTGTTGCTGAGGGAGAGAGATGCTGCTGGTGCCAGGCTCGTCAGCCTGCCGTTCACTGTCCGCCTCTGCTACCCCTCCCTCAGCTAGGCCTTGGCAAAATTGCCCTTGGCCAACAGCTCTTGACGCTGAAGGGAAGAGAAGCCATCCGCCGTCCGCTGTCCGCCCTGATTTGATGGCTTCAAGGTGCCAGCGCGGTCGGTTTCCCGGTCAGAGAACCAGAGAACCAAAATGTTCTGGCAAGTGTTAACAGCTCTTTGTCTTAAGTGTTAACAGCTCTTGGTAGTGTTAAACAGCTCTTTAGTGTTAACAGCTCTTGGTAGTGTTAAACAGCTCTTGATGCTGGAAATAACCGGGCTGGAAGCGGAGAGTCGGAGAACTGTCTGTATTCCGTCTGCACCCTCAGCTGTCTTCTGTTCTTCTGACCCCCTTCCCCCGTCTCCTCCAGCTTTTATAGCTTTGGTAGGACTCAAAAAGCGTCCAATCAACAACAAGCTTTAACATCCAATCAGGAATAAGTTTTAACATCCAATCAGGAACAGGCTTTAACAACCAATCAGGAACAAGCTTTAATATCCAATCAGGAACAAGTTTAACATCCAATCAGGAACAGGCTTTAACATCCAATCAGGAACAGTGGGATTCAAAAATTACCCAATCAGGATCACGCCAGAAGGACAGGAGGAGGCCGCTGAGCACTGGTCTGGACCAGAGGAGGCCAGGTTCCAGCAGCGCACACCCGCCTGCTGCTGCCTCCAGCCTGCTCGGCACAGCACAGTCCCATGGAGTTGCGGAGCAGTGGGGAGGCAGCGAGCGGCCGCGTCCCAGCGCCTGACGGTTTTCTCCCATCACTTGCAGCTTTAAGTTTAGTTAACTTAAGGTTTTAACCCACCTAGACATAGAAACAATTCTTTAGCGAAGTAAGATTAGTTTTCACAAAGACACTACTAATCCTCCTCATAAATAGAATGTTGGAATTGCTCATGGAATAATGACTTTGGTAAAAAAAAAATCTTCAACTAGGATATGCTTTCTTTATGAATTATAATCACAACTTTTCTGCAGTAACGTTACATAACTCACAATTTAGAACAACCAATAACAAACATCATATTAATATTATCAAGTAAACAGCCCTATTTGTTTCTGTCTAAGATCACAAAATGGGAGCAGGGAATGGAAGGGTCTGAGGTTCAGAAGTCCAGAGGTCCATTAACACCTATGTTCCCTGTACATGTTACCTCACCTCCCTCAGCTCCAATTTTACTTGTAAAATAAGAGAGCTGGGTTAGAATACTAATGAACCTTCCAAATTTGATATTAGGGAGCAAAACAGAAAAGTAGTATGGTAGGATGAATAACACCCTCCCCCAAAAGTGCCCACATCTGAATCCTCAGAACCTGTGAATATGTTACCTTCCCTAGCAAAAGGAACTTTGCAGATGTGATTAAGGATCTTGAGAGAGAGACAGGAGGATGAGAGTCATACAGAGGAGACATGAGGATAGAAGCAGAGTTCAGAGAGGAGAGAAGACACTGCTGGCTTTGAAGCTGGAGGAAGCAGTCATGAACCAAGGAATGCAGGGAGGCATCAAGGAAACGGATTTTCCCCTAGAGCTTCCAGAAGGGATCCAGCCCTATGGACCCATTTTAGACTTCTGACCTTCAGAACTGTAAAAGAATAACTCTGTGCTGCTTGAAGCCACTAAATCTGTGGTAATGTGTTACAACAGCAATAGGACACTCATACAGCGATTGAAATCTTAGGTTCTGCTATCACACTACTTGAGTTCAAATCCATCTTACTGGATATATGATCTCGGGAAAGTTACTTAGATTCTCTGTACCTCAGTTTCATCTTGAAAAATAGGGATGATAGAAGAACCGAACCTTCTGGATTACTGTGGGGTTTTGAGGAAATCCTTAGGATTATTTGGAATTTAGTAATTTTTAAATAAATGTAGCCAGTGTTCTCTTGTTGAGATTTATAATTTATTTGTTCCTTCTCATAAGTCGTATATTTCTTCCTACATAGTCATAGAGGAAGAAGGATGAAGGAGCATCTACTTTAGGAGTTGTGTATACAACATCTCATTTGGTCCTTACAACCAATTGTGAAATGGATATGATTATAAGTTTTCATATGACAAAACTGAAACTGTGGGAGGTGAATTTTTCCAAGTATCATAGCTAGTAAGTGTACAAATAAAAGTGGCTTGTTCCTATTGCATTAACTACACTTATTGCTGGATGATGATGAATAAACAAATATGTACAAATAACCACAGCAATATGCACTCAACTATTAGTGTGGAGTCTAGACCCACCGACACTAGGTCACCCTATCTGATCCACATTGGCACGATTCCCAGCTCTTTAACATTCCTCCTTTGTTTTCAGAAAGGTTGGAAGAAGCAAGGAAGAAGTGCCTGGCCTACAGTGACGTCAGGCGTCGCCCAGGGCCCGCCTCTCGTTGCCAGGAAGGTGACGCAAGGCACTGCGACATAAAGGCGGGGACTACTTGTGGAAAGGCCCCAGGCCATAAACGGGGGCGGGGCCTCCCTGGAGACCAGTGCGCGGCCACGGAGTTAGACACCCGCGTCGCTCCGCCCCCGGGCAGAGCCGGCGCCGCCATGGAGGAGTACCATCGCCACTGCGACGAGGTACCGCCCCTCGATGGCCTAGGAGCGCCCCCCCGCCCCCGCCTGCCTTGGCGCAGGGTCTCAGCTGGGTGATGTCCCTGTGGGGGCCGGCCCATAGAGTTGGGGTACTACATCCTCCTAGCCTAGGTCCTTTCCGCGGGGCTGCAAATCCGCCCCGCGCGTCTCGGTCCCCGCACCCGGACGTCCTGAGGATGGTCTGAAAGTCTGGGTGGTAGGGGTGGACAGGAGAGCGTGAATCAGGCGGTTGGGTAGGGGCCGGGTTGGGCGGGGACGAGGCCTGAGTTGGGGTGCCCGAGGTGTCGGGGGATGACAGGCACCGCTTGTCTGCAGGGCGGGCCTCAAAACCAGTCTTCACTCTGCTTCCTCCGCCCCTTGGCGTCTCCAGAGCAGGTGCCGCCCAGCTCGCTGCTCAGGACCTTGGTGACATTGCCACTCTCGCTCCCGCGAGCTCTCGCCTGGGTGGGCTAAAAGGAAGTGTGGATTATGAGCCCTTGCTTACTGACTCACGCTTCCCTGATCCCTACCAGAATCCCATGATGTCAGTTGTCCTGTTACTGATGGGGACTCTGACTTTTCATGACGGCTAAGCGACTTGCCCCAAGTTAAAACTTACAGGAATGACAGATGCCCAGTTTGAACCCAGGCCTCTGACTACAGGGCTACACTTCTTACTTCACTTTAACCACGAGGAGAATGAGGCCTGTTGGATCCCAGCATAACTTGTGACAGCTTGTAAGAACAGAACAAAGACATTTCCTATACAGTGGTGGCCACTGGTGAATGATGCAGGAAAATAAAAGTAGGCACATGGTAGATGTGCAGCATAAGATGGTGAATTATTTAGTTCCCAGAAGGGGTTCTGGTCCAGTGGGACAGTTTAGGATTTGGGCTTCTGCAGAAACTAAAATCAAATTTAAATGAATTAATTCTGTGATATAGGGAGTGTAGGTACTTACAAATCAATGATAAAGTGTTCTAATTTTAGAAATAAGGATTTGAGGCATAAGAAATTCCATGACTGGCTCCCTCTCAGGCATATCCCCCAACAAGTGCTCCTCACCTGACTCCTAAGAGGGCTCTTTCCTGCAGTTCTTCCTAAATACATATATTTACGAAGAAAAGAACTAAAAGTATGTATGTTGCCATGGCCACCCGGTGCATCCAGATTATTAGGTGACTTTCCAAATTGAAGTGAAATGGGCAGTATCTCATTCATAGGCCAATTTTGAAAGTAGATAAGGACCCAGTTTTAAGGTAAAATGATAACTTGTAATAGGGTCCTCCTATCTAGCTATAATTTTGTATCTTTTAGCAAATCTCCGCTTAGTCATCTCTTCCTCCTCCTCTTCCCAGCCTCTAGTATTCTCTGTTTTACTTTTTGCTTCCATGAGATCAACTTGTTCGAAGTAAATTTAAGTTGTGTAGTGGTTTTCACAAAAATACTGATGTCATGAAGCACCTAAAAACATTTCCATGGCAACATATCATGTATTACCTGAAGTGTCTTGGTTTAGATTTCAGTCCTATCATATAACCTAGTTCTGTACTCTAGGACACTTCAATGTCATTGATAGTTACTGTTAATTTAGGATTCTAACAAGCTACTCCAAAGAAAAGACTAAGTTGTCAAACCAATTTATAGTATTAAAGTGATATTAATTTTGAATGATCGGGTATTTTTATAAGCTTTGATTTTAAAAAGCCACATTTTTGCCTAGCATAATTTAAAAACAAAATTGAAAATAATCTATTAAGCATTCTTTTCTTACAGACCACTTTATTCTTCCACTTATCTAAAACCATTTCCTACATACTGATAACACATATATCTTTATGGCAACTTCCTGTTTGTTTCCTGAGCTTTACAATATAATGATTCTTAATGTACGATGTCCATCAGAATTGCCAGTATAAAGCACTTTTTTAAAAGATGTAGTTGCTCAGGCTTTGCACCAAACCTAATGAATCAGAATCTCCAGGAGGTAGGTAGGGAACGTATTCTGTATTGTTACATGTTTGGGGTAGGATTGGCAGCCTTGATAGACCTAGTGCCTCTTATCACTATGGTCTCCTATCACTAACACCTGTCTAAGCCAGCCTAGGATATTCTGTGTAGTGTCATATCTACAAATAAAGGGAAATCTGTGTTGAAAACAGCTTTACCTTTTGTTTTCCCTTTAGGTTGGCTTCAATGCTGAGGAAGCTCACAATATTGTCAAAGAAGTAAGTGATATATTTTATCGAGAAACTTGCCGCATTGATGGAAATTAAAAAAAAAAACTGTTTTGACTTTTAGTACAAAGTTAGCAACCATAGTGTTAAAACAAGAAGACTTTAAATATGTATCCACTAACTCTTTATAAGGATGTTTCTGTGTTTTGTTGTGTGCTGTCAGGCATCTTGGGGCTTACTCTGAAAGAGATGCTTAAGGACTTTCTTAGTCTGGAAAACTGGTTTGCTGTTTTCTAAAATTGATTCTTTTGAATAAAAGAACTTTGATCCCAATAGGCCAAACATTATTTTAAATGTTAATGCTATAAAAGTATGTGTTTATGTGTGTATCTACATATATACACTTTTTATAATGTAAAGTGTATGTGTAACATATATGCATATTATGTCAAAAAGATGAAAGACCCTAGATATGTCTACCTTTAGACATTGTATGTTATTTTTGCCCAATATAATTGGAAAAATAATCACTTGACATCTTTTAAACACCGATACGATAGTAAATCAAAATCTTAAGCAAAATATTTGAAACATGAAATCTGGTCCTCCTGTTAGGAAAATAGAAAAGAAGTTCTCTTTGGAAATTAATTCTGGCAGAGAAACTTTCATTATTCTAGTGATATCACATGCAAACTACTGTGGGTAAAGTATTTATGAACAATTTAATAATCCTGAGTCATCTTTAACTTTGCCAAATCCCAGAAAAAGACTGAGCTGGCTCAGAAGGCAGGCTTGTATTGAGAGTATGGCTGCTGGGGCTTATGTCTTAGCAGGCCTTGGTTGCATTTAATCTGAGCTGGATCAGCTCCACCCTCTGGTCATTGTCCACGTCATCATTGCATCCTGAGACAGTACCTCACCTATCTGAATGCTCTGGGGCACCAGCTCACCCAGAGCTCACCCAGGCCTCACCCAGGGCTGGCCTTGTACAACTAGGATTAATTCGAGGTCTGAGGGGGCTAGGCAGGCACCTTGAAAAAACATGTCAGATTTTAATACTTCAGAATCATGTATTATATACATCTATGTACCCCAGGCATAGTTAATTATTAAAAATGGAATGCAAATGTTTTTAATACCTGGACAATGTAAAAACACAAACAAGAGAAACTGGGAGGTAGAAGAAGCAATGGAAGCAATGAGAAGGGCAGAGTGATAACAATCTCATTTTTCAAAATAGAAAGTCAAGAGAAACTGTCCTTGGTTGATGAAGCATGACAGAAAGGATGCTAGGGTCTTTGGGGGTCCCTTTAAATAGTGCCTTCTTCCTTACCGAAGTTCTGAACCAAATGAAAAGACAAGTCACTAGAAAGAGAACAAAATACCACCTTTACTAATGATAAAAAGTAAGTTGGCAATTATATCTTGTTTTGTGAACTCCCACTCAGTTCTCAGTTTAGACCTTGGAAAAGGCATCCAAAGGAAAGTTTGAGTCAGCAGAGAGAAACACCCAGGCTGGTGCCTTTCACTGGTTTGGGTGGAGAGGGAAGAAGAAACCAAAACCCAAGTCCAAGACATTTGGAAAATTGGCTCTCCCAAATGAGAATGTTGTAACAGTGGTGTCAACTACCAACCAGGTAACTCACTCCACCTCCATGGGGAGGAATAACCGGTGGGACAAGAGGCCAGGAATGTTAGGAAGAAATCCTCTGTGTGGAAGGAAACGTTAGGAGTGGAAAAGAAACATGTTCCTAACAGTGTAAATAAAATGATAAATTAAAATAGTGAATTCATTATTTTGACAGAAGTCGTGATAGGAAGGTGGCAGGTGGTCTGAGGGAACCAAATCTTCATCTGTCATAGCAGGAGTTCTATAGATGTCTATAATTTGTAATTCAAGAAATAGTGATATAAACATTTTTTTGAGATGCGTAAGTAACCCTGAGAAGAAATAAGCACAAACAATTGTACACTGAAGGATTTCCCCTGGGAAATGGGGCTGGGATGTGAAAGGAAAGAGTAGGGAGGGGACTTTTGCTTTTCATGGTAAGTTCTTCTGTTTGGATTTTTAAAACCATGTGCTTGTGTTACTTTGATGTGAAATTAAAAGAGCCATGCTTCTTAAACTGGGATGTACACAGCTGGCAGTGGCTAGGTGTGCTAGAAGCCACTGTATGCCTTTTAAAGCATCAATTTTACTTGAATATTTGCAAGAAGGAGTTAAGTAATATAAGTAATTTAACTGAAAACATTTTTAATAAAAAACTCTGATATATTATGTAGTCAAAAGCAAGCGTCTCTTGAATTTTTATATATGAGACTTCAGAGATACATCAGGTTTGCTACGTGTTACTTGCAGCTACATATCTGTCCTCTTCCCTTCTCCTTTCTTCCTATGAGCCAACTCTCTTCTGTCATCAAAACATTTCCACTGAGGCATTGGAAAGACTTGAGTATGAGTGATATTTTAAAATATTTCAGTACTTCCTAGATAATTATATAATTTTAGCAATTATTTCTGTTTTCCTTATCTCTTACTGATCTTATTTTCTTTCCTTTGATTCTTTGCTCTGAGCCCCTATGCTAATATAATATTTTTCCTGCTGAACTCTTAGAGCCACTCATTTATCAATAATATGCATACATTTTATTTAATGTTAATGATAGAATTTGTCTCCCAAAAAATCCTCAAAGAAACAATGAGTTAAAAATGAAATTAACTTGAAACTTAGTCTAAAGTATATTTGATTTAGGATGCCTAGATAGTATATCAAATCCAGTATTGCTTCAACAACATACATTTATGGAGTACCTGCTTTATGATCAGGTCCTGAGTTTGGCCCTGAGAATACAGAGCTGTTTAAGGACTTCACTCTCTAGTGGGCCTCTGGGTTAATGGTAATTAATTAGGCTAAATGTTAATTAATAGTAATTAGCAGGGCTATTTACAGTGGCACTCATACCCCATGGTGTTTTCTGCTGTTTAGAGCAGAACTTGGAGTGATCCTATTAAATAACCTGAAAGAAAAGTGAGTGCTCTTACTTTCTCATTAAGGAAAGGTGATCTCTGGAGAGGAAGAGATTTGTCCAAAGGTCATCAGCTTAGTAATGGTAAAACCAAAATTAAAATCCTATTCTCCTGACCCTTAGGCCACTGCCCCTCTTATACTGTCATCTTATTGAACTTTCTAAGAGAATAATATGAGCCACACTACTTTCATCAGCCTCTCTAAATTATTTAATTTCTCTTTTTTATATTTTATCATTAGTGAATATTTTATACTATCTAGCTTAAGATTCCATATTAGTGTCTTTATAAATCTTGACTATAGTCTAACTGTAGTAAATGAAAGCTGTATATGTGTATGTGTGTGTGTTATTAAGCTAGATTCTAAAAATGAATTGAATGAGTGCTTTATTATTCAGGCTCTGTCACTAGAATATAAAATAATAGCAGTGATAATGATAATAATAATAATAGTTAACATTATTTATGTGCTTACTCTGTGCTAGTCACTGCGTTTGAGCACTTGGAGATTCATTATCTCATTTCATCCCCATGACAACCTGATAATATGATGCTGTTATCTCTAAGGGTTAGGAAAATAGGGATTTGAAGGGGTTTAGTCACCTGCTAAAGGTCATGCAGTGAGTAGGTGGCAGAGCAGGCCTTAAAACCTAGGGTTGTGATACTAAAGTCACTGCTCTTAATCAGGTGTCGGAAGCGGATGCAAGTAAGCACTATAAGAAATTTGACTTTCTTTTTCCAGAGCATCTTTACTTTCTGCAGAAGGTGTGCTAGTTGTATTATAGCTAAACAATTACATGGCATGTATAAGAATTATTATGCACCCTGTGTTTCTAGCATCTGAGCCTTAGTTCAAATCCAAGCTGTTTCAAAGCCACTCTTTAACCAATTGATATCACCTTCTTTTGTTCCCCCCCATCATAATCCTTTTATGACATAACTTATCACCCATGATTAGTCTTCCTTGTGTTTATAGATATTAGAATTCTTTTATCAGCTTATCTGCTAGATTGTTAAGTTCTTTACAAAGAAGCCATGGCATAGTTATCTTTATATGGCCCATAGTATCTGGCAGAGTGAGAGATAATGCCTGCGGAAACTCTTTGAAAACTCTTAAGCAATTAGAGACAGTGCATAATCAATATTTACCAGCTGTATATTTTCTAAGATGCCTTATTGAGTTGTAAATGTGTTTTATATTTTGAATAAAATTTTACTGCAATTTGTGTAAAGCTTGTTTTTTTGTTGGATAACTCACTGTCCTCTGCCTTTTTAGTGTGTAGATGGGGTCTTAGGTGGTGAAGATTATAATCACAACAACATCAACCAGTGGACCGCAAGCATAGTGGAACAATCTTTAACCCATTTGGTTAAGCTGGGGAAAGCTTACAAATATATTGGTAAGTATCAGTGTCTTTCCTCACTAGTTTACTCGCCTTTATTTTTGTGATTTTCTCTGAATTTTGAGAATGTATATGATGATAGACATTTAGGTTGGGTACTATTAATAATAGGGTATGAAGGACTTCTTATTCATTGAATGATAATATATAATAATACCTAAAAGATGAAAATCTTTCACTACTCAAAAGCAGATTGAGCCACTTGTCTTTGGTAGCATCATCCTTTGAGTGTACATCAGTTCTCTCTCTCTTCCCACTTGAGACCCCCTTAGTCTGACTGTCTTTCAGTAGTCCTACGCCTCTTTACCTGTAAGACCATGAAATTCTACACAGTAACTGTGGAATATTTTCTGCATTTCTGTGTCTGAATTCTGCCCATGGTTCAAAGCATACAATTTGACCAAGATTTTTCCTGCAATACAATCACCAATGGTTATGGCAGTGGTCAACAAACTGACTGGATACAATGGGCTCAAAATGGCAGATAAGCGAGATGAGAGACTTTTTTTTTCAATCCATTTGCTGAATGCTTTGTTTTCCATTATTATTTTTTCACAGCTTTTAGATCTCTAAACTTAAACACTTTGACCTTGGCTCTCTTTCTCTTTGTAAGTGCCCTCATTCTATGACTTTATTTGTAGTGACCTGTGCAGTGGTCCAGAAGAGTGCATATGGCTTTCACACAGCCAGTTCATGCTTTTGGGACACTACAGCTGATGGTAAGAGACTTTAATCTGATTCACACAAAATCTAACTTTTAGCGAGGTTACACAGTATACTTTTTATCAAATGCTTGTTTAGCTCTAATTAAATTCTGAAAAGACTTTATCAAGAGAATTGCTTTGTATCTAGTAACAAGTATGCTCTCAGGCCAGTGTGAAATATAGAGATTTAATAGGTTGAAGGAAATAAGATGTTAAAACCTTCAAAAATGTGTACATATGCCCTGACAATTTTAATGTTTTGCTGGTATTTCAAAGTCTTTTTTTTGCTGTGTTTTCAGGAACCTGTACCGTAAGATGGGAAAACCGGACCATGAACTGCGTTGTCAATGTTTTTGCCGTTGCCATTGTTCTGTAACTGACTAAAAACATTGGGCTAAAGCCATTAAATTAAAAATTTGTCAGTGTATCCTTTCGAAAAAGAGTAATAGTTACTTATTAATGTGCTAGGTGACAAGTGTGCAATATGCTTCAAAGCTATCAACAAAAACTGAATATTATAAACAAGTGATCTCATAGTAAGTTGGCAGATTATCTCATATTCTATACAGCATCATTTAAATAGGAAAAATTGAATGTTAGCAAAAATAAATGCAGCAATTTGGCACAAAATGAAATACAATCATATTAATATTTATACCAGCTTTTCACTAACATTATGTACCTAAGGCTATGGGGAAATCCATTCAGACAATAAAATTCTCTTTCAGGTAGAGAAGTTACTAGGGATAAATATATGAATGAAAAAGCTACAGGGATAAATATGGAGAGAATGATAAGAATTAGCTAATACCTTTTAGGGTTTTTTTATTTCTTTCCCTCACTCACCTAATATTTAATGGAAAGTAACATTGTTCCTTTATTTTCTATCAACTAGTAGTACAGTAGCAACCATGGTTAACTTGTTCACTTTTTCTGAGAATTGGTAAATTGATTTTGTTATTTCAAATTGTTGGATTTATACTTGAGGATGAATTAAATCTGGTAACCCAAATTTCCTAGTTAAACAAAATTAGTTACAGTGTATGATGAACACTATGTGACTCAAACAGCTGCCTTACAATTCACTCATGCCATGTGGAACAAACATTTATTGAATGCCTATTATAAGCACATTTATCTACTAAGCATTACAGTTACCAATGTGCTGTTCAAATGCTAAGTTCCTTTTAGCAACTGTTCAGTTGAAAAACTAACAATTATATTTGGGGGAAGAAAAAAAGGCTTGTTTTACAAAGTTGGAAAAAAGCAAATCTGGCTATATATGTAAAAGTAAGCAAAATGAAAAGCACTTACTGCTGACAGAATTATTGATATAATTTTAAGAGTTGCTCCTAGCAAGTTTAAAAATGCATAAAATATGCAACTCTTAGTTAAAGGCCTTATTACCATTCTTAAGTATACAAGTAGTAAATTTTATCATTGCTTTAGTTACAACCATCTGTAAATAATTTTAAATAATTTTGTGGGGTTTAAGTTGAGTGGAACAAAGTATAGATTAAAAGTATACAATCATTAGTAGGTTATCTAATATCTCAGGGTTTGTGAAATGTAATTAAATTTATTAAGAAAATAAAAGATGAAAAATTAGGGTACACAGCTGGCCACCAAATGCGAAGTCAATCTGCTATTTAACCTTGAAAACAAAATCAATTTTGCATATTACCACTAACACTAATACATATAGAGAGTGGAATCATAATTCATTGAATTTGGGGGGAGAAAAAAGCTTAGTATTAGTATTGACAGTATTAAGGGAGTATTCTTGTAGGAATACTGTATGCATGTTTGATATTTGCTGAATAATGATAATCATTCAGTGTTTAAGAAGAATCTTAAAGGATAAAGTTTACTGAGGTGATCTACATTTTTGGCACATCAAAAATTCATTACCTTTATGTTACTTTATGCTGCTGGCTTTTGTGCCCTTAAAGGTTATAATAGTGACCAAAATATCTGTGCAGTAAAACTTATTTTTTATTATTGTTGTTGAAGCCTGATTTTAAAAAAAGATAATCAAATCATACCTCGTGAACTTGCTATCTGCTCTGTTTCTAGTTAAAATATAATAAATATTATCTTCCTGTGCTGTACTCTTGCTTCTGACTGATCATTCAATAGTTAAAGAAATGGCATTCTGCTTACTCTTAGAAATTCTAAATAGGTGGAATGGGGAAGAGAAATGAATATGGGACCACATAGATATATTGTACAGAATAAATACCATTAAAATAGCAACCCAAATCCAGTATTCACCATTACAACATAATTAATAGCTTCTATTTTATGCCTTTTATGATTTTAACATAAAATTTTATTTTAAAATAACACAAAATTTTATTTTAAGAAGTCAGTGTAAAATTATATTCTGTAACTATTTATTAGCTTTTAATGATTATTTTTGGCAAGGAAATTTGTCCTATTTGTCAACTTGCAATTGAGTTGTTGCTGTTATTTTTTTTTAATGAAGGACTTTAAGCGTGTAAAATTAGAGTATTCAAATGTAAGTACTAACTCAGATTTTTGTAAAGTTGTAATTTTATGTTTGTAAAATGCCAGTATGCTGCCTAAATGGTGGCAACATCTCATTACACTTTCTCTAGTAAAATGTATTTTTCTGTCCTTCTTTCCAAGTAGGGTGTTAACTAATTATGAGTCACTGAATGTATTTTCACCACCTACATTCATCATCACATTTTAAAATTAATCCTAGGATGTTTAGGATTATTTTTCAAAGTTTGAGTAAAAATAGTTATCTATTCTTGATAACAGTTTTTTAAAAGTGGAAGAAAAATCTGTGACTTTTTATGGCAAAGGAAGTCTTTGTTATTACAGCAGATACCAAAGCAAAGTTTGGGAGATGAATTGAAAACGAATTGCTAGGATCTACCCAAGGGGAATTTGTTTTATAATCCAGAAGGTGGGGCTATATTTGTGACCAAAGAGGATTATAGGTTCAATGTTGAGTAATTCTGTAAAGTTGACCTTTGCATATTAATGAAATTTTTTATAAAAGGATCTTAAACATTCATCTCTTACAAGATTTAGATGACCATCAACAATATGCATTAACCTCAGTAGTTCAGGAGGTTCTAGCCTGTAATTCTCACTGTGGTCCCGCTGAATGTCACTCTGCATCATTCTCAGATATGTAGGATGTATCTACAATTCAGTTCTAGATAGAAATGGCCCCAATTGCTTTATGAAGAGTGTCTTTTCCCAAAATTATTTCTGAGGGTCTCAGGGTTAAAGCTGGGACTTTGTACAGACACTTGCAGGACCACTGGTATGGTATGTACTGTGTTTCCCCCAAAATAAGACAGGGTCTTATATTCATTTTTCCTTAAGAAGACACCCTAGGGCTTATTTTCAGGGGATGTGTTATTTTCCCCTCAAAGCCTCAGCTTGCAGCACGCACAGAATGGCTGGGACCTGATAAGGGGAGCCGACCTTGTTGGTGGGGCTGCCCGCTGCGTAGCCATGCCCATTACTAGGTCTTATTTTCGGGATAGGGCTTATATTGCGCAAATGCTTAGAAATCCTGCTAAGGCTTATTTTATGGGTAGGTCTTATTTTCGGGGAAACACAGTATCTTCCCTATAGGAGACAAAACATGGGCAACCACCCTTCACAGCTCCCGCTAAACAGGTCACGGAATTTGGTGCCTGGGCTTATCCAATAATAAATATTCAACTTACTTTATGGTAAAATGCATACCTTCTTATTTGATTGAATGCCTCGTATTTTTAGATACATTTTCATGGGTGCCATTGTCTTAGTCTGTTTGGGCTACTATAACAAAATGCCATAAACTGGGTGGCTTATTATAGTAATTGATTTCTCATAGTTCTGGAGGTTGGGAAGTCCAAGATCAAGGTGCTGACAGATTTCCTGTTTGGTAATAGCCCATTTCCTGGTTCATAAATGGCTCCTTGTAGCTGTGTCCTAGCATGGTGGAAGGGACAAGACAGCTCTCTAGGGTCTCTTTTATAAGGGCATTAATCCTATTCATGAGGGCTCCATCCTCATGATCCAATCACTTTCCAAAGGCCCCACTTCACAATACCATCACATTGGTGATTACGTTTCAACGTAAGAATTTGAGTGGTTTGCAAACATTCAGACCATAGCAGACAGCTTCTAACTTGAGATATTTCAATCTAATTTTCCCAGGTCAGAGTTTTACATGACGCTGTACTATTACTTAATGGAAGTTCTGTCAATTTATGTTAATCCCCTATAATGCCTTATGAAGAAAATATCCATGAAAATTATTAGATTGTGGCATGTAGTGACCTTTCCATAACCTTTAATTTTGTAGGCTAGGAATTTGATGTGGGTTACGTTGCATGAGCTAACATAGACGTTTGCAGTTAATGCTCATGCAGAATACCATCAAAAACGATTAGGATTGGAGTAATGGATTCTTTTTTTTAATTTATGTTTTTATTTCAGCATATTATGGAGGTACAAATATTACAGTTATGTATATTGCCCACGCTCCCCTCCCCCCTTGAGGCAGAGCCTCAAGCATGACCATCCCCCAAACGTTGCACATCTCACTCATTATGTTTGTATATACTCATCCCCTCCTCCCCCTCCCACCCGCCCAACACCCGACAAATGTTATTCTTAATAATAATTAAATCAAACAAAGCAAACTTTTTCTATAAAGGGCCAGACAGTAAAGATTTGAGGCTTTGTAGGCCTTTGCAACTACTCAGGTGTGCTGTTGTAATGTGAAAGCAGCTGTAGACAAGTAAATGGATGGACATGACTATGTTCCAATAATACTTTATTTCCAAAAACAAGTGGCAGTCTAGTCAGAGTTTACCAACCCCTACATTAGAGTAAGAAATGTTGTCTAGCTACTTAAAAAATTATACCTTAATAATCTTTTTTTTACTATTATAAATAATGCAACACAAAGCACTTTTATGTATTATGATTTTATCATCTTGGACCCAGAGGGACCTTATCAGTAAACCAAACCTGGGCTCTCTTTATTATAAGAAAGAAAGGCTATAAATCAACTTTTCCAAAATTAGATTGTTTCTTTTTGATATATATCACCTAACTTTTCACTAGTTTACAGATAATTTTACATCTTCTTGGAATTCATTTTATGACCATACATTTTTTTGAAGAATATTATTATAAAAATTTCAACATTTTGTGAGTGTTTTATTTATTTTTGCTTATTTTTGTGGTTAGGATGGGCATTTAGTTTACCTAGAAAATTTTATGTACATACTAGGAATGGCATTCATGGCCCATTCAATACCTCCTGTTAGCAGAAATTGCATGGCCCACAGATCAAATAACACTTCCCCCCAGTTTGGGGAAATAGATACTCTTTACACAGGAGTGGCAACATATTGCATTAGGCATGAACATCTGACCCAATGATACTTCAGCCATAGGCTTATTTTAAACCCATAAGGTGGCTTGCACATTAAGCCAACCAAACTAATATCTCCTGAATTTTAGATTGGAGAATAAGGAAAGCATTAGTTAACAGGAGGAGAAGGCAGCAGATAAATAGAGAAGCAGAAACACTTGGGTCTGCTAAAGAATTGGCTTGAGTTTTCTTAATGGCAGAGCTGTCACCACAGTTGTCCATTTGTCTCTCTACCACCCTCTAATGCAGGGAGGGACTATCCAAGCTCCAGTATCAGTAACACCAGCAACAGTATTGACAATGGCATCAGAAGCAATTATGGCAGAAAGCATGGTGTACAGGCAGGAAGCAAGTTGTTGGGAATAGTCTACTCCAGTAGATGGCTTAGGGTTGCTGGCATCTGGTGATATTAAAAAACAGACCAGCAATCTGGATACCAACGTTCATACAACTTTGTTAGTAATAGAAAAAATCTAGAAACCACTAAGATGTCCTTCAATGGGTGAATGTTTTAACAAACTGTGGTACATACATAGGTTATTACTCAAAATAAAACAACAAACTATTGATACACACAACTAGCATGAATATCCAGGGAATTATGCTGAGTAAAAAAACCAATCCTAGAATACATACTTTACGATTCCATCTATATATTAATAACATTTTTAAAAAAATATATAGAACATATTAGTGGTTACCAAAGGATAGAGATGGTGTGTGCGGGGGGGGGGCAGAGAAATTGGAGAAATTGAAGAAATCTGAATAAGAGTGGTGGATTTTAAGAATGTCAATATCCTGGTTGTGATATTGTACTCCAGTTTTGCAAAATGTTACCACTAAGTAAACTGGGAAAAGGATACAGGGATCTCTATTATTTCTTACAATTGCATACAAATATATAATTATATCAATACAAATTTCACTTAAAAAGTGAAGATGCAATAAAGGCAATTTCATATTAAAAAACATTTTAAAAGCAGATCAACTTTTGTTTGGTTTTATTATTATCTTTAAATCCCCTCCATGTATGCACCCTCTTTCTGCTTGCACCCACGGAGGACCACTTCCACTACTCTCCTTGATACAACACTGGGTAGAAATATAATAAAGAGAAAAAGTGAGATAGCAGAACAGCCAAGCCTATTGCAAAGGTAAAAAAAATGTGCCAACAGAAGCAGGTAGGTAATGTACATGGTGTCAGAAATGTTAGATGTCAGCTGTCAGAATTAAGCTTTATTGTTTCTGAGCTCTGATGTCAGTATGCAATAGTTTACTATGTTTGTATAATGTTGGAAATTATGTTTTAAGTCTGTAATTTAACCACTTCGATACGGCGCTCACCGGCCGCGAAACCTTGCCCATAGCCGGCACTCATAGTCCGCACGGTAGTTTGTGCTGTGCATTGACGACGAATCCGTTTTGCTCTTGTGTGATGAGGAAAGCTTTAAAGCACTGAAAGCTTGTTTTACTTTACAGGCAGCTTTACTTGTAATGTAAATCAGAATAGGTAACATATACATATATGTTTTCATTACGTTATTTTTAAATGTTCACAATTTTATTTTGATAAATGAAAAATTAGAAAAGTCATATCACGGCTGTCGGCTAATGTCGCTGTGCGCGTTCATCTGTGGCTGTCAACTATAATCGATGCTGGTACCGAAGTGGTTAAAAACCAATGGAAAATGGAAATATTTTATTTTTAGTTTTGCCCTCTGTAATATTTTACTGCTTTCATGTGCATCTAACAACATTTCTCTTCAGGCCCAACCTGTCAATGTCAAGGTATTTTATTTCTCTTTGTGATGTGCAGTAAAGAATTTAGCTTAGATTTCTTTAACTGGGAGCAGTATATAGTTCTATTCAGTTATTGGTTTTGTCTTGAAGAAACAGTTGTTCACAAATGTAAGTACTTCCAAACATGCATAAACGTTTTGCAAAATAGCCTAGCGTAACTGTTCCAGAGGTCTATTTTTTACTGAGTCTTTAAAAATTGTTTTATAAGAGTTCTTTATAACTCTGGATTTTAATTCTTTGTCTATATGTCTACAACATACAAAATATATGTTGTAAATATATTTTCCAATTCTTTTCTCTTTTAAATGTTTTGTGTCTTGTTGTAGAGATGTTCTAATTTTTGATATAATGGCTTTTTATTCATATTTTTAAATTTTTTTTATTTCAGCATATTATGGGTGTACAAATATTGCGGTTACGTATATTGCCCATGCCCCCCTCCCCCCTCGAGTCAGAGCTTCAAGCAT